>JADEYB020000019.1:48552234-48611206 GCA_015832495.2 Alces alces | reverse complement strand
TTTCAGGAGCTCTTTCCAACCACCGCTTCCCCCCGAGCCCACCCCCCGCATCACCACGCTACCACACCCGAGTCCACCCCCCCGTATCACCGCGCCACCGCTTCGACCCCGCATCACCACACCACTGCGCCCGAGCCCACCCCCGCATCACCGCGCCACCTCTTCCCCAGAGCCCACCGCGCCACCGTGCCAGAGTCCACCGTGCCCACCATGCCTGAGCCCCACACCTGTCGACGTCCTCGGTGCCCCCCAAACCCACCGAGAGCACAGTCCCGTCCAGGTTTCCCGGAAGGGAGCCCGGATGAGGCTGCAGACGGCTGCAACCCCACCACCCAGAAGGTGGAACCAGATCTCGTCTGTCGGCTGGCCCCCACAGAAGGCCCACACCAGTGCCCGCCCCCCCCCCCGGCTCACAGGAAGCCCTCAGTCGATGGAGGACAGCGTTCCATCTCAGCAGATGGGCCCTCAGTCAGGGCTGAGTGCGCAGCAGGCAGCCGGGGGGCCTGGGCTCTGGGCACTGCCCTCCCCTCCCCTCCCCCTGCTCCTGGGACCCTCCCTCCCACCGCTCAGCTCCCCTGCTCTTGGTGACACCGCAGCCCTCGGGCCACACAACAGGAAATGAAACCCATCCCAGCTTTAGGAGGAAGCCAGGAAATGCAGTCCAAACCAGTGTCACCTGGACGTAGGATCAGAACAAACCTACAAGACGGGCTGGAGTATGAACAGCATGCACTTGCGTTGAAGGGCGCAGACGCCAAGGTCGGCTCGTCTGCTCTTTGCGAGGGGTTGTAAAGGCTTCAGGGCATTCATGACGGAAACAGACTTTTCAGGCTGAAAATTCTCTTTGGGATAATGCAGTCCAATTCCTGCACTTAACTGCTGTCAGAACTAATGTCCAAGTCATAGGTTAAGTGACTTGATGGGCTGGTCAATGCAAAAAATGGCCAGAAATCAGGTGCCTCCAATCACACCTCACACACACACTTCTACTTCTTCATGTACATACACCCACCCACATGTACACCCACACACACACACACATGTGCATACTCAGGCATGTTCACACATGTGCAGGCACACGTGCTCAGACATACACACAGACACGTATTCGTGCTCATACACCACATGCACGCATGCACACCTCTCCTCTTCAGGCAGGAAACTCACGCCAGTGACACCCAGGCCAGGAAGCTCACAGAGGTGACCCTGTGCATGGGGGCGCCTCGTTTACTCTCAGCTTTGCATTTGCAGCTGGACATCAGTGGACACTCAGAGGAACAGCAGTGTCAAGACGTTAAGTGACTGTGGGTAAAATGTTCAGAAAAGGCCAGTCCTAGCGCCCGGTACATAGACCCGGCGTGTCCAGGGGATGTCGGGGAGGAGACGTTGGTGTAGAGTGCAGGGGTCTGTGGTCAGCCTGGGGCCGAGACCCGCACCACTCTTGACTTGGGGCCGGCCATCCTCACCACACCGAGTCTAGGTCCACAGGGGTGCTGCCTGGAGTGAATAAGGTGCTGACGCTTTGTTGTTGCCTCTGGGCCCCAGACAGTCGAGTGCGGACAGACAGAGGGGCAGCAGCCATCACCGAACCGGTGGAGGAGAGCTCCGATCTGCCCACTCCTTCCCTGAACGCCGGGTCTGCAGCCTCCCCTGAAGGCGGCGGCAGCCCCCAGCCGGAGGGGAGCCGCGCACAGGACGAAGCTGCTGCAAGCCTCTCAGTGCTCGCCTGACGCAAGGTCCTTTCCTGGAGGACACTTGCCCAGGCTCCTGATGGGTCCTCTGCCACAGAGCGGCGGTGAGGAGCCACCAGTCTCACCCTCTCCCTGGGGCTCAGAGCCCAGAGGGCAACGATGACCCCAGTCGGATGAGGGCTTGACCTGGGAGCGCCCAGCCCAGAGCGCTCTCCTCCCGCCTGGCAGCACCCGGCGAGGCCCTGGCAGCCGTGGGAGAGGTTGCGAGGTCGCTGCCCCCAGGGGCTTGATCCAGCACACGGACCGCGGTCAGAAGCCTGCCCGCCCTCCCCGCCTCTGACCTGTAGCCTCACAGCACCACAGGGCACATCTCAGGACCCGCTCAGACACCCGGGGCCCGCAGGGTCAGCGCCCTCGGCTCACACACGTCCTGGGCTCTCGAGGACCATCGGGCCCCTTGGCCCAGCCCGAGCCCCGCCAAGCTCCCCGTGAACGTTCTGGCAGCGAGCTGAACTCGCTTGGGGCTGCTGCTGTGGGCAGGTCAAGTTCCCTTACTCACAAGCTCCTCAGGGAAGATACAGGAACGGGCCGGGAGCAGGCGGCCACTGCCCGCTGAGCCTCATAGTCCTCGCCACCCACCAAGCATCGATCTAAGCTGACGTCTCAGAGCATGCTCAGGCTTAATTTAATCCTCACTCTGACTCTTTTTATTCCCCCAGTGAGGCAACAGCTGCTGAGAGATAAGAAACTGGACAAGACTGTGGGACTTGAAAGGGTGGGGGCCCCAGCCAGACCCACCCCTGGGTCCCCAGGCTCAAGGCGGAGCCCTAACACCACAGCAGAGCCCCAAACAGCACCCGAGCTCACTTCCCTCACTGTCACCCACTCGGTCCTCACGGGACTAGGATGAGGATCGGGCGTGTTAAAGTGGACAGAGAGCATCCCATGCCCACAGGCACATCTATGCAGATGGTGGAAGAGCCTTCTGGACACCCTACCCACAGAGTGGAGGCAGCCTCCATGGACACACACCCCGTGGACAAAGCCTCTGTGGACGCAGCCCCCGTGGACACACCCCCCGTGGACGCAGCCCCCGTGGACGCACCCTCTGTGGACGCAGCCCCCGTGGACGCAGCCCCCGTGGACACACCCCCGTGGCTGCAGCCCCCGTGGACGCAGCCCCCGTGGACGCAGCCCCCGTGGACGCAGCCCGCGTGGACACACCCCCCGTGGACGCAGCCCCCGTGGACACACCCCCCGTGGACGCAGCCCCCGTGGACACACCCTCCGTGGACACAGCCCCTGTGGACACACCCTCCATGGACACAGACCCCGTGGGCACAGCCCCCGTGGACACACCCTCCGTGGACACAGCCCCCGTGGACGCAGCCCCCGTGGACACACCCTCTGTGGACGCAGCCCCTGTGCCTGCCCCCAGACAGGGACAATGGGCACCACGGGAGCATCCTTGTCGAGAATTAATCTGAAAAGCCTCACATTAAGGAGGGTGGGTGCCTTCCCTCCTGGCAGCACCACTTGAGCCCAGCTTTATCTAGAGCGCAGCTTTGAAAGGAACAGGTATGGATGGATGTAATTCAGCGTGGCCTCCTTCCAGTGTGAACAAATGGGTCAACTTTGCCCTGAGCAAGTTTAAAAACACTCCACGTTTTACTGGAGCTCCAAGCTGTCATCATAATTGGTATTTTTGAAAACAAGTACATGGCTAGATATAATGGTCCCATTTGCTCAGTCTAGAAATTCATCCTTGTCGAGACCCAGGCTCTGTGATAACTCAGCAAATTAAATGAAAGGCTTTGGTCTAGTTACTGAACATCAGTGACTGCAAACACAACAAAAAGGCATGTGCCTTGTGATGGAAAAGCAACCAACATCTTTAAAGTTGTCTTGGAAAAACCTAATCTGAATCTGATCGAGTCTCTCAATCCAATGACCGGCTACCAGGGAACATGTACAGAGGAACAGGTTAAAACACCCTGGGAACGCAGTCAAGGAAATCCAAGATGATGTGTGAAACTCAACATACCAACATTGCCAGTGTTTCAGCAAAAGAAAGTGGCGGGAAAAAGAGACATCAACAATGGTGAAGGGTGGACTTAATCATTGAAAAAGGTTAAAAGACACATGAACCAATCAAACTGTGTGAACTTTATTTGAATCCCAATTCAAGTACATAAACTGTGTCTTAAAGTCATGGCTTATATTCCTGGCTATGAAGGAGAAACCAGAATAGATTATTTTTCTCTGCTGAACAAACAGAAAATTGGGAAAAATACAAATAAAAATGTTTTTAGACATAAGGTATCAAACAGTATGATGCTGATCCCAGAGATTACAATCATCCTTGATTTTTGCCTTAAAGTAAATTTAAAACAACAGTAAAAGGACAGGAGCAGCAGAGGAAGTCCCCATCTGAGCTGAGGGACACGTCTGCTGGGGTGTGAGGGTCCAAGTGCCAGAGAGAACTGTGCACAGAGCGTCCAGAAGTCTGCAGGGGCCCTCGAGCCTGGACAAATTCAGACCATTCATGGGGTGGCGGGGGACATCTGCAAGGCTGGACAGAAAACTGAAGAACTGCGATTGTGACGGTTCCTAGACTTTGCAGGGCTGGGAGAGCTACGGCTTCCAACCAGCCACAGTGGACATGCCTGCCCAAACACCCAGGGCGGTAGGCGGAGATGCCAGAAGTGGCATACCGTAGTGATGGGACTGACTGCAGACTAGTCTAGAGCTACCCTAAAAAGGACTTAAGAACAACGCTGCCACGGACTTAGAGACACGGAGGTGGGACGCAGAGCAGGGCATATCGAGAGCGTGGCGCTGACGTTCATACGCTGCCACGTGCAGACAGCCGGGGGCCGCTGCAGGACAGCGCCCAGAGCTCAGCCTGGTGCTCTGCGATGGCCCGAGGACTGCGGGGGTGGGGGGCGGTAGAGTGGGAGGCTCGAGAGGGGGCGGATATGTGTGTACACATGCCTGATTCACGCTGTTGTACAGAAGAAGTGACCACGACGTTGTAAAGCAACATACTCCAATTTAAATAAATAAATAAATTTGGTAAGGGTTAATCAGAAACATGTAACTTAATTTTCAAGCAAAACAAATTCAAAAACTCTTTAAAAAAAATCCAAACATTCAGTGACCTAAAGTTCATGTCCTGCATCCAATTAAAAATTACTAGACATGCAAAAAAAAAAATCAGCAAATTTTGACCCATAACAAGTAGGAAAATCAGTCAAAAGAAACAAATCTACAAATGATAGAGAGGCTGGAAACAGTGGACAAGGACACCTAAAAGTCTGTTATACGTATATTTAAAATCTAAAAGGAAAACATGCACATGATAAAGAGAAAGATGAAAAATATTTTTTTAAAAAAGAATCAAATGGGACTTCTAGAGAAGAAAAGTATAGTATCTGTTGAAAAAATTTAACTGTAACATTGGATCAGATATTCCAAAAGAAAGATCAGTGAATATGAAGACACTGCCATGGAAAATGTTCAAATAGAGAGGAAAAAAGAGAAAACACACACACACAAGCTCAGCAACCCGTAGGTTAATTACCAAGTAGTCAAATGTATGCAGAGTCCAGGAAAAAGATAGAGAGTAGGTGGCAAAGACAAGCCACAGTGAGGAGCATCTAATCAAATTGCTGAGAACCAGTAGTTGGCAGTAAATGTTTTAAGTGGCCAGAAAAAAAAAAAAGATATATAAACATATATCCTATAATTCCTACATTCACATAAACGTTTTGTTGTTGTTCAGTCACTAAGTCATTCCATCTCTCTGCGACCCCATGGGCTGCAGCACGCCAGGTCTCCCTGTCCATCACCAACTCCCAGAGTTTACTCAGATTCATGTCCATTGAGTCGGTGATGTCATCCAACCATCTCATCCTTTGTCATCCCCTCCTCCTCAAGCCTTCAATCTTTCCCAGCATCAGGGTTTTTTCCAATGAGTCAGTTCTTCGCATCAATCGGCCAAAGTATTGGAGTTTCAACCGTCAGCATCAGTCCTTGCAATGAATATTTGGGACTGATTTCCTTTAGGATGAACTGGTTGGATCTTCTTGCAGTACATAAATTAAAAAAAAAAAAAAAGCCAAGTAGCCTGGGGCTGAGGATAGAAAAGGAGGTGAAGTTGACAGCAAGCGTAGGAAGCCGCTTACTGTGGTGGCAAAAATATTCTATATCTTGATATGACGGTGGTTACAGGAGTGTATACATTTGTCAGTTTACCTGCACCCTTAATATAGGTACATTTTATTATACAAAAAATGCACCTCAGTAAAAATGACTTTAAAATAACATTACATTTTAAGATAATTGAAAATTTGAATACTGAGTATTTAATGTTAAAATTACTATTAATTTTGTAGGTATGATAATGGAATTTGCTTATTTTTTAATGAGTTCTTTAGAATAACATAGTGAAATATAGATAAAATTATATGATGTCTGTGGTTTGTTTTTTTAAAAATGTAGGTGACAGAGGAATGGGAAGGAATAAGGATAAAATAATATTGACCTTCGGTTGGGAGTGGCTGAAGTGGAATCTTGGGTATGTGCGAGTTCATTATCCTATTTTCTCTACCTTTTACAATAACTATGTGGAACTTTCCAAAACAAAAAGCTTTCTTAAATGCTCTAAACACATGAATGATGTCATAAGCTATTCATTTAAAAATATAAACTATTTTGAGTGGCCAATATTTCGGGGCATAAAATTGTAGAACAATGCTGTCACACTATTTCTTTTTTTTAATTAAAAAAAATATTGGTCATGCCATGGATCTTCGTTCCGCAGGATCGTAGTTGTCCCGCCAGATGTGGAACGCGCAGTCCTACAGAGGAAACGCAGAGTCTAGCCACTGGACCTCCAGGGAAGCCCCCGTCATATTTCTAACTGGTCCACAGTCAGTGCTTGGTTTAATTTAGCCAAGATTAAGGAGCTTGACGGGGGCCCTGTGGGGTTTTGAAGGGAGTTTTTGAACATTTGCAACGACGTCCGGTCTGCATAGGTCCAACTGCCCAGTAAGTTGTACCCCAGGATCTGGGGCTCCCACTGGAGGTGGGGAGGGCTGGGTGGGCCCTGCACACTGGCTCGTTCCACGGACACGGCGGTCCCGTCTGCCATCTCCCCCTTCTCACCGGGTCCTTGTGACAGCAGGCTGAGGGGCAGTTCCGGGGGGTGAAGGGAGGTTCAGACGCACCCCCTTCCTGGACAAACACGGGCGTGTGTCTGATCGTTACCCTACCTCGAAGGGAAGTGCAAGTTTTCTTGCTCTGCTTTTAAAACTCACAAGTTAAAGAACTTCAAGTGAAAGGGAAGCTGGACTAGCACTGGACCAGGAGGGTTCCCCTGAGGACGGCTCCACGACCCCAGGATCAAGCCGTCACCACACCGTGATAAGTCCCCCAGGCTTCCTCTCCTTCAGCAGCACCTCCCATGGGGAGCAGAGCTGTCATGAGCTTCAGGTGGCTCCCCTGGCCTCCATCCCCCGCCCCTGCTTTCCCCTGCCTCCAGCTGGGGCTGACCCCCATCCTCACCCCCTTCCCTTGCGAGACCCACGCCCCTCTCTCCTCCCCAGGTCATTGGGCCCCCTCCCCATCTTCCCCATGCCCGGGACCCACCGCCCAGGAGCGGCACCTGCCACGCGGGGACACCCACCGGGCTTCTTGTGGTCAGGACCCCTGCGGTCTCCAGAGAAACTTCCAGCGCAGCCCTTGGGTTCACACCTGGTGAACAAGGCCGGACAGTGCTGGGTCCTTGCTTAAAGCGAGTCCCCGGCCAAGGAGCAGCAGGAAGAGAAGTGACCAGTGCAGGCCAGCGAGGCGGGCTCTGTGTCAGGGACGTGTGCCCCACCCTGCAGGTTCCCCCCGAGGGCCCTGCATCACCACGAGCCAGCCAGACCAGCGAGGAGGCCTGGCCAGAGCCAAGGCTCCCCTCTCCCCGCCCTTTCACCATGAGCAGGGCGTGCCCAGGGAGGTGGGCCTGGGCCCTGAAGAGGCCGTCAGGCCCCAGCTTTCTGTCCAACCCCGTCCCACAAGAGATGGAGCTCGGATGTGAACCACTCCTGTGGACTGGGGCCCCAACACGGACACTCTCGAGGGCAGGCAACCGAAGTTCACCTTCTCTTCAGACCCAGAGGCCAAAGGTGGCTCCTGCCGAGGGAACCCAGCAAGAAGCTCGGGTGTCCCGGGGGCAGGGGAAGTGAGAGAGGTGATTCCCTGGCTCCTTTGGGGCCAGGAGGCCGTGTGCACCTGGGCCAGCACCGACGTCTCCAGTGGAGTCAGGTCCACCGAGTCCCTTCCATTTCAGGAATTGCACACTGTGGTTTAGGCGTGGAGCAGTGAACATCAGGTTACAGTGAGTTCAACCCCCACCAAGGTTTTCCAGGTAAGTTAGTCCTTGTCTGGAGATGGACGCACGTCCATCCTTTGCCTAAAACCACTTCCAGGAGCCCAAGAAGAAAGAAAGTGAAGAAAGGGTCAGTCGCCGAGTTGTATCTGACTCTTTGCAACCCCATGGACTGCGGCCCGCCAGACTCCTCTGGCCGTGGAATTCTCCAGGCAAGAATCCTAGAGTGGATTGCCGTGCCCTCTTCCAGGTCCAAGGAGCCCTGGCGATCACTGAGACGTGAGCTCACACTTAGCCAGGTTTACCTCCTCATCTCCACACAAGTTCAAGGGCCAGGGAATAAATGAAAAAGTAGATGGGTCTTTCAAACCTACAAGTGTTTGGTCAGGTTCCACATCCGAGGAATTTATCATTAACCCATCACTGCTGATCCCCGAGGGGTTGAAAGTTAGGGAGCAGATGTCTCCAAGCCTTTGTAGGGAACCTTCAAACAGCATGCCGTGAAATGCCTGCAGGGTCTGCACTGGCTTGGAGGGCGCCGTGCACACGATGCAGAGGGGAGGGCAACCTCCATCCATCACCGTCCTCCTGTACCTGCAGAAGGGGAGGACTTCTCGGGGTAAGAGGGCGGTAAAGGCAACAAGGGAGAATGAAGAGCAGCGCAGCACGGCCTCTGGAGTGGCACAGCGAGACAGTGCTTGCGGCAAGGACTGGGGGTGCAGCGGGATGGAGAAGGAACTCCTAGCTTCCTGGGGTCTGCATTCCAGCACCTGGGGGTCTTTCCAACCTTCCGAGTGGCCCTCTGTCCACCAGAGTCAGCAGGGTCTTCCTTTAGAAAGCTCACTCCGCATCTCCCAAAGCTCTCACCCTGAAAATAAAAAAGGTTTTCTCGGTGAGGGTCCCCCCACTTCCGTGCCCTTCTCTCCTCCCTCCCTTCCTCCCAAACCTGCAGCCCGCCCAGCGGCCCAGCCCTGAGGCAGGGAGAGCCTGCCCCACAGGACGGCTGGTCCTTCCCCCGCAGAATGGTGATGGTGGAGGAGACCCTGCTGCAGGGGGCAGGGCTGGGGGCTGTGTCCCTGGCAGGACCAACACTCTGGCCTGAAGGGGGGAGCTGGGGCGGGGGAGAGCAGCCACATGTCAACACGCCCCCTCCTACCAGGCCAGGTTGGAGCAGGGGTGAGAGGCAGGATCTCCGGTCTCTGGGAGGAGAGACCCAAGGCCCAAGCACCCAGAGGCGGAAATGCAATGCTGTATATTCACCCCAGGAAAGGAACGGTGCCAAAGGCAATGGGCACAGCAGTCCAGCTGGGCATCATTTTACACACGCAGTGGGGAGGACAGGGCCCAAGGTCGCTGCTGTGAGTGTTGTGAGTGGCAACAGGGCCCAGTGTGGGGATCTCTTCTCTCCCCTCTGAACAAACCTCCAGGCCCAGCTCACTAGCACTTCCCAGACTAACCTTCCGGCTGGAGAACTGCTGGGGGCTGAGGGGAAAGCAGAGACAGAGACAGGAGGGGCTGGGGGGCGGTAGGTGGGGAGCCCAGGAGGGGAACTGCTGCGAATCCATGCTCTGGGTGAGGGCAGGGCTGCGGTGGTGGCCAGGTGAACGGGCCCGCAGGACTGCCTCCTAGGCGTCCCCAAGGTGGAATTGGGCCCCGTGCACCTAGCCCTGGAGTGTCTCTGGCCTCCCTTAGACTGTGCAGCAGCCTACTGGCCCACACCTCAAGCTCCGGCTCATCTGCCCCACAAAACGCCTTCGTCCCACCTCCAGAGTTCACACCAGGATGGCATTCGATGACAGCGCTGTCGCCCCTGGCTGTTCCCCTGCTGCTCTCCTGTTCCAGCCCATCCCACCTCCAGGTCCTGGGGACCACAGACTCCTGGCCTGGAGCCGGGACCCCTCGGGCAGCTGACTTCAGAAAAAAAAGCCATTCCTGCCA
This sequence comes from Alces alces, assembly GCA_015832495.2. Classification (NCBI taxonomy): domain Eukaryota; kingdom Metazoa; phylum Chordata; class Mammalia; order Artiodactyla; family Cervidae; genus Alces; species Alces alces. The sequence continues at coordinate 48,601,198 of JADEYB020000019.1, read as the reverse complement.
GCTCCCAGCTCTCGGCAGGCACACAATCCAGTCTAATCTCCAAAGCAGATCTTTTCCCCAAACACCAAAAACAACAGAGCTCTCCACGGCCCGTCATTTTTCAGACCCCATGCTGAATGCCTTTAAAACTGCCTGAAAAAAGATAAGAGAGGATTGTGTACATTTTCTGCACAAATGGTGGAAAGTAATAAAATAAACATCGACGGGGGTCCCACCTACTCGCAGCTCCGTCGCTTATTTGCAACAAAGGCCGGAAAAGGACGAAGCCTCAGCTTGGAAGGGCAGCGGGTTAGAAGTGCGCCCTCGGGGATCATCCACGCCGCCGGGCGTCCCGCCGAGGTGAGAGGGCCTTCTTTCCCAACCGCCAGACGCCGGTACCACGGAAACCACAGCGAACGTGCTGGAGCAGGAGGGCTGCCGGGCCGTCTGGGGGCGGGAGCCCCGCAGAGCCGGCAGGAGCCCCCGCCCAGGTGAGGGAAGAGGCCACGGAAGACAAAGTCAGGCCAGTATGAGAGCAAGTCAAGGTCATCTCAGGTGTAGTCAATCTCCAGTCCAGGCTTATATTCATTAGAGGGGAGAGAGATGGTCCTCAAGATGAGGTCCCGAGAAGGACACGCCGCGCGGCCCCGGTGGGAGGCCACCGCAGTGTGTCCTGCGCGTGCTCCGCTGCTCATCCCTCGGCCGGGACGACGAGGGTCTGCGTGGGGGAGCAGCGCCGTTTTCCCTCGCAGAGAACCCGCACACCAAGTGTGGCTTAGGGAGGCCGCGGGCCCCAGCCGCGCCAGGCGTTGCGACAGGTGCCCCGGCCGCGCTCTCGTATCGCTTCCGTGAGCTCCGGGGCGCAGGGCCCCTCCCGAGCGACCGCGCGCGCGGCCCCCGAGCCGAGGCGCTCACGCACGCGCGCAGACGCGCGGACCTCAGCCGCGCGCACGCCTCCCATTGGCGGGAGGAGGAGGGCGGGGCCGGGCGGACCCAAAACAAACAACCTGCGGCCGCGCCGCCGCGTGGCCTCCGCCTAGCGCGCGCCCGCTCCGGAGCCGCGGCCACCTGGGCCACCTCGCTCCCCACCCCTCGTCGGCGCCCAGGCCCCGCCCTCGCGGGGCGCCGCGGGGTTATATTGGGCCGGGCCGAAGGTGGAGACGAGACGGGGCCGCGGCGGCAAGCGTGGAGATGCTGCTCCGGAGGCCGGGGGCGGGAAGGCGGTTGCGGGCGCCAAGGCCTCGGGGACTCGGCTCCGTGGGCGCTCGAGGGTGAAGGCTGGACCCTCGCCCCGGGGCGGCAGGCACGGCAGCCGGCACTGACTCGACCCGCGAGGACGCCTGTCCGGGAGAAGGAACCCCATCTTTGGAACGGGAAGCAGATGCGCACGCTTCCTCCTCCGGCAGGAACTCCAAGCCCCGCGCGCCCCGGCACCAGAGGCTGGAACCGCGGCTCTGCACGCCTTCCCCCAAGTCTCCGCTCCTCATCCTGAAGCCAGTACGTCCCCAGCTCCTCCCTCTTCGCCCCTGTCGGTTCACCCAATAAGCACCACCACTCCAAAGAACTCCAACGGAAGGGGACTCCAATCCGGAAAGCGACTGTCTCACCCAGAGGAAGGCGAGCTCCGGGAGTGAGAGGCCAGGACCCCGGCCCCGATCGCCACCCCGCCCCGGGTGCCCGCTGTCCAGGACTGCGCGGAGGCAAAGGGTACGCGCCGGGCGGGGACGTGCGCGGGCATGAAGCTGGAGGTGTTCGGGCCCCGCGCGGGTCTCGCGGACAAGCCGGGGAGTGATCTGGAGGGTGCGGGCGGCAGCGACGCGCCGTCTCCGCTATCGGCCGCGGGCGACGACTCCCTGGGCTCGGACGGGGACTGCGCGGCCAACAGCCCGGCGGCAGGCGGCAGCGAGCGGAGCGCGGGCGGCGGGCCGGGCGCTGAGGAGGCGGGCGCCGCTGGCGCTGCGGGGGCCGCGGCGGCGGCGGCGGGGCCCGGAGCCGGGGGCGCAGGCCCGGGGGGCGCGGGCGGCGGCGAGGGCGCGCGCGGCAAGCCGTACACCCGGCGGCCCAAGCCCCCGTATTCGTACATCGCGCTCATCGCAATGGCCATCCGCGACTCGGCGGGCGGGCGCCTGACGCTGGCCGAGATCAACGAGTACCTCATGGGCAAGTTCCCGTTCTTCCGCGGCAGCTACACCGGCTGGCGCAACTCCGTGCGCCACAACCTCTCGCTCAACGACTGCTTCGTCAAGGTGCTTCGCGACCCCTCGCGGCCCTGGGGCAAGGACAACTACTGGATGCTGAACCCCAACAGCGAGTACACTTTCGCCGACGGGGTCTTCCGCCGCCGCCGCAAGCGCCTCAGCCACCGGGCAGCGGCCCCGGGCCCCGCGCTCCGGCCCCCGGACGGCGCGCCCCCGCCGCCCGCGCCCGCCGCCCCGGCCCCGGCTTCGCCCCGCGCGCACTCGCCCGCCCGCCCGGAGGGGCGCGCCAGCCCGGCGGGCAGATTCTCTGGCCCCTTCGCCATCGACAGCATCCTCAGCAAACCCTTCCGTAGCCGCCGCGCCGGGGACGCGGGCCCCGGGGCGCGCCCTCCGTGGGGCGCGGCGCCTTGCCCGCCGCCGCCGCCCGCCTACCCGGCGCTGCTCCAGGCCGCGCCCGCCGGGGCCCTGCTGCCGCTCTGCGCGTTTGGAGCGGCCGAGCCGCCGGGGCTGCTAGCGCGCGGGGCCGAGGCGCCGCCCCTCCTCCTAGCTCCCCTGGCCTCCCCGGCCCCGGCCAAGCCTCTCCGAGGCCCGGCGGCCGGTGCGCACCTGTACTGCCCCGTGCGGCTACCCGACGCCCTGTTCGCGGCCTCGGCCCGCGCGCCCGGCCCGCACCTGCCTGGTCGGCCTGAGACGCTCCTGGCATGAGCGCGCCGGGGGCGGCGGGGGACGCGGGCTCGGGGCAGGGCGCTTTCCGCCCCAGGACAGAGACGGTCACAGAACCATCACCCGACGTGCCTTAGAGCGAACACGGGACAGAAGGGTCTCAACTGCATCCCGAACGTTTCCCTTCGTCCTTAATAGCTCGCGTTGCAGAGGAGCAAAGCAGGGCCTCCGACAGTTTCCATTCCTGAACCAAGCCTGTGCCCGGCCCTTCACAGAAACTTCTCACGGCCCAGGCTCTGCCTTCTTCCTGCTGTTTCCGTTGCACCTTCCAGTGCTTTGTCCCTTACAAAGCGAAACAAAACCTACACAGCACATCGGGGAACCATTCCAGGTGATCAAGATACGACTACTGCGGGGGGTCCCGGGCCCCCTCCTTTTGTGCCTTCGGTGTTTACAGGTGCGGCTGAGCTGGAGGGGCCAGAGGAGCTTCAGTCATCTCTGCTATTGACCAATGTTTCACTGTGCCAAAAGATGAAAAGTATATATATTGCTGGGTTTTGTAATTAAATTATTTATATATTTTTGAAACCCGAATGGAAAATGTTGCAGGCAACGGTTGGGGCTATACTGTCTGTTGGGTCATTTCTTAAGTGTGGTCTCTTTAGGCCAGGTGGCTTCTTCCAAGGAAAAGCTAACCGTTATGTTTGTGGGGTGCCAGGGTCACTGCCACTTGAAAGCAAGTGTGATTTTTATTTTTAATATTATTTGTGTCTATGTACATATTCATGTATAAATTTTATGAAACCCAGGTATAGTGCTTATTTTTTAATAAAACTGACAATTGACTTTAGCACTTTGTGGTGATGGGTTGGAGACAGAGAGTTTTGTACCCGCCCCCCCCAAATGATCTCAGGTTTGACTCTTAAGAAACTCCTTGTGGAGTTCAAACTGTTTTCCTGAATAATTCAGTAAAGGTAGATGCTGTGGATTTCATTACCTGACACATCGCCGTGAGATTCTGCAGGATCCAGCTTCCATCAGTGGGGTTTCTTAAACGTCAAAGCAATGACCTCTAAGAATTCACTTAAGTTACCAGAACGTGTGGGCCCCCCTTCCCCAAGAACCTCTGGGGACAAGTTCAGCTGTTAACCATCGTAGCCTCAAGCAGACATTATCAGGTAAACTGGTTCTGATCACACTCAAAAATGTGATCTTGGCAAGGGACTGTCTTAACACTGAAGATTTCCTCAGGGAATTTTTTTTCTTAATTATTTATTTGATTGTGTCTTAGTTGTGACATGTAGCATATAGTCCCCTGACTAGGGGTTGAACCTGGGCCCATTGCATTGGGAGCTTGAAGTCCTAGCCAATGGACCCCCAAGGAAGTGCTTCAGGGCAGTTTGAAGAACATTTTGAAAGTCGGTGTTTTCTGTATCTAAACCAAACCACCCACCTGTTCAGGAATGCAGAGAAGGTTTTGTCTGCTGGCGCTGGCTCCTTCTGACTTGCAGGGAAGAGCCACTGGTGAAGTAGGAGGGAGGGTCCATCAGAGGACGAACCGGAAGTCAGCGTTTGCGTCTGCTTCTTCAAAATCTCAGAGGCAGCCGAGCTCTAACAGTCCCTGGGCTGCAGTCTTGGAAAAGGAATGCAAAGAGTGAAGACTCAGAGGCTGCAAATTCAGGCCCCGATGCTGTTCCAGGGGTGGGGCAGGTGTCATCGTAACCAAGACAAGAGGGTGACGTGGGGGCTGGGTACGGTGAGTGGGGTTTATTTCAGGATGCTGTGTTTTGGCAAAAATAGGAGGGAAAAGCCCATCCCTAAGTCTAGTTAAGGGGAAGCAAGTCCTGACTGATTCTGATTTGATCTACTTAGTGGTCATGAGGAAGGATAATAACAGGGTTGAATTAGGACAAAAGGCATCCATTTACATGGAGATTGCACCCACACGGCCAATAATTAGACGAGAAAATAAAACTGAAATGAGGGGAGCCCAGGTTCACGGGGTAGAAGAGGGGACCATCGCTCAGTTCCTTGGGACCCCAAAGGCACCCGGGAAGCCAGGGGAGCGCCCTCCAGACCCCATCGCTGACTGCAGCCGACCAAGCCCTCCTCTCCGACTCTGCCGCCTTCAGAGGCCGGGTCCTAATACCGCACCCTCGGGTTGGTAAAGCCAGTGTTTTCATGTCCAGTGGATACTCGAGGACGACTCTGCGAATGGACAGAAAAAGCGAGGGGAAAGGAGATGTCTTCTCAGTCACAGCGCTTCCCGCTCCCCTCCAAGGCCAGTCCTCCCCGAGACACACTCCGGACGGACCCCGGTGTGTGAGGGGCCACCTTCGCCTCGCCGCCAGCGACCACCAGGTTCTCTACAGAAAGGCCAGAGTCAGGGGACCTGCGCTCCCCTGTCAGGGGTCACGACCCCTGCCAGACTCCCGCTCGCGCGAATCCTGCGCTTCGCCCCGCTGGGCCGGGCTGGAGGCGGCGGAGGGCGGAGGTCCCGCCGCGGCTGCAACCCATTCAGCCCTGGGAGCTTGGCATCCGTGGGGCAGTTTCCCTGGGAGACTCCACCGATTCTCTGAGACTCCACCGAGGCCCAACCTTCCCGAGTCCGCCCGGAAAACCCCGTTCCTCCTGCGCTCCGGCGGGCAAAGGGCAGGGCCCGAGGGAGCCCCGCCCCGCCCCGCCCCGCCCCGCCCCGCCCGTTCCCCGACCCCTCCCTGCCCGCGACCCTCCCCAGCCCACCCCGGGGACCCACCCCAGCCCTAACCTGCCTCAGCCCCCCCCCAGCCTCCAAGCCACGGGGCCAAGGCCCACCTGTGCAAACAGCAGGCGAGGGCAGCTGACCCTCGCCCCCCAGAGCTCAGGACGGTGGGGTGGGGGTGGGGGTCTGTTTGGTTTAGGAAACGCCCTTTGATACCTGAGCGCCAGGGACTTGGGCCCGCTCCGCGTGCTTTGTGGTCCCCTCACCTGCCCACCCCCACCCAGAAGAACCCCCCAGGCCCAGGGCGCTGGATAGGGGGAGAGAAACCCACGACCCACGCCCTGTGCCTGGTCTCAGCCTGCAGGGCCAGCACTGCCCCAGTGCCCCGGGCCAGGCCCCTACAACCTGGGGTCCGTCTGCTGATTTTGGTGGCAGAAAATCTGAACAGCCCAGCCGCTTCCTAAGATAGAGGGTTCTCCCCAACACCAGAGGCTGAAGCAGGGCACTGTGCCCTGCCCCAACCCCACCAACCCCTGGCACGACCACCCACGCCCTGGGCTCCCCCCAGAACTAAGTCAACTTCTTAGTCCCTTGGACTCTCAGGAAAAGAGGAAACAAAATGTTCCCCCCACCCCACGGGGGAAGAGGGGCTCATGGGGGCCCCCCAGGCCCACTGTGTCCCCGCCACCGTGTTACAAGGCAACATTGCCCTTTCTCAGGAAAATCACATACAAATAAGATAACTCCTTGACTCTCTTGGACAGACCCTAATCTTATGTCACCCCGCTTATTTAACTTATATGCAGAGTACCTCACACAAAACGCTGGGCTGGATGAAGCACGAGCTGGAATCAAGATTGCCGGGAGAAATATCAACAACCTCAGATACACAGATGACACCACTCTCATGGCAGAAAATGGAGAACTAAAGAGCCTTTTGATGAAAGTGAAAGAGGAGAGTGAAAAAGTTGGATTAAAACTCAGCACTCAACAGACAAAGATTGTGGCATCCGGTCCCATCACTCCATGGCAAATAGACGGGGAAACAGTGGAAACAGTGAGAGATTTTATTTTGGGTGGCTCCAAAGTCACTGCGGATGGTGACCACAGCTGTGAAAGTAAAAGACAGGTGGGCTCCCTCCCACCGGCTCCTTGCTCCTTGCAGGAAAAGCTGTGACCAGAGTAGACAGCATATTGGAAAGCAGAGACATTACTTTGCCAAAAAAGGTCCGTCCAGTCAAAGCTATGGCTTTTCCAGTAGTCATGTATGGATGTGAGTGTTGGACTATAAAGAAAACTGAAAGCTGAAGAATTGATGCTTTTGAACTGTGGTGTTGGAGAAGACTCTTAAGAGTCCCTTGGACTGCAAGGAGATCCAACCAGTCCATCTAAAGGAAATCAGTCCTCAATATTCATTGGAAGGACTGATGCTGAAGCTGAAACTCCAGTACTTTGGCCACCTGATGCCAAGAGCTGACTCATTGGAAAAGACCCTGATGCTGGGAAAGATTGAGGGCAGGAGGAGAAGGGGACGACAGAGGATGAGATGATTGGATGGCATCACCGACTCGATGGACATGAGTTTGAGCAAACTTTGGGAGTTGATGATGGACAGGGAAACCTGGCGTGCTGCAGTCCATGGGGTTGCAAAGATCCGGACTCGACTGAGCGACTGAACTGAACTGGATCTTATAGATGAGAAAACAGGCCAGAGGGTAGCTGAAACACTCCTCCCTGACCCAAGAGGAAACCAAGATTCACCTCTAGTTCAGAATTCTTTCCATTGTAACACAATTATCAGGATAATTCAGACCAAAACATACTGTGGCCTACACTTAGTTGAACTATTCAGACAACTGTCTCAGTTCACTCATTCACTGGTAGGCGAGCCTCCCAAACTGGGACATGGTTTCTTTCCTTAGTGAGAGCTGGTGTCTGCCCAGGGGCGGCCTGGGCGTGGGGGTCGCAGCCTCACCGTCGAGGTTAGGAGGTGCCCCCGATGCTCTTTCTGTGCCTGCAGAGCCCCGTCCCTCCCGAGGGTGCAGCGGGATTCCGTGCCCAGAGGATCCCAGAAACCCTCCCCAGCCCTGCTCTCTGGTGGCAGGGATGGGTGGACGCCCTCCCACAGGCCTCTCCTGCTCCCCCAGAACAACGGAAATGGCCCCTCGCTAGAAAGGAAGAACTTCCAGTAACCCGCCTTCCATTTCCACCTCTAAAAAATGTCAACACAATGCAGTCACATGACCCACAACTTTCTTAGGTGTCAAGAGCTTTGTTGGCATCACACATCCTCTGTTTTCCTGTTCTTCATTTCTCTAATCTGGGCTTCCCGGGGGGTTCAGCAGTAAAAGACCTGCCTGCAGTGTGAGAGATGCGGGTTTGACCCCTGGGTCAGGAAGATCCCCTGGAGGAGGGCATGGCAGCCCACTCCAGTATTCTCGCCTGGAGAATCCCATGGACAGAGGAACCTGGTGGGCTACAGTCCACGGGTCGCAAACAGTCAGACACGACTTAGCAACTAAACAACCACGAATTCTTTATATCATAACAGCTGAGCTTTGCCCAGTTCTAGAAGTTAGACCCCAAAGAGTCCAGTAAATATTTCCTGCTTTCTAATGCCACAGTAGTTCTAAGTAATAGACTTTACAGTTCCCTCATGAAACCATTAAACTCTTGTTATGCTTTAATGACATAACTTGTTAATTCTTAATGTTGTCAGCAAACGGCTCTAATAAGTGTCTTCTAAGATTGTGATCAAAAACATGAAAATGCATCTTCCCCCTATTCCAGGTCCTTTTCAAACTGGCAGAGGCTCTGACGTCACACAGCGCTAGTGCGGACCTCTGTGTTCGGCTTTCAGACGGACGGTTGGTTAGAAGCAAGCGCCGTCCTGTCCTTCTCCAGCTTGCACACGGGCCTTACATGCTCCTTCCCGGGGCACCGCAGGCAAACACAAACGCTGCCACAGCACACTGCCCTCTGCACTCCTGCAGCCTCTTTGCCACTCTCCTCAGGGAAAGTTTAGCCCGGAGGATGTGCCACAACTTTGCCCTCTTTGCCACTCTCCTCAGGGAAAGTTTAGCCCGGAGGATGTGCCACAACTTTGCCTTTCTATCACATCTGGAATCTGAGACAGCAAACGTATTCAACAGCCTTGACATGGATTTGCTGTTTCTGATCAGCAAGGTCTAATGGTTAAGGGAAAAGGCAGAAAGGTTTGGCAACGTCTGGCTAGCTGTGCTCACTGCCATCAGAAGTCTGTAAGGCTCAGAACCACGGAGCCGGTCCATCCACAGGAGCGCTCAGGATGGGGCTCCAGGAAGATGAGCCGGAGCGACCGGGCTCCAGGGCCCCTCAGAGGCCTGCCCTGTCAGCGGGGGCACCTCCGACCTCCTCAGGCTCTGCTCCCGCGGTGGGGGCGCGGTGGTGCCCGGCCGTCTCCCCAGGGCTCTGGAGCTGGGGCGGGAGGGACTCTGTCCCAGACAGAGGGAGCTGACTTGTCCCTGGGCCTGGGAGGCGGCCCATCAGTCTTGGCTGCGAGAGGCCTGGCTGCCACCTCGGGGGAGGCCTCCCGAACAGCCCTGTCTTGATCCCGTTGGTTCATCCACGTGTCGGTTGCCAGCGCCTCTGGTGCCAGGCTGCGGGCCGGCCCGGCACAGAGCCAGGCCTCTCCTGGGTGACCGCTCACACTGGCCAGCTGAGGACCCCACGGGGCCCGGAGGGAGGACGTGGGGAGGCGGTAGGCATCAAGCCGGCAGTGTGGGCAGCTCTGCCCTCTCCTGCCCCAGCCCCGGAGACGAGAATGGGCACCGGGGGCCTGGCCCAGCCGACGGCCGCCCAGCAAGAGGGCTGACCTCTGGCCGAGCCCACGCACAGCACGGGCTGACTGTTCCCTTGGTCTGGCCACCCGGCCAAGGATGGACAAGGACCAAGTGCCCAAGTGGAAGAGAAACAGCCCTGCTGCGGTCCCACCTGACGCCTGGGCAGCCCCAGAGGAGCTCCGGGGGCTGCCGTCTGTCCAGCGTCCACAGCAGGACCCAGCACCCCTACAAGGAAAGGACACCCCAAGGACCAGTGACAGAGCCGCAGCCTGTCCACCCCGCTCAGACCCGGCGGGAGGGACATCCTGTTCCCTGACCCCTGACCTCAGCCTGCACCCCGGCTCCGTAACCACAGGTGTCGAGGTTCCGGGGAGGTTGAGCAAACGGACATTCTTGACCCCGACGGCAGTTACACAAGTCAGCACTCTGAACCGAGGTAATTATTAGTTCTGTATTTATTAGCTGAACTCCTTTTGAGTAATAGCCTCTGGGGACATTTATAAATGCAATAAAAGGTGCATCATTGTTTACTGCAAAATGACGGGGCTCTTTCTGGATTCTGGCTGAAGCAAGCCCTCAGGCGGGCAGCCTGTCTGCCCAGATCCGGGAAAGGTTGAGGGCAGCCTCCGCCTCTGCTTCCTAGGATGTCAGCAGGAGCTGTCTGCTGACCTAGACCCAGTCAAGATAACCTGAGCACAGATCTCCAGGTGGGAACCCAGGGATGACTTGTGATGGAAGAGGTGTGTCTGCAGCCCAGGCACCCTTTGGGCCCTGCCCCTCGGCTGGCAGAAGGCCTTGGGCACAGCACGCCCAGTGTGGCTTTCTTAACTAGTGACAAGGGATTGGAACCCGCCCCTCTTTCAGGCAGAGTGGATTCGACAGCAACAGGGTCCGGTCCCCTTCCGGACTGGCAGCGGGCTGCTTGTGGAGGGCTCTAGGAGGGACCCAGAGGCACGCCTGCAGGACCCGCCCCCCACACCCCCGCTGTCTCAGTACCACCACCGAATCACTCCAAGTCACGCGGCAGGCACAGGACATTCTCCAGGGGGAAGATAGAGAAGATGGGCACAGGAAGACCACGCTGCCTCAGAGACACCCCCTCCTCGTGCCATGACCGCAGGGCTGTGGACGGGCTCGCCGGCTTCAAGCGCTCACCGTCCACACCCAGAGGCACCCGTCCACAGACCGACATGAACGGCAGAGTCTTCGGGAATATTCCTCAAGCTTTTATCTGCCACACGGCACTAGTGGAGATGCTTGGTATGAAAGAAACACCTCTGGAAAGCGGCTACCAGTCCAGGGAACCCCCAGCCAGGTCCAGCGACCGGCAGCAAGTCCAGTCTGCAGATGAAGACGTCCTGCTGCCCGCAGGACGCGGGCTTTCCCCACGGGGCTGCCGCCTCCTTCGTGAAGGGATGTGAGTCATATGCTCAGCTGCATTATTCAAGCACACTGGAATAAATCTGCTCTTGAATTTCTTCAACTATGAACTGTCCAAGTTAGAAAGCAAACGCAGGACCTAAAGCACATGCCCACAGTCAGCAGCCAGGCTCCGGGGGAGTGACTGGGCACCAGCGCCCTCTAGAAGCCCACGGCCTCGCTATCCCTCCGACCTGGCCCTCAGTCCAGACGCTGCCCGGGGGCCGTGGCCCCCCAGTGGCCCCCTAAGCAGCGCCGCTTTGCCCTTTTGGAGGAGGAGGCTGTGTTGAAGGCTCTGAGCATGCCCAGGGCAGAGGCAGCCTCTGGTCCCGGGGAGACAATTGCCTGAAGGATGTGCGGTCACGTGACCACACATGGCCACCCCACCAGACCAGGGGACACACTAGTTCCAAGAGACCACTTGCCCACACGTCCTGCCCGTGGTGTCCTCTGCTGTCTCCCTGGGCAGCTGGTGAAGTGTTGGATTCCTCCTGGACCAAAAGCCAGGCGGCACCCACTCTGGGCCTGGCAGGCACATCTCTCTGCTCACCCATGAGATGACAGCAAGCCACATCACTCCTTCCATCGAGGGGAAGTCAGCTGGACGCCGCGCGTCCTCCTGGAGAGGCGGACACTTCCTGGGCAGCGGGCAGGCAGGCAGGCAGGCAGCCGTGCACCCTCAGCCCCAGGGCCCCGGCGGAAGGGGGGCCACCGGGAACCCCGCAACCAGCAGCCACAGTCTCTGAAACACAGGACAAAGGGCCGTGTGACTGTGGTTGTCCCCTCCCTAATACAGGTGAAGGGCGCCATTCTCAGCAGTCTTGGTAATTCCAACGACTTTTGCAATGGAAGTAAGTGTTTTGAGGAAAGAACACTTTTCGAATGTGCTCAAAGGCACCATCTGAGCCACAACTGCAGAGGGGCGGGGCAAACCCCGTAGGCAGCGGAGTCTGGTTCCCTGCGGGGCACCGCTTGTCTGAAGTCCAGGACAGATGGGGCTCGGGCGTGGTTGGGAACGGGCCACACAGTTCCCACCACCGGAGGCATGAAGGCCTCATCCAGGGCACGCACGATGACTCGGGTGAAAATCAGTTGAAAGACACAAAGTCAGCAAATTAAGCTCAAGTTAAAGATGGGGTGAGTGCCCTGAGCTGAGGGAGGGCCAGGGGAGCTGGGGTACGAGACACACAAGGAGAAGCTGACGCAGGAGCTCGAGAAGGACGGAGGGGGAGAGAACGACTCACAAAAACCAGAAAAGCCGCGTTTCAGGAGGGGACGGGGCAGGCGCAGCAGAAGCGGCTCGGTGGATCAGGACCAACAGCAGTGATACTCCTTAGCCCCGAACGATGAACCCAAATCCTCACCAATCACCTTAGATTATCATACAAATTACACAGTTTGCCGTGCGGTGGGTCCTTGGGGCAGGGGCGGGGGCGAGGGGGAGGAGGAGTGCTTCAGTACCTTTTAACCAAATCACCTGGAGTCTGATCTACAGGATTATATGAATTATACTGCAAATCAGAGTGTGTAGGTCTTTGCCAACATGCATATCACATCACTCATGCCAACAAGTTGAAATTGCTGATGCTACTGATTGTGCAATTAACTTATTTGGTCTTTAAAGAGAAAATACCCCACCTACTTAGGAACTATGGGAGGAATCCTGAAAACCCAGGCTATAAATGTGACCTCTTGAACTTCCCACAAGATTCTTGATCTGTTCAACTAAGAAAACTCACTGCAGAGATACTGTTAAAATGAGAGTTGTATATCCCTTCTCTCTAGAGCAGAATTGGGCAAACAAGCGCCAAACAGAATTCATCTGCTTAGCTGTTTTCTAGCCCAGGGATTCTGCCCACTGCTGTTGCTGTTCAGTCACTAAGTCCAGCTCTCTGTGACCCCAAGCGCTGTAGCACACCAGGCTCCTCTGTCCTCTACTATCTCCGGCACTTTGCTCAGACTCACGTCCATCGAGTCGGCGATGCCATCCAACCATCTCATCCTCTGTCATGCCCTTCTCCTCCTGCTCTCAATCTTTCTCAGCATCAGGGTCTTTTCCAGCGAGCTGGCTCTTCACATCAGGTGGCCAAAGACCTGGCGCCTCAGCTTCGGCATCAGCTCTGCCAATGAATGTTCCGGGATGATTTCCTTTAGGACTGACTGGTTTGATCTCCTCGCTGTCCAAGAGACTCTGCACTCGGTTAGAGTGAAATCTTAAGTGGCTGATGCACTAAGTGATTTAACCCTGTTAAGTTGGTGTTTTTCTTTTCCTACCAGAAGCCTCCATTTTCTGCTTTCCTCTCAATCATTCTTTTTTGCATTTACTCCTTGAAGCTTCCTTCAGAAAAGGCCAGGGTTCCAGGAAGGGGCCAGATCTATCTAAGAAGAAGGGAAGGAGGCGCGTTCCTGTCTGGATCCACTGACTTCACAGGGAGCAGAAAGCCCCCTCCAGTCGGCAAGCTGATGAGCAAACTCCAAAGAACCGACTCAATCCCTACCTCACCCCACACACCAGAACACAGGCCCGAGTGTGTGGAAAGCAAGCCCCGGGCAGAGCGACAGGGAGAGGGAGAGGTTAAGTCTTCTCTGTGCAGGCAGGGCTCCCATGAGCCCAGTGGAAACTCTCAGTGCAGATCAATTCTCTCTGTAAATATTGTAAACTCTTTTGTGCCTAAATAGCAGGCACACGGGAAGATATTTGTGACCTAGCTGGCTAATGATAAATGAAAGCTGTTAGAAAGCCATTTTTAAAACAACTAAAAATAGAAATGAACCGTGGTCAAGGCTAGCATATTTTCACGCCAAACAGCAAATAGTCCATAAACACTCTTCATAATACAAACGCAAATTTAAGAAAAGAAACACTTCTTGCTGTTTTCTGTCTATAGCAAAGACCTGCAAGTCTGACAGTATGTGGTTTGGTGAGGCTGTGAGGAGATGGCTGTTCACACAGTGTTAATGGGGCTGTAAATTGATGCACCTTTTATGCAGGGCAGTTGAGCAATGCCTATTAAAATGTAAAATGCACATAACCTTTGACCCAGCAAAACCACTGCTAGGAATTTATGTTTCAGCTGAGCACAAGGGCACATGTTGGAGTGTGTAGGGCAGCCCTGCTTGTGGTCCCCCAAACTGGGGAGGATGTATATACACCAGCTTATGGGTCCAGTTTAAGTTGGCCGGGGCATAGCCTCACAGCAGACCGCCGGGCAGTCAGGACGGGAGTGCTGTGGAAAGCCGTGTGTTCCGCACGCTGACGGTGGTCCTGTGAGCAGGACAGGGCTTCGTGTGCATCTCCATCCACAGACGTGCTCACAGAGGAAATGGTCGGGAGGGTTTTACCAAACACTCACGCTGTGGCGTTACCTGGGGGTAGCTGACGAGGCTGCAGAGATGCGGGTATGGGGAAAGCCATTGATCTCTCATCTGATGCTCTTTTATTCTGGTTGGAAGAGCTATTTCTTTTTTTTTTTTTTTTACCATTATAGTTCATTGCTTCACAATTTAAACGAGCCCAGTTCACTGAGAGGGAAGGAAAGCAAAGGAGGGAGGAAGGTGAGGCAGCAGGTGAGCCGGGGCAGGAACCTCGTTCTTCTGAGAGGAGCCCTGGGCCCGTGAGGACAGAAGCCAGTGCATCGCAAACCTGAGCGATGTCCCCAGACTGCACAGACAGACAACTTCGGGTTCTTCTACGAGTGAGGCAGAGAGTGCCGGCTGCTGGCCTGGGCCCTGTCCCTGGTCCCGACACAGCCGCTGGGATGAAGTCCTCAGGCACTGAGACCCGCACGTCCTTCCAGGATGCAAAACCGGGAGGGTGTCCTGACGTCCGGCGACAAGGCCCTGGAGCACAGGGCGGGGAGCTCGCGGGCTTCTGCAGAGAGGGGTCCACAGACAGGGGGTCTCCAGGCCGGCTTGCTTCGAAGGCCGTGCCCTCCTGGAGGCAGCGGGGGCAGCTTCCTGGCAGCGGCGCCCTCTGCCACACGTGCCCTCAAGCTTTCACCAGATAAAATAGCTTTCTGTCTTCCCCCCTGAGATTCTGGTAGCAGACAGGAAGCTAGACTAGTTTTTTTTTTTCCACTTATTTCTCAAGGTTAAAGTTATACTTGAGGTCTATTTTTAGAAGATAATGGATTGGTGGAGAAAATTATTTATTTTTAAAGAACTTTTTAAAAAACTCAAAGATTTTTAGAGAGCTTTAAAAATGACTTTTCTATGGAAAAGGGGGAGGGGGCAGAAGGAACAGCATGTGGGCTCCCCCACCCCCGCCCCACCCCAGCCCTGCACTGAACCCTCTGCGGTGACAAAACAGCCTCCCACACTGGGAGGTTTAAACATTAATGAGCCTGTCGGGGTGCTGGGCCCGGGAGCCCGGCCTGACGAGGAGCCAGCAAGCCTCGGCTGGACCCCTAATTACTTCTTGCGCAACTGCGGGCCGGGTGCCCGGATCACAGGCTCCGGGTCGGGGCGAGGGCCCAGCTCTGCCAGGTTGCATAAGCCTTCGCATAGCAGCATCGTTAGTCACAGTCTCAGAACAAAGGGCCATTCTGACCAGGGCGGGGTCTGCTCTCCTGGCTCTGGAACCGAGACCCACCTTCTCACTGTCAGGGGATCCCCTGCTTCCGGAGCAGGGGGGCTGGAGGGCTCTGTGGGGAGGGTCTGGTTCTTGCAGCTGTTGCCGCTGTTTAATCTCCCACCAGATCAAGACGCTTTGGTCCCCGGCCCTCCGCCTTGCTCGCCAGCTGGGGCCGCACCCCCGAGGGGCTCCGAGCCTCCCCGGGTCCCAGCCCCTCCTGGCTGGCACCAGGCTGTCCTCAGGCCCCAGGGCCTTCATCCATCAGGACCAGCTTCTGTGAAACCAGGTTCCAAAGCGTAGCTGCCCTGGTGGCTACTCATAGAGCACACACACAGAACCTGAAGTTCAGGGGCAGAGCACTGGCTTCAGCAACGACTGGTCCAGTCCACTGACGTCACGGACGGAGGGACCGAGGCCAGGGGAGCCGGCAGACAGCCAGCTCTGCGCACGGCTGGCCTGATGAGGCCCCGCTGCTACCTGGATTCTTGGGCTACGCGGGAACCTCACGTGCTCCCTGCCTCCCTGTGACTTCAGTGTCTGCCTGCGCCTCCTCCACCCTCTGCTCACCTGGAGAGCCCGCCCCAGAGCTGTGAAGATAGTCATGGCAACACTGCAGCCTGCAGGTGAGTCTGAAGAAGACAGCTCCTCACCTGGACGGAGCCCCCTGGGCAGCAGCGCGGGGCCAGGCCGCTGGCCGCCTCCTCCCTGCAGGGACACCGACATGGGCCGCTTGGGGTTTGGCTGGAGACAGTGCAGAACCAGGCGCGCCTGCTATTCAGAAGCACAGTCGCCAAAGTTTCCTGGGGAAGAATCTTGAATTTCCTATGATTTTGCCAAGAGACTCTGGTCTTTCCACCTGTGATTTTTCACCGAGGCCACAAGGATGGTCAGTGCCAAGCTGCCCCTTCTCTCTCTCCACTCACAGCTCACTATGGCATCGCGGCAACAAGGGGAAAACCTCCTTCACATTAAACTCACTTCTCTGATGTGAGAGTGGGACCAGCCGGGATCAGGGAAGAGCCACAGATGCTGAGAAATGCTACTTCATCACAGAGCATGTCCGTAGATTCATCAGCTGTAACCCAAAGGTGCCAGCTCACGGATTAACATTGGCCCATAGGGAGGCCTCTGGTGACAGATCAAAGAATTCTTTTTCAGCCTGTTGCCCAATGAATTGGACTGAAACATCTTCTGCTCAGATGTCGCGTTCTGTGAGGTTTTTCTCTGGCCACCCTTTCCCTGTCTCTCGTCCTTGCTTTATTTTCCTCCCTGGCGCTCAGAATCACCATAACATCCATGTAACTTACTTGTACTTGTTTAGTGTCTGTCTTCCCCACTGGAACGACAGTCCAGGAGAACACAGATTCCCTTCTGTTTGGTTCACCGTGGTGAACACCCCAGAGATGAGCGCACAGCCTTCAGAGCACGGGGCTCTCAGGAGGCAGTCACCAGCTGGAGGGAGGGAGGGACGGATGGGGGATGGAGGGAAGAATCAACTGTGAAGATGAAATAACCCAAGAGAGTGAGGGAAAATGTTAGATGACAAAGTCAATAACCACAATTATCTCAGCAGGTGAGATGACAGTCTGAAGCCAGCAAATGGAACTTAACAGGCTGTGTAAGTCAATCCCACACTTAGACTCCAGGAAAACAATTGCACAAGCATGAGATGGAAAGATAACGGGGCCGAAAAATAGCACGTGCAAGACTGACAGCATCATGGAAGACGGCCAGCTTGACCTGAGTCCAGAGGACACCAGCCTGAAGGAATGCCTGGTCCCTGGGGTCCTCGACAGAATAATCACAGTTTCCGGTGTACAAGCGCCCATATGCTTCCCTTCATGCGAATTCACACCTTTTCAAACACACTTGCCATATTCATGTGAGCAAGTCTGCTCCTTGCATTTTGGCTTTAAGAACAAAGATTACAAAGAATCTAAAAAAGAATGAAAATACATAAGCGCATAACTGAGTCACATGGCTGTACACTCGAAATTAACACAACATTGTAAATCAACTATACACCAATAAAATTTAAATTATTTCTTAAAAGAACAAAGGTGAGGAGCCACCTAAATGTCCACCACTAGGAACTGACATGCCATGGACACAAAACAGTCTTTAAATAAGAATGAAGACTCAAAATGTACTTATTTGGAGCTTTATCTCAGGTACTCAGGTTAAGTGGGGTGTGTGTATGTGTGTGCGCGCTCAGTCGTGTCTAACTCTATGTGACCCTGTGGACTGTAGCCCACCAGGCTCCTCTTTCCATGGGATTCTCCAGGCAAAAATCCTGGGGTGGGTTGCCATTTCCTTTTCCAGGGGATCTTTCTGACCCAGGGATCAAACCCAGTTCTCCTGGATTGCAGGAAGATTCTTCACTATCTGAGCCACCAGAGAAGCCCTAAGTGGGGAGAGGGATCTAAGAAAAAAAGAAAATAAATGCCAACTTTGCTTAGGTTTCACTAGAGCCTTGCTTTTTGGGTGATCTTTGACCATTCACTTGGGCTTCATCCAAGTGCTCATTGGAAATGCAGAGTAGAGCAGCCGGCCTGGCCCCAGACCCACTGACACAGTCTGCATTGTCACAGATGCCCAAATGATTTCCACACTCAGCTGGTATCGAGTCTGCCTGCAATAAAGGAGACCCAGGTTCAATCCCTGGGTCAGGAAGATCCCCTGGAGAAAGAAATGGCAACCCACTCTGGTATTCTTGCCTGAAGACTCCCATGAACAGAGGAACCTGGTGGGCTACAGTACACAGGATTGCAAAGAGTCAGACACAACTGGTGACTAACACACACTAACCTCTAAGAAGTTTCATTTTAGAGAAGAGTTTCATCAGTCTTTCCACCTCATCCACAGCCCAGGAGGGAGGCCTCCATTTCAGCCAACCTCCCTTCCCCAGCTCTTGTCCCGGGGGCCAGGGAGCCACGCATCCCGGTGGCCTTGGGTCCCCACTTGAAGGCTTGCGAGACACACTGGGGAATTCCATGTTTGCAGGACCCACCATCAGCTCCGAGTTGCAGGCGGCTGAGCTGACACGAGAGGCTGGCGGCTCTGCCTCCCCGGGCGCTGGTAGGCAGACGTGACTGGCTCTGGTTGGGCGCCCTGCTCGGGTCAGGGCGCTGGCTGGTGGTCATGTTCTGCTGTCACCCCCTAAGTTCAGCCTGGCTGCTGCAGTCCCAGCCTCAGCTGCGTGTTCTCCTCCAAAGATATACCACAGGCAAGGCTAACCTAAAGTCACCCAGGGGTTCCCTCCAAATCCAAGGTCATGGAGCCCAGCAGGACCGCCCCTTCACCGCCAGCACGAGGGAAGCATCGAGGCTCTGAGTGGGACTGACATCACGGCAACTGTCCGTCCTGAGCCGTCCATCCCCGCGGTCCTGTTCCTCTTCCCAGAGCCCACGGCGTCATCGGGTGACTTCCTCCTCCTCCAGCCAGGCAGCCAGGCTCACCCATCCTCCTTCTCAGCAGTGACGGGTGACCTGTGGCCCTCACCCCATCAGGATCTTGGAGCCAGAAGCAAAGTGCAGGCTGGCATCGTGCAGCCTGGAGCAGGGTGGGCTGGGTCGCTGCATCGCCATCACGTTGAGAAGCAAGTGTCCCACAACCGGGCAGCATCCTACACAACGTGTACCCCACTGAGCACAAACTGTGCGCTCCGGAAGTCAGACCGGTCCAGGAAAAAACATAAAGGCTTTTCTGATGCATTTCAGAAAGAATCCGGGTCTGTGAGACCGAGCTATGGGAAGAGCGCTGACCTCGGGGGGGGCGGGATCAGATCACCGGCTCGCACACCGCGGGGAGCCGTGGGCAGACACCCCATCAGGGAGATGAGCAGCATCGCCCTCCAGCCCAAAGGGGGCTTCTCAAGCTCCCCTCCCCCGCTGCATGGAGGAGACCCACCTGCTCAACACGGGGCCCCGAAGACTGTGTTCAGTGACGTCCGTCAGCCACACGGAAAGATGCTGTGCATCTCCACCGTATGCAGGCCCCAGAGTCATCAAACTCAAAGGAACAGATTAGGAGGGTGGGTGTCAGGGGCTGAGGGAAAGAGCTGAGTGGGTTTTGTTGTTTAATGGGACCAGGGTTCCAGTTTTGTAAGACGAAGAAGTTCTGGAGATCGGGCATACAACTAGCCTGTGGACGTAACAATGATTAAGGTGGTAATTTTGTCCTGTGTGTATCTTACCACAATTTAATATAATAAATAAATAGGTAAATATTTGGCTTAAATTTGCTCACACACAGATTATTCCTAGGAGAAAACAAAACTTGACAATGTAGTCCCTTCAGGACAGCAGGACCCAGGCACTGAACCAGGAAGATTTTTCATACATTTTGAACTTTTAGCATTTTTTTTTTTACCATATACATTTCTCAACTTGTCAGTTTAAGAGAAAAAAGTCTGGCCAACAACCCTCAGGCCCCTTTCTATGGAACCTGGTAGCTCAGGTTTAGGTTTTTTCCCCCACATACAGCTGCAGGTTGTAAACGGAGGCTCTACATTTGCAGCTTCATTCTCTCAGTACTCACATCTCTGTAAGTGAAGGTTTCTCAAAGATCTGGGAAGGTTTTATTCACAGGACCCCAGGTTTGCAGTCTTCCATACCTAAAAGAACAAAACACGCGGATGGACCTCATCGCTCCTGCTGCTTTCACAGCAGGGGTGGGTCTCGGACTTCACCCCCAGCCTGTCCCGCACCCCACGTTAGCAGGCAAGCTGGGCGTCAGCACAGGGCTGTTCTCACACGTGTCCTCACTCAGGAGCCTGCGAACCTGGACTTGGCACCGCCCGCCTCCCCCTGGTACACGTAAGGGGTCTGCACACCACACGGCCGGTCACTTGTCCATGGTCTTGCAGCGGCTTGAGGAATTGATTTGGCACCAGCTCTGCCCTGTGGGTCCAAAGCCTGGGTGTTACCATGACCCCAGGCTGCCCGCCCCAGTCTGCCAGCCCCTTCCCTCGCATGGCTTCTTGAAGCTACACGGTACTGGGTGGGAGGGGCCCCTGCATTGGGCCGGGGGGCGGGCAGAGAGGACTTGGGGCGTCTCAAGAGTGAAGAGCTGCTGTCCGGGGTCTTGGCGACTACAGATTCTGGAGCGGACACTTGGGGGCTGGGAACAGTACAAGGCTCAGGGAGATGGCCACGCCCACTGGACACGCCCCTCACCTTTCACCGGTCCCGAAGGTTCCGAGCGTCTGGCCGCTGGCACCGGCTCTGGGGGCCCTTTGCAGCAGTCTTGGGGGTAACCCTGAGTTGCTGGAAGCAGAGCTGGGAATTGGCTGGAAGCATCAAGTGAATGGCTCCTCACTCGAGTCTAGAAAGCAAACATGGGGAGTCGGGGCAAAAGTAAAAAGTATTTACTCTTCTGAATGAGGCGGTTTTTTGTGTACATGAACAAGAACAATACACGTTTATCGATGCTATGACCCTGGAAATGTACTGTTGTGGATATAGAAAGTGGAGGAAAAAAGAGAGAACTTTACATGTAAAACCCTTCAAGACTGTAGAATGATGCATAGTTTTGTCATCACAAATACATCTTGAGATAACATCTTCAGAAATGGCAAATGTGAGACATGCCCCCCACAATCTCTGAAGAACGCAAAGACGATAGACCGCTGAGCAGCCGCCACACGCCCCAGTCTCACTGCAGCCAGTCCTGACCCCCGTGTTACCCTGACACACCTGTCCCCCGAACAAAGAAAAACAGACACACACACAGGGACTCGGGTGGTCGTGCTTTCAGAAAAGTGGGAGATGAGTGGACACACACAGGCATGAATGCACTCCCCCCTCCAACGTTTCTGATCTCACACATCATGAGACGCGGTTCCTCCTCCCAAGTGGTTTCACAGCGCCACACAATACAGACGTTCCACGACACAGTGAACTCCGGCTGATGACCTGTCAGCTTGGTTTTGGGGGTTTGCTGTGGAGACAGGGTAGGTGTCACTGTTAATGGCAAGGACAGACCTCCAGAAATCCTCTCCTCCATAAAAGCAGCATCAGCACTGGCAGGAAGGGTCGCCATCAACGCTCCTTGGCCGCTGGCAGTTCCCCAAGGCCGCGGTAACCCCTGAGCCTGCCTTCAGGAAAAACGACCTCCTCTCAGCAAGAACCTTGACGCCCGCGACCCCTCTCCTCCGCCGTGCCTGCTCGGAATCTTGAAAACCAGGAGCCTGGGGGCCTCGGAAGGAGAGACGGGACTGGAACCTCCCCAGAGCATGCTCCTCCATGGCTTCTAGATGGTTCTATGAGAGACCCCACTGTATCTGACCCAACTCACATGAAAGGCGAAAAACCTTTCTCCCAGGACGCTTGTGAAAGGCAGATCAGTCGCAGTTGTGTAACGTCATGATTGCCTGAAACAGTGGTAAAAGCAGAGCGAAAATGGGGCTGAGTGGTGAGATGTCCACAAAGGGCTTTGAGAAGCTCTGACGTGTCTGCAGGGCTCCAGGAGGCTGCACATGCGTGCAAGGCTGTCACGTCCTGGGGAAGACCTGAGAGCTCACATGTCTCACCTCTGGCTGACCCGGAAGCTCTAGGCCAGCAAGTGATGCCAAGGCAGCAGGGCCGTCCTGCCCCACCAAGAGCTGAAGGCATCGCCCCGCATACACGAGGACCTCGGCAACACGGCAGACCTCCCGGCTGCAGACACTGAGGAGATGACTGAGCGGAGACTTCAGTGACCACGCGTGACCAAGGATCCAGACTTTACAGAATTAGTTCCATTTAAGAAAAGCCAGTAAACAAACAACAAAAGCAACAAGGACAGACGCTGGGTGGGGGGAGAATTTAACAGAGTTGCCACGTTATATTATTTAAAACATGCAATTTTCAAAACAATATTGCAAGACCCGCAAAGAAACAAGAAAACTATGGCCGCCACACAGGTATGTTGTTTAGTTGCTCAGTCGTGTCTGACTCTTTGTGACCCCATGGACTGTAGCCTGCCAGGCTCCTCTGTCCATGGAACTTCCCAGGCAAGAATACTGGAGTGGGTTGCCATTTCCTTTCCCAGGGCATCTTCCTGACCCAGGGATCGAACCCCTGTCTCCTGCATTGTAGGCAGATTCTTTAGGGATCAAACCCGCGCCTCCTGCATCTCTTCTATTGGCAGGAGGATTCTTTACCAGTCGTGCCACCTGGAAAACCCCACACACAGGCTGGACTAAGGCTTTAAATTGGCAATCTTGAATGTGTCCAAAGAACTAAAGGCGACCGTATCTAAATAACTAAAGGAAGTGTGAGGAATGTTTCACCAAATACAGAATATCCATACAAGGATTTTTATTTCTCCAAAGACCAAATCACAAATCTAGAAAACAGTATTATGGGACTTCCCTGGTGGTCCAGTAGTTTAAACCCCATGCTTCCAATGGAGGGGGCACAGGTTCCATCCTTGGTCTGGGAAGCTCCATATGCCACAGGGTGTAGCAAACAAAAAATTACAAAAACTGAAATGAAACTTCATTAGAGCTCCACATCAGATCAGAGCAGGGAGAGGAAGAACTCTGAACTCTGTAAGACAGGTGAATAGAGGCGTCCAGTATGAGGGACAGAAAGAGACAAGAAGGAAGAACAGTGCCTCAGAGACCCCTGGAATCTGCTCAAGCAATTATACTTCCTCTGGACGTTCTTAAGGAACGGTGGGCTCTTCCCCGTGGGTGTGTCCACGGAGACGTGGTGACCCTGGTGCAGGTCAGCCCCCGTCCGTCCTCGTTTGTGATGAGACATCAGCACGGCTGTTCCAGGACAGACCGTGAGTCTCAGGAAAGGGGTTCATCATGTGGACTACGTCACCCCACCTGTGCTCGTTACCCTGGATCCCTGATCAACCCCGGATGGATACAGGCAAGGCAAGCCGAGCATCCTTTGTAGGTACAGGTGCAAGTCTGCAGATCAACCCGGATGGATACAGGCGAGGCAGCCGAGCATCCTTTGTCGGTTCAGGTACAAGTCTGCAGACAAGATCTTCCTGCTTGCAGCTACAGCTGTACCACAGCGGGTGACTGAGGTGCCGCAAAGAGGCCGAGCCACGACTCCTGACCTGGCTGGCCAGCCGGCAGACGTCCAACAAGGCCGGCGCCTGGCTCCACCTGTGCCCATGTGCGGGGTGCCCTTCTCCAGCAAGACCATCCCTCGATCCGTAAGATGCTCCTGTGGCTTTTTTTTTTTAATTTCTCATTTGAAAAGTAGTAACAAGCAATTTTTTGTTTTTAACAGAAAATTTAATGTCTAAAATGTCTAAAAAGAACTCATCGTGTTTCAAATATTGTATTCCTTTTCCTTTAAATTCTGAATAAGTCCAAAGTTGATGGTCACAATTCAACTGGCACCTTAGTGTAATCTGATTCTTTTTCTGTTGCATTAAACACAAGAGGGTAAACTATTAATCTATAGAGCTAGTCATCATATTTCTATTTTTTTACTTACAGCTCATCCAGTTTCCTTGGATTAGATGGCTCCTTTAGGGAGCAAGAGAATACCCTGCTGCATCCATTTAGCCTTCACAGCATATTTCTACCCAGACAGTGCAGCTGTGGATGGAGAAAGCAAGCCTTCTAATCTCCCATTTGAAAGCTAATAACTCATCCTTAAATATGAGAAACTATGCCACAAATAAGTTTCATTCTATTTTAGAGTAAGTACTCAATTCTAAAAGAGTAACAGTTTTAGACAGAGTTATAAAATTCATAAGTTAAATTATAAAATGTCTTTCCATAAAGTTGAAATATTAACAGAAATAAGTCAATAAAGCATGCTTACTTTTTGTTGTGTTTCTGCATAAGAAACTTGAAATTACTTTTCTTTTTTTTTTTTTTTTGCCAAATGTTACATTGTGTATTTGGAGAAGGAAATGGCAACCCACTCCAGTATTCTTGCCTAGAGAATCCCATGGACGGAGGAGCCTGGTGGGCTACAGTCCGAGGGGTCGCCAAAGTGACAGTGAACACTTGTATGCATAGTTTTCCATATTTTTCTCTTCAGTGATCTGCTTATTTACATAATTTGTTCCTTTAAAAAATAGGTTTTCTTTCTCTTAATAACATATAGAATTTTACCCTATTAAAATTAATACTGGGCTTCCCAGGTGGCTCAGACAATAAAGAATCTGCCTGCAATGCAGGAGACAGGGATTTGATCTCTGAGTCAGGAAGATCCCCTGGAGAAGGAAACAGCTGCCCACTCCAGTATTCTTGCTGGGAAATCTCATGAACAGAGGAGACTGGTGGGCTGCAGTCCATGGGGTCACAAAGAGTCAGACATGACTTACTGACCAAACAACAACAACATAATTAATTTTTAAAAAATTTTGTTCAGGTTTTTTCCCTTCAAAGATGAAGCTTGTTAAGATGTATATAATCAAATTAATGCATTTGTCCATCTTATGCTCATTCCACACGAGCTTCACAGTAAGTTCTAAGAATACATACACATATAGTCCTGGTCACTAATTTTCATTATCAAAAATACCTTGTCAGATCTCACGCCTTCACTTTTCCATACAAATGTTAGACACATTTTGTTTAGTTAAAAAGAGCTAATGAGATTTTGCTTAAAACTGCATTGAAAGTATGTACTGATGTGGGAGGAATTACCACTTTCTTTATTCATTATTGCCTCATTAATCATTTTTACATTTTGGTTTTACATTCTGTTCTTTGATAAACTATTATTTTTTAAATATAGTTTACCTTGATTTGCTTATCCATAGGTATATTATAATGTTTGTTGCTGTAAATAAAAATTTCCCCTTATTTTTATACTAAAAGTCCTGCTGTTTAATGTTGAATCTTTTGGATTTTCTATGTACAGAAGCATTTCATTTGTAAATAAATAATTCTACTTTCTTTTTCCTTAGGACATGTTGTAAAATGCTGAATAGTAGAAATTACAAAAGTTAATTACTCAGTTGTGTCCAACTCTTTGCAACCCCATGGACTGTAGCCCATCAGGCTCCTCTGTCCATGGAATTTTCCAGGCAAGAGTACTGGAGTGGATTGCCATGCCCTTCTTCAGGGTATCTTCCCAACCCAGGGATCAAACTCAGGTCTCCCACACTGCAGGCAGATTCTTTACCATTTGAGCTACCCTGGAAGCTCTAGAAATTACAACAGCTATCTCTAATCCCTCATTCTAGGGGAGATAGTATTTCATAACATGTGTGTGCTCAGTTGCTTCAATCGTGCCCAACTCTTTGTGACCCTCTAGACTGTAGCTCACCAGGCTCCTCTGTCCACGGGACTTTCCCGGCAAGAATACCAGAGTGGGTTGCCATGCCCTCCTCCAGGGAATCTTCCCGGTCCAGGGATCGAACCCATGTCTCCTGCATCTCCTGCATTGCAAGTGGATTCTTTACCTCTGAGCTACCTGGGGAAGCCCATTTCATAACATAAATAAGTCTGATGATAGCCAAGGGAACTTAAGATTTGAAAAAAAAGTTTTATAGTAGGTATAACCGAAGATAACTAGTAGGGACACAGAAGTATTTAAAGCTGTTAATCTCAGAAAACGCACACATATGCACCTCGACCCTCCTTATTAAGAACACTGGTGGGAACACAGAGATAGTAAGCTCACATTCAATGGCAATGCCCTCGCCTCGTAACTCAGAGCCTCTGGAAAACCCTACTGCCTGAGTGCTGGAGAGGGAAGTGAAGAAGAATATTATTATTAGGGAAGCAGTGTGGACCTCGAAGACCCTGAAAGAGTTCCAGTGACCCCAGGGGGCCACAGACCACAGTTTGAGAACTCCACTATAGGTGACTCCCTTCAGAAACTTCAGAGATGCTCGTCCTAAAGGCGGAGTCCAGGGCGAAGACCTCAAAAGCCACTGGGGCTTTCCCACAGCCTTTGGGGCTTCCAGCCCTGGCTTAGGAGGCTTCGTGCCTTGGAGAGGAAGAGCTTCATCCAGCTCCAGGCCCTCCCCGCAGCTGCGGGCTCCGACACAGGAAAGACGCCGAGGGCAGCCCCGGCCAGTCCTGCTCCTCAGCGCTCCTCCTTGGTTCCCAGGGATGTGCTGAACTGCACCATCAGTCTCACACACGTGCAGACCATTCTGGAGACGGTCGTAAACATGTGGACTATACTGACTCAGTAACAGGGACATTTTGGCTCCAGGCTGTGCTGAACTTTGCCCATTCCAGAAATATCCTGTAAGACATTCCCAAGGTTCTGGGTGATGCAAACCACATTTATCTACTTAACAGAGACAAAAATGAGGCCAAAGCAGGATGTCAGCTTCTTCCCGAGAAGAGAGATGCATGAACAGCAACCCTCCTAGGAAGCCGCCTCCCCCCAGCGCTCAGCACTCCCTCTCGGGCCTCAGACGCTTTGCAGTAACAGCACTAGGAGAGTGCTGGGGAGATAGCAGTGGGGTGTCCCCGCTTTGTCCTGGGCCTGCGGGCAGGCCGAGCCCTTCCTCAGCTCTTGCTGGCGGAACATCGCCACGTTCGCCCCAGAGGAGAGGAGCTGACGTGAGACCATTGTCCTGAGGCACCATCTGCCTCTCTGGCTCACGTGGGAGCTTCCAGGCTGTATGGTCCGCTCTGGCCGCCCTGACCAAGGACCACAGATGGGACAGCTTAAGCCGCACACGTTCGTCCCTCACGGTCTGGAGGCCGGACATCCAGGAGCAAGGTGTTGCCAGGGCCTGGTTCCTCCTGAGGCTTCTCTCCTGGGCTTGGAGGCGCCACCCTCTCCGTGTGACCTCCTGCGGTCCTCCCCTGTGTGTCTGTGACCTCACTCCTCACAAGGACGCTGGTCCTGTGGGATCTGAGCCCGCCCTACTGACCTCCTTTTAACTTCACCATGTCTGTAAAGGCCCCACCTCCAAACACAGTCACAGGATCCTGGGTGCTGAGACCCAGAGGTGATTTTGGAGGTGTGTGATTCAGGCCCGAACACTGTCTCTCCTGTGACCCCCTTACACTCCCCCCAGCATTTTCCATGTGGGTCAGGCAGCAAACACTCCGGCCCATTCACCTCTGACTCGACAGCACTTAGAAAGTTTCCTGGCCCACGATGAGGGTTCCATATGCACTTGTTGAAAATATGAAAGTTCTGCAATATCCATCAGCATCACAAAGATGAAAAATAGTAAAACAGAATCCTGCTTCGCAGTGGCTCAGTAATATAATTTCATAGTAGCAAATGATCATTCATGCTCACACAAAGTACCACAAAGCATTAGATAGAAACGATTGTTACATGCTGGAATTATTATGCCTTAAATTATTTTCTTGGTGGTAACAAAATAATTCTGTGGATTTACTTAGTGTCTTTTCCTTATTTTAGAGATAAAGGAACTAAACAAACTTTTATAGCATCCTTTTCTGAACCAGATTTAGGGCCCATTTACAAAGTTGCTCACTGAGTGGAGTGTGTTTTAAACTGTGCACTCCCTGGAGGATTTTAAACCTGTCCCCTCAGAAGTGACAGCACTTTCCGGATCCACAGCACGTGCAGATCAAAGGAAATGGGTTTCAGCCAACATTCCCCCCACACATGCTGTCACATGATTCAATTTCATATGTAAATGAACGTTAAAGTGCGAGTGTTTAAAGCAGGAAATTAGGCAACTCTGGTGGATTTTTCCTCTCTCTGAAAAGAGCAAAACAACAACAGGGCACCCAGCAAAGACAGCACGCTTCTATCTGCTCCCCACGAACCGCAGACATCTGGACCTGTATCTGGAGGTACCAGGCTGCATCTCCGACTGCAAGTCAGCGCACCCTGGGTCTGGAAAATGATTCCTCCTGGAAAGCCAGGGGGAAAATGATCTCGAAAAACAAGGCGGTTCTGAACTCCACAAAACCGGCCGGGAGCTTCGGAAGTCCAGGAGCTCTTGCTGCGGATTTGAGGGCTCTGGGCACCACGGATCCGTGAGACCCCTGGGAGCAGCGGAAACAGAAGGGGCGGCTGTGCGGCTGCCTCCCAGCCGTCCTGTTTCACAGCTGCGGCGGACAATCTCTCTGCCACATTCAGGGCAAAGCACAATTTTAGGAAATGCAAACAACCCGGGTCCCACTGCCCTGCAGATAACCTGGTCTACAACAATGCAACCTGGAAAAAGGCGTCACTCCGAGAAAGGGCACGGGAAAAGGAACTGTGAAAATAAAATGCTCCCCATTTCAGGAACCAAGTCAATGTGATCTGGAAGATCCCTGTCCAGGCGGTCCCCCCACCACCCTCACCCCCACCCCCGGGAGCAGGAGCTCAGTTTCAGCTCGGAGGCCCCTCATCACCATCATCTGCTGAGTGGCCCTCACTGGAAAGGACACCAGGAAACCTGAGACACAGCCTTAGAGAAAGAGGACAGCACCACCCCCCAGGCTGGGGCCACGCCAGGCTGGGGGGCAGGCAGAGGGGCGGGCGCTTCACAGGCCTTGCGTGAGTCCTCCTGGGGCCCCCTCCCCCACACCGGGGCAGGCCCATGGCCAGAGGACCATTTGTCGGAGTTTCATTCAAAACAGAAAGTATTTGAAAATCTTATTTTCAGGTTCAAATGGTGATAACCCAGAAAAGCAGGAAACCTTTGATTTTTTTTTGTTTGTTTGGATTTTCTTTTCTTTGTCCCCAGACAAAGGGAATTCTTTTAAGCGTAAGGAGTTTAGCAAACTTTCATCAAGCTATTAAAAACAAAGAAGGAGGGCAGTTCTGGGCCTTGGAATAACAGCCTTGAAGACCTGGTGTTCACTCAAAATCAAAATAAAAAAACACACAAGCATGCTGAAGTGAAGCGCTTCTGCCTGGGGGGATGCAAGGTAAAAACGAGGCCAGGAGAACACAGATCGTGCTGGACAAACGTCACGGCCGTGTCATCAGCGACCAGACAGGGCGGACAGAACTGGACTGCTCCAGTTGGGGTGTCCCTCCCGCCTGACCCCTCACCCCCACCGGGGGTCCGCCGCTAGAGAAGCAAAGTGGGGGCCAGGACCCCGCTCAGCAGCATTGAGCCCAGTGCTGGGGGGACCCCTCCACCCCCAGACTCTGAACCAGCCTCTGCCAACCACGCCTCTTTGAGCATACATTTTCCCATCTCAAAATGAAGACAAAAGACCATTTTATAACCTAGGAATTGCAAAGCAGAGACTTTGGATAACATTTGAAATGAGAAGTCCCAAGTAGGATGGAGAAGAAAGGAGAATTTATGCCGATCCCTCAGTAAACCAAATCTACTTATATCCTACCTGGTTTCTAAGTACTAGCTGGATAAGTTGTGATCATTACTTCATAAGACTCATTTGTATAAACTCCAACCATCATTCCAGCTCTTCACCGTGAGCCTGAGGGTCCAGGGACGGGGAAGCCAGGCTGATGGCAGAAATGGATCACTTTGGCGCTCTCACTACCATCGGCTCTGAAATGAGGGCTTCTCCACTCACAGGAAAATTCTTAGTTTTCAATCCTCATCTCTTTGAAAATGTTTTGACTTCACCAAAAAAAGACCCATGAAGACTAAGGATTAATACTTCATGCCTAACTACCAGCCCTTCCTCCTTCATCTAGCTTTCAACTTACTCAAACACAAAACTCCAAAGTTTCACAGGTCCCAGGTTGGGACAAAGAGCAAGAGGAAAGGTAGAAGCCATCCAGCTTCGTCACAGACCCGAGGAGCTGTCACCCTCTTAGATAAGGACGACACTGGGTTTCTGGAAAACGGAATGTTCATTGGAAAGACTGATTCTGAAGCTGAAACTCCAATACTTTGGCCACCTGATGCGAAGAGCTGACTCGTTGGAAAAGACCCTGATGCTGGGAAAGACTGAAGGTGGGAGAAGGGGACGACAGAGGATGAGATGGTTGGATGGCATCACCGACTCAATGGACATGAGTTTGAGCAAGCTCCCAGAGTTGGTGATGGACATGGAGGCCTGGTGTGCTACAGTCCATGAGGTCACAAAGAGTTGGACACGACTGAGCTAAACTGTCCTAATCACAGCCAAGGTGAAAGACGCATGTCCACATCGCTGCATCAGGGCTATGTGACGGGACTGCACCTCACCCCACGGTCCAGGGGGAGGGGGATGCGGGTGACGATGTGGACCCTGATGAAGAAGCCCCGCAAGACACTGCGGTTCCAGACAGAATGTTGGGCTGGAAGGGCTGGCTATGCAGCCTTGGGGCAAGTCGCTAATAAAAGTGCCCATGAGTTGATGCTTTCCGTGCCCAGACCTATGATGTCAGCATTCATTATGCACACTGGGGCTGCTTACCACCCCATAAGCTGGAAGATGGGGAGATTAGGGATGAAAAAGCAGTTTCCAGAGCTTAAATACTATTACTCACTTGCCAGCACCCTGAAGATTCTGTCTCCAAGTCCTCTCCAGGCAAAAGCACAGTCTTGTGTCCTAAGTGGCCAAAACCTCCCTGATTCCATCCTCGATTCTTATGCCCATCTGAGCCAGGGTTGGGCAGCCTGGGGACCTCTAGGGAACAGCTGCTCATCCATGTCCCAGTGCCCAGAGCCAAGGTGAGGAAAGAGCTGGGGGGTGAGGGGAGGAGAGGAAGACACCCACAGCTTCGGGCCCCTCGGCAGGGGCGTGCAGAGCCCATGTCAGAGCCAGCTCTTCACACCCCACCTCACACGAGCAGTATTAATCTGTCCCCATCCCCACCCCGCCCCCATCCCAGCCCTGGGCTACATGTCGCCTTTAGAGATGGGGAGCCCAGCTGCGCCCAACCCTTAAGGGGCACACTCAGAAAACGTGTGCTGACTCAGCAAGGCAGGTGCTCCCCATCCCACGCCCCTGCTTTTGCAGCCCATGGTAAAGGTGACAAACCCACGTGCTGCCCCGGGCAGAAAATGCGTGTGTCTTCCCCCAGCAGGCAGGGGCTGTCTTATTACTCCAGGAACTCCAGGAAGGGAGCCCTGTCCATCAGACACCTGATGGACAGATACTGGACAGCCCCCTTTATATGATTCCCTCGTACTCAACATCCATCTCTGATTCTTTACATTGGAATAAAGGTAATGAAGATGCTATCTGTCTTAAACTCACTGGCAACACAATACTTAGTGATGAAATTCTGGAAACATTCTCATTAAATCAAAGGGAAAGGGCCGGGGAATAAAATATCCACTCCCACCAATATCATTTACCGTTGTCTAGATGTTGCAGCCAATGCAATAAAACAACACAGAAATACGAGGTACAATGTTTGGCTGCATTTCCCAAACATGTTCCTTGGAACTCTACTCCTCTGAAATGTTAAACAAAGTTAAACAGTCTCTTTGCTTCAAGACTTCTGAAAGCCTTAAAAATCCTGACATTCACTATGAGTCTCCAAGAGGGGACCCATTATCCAGCATTTCCCAAAATTTTAAATACTGAGTTGTTTTTTCCTCTGAGAACTTGAGAAGTCTTGTGTTCTTTGGGACATTCCTTGGGAAGTTCTGACTACATTTGTTTCTAGTCCTCAGATATTTTAATTTATATATTTAGTCAAATATATCCATTTCTATGAACTAAAACGGCAGTTTAAAACAAGAGCTTTAGAGTTAAGTAATAAGTAAAAACCTTTTTAGGTTCGAACCCTACATCCTAGACTGACTGAGGAACTGAGGGAATGAACCTTCACCTTCCTGGAGCTTCAGTTTTCTCCTCTGTGAAGCAAAGATCAAGACATCTCCCTTACAAAATACTGTACCTATTAGATAATGTATGTAAAGTTGCTTACCCTCAGATATATTTTAAAATTCCAGTAAAAACAACCACGAGTTATCACCCTTGTTAAAATAATCAAAACTAGGAAACATGCAATGAGGTAGGTCCTCTTTCATCATAGCAGGTGAGGCTAGGTAACTGTTAGAGAAAGAAATTAGTTTAATCAAGAGCCATAAAATTATTCATATATTTTAATTTAGTCACTTCATTTCTAGGATAAAAATTACAATGAAGATGTTTGCTGAAGCTTTTTTACAGTGATGACGTTTTGTAAGGAATGTTGACGTCCATCAATAGTGTGTGTGCTCAGTCATGTCTTTTGGTCTGTAAATTATCTCATTACTGCAGAAGCAGGTTGTCCATTTTATCGATACTTGTCTGCCATGATCTTTACAATTTCCCTCCTTCTTGAATTCAGAAGGTATTGCCTTGCACCCTCCGACCCCATGTCTTTTGAATTTCCTCCATAATGAGTTCTGTCTCCCAAGGTGGAAGCCAGAAAGAAACTCGTCTTCCCAGCCCCCTGCAGTGGGTTCACCCTGGGATTTACTCTGCTAGCCAGACCCCTCTGAGACAGAGCAGGTGGGGAAACGGGCACCAGGCCTGAGATGGAGACACTCCTCCCTGGCCAGGTCCCTCAGAGGCATGAGTCTGTCCAGGAGACCCTGATGTCCGCGGTCAGTGTCCGGGGCCCTGAGCGCAGCAGCCGCGGTACGGCGCCCTTCCTCAGCTGTCTGTGCTGCGATCTGGTGTCCTGGTGACGCAGCTTCTGAAACAGACTCTGCAGCCCTCCCAAACCAGAGCCTCCAAGGATCCTCCACTAAATGCCCGAGTGGGCACTGTCGTTTCTCAGTAAAAATTCAGACTAATGTGTTGTTTCTTTGGATGGTTCTACCAGCCTCACTCTGGTTTCTTGGGTTTGGCCATTAGCTTCTTTGCTCTTTGTCTTTTTTACATGCATGTGCAAGCTCAGTCACATTCAACTCTTTGTGACCACCTGGACTGTAGCCCACCAGGCTCCTCTGTCCATGGGATTCTCCAGGCAAGAATAACAGATTGGGTTGCCTTTCCTACTCCGGGGGATCTTCCCAATCCAGGGATGGAACACATGTCTCTTGCATCTCCTGTATTGGCAGGTGGAGTCCTTACCACTACCACCACCTGGGAAACCCTCCTCTTTCTTAATTTCTGATAAATGTTTCCAAAGCTATAAATTTCCCTTTGAGTACTGCCTTAGCTGCACTTTCACATGGAGTGTCTTCTCTGTTGTCAGCTCTCAGCATTTCACAATTTCTCTTATGACAAGATTTGCAACTCAACCATTATTTCATAATTTGGGGGGATGCTCCCAAATACATTTTTAAGCTCTCTTTCTTATGTTCTTGTAAGATATATCTGAATCTGTTGCATTGTGGTGAGTGAACGTGATTCATATGATGTAAATTCTTTGAAATTTATTGAGACTTGCTTTGTGGCCCAGGACGTGGTCAGCTTTTGTGAATGTTCCATATGTGCTCAAAAAAATGTGTATTCTGTATGTATGTGTAAAATGTATGTATTCTGGAGACTGCTGCCAGCACAAAGGGAAGTATAGGACCTAAACTAGCTCCAGAAGGGAGGAGAAGCTAACTTTCCTTCCACTGCTAGACTCTCCCCTTACAAGTCTTTCTGAATGTGAAGCATGGAGATCCAGACACAGCTCTCTCATAGCCATGACATAAATGAGTTCTAGGATGCAGTGGATTCTGTGGCCAGCAGAGCAGAGAGACAGAGCATCTGGGGTCTTGCTGACATCACTAAGCTGTTAGCAGAGCCAGTTTCAAAGCCTGTCCTGCACAAGATTCTTGAGTTAGTGTATTAGGAAGGGTTTCTGCCGCAGCCTGGGTCATCCTTAGGGGTTTCTGGCTCCCTTTCACTGTAGGTTAAAAACTCAACAAACCACTTTTGATTTCCAAGCATGACTCCCACCTACTTAACAACCATAAAAAAGCTCCCTCGACAGCTTCTTTGAGACCCTGTGCTCAACTCTCAGCTTCACCTGATGGCGGTTGCCTCCATCCCTTAAAAGCAGAGTGGCCCCTTCTGCTCCTCCCCAGCAGCCTGAGTTCCAGACCTGCACATGCACCCACCACAGTCAGGAGGGAACTGAACTAAACGAGGTCTCCGCCAATCCCTCACTGACCCAGCTCAGTCGCAGAGCCAGACCTGAGTGCCTGCAGACTTCAGGGATAATGTGTCTCTGTGACCAAAATGAGAAAAAAATCAGCGTATCTGCAAAACATACACCAGTAAAATATGAGTGCCTCGTGGAAAATGGGGAAAGATGACAGTCAAACGCTCTGTAACCAGGGCTTCCCTGCTGGTCCAGTGGCCAAGACTCCATGCTCCCAATGCAGGGGGCCCGGCTCCTGTCTCTGGTCAGGAAATTAGATCCCACGTGCTGCAACTAAGAAAGAGCTCACATGCCATCACTAAAAATCTCACATGTCACAAGAAAAGTCAAAGATCCCACATGACACAACTAAGATCCAGCACTGCCAAATAAATAATTAACTGAACATTTAAAATAAAGCTTTGTGACCCATTGAGCTATACTATAAAAAGTCTGGGGAATTTCCAGTGGTTAGGAATCCATGCTTCCACCACTGAGGGCCCGGGTTTAATCACCGCTCAGGGAGCTCAGATCCTGCAAGACGTGTGGCCAAAAAGGGAAGTTTGGTGATGTCATGTGACCTAGGAGAATAGTGAGCATTTGTGGGGGGAGGGCTGACAGCCTGAACAAAGAAGAGCCCAGAAGGCAGATGCGATGACCGCCCACCGGTGATGCCTCACTCATCACAAACGCCTGACCCTGGCAGGGGCTCATCAACCCAGACACCCAGATCCTGGGTACCCTCAACACCCGGAGATCGCACCTCAGGGCCTTGTCTCTACCGCTCCATCTGCCCTATCTCCCCAGAGCTGTGTCTCTGGACCATCACGTCCAAGTCAATGATACCCCCAGGTCCTCCATGGCTGACCCCTACCCAGCGTCCATTTCTCCACTGCGTCAGCCTGCTCTGTTATCACCTCCAGTACAGAAAATGCTACCCCCCAGAATGATTTAGATTATCTGAGGAAAGGCAGACACAGGAGAAGTTCTGAAACCCTAGAAGCCCTTGGGAAGGATGCCCATCTTTACGAGGGCAGCCTCTGTTTGTCCTGTACCCCTCTGCACCGGGCAGCCAAGGGGGACTCACAGTCACAGGAGACGCTCATCACCTGAGAAGGTGGGGACTGGTTCCGCATTGGGGACCACTTCCTTGTCCCTGAGCTCTTTCTGGGGACCCCCACCTCAACATCTTTCATTTTTGGCTGAAGATGGTGTCAAAGCAGAAGGCTTGGCCATTTCAGGGAGTGACTCTGTTTTCCTGGGTCTGTCCTGTGTATTCAGGACATAGACAGGTTGCTGAATTTATGTTTGCTTTTCTCTTTTTTTTTTCTTTTTCTCTTGTTCAGTTGCTCAGTCGTGTCCGACTCTTTGTGATCCCATGGACTGCAGCACCCCAGGCCTCCCTGTCCATCACCAACTCCCGGAACTTGCTCAAACTCATGTCCATTGAGTCAGTGATGCCATCCATCCATCTCATCCTCTGTTGTCCCCTTCTCTTCCCGCTTTCAATCTTTCCCAGCATCAGGGTCTTTCCAATGAGTCAGTTCTTCGCATCAGGTGGCCAAAGTATTGGAGTTTCAGCTTTCTGTTGTTAATTTACCTCTTCTTACAGGGGGTTTCAGCCACAGAACCTGGAAAGGGAAAGCCATTGCTCCTCTCCCACATTACATCAGAAAGTGTTCACGGTCTGTCTTCACTTTTCTCTTGTCTGAGAGGTTGTCTTGTACATAATTGTTTGTTGTCTGTTTCCTTGAACTTAAATTTTAAAAGTGGAGACCTTGGCTGTCCCCTCCCTGAATGTTCCCCAGCACAGCACCTAGAAGCATGCCTCGCAGAGTGGTACTCGAAAATGGTCTGAGAACCAAGGAATGAATGAGGGCTCCAGGGTGTGGCCAGCCGCCCAACACTGTGGTCAGCACACCACTGCCCCACTCCTCTGCTTCCTCCCGGAGGACGCGTCTACCGTGAGTGGGCTTCTGTCAAGCAGCTGGGGAGGTGACCAGATGGTCACAGGAGCTCCAAGTGGCATCTCTGTTACCTTTGCTGAGCATCCCTGGAAGGGCTCCAGGTCCTGGAGGTTGACCCCACACCTGCACAGGGCCAACCGCAGAGGATGAGTGACTGCCCCAGGCCAGCCCCCAGTGTGAGGGACGTGAGGTGCTGTCACTAGCCGGGAGGAGGGGGACAAGATGCTGGGCAAACAGAGAAATACATCTAGAAATCTCTAGATAACACAAACATTTTAAAGCACATTTTTTCCCACTGTTCTCCAACATCCTGCTCTCTTGAACCTCCCTGTTATCAATGAAGGTGTCGATCTGTTTGACCTCTGGGCTTACTCTTCTTGCAATGACTCCACTTTCCTTGTTTCAAGGGGTGAAGACAAGTTTACCTCTCTCCCTCTCTAAAGGATTAATGGGAGGTTAACAGACACGTGCTAAGTTGTTTTCTCTAGAAAAGACAAAATGAGTCACAAGGAAACATAATGCAAGCTATCACACAAAAGGAAAACTTAAATCTCTTAAAGTCATTTAAATTTTCAAAATTTAAGCCTTTTCTTAAAGGTTTTAACTTTTTCATGAAGGTGACTTTGATGATGCGACTGAGTTTCTCCAAATCATGTCAGAGAACCGACACCTCATCTGAGAATGAGAACTGGAAAACTACAAATATTTCAGGCCAGGAACCTTCTGAAGGATGCTATCTACAACTACCAGCTCTGACCCTCACCTCGTAGAGATAGCCAAGCTCCAGACATCAACTGAACTGTGGTCTCCAAAACAATTTCCTGGTTAGAAAGCGATTGGGAATGCATTATAATGAAATCAAGAAACCTCAAATTACCTAGCGTTTTCACATTACTACAACACACACATTTGCTAACATTGAAAAAACAAAACAAAAAACCCCTTATTTTCCAGTCATACTTACCTGCTAGACGCCATCTACATTCTTTTCTTTTCCTTTTTCTTAAATCCCTATGTCCATAAAATACACAGCAAAGCTTTTCTGGTAACCGACTCACAAATGCAAAGGTCTCCAGGCTCAGCCCTTTCCAGGAGCCCCCCCACCCCCCGCCGTGTTCACAGGTAGAAACCACAGGAGGGAAAGGCTGCTGTCCCATCCCCTCCACCGAGCTCAGAAGGGCCCTTCCCTCTGCCCGCCGCCAGGGCACACCCTCCACACTACCAGCGGCTGCGGGGACCGCGGGCTGAGCCGCTTCCCCGGGAAAGGGCTCCCCAGGGAGGCCGCCAGCCCCGCCGCCCCCGCCCCCCCAGCGCCGCCCGGGACACCAGCCAGACTCCCAGCGCGGTCAGGCCGTGACTCAGAGGGGCTCCCAGTCCACCAGACCTGCAGAGGCCCCACCCTCAGCCTCTGCCCCAAACCCTGTCCGCCCAGACCCCGGCGCTGGGGGAGTCGGTGTGAGTTTTCAGATCCCAAACGGTTTCCTTTCAGTGGGGGTGGGGCCGGCACTGACAGCCCCTTTTGCTGAATGGGAAGTTGATGAAAGGAAACCGCTGACAGTTTTTTAGATTCTCAGCATATTTTAACTCCGGAGACGAAGAAGGACTAAGTGACTGACTCGTCCAGCGCGTCCCACTTTCAAAGCCAAGCACTGCTCTCCTGGGTCTCCTCTGCCCGGGTCCTCCAGCTGGCACCCCACTCACACTCACCAGCTAAACACCAAACAAGGAGGGCGTTTGCGTTTTCCAAAAATGCATTACCCTTCCAAAGGGAAAATAAAATTCTGACTGTATCCCAGGTCTGCATTAATGGGGAAAGTTTGGACTTCCGTGGTGGCTCAGACGGTAAAGCGTCTGCCTACAATGCCAGAGAGGCAGGTTTGATCCCTGGGTCAGGATGATCTAGAGAAGGAAATGGCAACTGGCTCCAGTACTCTTGCCTGGAGAATCCCATGGATGGAGGAGTCTGGTGGGCTACAGTCCATGGGGTCGCAAAGAATCGGACAGGACTGAGCGACTTCACTTTCTTGAGTCGTTCACACATGGCAAAGTGGTGTGAAAACACTTTGCAAAGCCACCAACCTGGAGACGAAACAAGCAATGCAAAGAAGGAGCAAAATGACGCCAGTGAAGAAAAGCGGTTCTGTGCCAGACTGCTTTAGGAGTTTACCTGCGTGGTTTATTTCAGTGGCCCTTAAGCTGCGAATGTGTTTCTACAGGTAAAACGCACTCTCTGACGAGGTGCCTTCAGTCGCCCGCAGAGAAGCCAGACACCCCAGAGGCCAGAGTCTGAAAAGGCCATTGACGCCTCAGGCGAACCCGCCTCTCTCCACTTCCCCATCCTTCCGACACAAGAGAATCTGCATTTGACAAGGTTCAAGAGGGGACTTCCTCCTCTCCCTGCGCCTCAGGGCCCGAGGATACGGGCGAACCCGCCGTGCTGCCCGCGCGGCGGAGGGGCCCCAAGCGCAGCCGACAGCCGAAGAGCGGCCGTGTCCGGTCGGCCTTTCCGGGCAGTATCCGGCGACGGCGCAGCGGAGCACCCGAGGCGGACACTCGGAAGGCGCGAAAACGAAATCTCTCCATCCCCGGCTGCCACACTCGCCGCCCTCTTTGCCCTGCGAGCGTGTGGCGCTCCCACCCAGGGGGGCACCTCGCCTCGGGGCCGCCGAGCGCTCTGGCCGCCCGGAGCGGCAGGTGTCGAGGCCGAGGCGGGGACAGGCTGTGCCCCGAGAGCCCGACGCGCCCGCGGCCCCGGATCGGCCGTGGAGCTGGCCCCGCCGCACCTGCTCTGCGCGCCGGGCTCCGGCCTGGCGCCCGCAGGTCCCGCACCAGCCTCTCCGTCCTCCGGGCTGCGTTTCTAAGTCTTCATTCTGACTAAATGAGAAAACTAACAGGAAGCACCGAGCTTGAGGTGGCGCTGGGACAGGCGCGAGGCCCAGTTGTCCCTAGCCGCCCACCCCGCGCCCCGGCTCCGGGCCTCGACGGAGGCCGCCGGGAAAGCCGCCGGCCCGCGCCCACCCCGGCCCGAGGGCAGCGGGTCCGCGCCGCCCAACCCACCCAAAGGTTTGCTGCGCGCCCTCCGAGAGGCACGCTGTTGGTTCTAGGAGCTCGACTGTCTGAACTCGTTGCTGTCATTACGATCCCGGTGAGAGAAGTGACAAAACGAAGTCCATAAACATGAGCAACTTGCTCGTGGTCCCAAAACTAGTAATGGCAAGAAGTACGGTCGGGGGACACACAGAAATAAATGAACTATACAGCATGTGCGACCCTAGTGTATATCCAATACTAGCTTTTCAAACTGCACGTTACATTTTCCAGTCAGAGCTTCGAGAGCCTAGCGGGGTGGCCTGGCGTCACCCGCCGCCCGAGCGCTGGGCTAGACCGGAGGAGGGCTCTCCGCCTGCCTCGCCGCCCCCGCGGCACCGCCCAGAGCCCGCGCCTCTCGCAAAGGAGAGACGAGGCGGGATGGAGGAAAGTCCACTGTGAGACCGCGAACGCGAACGTGGGCCGCCGCTTGGTGGGAGACCACCGCTGGCGAGGACCCCTTGTCGCCCAGGCACAGCTCGCAGCTTCGCTTTCTGTCCCCATTTGCGGCCTTCCCCCGGCGCTCGCGGTGCAGAGCCGCTGTCGGAGGTTCCACCGGGCCCTGGGTAGCGAGCCCACGCGCCACACCCGGGCCTCCGGCGCGCCAGGCGTCGTACGCGGGCGTTTCGCTTTTCTGCGGGCACCCTATCAGGGACGACTGGCGCTCTGCCCTCCTCGATCGAGTGGGTCCTCTCCCGGAGCACACACACGCACGCACGCCGCGCCCAGCTGTCCGCCTGCGCCAGCCCCCTGGCCGCGCGCCATCCCGGGTGCTGCGAAAAGAGTCCGCTCACTCCAGGAGCAGCGAGATCTGGTGCAGGGAAGCCGCCTGCTACCGGGGAGAATTCGCCCTCGGCGGTGGAGCCACGGAGCCCGCACACACCGTGAGAGCCGAGACCCCAGCCCGCACAGGCGGGCTTAAACTTGCAAAGGACCCATCTTTTCCTTATTAAGAATCCAACCAAAAGTGCACGAAAGAGATTGATGAGAGAAGCGGCGCTCCCACGGACGTGAGGCTTCAGAGAACCTTATAACCAAACAGCACTTTTCTGGGTGGGGACAAAAATAACTATACATGGATACATTTCAAAATGGTGGTTTTTTCACAATATTTATTTCATCTTTATAGTCACTGTGGGAGGAGGCACTTTAAAATTTTTTTATGATTCCCATTTTACACACATGGAAAAAAAGAAATTGAAGCTCACAGACTTAACCAAGAGCTCACCGTCACCAGGAGCAGGTGCAATTGTCAAAGGCCAGCGACGACGTCACATCTGTCCCCACCTGCTCTGGCTGCTTTAAGGGGGAGGCTGAGAACAGATGCCAGGTATGGCTAGAAGGACTGGGAGAAAATCAGACAAATCGACTAACATCAGAGTCTTGATACACACTGGGCTTTGGGGATATGGGCCAACCAGGGCCTTCTGGTCTACCCCCTGCTCTTCACGGCCCCCTCACCTCAGCTTCCACTGGCGCTTCTGAACAATATGGAAAAAAATTTTTTTTCCAGCTGGCCACTGTCTGGGTAAACGATTGGAAAGCACTGTATGGTCCACTGGGATAAACACACACACATACATTGCACACTTACGTATAAAGTGAAAGGACACTTTACACATGTGTTTATACATACG
The DNA here is from genome assembly GCA_015832495.2 of Alces alces. Classification (NCBI taxonomy): domain Eukaryota; kingdom Metazoa; phylum Chordata; class Mammalia; order Artiodactyla; family Cervidae; genus Alces; species Alces alces. Next base: position 48,560,317 of record JADEYB020000019.1, on the reverse strand, counting down.
TGATCTTGCAGGAAAGTGAATTCTGCATGTATGATCTGGTGCATGTGTGTAGAGGCAGTGTGGGGTAACTCGGGGGACTGCACAAATGAGTGCCCCTGAAGCTTACTGCTAAAGCACCTACCAGTGATGGGAAGGGCTGTCGCCCCTCACCAGCTCAGCAGGCGGGGAAAGCCCAGAAACTTCGGGCTTGAAGTCACTGGGGGAGAGGGCAGCAGGAGAGAGAGTTCTGCTTTTAAAACGCACATCTCAGCCTGTCTCCAAGTTCCCAAAGGAAGGTGCCTGTCTGCACCAAGATGCAATTTTAGGTACAAGAGAGCCAGAGCTGGAGGGCGTGGAGAGGACTGATGAGGGGGATTTTAAAAAACATGGTGTCTATTTGCCCCGAAATATCTTCGCAAGAAATGAAAATCAAGATGACGGGTGTTGAGGGATAGCTTATGATACACCCTCCACTTCTGAAACTTTTAGTAAGAAAAAATATGAGAATAAAACACAACCTCTTCATTTAAATGGGTGTGTTTTATTTTGTGTGTGAAAGTCGCTCAGTAGTGTCCGACTCTTTGTGACCCCATGGACATACAGTCCATGGAATTCTCTAGACTAGAATACTGGCGTGGGTAGCCTTTCCCTTCTCCGGGGGATCTTCCCAACCCAGGGACCCGAACCCAGGTCTCCTGCATTGCAGGCGGATTCTTTACCAGCTGAGCCACAAGGGAAGCCCTTATTTTGTGTAAGGTATACCTGAATAAAGTTAATTTTGAGGAGTTTGAAAATAAAAGTCAGACTAAATGGAGAAAGCCTTCTTATCTCCTAAAATGTGAAGCTCGGCCGCCGCCCGCTCCCCACGCGGCGTCACAGAGGACGGCCGGCGGCGGCAGCTTGGAGCCAGCAGGGCTGGCCTTTTGACTCCCAAGCCCACCACTGCCTGCCTCTTACCTCCCACCCCACGTGTGCAGCCTGCCCCAAAGGACCCCCAAAACTCCCTTCTGCGTTTTGCCAAGACAAATGTAGGGTGCTTTCCTTTGTAAAAGGAAGAAATACTAAAAGGAAACTTCTCTTCCTGTCACTTAGACCCAGACGACAAGAGACGGTCTTGCAAGTCTCTCGCCGCTGTCGAGTGCGCGAAGCGCTTTCCCGGGCGCGGGGACCAAGCGACTGGCTTGTCCAGTGTCCGGCCGGCGGTCGGTCTGTCGCTTGTTTTCTGCTAGACCTCGGTGGCCGGAGCTCCAGGCGGGCCGTCCCGGCCCCTTCCTGGCGGCGGGAAAGCAGAGAGGCCAAACGGAAGCCTGACTTTCTTCTGCAGACCAACTGGTTCGCGAGGCAGAGCGCGTTTCCATGGAGGGTCCCGAGCATCTGACGGGCCGTCTTCTGCCTTAACGCCTGAGGGGTCTGGAGAGCAGGGCGTGTCCTAAGGTGGCCACCGAGTCCGCGTCCGAGGGGGCGAGCGCCGGACTCAGTCGCCTGGGCCCGGCGGGTCGAGGGTGGCGGGCTGGGGGCGGCGGGTCGGGGGCGGCCAGCCGGGGGCGGCGGGAGCGGCGGGGGCGACCGGCCGGCCGGGCGGGGTCGGGGCGCAGCGGGCCCCGCGATTCCCGAGGGCCTGGCGCCACCCGGCGGAAGCGAGAGGAACTTGCGCTCACCTGGGGGAGGGGCGGCAGCCCGCGACCCTGAGACACCCGGGACCCCTCTCTCGGGGGATGGCACACAGTGAAGGCCCCAGAAAACCGTGCCTGCCCTCTGCCGCCCACCTCTCACCAGCAAGGACACCGTGACCGCCAGGCCGGGCTCTCCTTTTGCCCTGAACCCCGAGATGGAAAGCGTTTCCCCTCATTTTTCGAACCGCCCCGCGGAGACGCGCGCGCGCGTGGACGCGCCGCGCGCTGGCCTCGCGCTGCCCGCACAAGGAGGGTCCACGGTCTGGGGCTGGGACCACCGTGCCGCGTAAATCATCTGGAGGGATGTTTGGCCCAAGTCCCTGTTTCCGAAAGGCTGTGGGAGGGTTTGGACGTTGATTTTCTAGCTGTCCTTTTTCAAGTGCGCGCCCCGCCCCATCGCAGCCCGTCTGGTGTGCGAGGATTGTTTGAAAGGGAGGAAGCAATCTTGAAGTGGCGGGTGATGGATCGTCTAAACCCTTCTGGGGCGTTTCGGGCGGGAGTTTCGAGGCAGCTCATCAATAAAGACCCCCCTGGAGAAGGGGGGGGGGCTGGAGAACAGCTCCCATCATGCAGCCCGGAGGCCTCCCGGCCAAGGCGGAGGCAGGGAGGACCCAGGCAGGTGAAGACTCTTGCCTGGACCAGCGCCTTCAGGCTGCATCTTGTGGGCGCTGCAGGGTGATTTATTGGGGGCGGGGAGTGGCAGCAGAAAGGTTGGTGGGCTCCCAGCACCAGGGTGTCAGGGACACAGGCCAACCTGGGATGTCCTGTTGCTTCTCGCGGCACCTACCCAGCGCCCTGCTGTCCTATGCTTTCCTTGGTATAGATTTCTTTTGGAAGCCCTAACCAAGAATCTGACACCTCTCCTAAATCGGGAAGGGGGAAGGTGAGGTTGACGCGGGTCCAACCATTTGAGGTTGGACGGGCTGGGAACCCCTGGGTCCAAGCCGCGGAAAGGCCGCAGCCCTCGGAGATGTCGGTGTCCACGCCCTCTGGGCCTGCATGGAAGAGGCGGCGGCCCTCGGGGTGGGAACCGCGCTGGGGAACCAGCGGCCGCTCCCTTCTAGGAAGACTCGAACCTCGAAGGCCAGGTGGGCCTGGGGAGGCGGCCTTGGGGCTTGTCTAGCACGCAAGGCCTCGGGTGCGTTCCCGGGCCCCTGTCCCAGCACCAGCAAGCACTCCCTTCCCCTCCAGCAGGCTTCCCGGGTCACCGAGGTCAGGCTGCCTCCAGAAGGGGACCCTCTGCCAGGCTGGGGCGGGGTAGGGCGGGAATGGGGGGGAACCGTCGGAGGGAAGGCTCCTGAAAGGCAGCTCCTAGGACCTAGACGGCGTCTGGGCGCCCAGAGGTCCCGAGTCTGCGCTGGGCGCCGAGCACGCTTTATTTATCCGTGCAGAGGATGCTGGAGGACAAAAGAAATATTTGGACGTCAGAGCTGATTTATATTTTTGGAAGAGCTACGTTTCCTTTTTTGAAGAGAAGTGAGCGCGCCCCATATCCTGAGCGCAGCGGGGAGACAGAAGGGCGGTTTTGATGCTCCAGGAAGTTGATCCATCGCGAAGCAGCACGGGGGGTTCGCTGCCCGGGGAGATATTTATTTACTGGGGGTGGGGGGGGAGGGCAGGAGGGGAGGGCACGAGCCGGACGCGAGAAGAAACCCTGATTCGAGCGGGGCTGGGACCCCCACGGCGCCCCCAGGCCCGCAGCCCCGCCGCGGACCGGCCGGCCTCTCCCGATCGGTCTTGCGACCTCCCAGCGCGAACGCCTTAGCTCGTGCCTCCGTAGCCCTGGGCCCGCCCCGCCCGCCAGCCCGCCACTCCCCCGCCCGGAGCCTGGGGACGCAGAAGCAGGGTGCAAGGGCCCAGCAGGGTGGGTTCGGGAAAAGACGCAAGGCGTTCACGGCGCCCTCGGCCCGCTCCCCAGACACAGCCCGGCTCCAGGTCTTCATCTCATCAGCGGGGCTCCCTCCCGGCCCCCAAGCCGACCCTCAAGGATCTCGCTCAAGGGCTCCAGCACCCACACTTGTTCTGCCTGTTTTCTCCCAAGACTGGGAATGCCTGGGACAAGTTTCCCTAATGTTCCTTCAGCACTGGAAGCGTACTGGTTCCTACCCCCTTAGGAGACGGACACCTAGCATCTGTTCCAGCATTGCCCTTCCTCTCCTTTGGGGGCGTCAGAGCTCCCATCCCTGGGAGGGATGACCACCCCTGCCAGGGGAACACTGCTCAAGTCCTGCCCGCCCCCCAGTGAACACAGCAGGCCGTCGGGGAGAGACCCAAGGCCGGTCCGCCTTGGAGCTGCAGCAAGTTGGGGGCGGTGGGCAGCCGGGCCAGCTCCCGGAAGCACCCCAGAGATGCGCTTCCCAGCGTAGGGGGGGCCTAGAAGCACAGACATTGCAGGGATGGAAGATGCGGGACCCCTGCCCTCCTCCCAGGCACCACTCATCCGCTAAGAGGGTGACCAAGTCTGCCCCCCACCCACTGCCAGGCCCGGGGATCTGGGGCCCACCCATGGATTCAGGAAGGTGGCTGTAAAAGAGTCCTGCCCGCCGGACACGAGCTTTGGAGAGCGGAAGAATATCTAAATAAACATTGGGAATTGGGCGACTGGCTTTCAAGCCCGGAGGTCTGGCGCTCTGGGCTGGGGAAGGCCAGCAGACAGGAGCGTAAAGTTCCCGCTGTTGCCGCTCAGACCCAGGTGCCTCTCCAAGCCCAGCCGGCGCCTCCTCCTGGCCTCAGGGCCAGACTTTCTATTGTAAATCAGAGCTTTTAGATGGGCCTCTGGGACGCTTCCTCACACAGGCTCGTCCCCTGGGCCGACCTGCCCTCTGGAGCGGCCACCTTAGCTGTGCACCAAAGCACGGGCTGGGCGGGGTGGTCGCTTCCAGTCGGAATCAGGCAGTGGTGACTCCCTAGGCGGGGAAGGGAGGGCGGGCCTAGGGCCAGGGTGCTGGTGATGGAGGCCTCAGAGGGCCGCTAGCAGGGCGGACCTGTGAGTCTCCGGTGGGTAGCTGGTTTAGTCTAAGCCATCTCATGTAAAACCCACGCAGCTGAGAAGCATGCTAAGAACATAAAACTTAAACCGCAATAATGAAGAGATTTCCTAGAATAAAATGCCGATTATAGAACAGAATCAGAGAAACACAGGCTTCCCGAAGTTTACATTCCCCTGCGCTGGGGCAGGGGGCGGGACCTTGGGGTTTGCAGCAGAAAGGAACCCACAGCCGAGATGGAGACAGTCAACCGGAGAGGGGTCAGCTCCGGGGATGCGGAGGGGACCCAGGGCACCCCGCTATTTCTGGTTAACTGAGGAGTGCCTGGTCGGATCTGTACCAGGAACCATACCTTTCCTTCCCCTAAGAAAGAAGTCGACTTTTGTTGTTTATAAAGACGGTGAAAGTCTATCAGGAAGAGCTCAGAAACATGGAAGCCTCCTGAGCAAGGCTATTTCAGAAACAAACACAACTTTCCTTTTCAACCATCTGCCACACAGAAATTCAGGTAGTCCTATGGGGACAGAGAGTTTGACATAATTGGTATTGCATGCATGCCCACCCAGGAGGCGTGCACAAAACAGTAATTCAGACAAAGTTCCCGGAGGCTTTCCTCTGCCCAGTAGCGGTAGCGCAGCAGTGCTGGGCTGAGACCCCGGACCTGAGCTCCGGCCGGGTCTGTCACTCGTCTACGTGTGACTGATTATCTGACCTCGGCCCGCAGTTTCCTTATCTCTAAAGGGGAAGGTAGGGGACCACCTGGCGGTCACATGGGATGAATGCAGTGAAACCTACAAGGAACACATAGACCAGCTTCCAAAGGCAGAAGGGAGGTCTCTAGGAAAGAGGTTGGACGAGGAGCCCCTTGCTGCTCAGAAAACCACCAGCGGCCCCAACCTCCGGAAGATCCTGGAGCATAGAGGGCTGAGACCCTGGGGAGGGGACCCCGGTCTGCAGACCTGCTGCCCAAAGCCTCCTGCCTCCCCAGCATCTGCCTGGCCTTCTAGGACTCTCCCCAGACAGCAGGTGGGCGTATCTTGCAAGTTCAGAGGGTTTAGGTAAAATGGGAAGCACCATCACTTGGATGGTAAAGGAGTGTTTTAAAATTGTTGATGACTTAAGCAGGTAAGTTGGTAGAAGCCAAAAAATGTATAGTTTTGTTTTTTTTTTTTAGTATCCATGGACCCTCTAAAATCCTACGCAAATTGAGTATTTTTTCTGGAAGAAGGCTCCATAGCTTCCATCATATTCTCAAAAAGACTCCCAAACTGGGAACTACTGGTGTGCAAGGTTAACACTAACTTTGTCCTGGTTTTAGAGTTGGTGCCTTTTTTTTTTTTTCTTTATTCTCTGGATCCTAAAAGCTTTTAGAACCTGAGATCCAAGGTACCCAGAATTCCAGGTGCAGAAATCAGAGAGGGTTGAGAGCCAGTGACACATCTGCTTGCTGAATTTTCCCCAAATCCACTGCCTACCACACCCAGCTCCAAAGGAGATGACTGCCTGCCTTGTCCCTGCGCTTCTCAGCTGTGCCAGTTGCCACACACACAGGGGAGCGCCTTTCAGATAGTCTTTTCTCACTCCAGTTTCTACTGTATTTCATTATTTTTCAGACATTTTAAGCACTGATTTAGTAAACACTATTTATTGACTACCTCCACTTTTAGTTATAATTATTCCCTGTAAAATGACAAAAGGGGTAAGAGAAAAAATACCATGAAATTAATGGGCCCCTATCAAAGAAAAAAAAAAAAAAGCTCACCAGTCACTCAGAACGAATTCTTAGAAGTGGAAACAACTGCAAAGCCCCTTCCCCATCTCAACCAAAACATCCCATCCGGAAAGGAGCGGCTTGTTTCTTTTTTCTGTTGGAAATGAGCGGTAAACTGAGTTCATTTGGGCCGTGTTTTCTTAGCTGACTCTCAGCTACAATCAAGCCGTTTTCGGACACATTCCCATGTAGGTACCAGGGGTGCTCTGGAGGAAGCTGTCGACGCCTGTTCAGCTAATTTAGGTTTTCTTTGTCTAATTACAGTGGAGCTTAGGGAAAAGGAGCCGGGCTCAGGGCAGTAAACTGACACTCGGCCTCTGTGTGTGGTATCCAGGCAGGGTTTGATGGAAAAAGCCTGCTTCCACTCAACTTCAGGTCACTGTCTGGGGCCAGCCCAGCCCAGCCCCCAGCCTCCCCTCCCGCCCTCCGTCTTCCCGCTCCAGCCCCACCGGCGCGCTCAGCCGGGAGCAGCCCTGGGCTCAGGGCCGCCCGCGGACCTGGGGCAGCCCCAGGGCCTGCCTCAGGCCTGTTCCAGCCGGCGGCTCTGGCCGCCACGTTCTCGGGACCCTGCACCACCTCTTTCTCCCCGCCCCGCTGAGCCGTCCCTTCTGAGCAGCCTTGCCTCCCCTGCGGTCCGCGGTCTGCAGCACCCGCTCCGGATGCCCCATCAGCCCTCTGCGGCCCCAGCGGCTCCCAGGCCTCCGTTCCCCGCCACCCTGTTCCAGCCCAGACCCTGCACGTGTAATCCAGAAACTAACGGTGCACTCACTGGGAGTGCGTCCCGGCCTGCCTCTTGCTTAGCTGGAGAGGACCGGCCACGCTGGCTGGAGCTCTGTCCCTGGAGGGCAGCTTCGACGAGGGGCCTCGCGGGCCGGCGGGGGCGGCGCGGGTGCCTGGGGTGTCAGGGCGGTGACAGCAGCCACCCCGCTTCAACACAGAGAACAAACCCGGCCACCTCACTCCTCACTCCGCGGGGCCTTCTTCCTGCATTTTGTACAAACTCTCAAGTGGGAACGAAAGGAAGTGGAGATAGATGCAAACAGGCGTCCTCTCCGACCTGAAAGGAGAGTCTCCACGGGGCCCGGCCTCGGCCTCTGCCGCCGCTGCGGGGGCTGCAGGCCGGGCCGGAGCGGGGACGGCGCGTTACCTCTGGGCGTCAGGCGCCCGGCGCGCGGCGGGGGCTCAGCAGCGTCTGATCGCGGCGGACGGACGGCGTCGGCGCGGGCGCGGGGGCAGCGGCTACGGAGGTCCGGCGGCCGCACACTCGGTCGCGGACCGGCCCGGGGAGGGGGGAGCGGGGAGAGCGGGGGGAGGGGGAAGGGGAGGGGGAGGAGCCGGGTGAGCCGCGCCGCCAGGGGCGCTTGGCTCCAGGATGGGCGACAGGGGTGCTGTCGGGGGCAGAGAGAATGGAGGTTCCCTAAAGTCTAGGTGGTCGGGCTTTGTGGGGCGGGGCGGCGGTGTCTTCCGAGGCAAATGTGAGCTGGGCTGCGATCCCTAGGCTTGCAAGCCGGTGGGTGGAGGGACAGGGAGAGAGCCCCGGAGAGGCATTAAAAGGCCAAGGGGGACCCCTGAGAGCCAGGAGCGAGATAAGCGAGGGAGCGGCGGCGGCTGCGGCGGCGGCGGCGGGGGTTGGGGGGGGAGGAGTGAGCGCCGGCCCCGCGCGCCCTCCGGGG
>JADEYB020000019.1:48538323-48551465 GCA_015832495.2 Alces alces | reverse complement strand
CCTACCAGGGCTGGAAGAACTCCGTGCGCCACAACCTCTCCCTCAACGAGTGCTTCATCAAGCTGCCCAAGGGCCTCGGGCGGCCGGGCAAGGGCCACTACTGGACCATCGACCCGGCCAGCGAGTTCATGTTCGAGGAGGGCTCGTTCCGCCGCCGGCCGCGCGGCTTCAGGCGGAAGTGCCAGGCGCTCAAGCCCATGTACCACCGCGTGGTGAGCGGCCTGGGCTTCGGGGCCTCGCTGCTGCCGCAGGGCTTCGACTTCCAGGCGCCCCCGTCGGCGCCGCTCGGCTGCCACGGGCAGGGCGGCTACGGCGGCCTCGACATGATGCCGGCGGGCTACGACGCGGGCGCCGGCGCCCCGGGCCACGCGCACCACCACCACCACCACCACGTCCCGCACATGTCGCCCAACCCGGGCTCCACCTACATGGCCAGCTGCCCGGTGCCCGCCGGGCCCGGGGCCGTCGGCGCGGCCGGGGGCGGCGGCGGCGGCGGCGGGGACTACGGCCCGGACAGCAGCAGCAGCCCCGTGCCCTCGTCCCCGGCCGTGGCGAGCGCCATCGAGTGCCACTCGCCCTACACCAGCCCCGCGGCGCACTGGAGCTCGCCCGGCGCCTCGCCTTACCTCAAGCAGCCGCCCGCCCTGACGCCGGGCAGCACAGCCGCGGCCCCCGCCGGCCTGCATAGCAGCATGTCCTCCTACTCGCTGGAGCAGAGCTACCTGCACCAAAACGCCCGCGAGGACCTCCCAGGTAACGTGCGGCCCGGCCGCGGGCTGTCGCCTCTGGCCTCCCGGCTCGGGCGGCTGAGGCCTAGGCGACGCGGGAGCCCTTTTGGAGAGGGTGGGGTGACAGGGCCTCCCCCGCACCGTTGGCCCCCGCCGGGCCTCCGGAGTTTCCACCCCTCGAGGAGGGTGGGAAGCGCCGGTGTCCAGCGTCTCCGCGGGCTGCAGGGCTCAGAGCTCAGGCCTGGCTTAGCTGAGGGAGAAGGCTCGCTCCTTAGGGGACCTTGGAAGGGGACCTTGGCTGCTTTCTTTTGTCTTTTAAAGTTGGTTTTGCTCGGTCCCCTGGAGTGCCCGGGGGTGGGCTGCACGGGGTGGGCTGCACTGGGCCGTTGCTGAGAGGCGTTGGGAGCAGGGAGACAGCGCCTCCAGGAACAGAGGGGTCGGAGGACCCCCACAGGAAGGACGTGTGGCCAGGGAGGAGGGGTGCCCCGGCCTTCCCTCAGTGGGCCCCAGTCGAGGACACCCGGGTGCCGCCTAGGCCCACAGGCCCCAGGGCCCAGGGGGCTCCCCTGAGAAAGGCCTGCCCTTGGGCCCCGCTTGCAGTGTTGCTGGTGTAAACTGCTGGTTGCAGATTTTGAAAATTTATTGACTTGCCTAAGGCGGTGAGAGGTGGGAGGGATCAGATGGGGTGGAGAAGGCAATTTGAATATTTAGCCAGGTTTAGGGGGAAGATGGAGATAAACCTCATATTAACTCTTCTGCGGCGGGCTGGTGTGCTGGGCAAGCGGGGCTGGCGCAGACCCTCACCCACCCCAAGTGGAAGAGGGTTTCCAGGCTGATACGCCTGCATTGTACGTTCGCGCATCGGCGTGGGAGCAGAGCGTCAGGGAGAGAGGAAGCCCAGAAATGGGCAAAAGATGTTGGTTCCCTGGACGGTGAAGTTTCCCAAATAGGCCTTTTAACTGCGGGTCTCAGAGGTTAACTAAACAAAGACCGTCTGGGCGGACCACACCGGAGAGGATTCCAGCCTGACTCAACCCACTGAGAGCCGAGTCTTGTTCAGTTTTATGGGAATTTCAACAAGTAACCAACACAGCCGACCCTCTGCTCTTATTTTCTTTAACCCCCTCGGACTGGCTGTCAATCAGCGCCGGCGCGCGGCGCGCTCTGCGCTCTCCCGCCCAGCGGTTCTCTTGCGGGCGCCGCGGCCTCCTCCTGGCTCCCAGCTCCGGCCGCCCGCTCGGCCACCACCTGGACCCCGAGGCTTCATGGTTGCTGTGAAACACCCCTAAACTTTCAAAATCGCGCAGAAAGAGCTTTTTGGTCATTCTGAGAGGCCACCCTCGCCCCGCTCCGCACACCAGGCGCGCCCAGGTCCCAGAAGCGCGGAGACCGACGGCACGGCTCATCTAGGGGAGAAGGGACACCGCCTCCCAAACCCCGGGGACTCGCGCGGCCTCCGGGCCAAGTCTGCGGCCTGAGGAGGCCCTGGCCCGCCCGGACGCTGTGCTTCGCCCTCCTCACCCCCACCGCCCCTCCAGTGCTCTGACCCCAGCCTCACCCAATGCTCTTCCCCGCGACCTGGCAGGCGTCTCCCGGGCCAGGCCCCTCAGCAACCCGGGGCTGCGAGTGGAGCGGGGAGGCTGAGAAAGGGTCCGAAGCGCGCACCCATCTCGGCCCCAGGAGGCCCAGGCCCGCGTGCTCGCGGAGGCCCCTCGTCCTCTTCAAAGCGCCATACGGGGCCGCGGATTAGAGCCGCGAGAAGCGGCGCCTCCAGGTGCTTTAGCTCCCGGCGGGCACACCTGCGCGGCGCAGGGACTGGCGTCGGAGCGCGCGGTGGGCCGCAGTCGGCGGCGCCCAACGCCGAACGCGTGCGGCGCTCCTGGCTACGGGGCTGCCGGGCGGCTCCGCAAGCGCAGGGCGACCGGGCGAGGCGCCGGGCCGCGGGGTAGGGTGTGCGCGCGGAGACCCGCCCGCCGGACACCGGCGAGGGCTGCCGATTCCCTAGCGCGGGAGGCTGGAGAGGCCTCGGGGAGCAGGCCTAGCCCAGCGGGGCCTGAGAGGCCTGAGCCGCTGGACCCCCAGCCAACTGCGGCCCCCGGGCCGGAGGCGCCGAGAAAGCAAAAGCAAAACTCGGCGACAGGAGGCCGGCCTCAGGCCTGGGGAGAGGCTGCGGGCCGGCCCGGAGTTCCAGGGGCTCCCGGCGCGGCAGAGGGGCCGCGGCGCAGCCCTCGTCCAAGGGCAGGCCCTGTTCTCGAGGTCTCCCTTGTCTAGAGGCGCGACCCCAGGAGACGGGCGCCTTCTCCCCGGCCCCCTCCAGCCGCCACCGAGTTTTCTGCCCCCACCCTCCTCCTGCTACTACCAGGCGATCAGTTGGTTGGGAAATAATGCGGGTAGGGGTGCTGGAGACCAGAGGCGAGGAGCCCATGGTGGTTTCTGGGGCGGGAGCCCTAGGGCCAGTGCCCAGGGCCTGGGCCGGTAACCGTTAGAGCCCCTCCGGCCTCCAGGAGTAACAGGAACTCAGGAAGGGAGAGCCTGGCTTCTGGGTGAGTGGCCTGTGCTCCGTGCTTGTGGGCCCCTCAAAACCAAACACCAGACTAGAATTCCAGAGTCATCCTGTGGCCAAAGCTTGAAGCTCTGAGACACTTCTGGGGTGGGTTTCCTCTCCCAGGTTTTCAGCAATAGAAAGGCCGACCCTCTTGGAGTCAAAATGAGATGCATGTTAAAGGACAATTTTAAGAATCACAGGCCGTGCCCTGAGTGGAACAAATGTTTCTGAAGAGCGTTTCTCTTCTCTCCCCTTTCAGTGGGGCTCCCTCGATACCAGCACCACTCCACGCCCGTGTGCGACAGGAAAGACTTCGTCCTCAACTTCAACGGCATCTCCTCCTTCCACCCCTCTGCCAGCGGCCCCTACTACCACCACCACCACCACCAGAGCGTCTGCCAGGACATTAAGCCCTGTGTCATGTGAACGCAGGGCAGGGGCCGCCCGGGCCCCCGCAGCCCTCGGGGCGATGGCCGAGGTAGACTCCCAGTGTGGCCACGCCAGTCACTTGGAGACCCCAGGTGAGCGTCAGGCACTGATGTTTGTCACCATTGGGAGGAGGACAACCCCTGGCGAGGTAATGCCCCAAACACACGCAGGCTCCCAGTGATGGGAGATGGTGAAAACTTATCACGCAGAAAACACAAACGTGGCACTCTGGGATCTTCATTGCCGTCAGTAATCAGGGTCTGAAACACGCAGACGGGCTGTGTGTGTGTATGTGTTTCTTTGTCTATGGAAAATGTGTGTGCTTTTCAAAAAAAAAAAAAAGGCAGTGCCCGGCACAAGTTTCCAAGAGAGCCTCATCTTGTTGCCTGGCTCAGTGGGAGAGCTGTGTTTTGCCAAATGCTACCTTTGGATACAAGTGCCAAAGAACATTATCAAGAAAGTATTTAGCAACGATGTGTGTAGTTTAAGAACCGTGGTCTCCAGTATTGTGACAATACAACGTTTTTACAAGGTTGTTTTTCTACCACCATAGTTTAAAGATATTTTTATGATCTTCATGTATACTCACACTTTGCTATTTTAAAAGGAGGATATATTTGCACTTATGTATACTTTTACAGTTTGCCAAACTATTTTGATGTACAATTTTTTCAATAAAATGTATATAACAAATAGTTGCCAGGGGGACCTCTCTCCTCCACGGGCATCTGATCGCCAGGACGATGCAACTCTACACTGGGCAGGATTTTTTTTCTAAGCTGTGTAATTGGCGTGGTGTGGGGTCTGAGCCTTGAGTAACGCAGGCCAGGTTCTGATTGTGGGTCTTCTCGGGAGAGAAAGGGAAGAAGAAACGTTTTCTGTTATTTCTTTGCTTCACCCTCCCTCTTTCTGGCTAAACCGAAACCAGAAGGCGAAAGGAGCTTAAAGGAAAACCAGGCGAGATAAGGCCTGAGGAGCCTCTGCCTTTCGCTGTGCTTCCCGAGTGCACCGGGCCTCTGCACCTGGAGCTTTCCTTTCCCCACGGGCAGAGCAGAGGGCAGGCACCCAGGACATAGGCCCTGCTTCCTTGGATGGCCGTCAGATCCCCGTGCCCGGAGGGGAAGGTGAGGAGGGTGTGGGCAGTCCCGGCATCAGAGACAGAAGCAGAACCAGGCATGTGTCCACCCCCAATTCGGGGCACAGAGGTCGGTCCCCATGTGCCTCCCCGGTCTGCCTCTCTGCTCCCATCCGTCCTTCTCCAGGGAGCCGTGGTTTCCCTTGAGATTCCCTCTTGGCCATTTCCTTTCTTGCTTGGTTTCCAAGCCTTCCCAGTCACAGATGCTGAAGGCGGGCTGAGAACTTCTGGACCAAGAGAGGAGACCAGCCTGGGCAGAGGGCCTGGTGCCGTCCAGCCCTGAGGTCCGAGCAGCCTGCAGACCCCTGAGCGAGGCAGAGCTTCTCCAGGTGCTGAGTCTGAGTTGAGGACTCGTCTTGCATTCCCACTTCCTGCAAGCTGTCCCCCAGTCGGTCACCAGGCCCCAGATACCCCCGAGTGGACATCTCCCACCCAGGGACCTTTGCATGCCGAGCAAGTTTTCAATCCAAAGACGACCTCAGTTAAACATCTTGTTCAAAGTCCTAACTGTTTGCCTAATCCTGAGGCTTCCTTTCTATATTTTCCAAAATTTCGCTGTGATTTAAACTTTTTTTTTTTCTGTCTGCTTTATCATATGTGTAGTTAAATAGGGATTTTTTTCCCCCCTTTTATTCTGAGCTACTCGGGGGCCTGCTATAAATTATGAAGTCAGTTTCAGAGTCTGCTCCGACCACAGTGCTGTGTTTACATTCCTTCCGAGGCAGCCGGCATGGTCGTAATTTATATCCTAAACACTTGCACGTAACTTGTTTATACAGAGAATGACAGGACCTGCGAGGAGGGCTGCGGCCGGCCCGGCGAGCCCAGCGCGCCCCCTAGTGGTGAGAGCCGGCCGGAGCCCGGGGTGCCCCAAGAGGCCTGTTTGGGTGCTTTTCCTGGACTCCTCTGACGTGAGGACGCCGGTCCTGCCGCAGATCCGCACAAGCAGACCTCGGAGATACAGTGGGCTTGGCTTAATAAAGTAAATCCTGCAATACAGTGAGTTACGTAAACGTTTAGTTTCCCAGGGCAGGTAAAAGTATGTGTACATTCTGCTGGAGCCTGTCAAGAGGGCAATAGCATTGTGTCCAAAAAGCAGTGTGCAGACCTCAATTTTTAAACAGTTTATCACTAAAAATGCTTGACCCCAGCTCTTCCCTGGTGGTCCAGTGGTTGAGACTCTGCCTCCGGATGCAGAGGACGGGAGTTTGATCCCTGGTCCCGGAGGATCCCACGGGCTGTGGGGCAGTGCGATCACGCGCGGCAACCACTGAAGCCACATGCAGCAAGGAAGACGCAGCACAGTCCAAAACAAGTGCAAATGAATAATTGTTAAAAACGCTAAACCTCGTCTGCGCCTTCAGTGAGCCATAGTGTTACAGGGACATCAAAGACCACTCATCACAGACCACCATAATACACACAGGAATAATAAATACTGAAGTTTCATATACCGTAAGAACTACTGAAATATGACAGAGACACTAAGTGAGCAGATGTCATTGGGAAAATGACACCTTTGGCATGGCTGTATGCAGGGTTGCCTCTTTGCAAAAAAAAGGCTGACTCTGGGAAGCCCAGTGACAAGTGTCACCGACGAGACTCCTTTGTCTGGTGTTGCAGACGCGGGTGAGGTGGCCACGTGGTCAGTCGGGGCTGACGGAGCACAGGCTGCTGTGCCCACCCCGACTCTGATAAGCCCGACGAGCCCTGATCAGCTCCCGGTGATGCTGACAGTGTGGGTCCAGGAGGGCAGTCTGAGTTACAGATATTTTACAGGTTCAGATGGGTGGGTGTTAAGGCTCGTATGTTTATTAGTTAGGCAAAGATCTGAGAAGGTTTTTTGAAAACAGGTGGCATACAGAAATATCTCTGATGGATTATTGGCCCCTGGGAAATGTAAGGCATAACTTTGAGCTGAGCCCTGGACAAGGAAGTAGAAATTCCCATTTTTATCCAAAGCCATGATACATCTTGTTCCATTCTAGTGACCTTTGCAAAGAGAAGTCAGGTGGAAGCTCCAGGGTCTCTCTACCTCAGTACCAGGAGTCTGGGTGAGCCCACAGTGACATCACAGCTCTCCAGTCGGACAGCAGTGCTGTTTAAAGCAGGCGGAAAAAGGAATTTCTTTGTTGGTGATAAAAATCTTTAGAGGATAGAACAGAGAGGAGGCAAAGGTCCCCTCAGTGAGCCCCAGACACAGATGGGTCAGGTGGTACCAGCGGCGGGGGCAAGAGAGATGGAGAGAGGGAGCAGTCTGCAGAGGGGGCTCTGTCTCGTGGGAGCCCCCGTCCCGGCAGGAGCGGAGCAGCCCTGAGGCGGGGCACAGGCATCGCTGTGAAGCCCACTTTCTTCTGCTTTCCGTGACTTCTGCCAGGATTCTGGGCATGTAAGTAGATTGATTCTGTTGTTGTTCATGCTCAGGGCTTCTCAACTGCTGCAGCAACGGCCAGAGCATTTGGGGAGAATCATCTTGACTTACACTTTAAAAGTGGAAGTCTAATTTCCAGGGAAATGTTCAGGTATTAAATGGAATTAGCACCTCCTTCCCTAAAGAAAACCTCCCTTGTAGATTCCTATCTACCTAGTCACCTAGTGACTGAGCATAATGGTGATTAATTCAGAACAGGCAGCGGCTTATTGAGCATGGAAATGTATTTTAATATATTTTATCAGAGCGGAAATACATTTTACCAAACCTGCCTCCACGAAATCCTATCTGAGCAAGAAAAACACCCCAGATGCAGCCACCGGGCCAGGCAGGGTGACAGCTCATGGATGTCAAGCTCGTTTGGGAAAAAAATGAAAGTGCTAGAAGTTCTTTCAGAGTTCAGAGCACCCTGAGTGTGTGGCTACTGACTGGTGCGTGTTCAGGGCTCCAGTCCCGGGGGGTCTCAGCCTGAGTGTGTGCAAGTGAGGAGGGGGACGGGGAGGGGTGCTGAGGGGAGGTGCCTCCAGCCTCCCCTCCAGAAGGGCCCCCTTCAGCCCAGGAACTACTGTCAGGTGTGGGGGCCCTGACCCCCAAGCTCAGTACTGCCCGAGACAGGCAGAGCTCCCCGGAGTCACAAGCTGCTCCCCTTTGTGGAGCCTGGGGGCCTCCTGCCATAGCCCTCGTTCATATGACTGGGACGTGGCCCGGGACCCCCACTCCATTTCCCACACTCATCCCCACGGTGCCCCCCAGGCCCATCCCTGTCACCGCATGTTGTCCATCACGGGAGGTGGGGCGCGAGCTCCCGCAGGTGGTGTCTGTTCATTGGGGCTCCCCTCCCCCATGTGACTGTGGTTTCCTTACTCCATCCACCCCAGCACTGACAGGTAGAAACTGTTAGTCGCTTAGTCGTGTCCGGCTCTTTGGAACCCCTTGGACTACAGCCTGCAGGCTGCCCTGTCCACGGGATTCTCCAGGCAACAATACTGGAGTGGGTTGCCATTTCCTTCTCCAGGGGATCTTCCTGAGCCAGGGATCAAACCTGGGTCTTCTGCATTGCAGGCGGATTCTTTACCGTCTGAACCACCAGGAGAGTGTCGGGGTGGGGGGTGAGTGGCTGAACCACAGGACAACCCCCGCTAATGGCTGTTCTTCAGGAAGAACCTCCATCAGGAACTGCTTTCCTGGGTTGAAATTCGAGGCGACCAGGCTGGAGCGAGTCGGCACTGTGACTTGGTGCCTTGTCCACCATGGGGGCGGGTCACAGCCTTGGCTCCTGGTGGGGACCCGGGGAGCTCCGAACACCACCCGTGTCACCCCTGGCCAGGGAAGTCGGCTCCCCGGGGGGCCTGGCCCCGGCGGTCCTCAGGTGGTCCCCAGCTGCCTCTGCGGCTCGGGCAGGATTGACAACTGCTAACGAACACGATCTTGTTTACGTTTTACAGAAATCCTTTAAGGAAGGCCTTATCGTCACGGGCTTGCAGACGAGAGGCGGCCCTCCAGCTGTGTTTAGCTGGGGTCCACATCAGTGCC
Organism: Alces alces; assembly: GCA_015832495.2. Lineage (NCBI taxonomy): Eukaryota > Metazoa > Chordata > Mammalia > Artiodactyla > Cervidae > Alces > Alces alces. The sequence continues at coordinate 48,542,664 of JADEYB020000019.1, read as the reverse complement.
CGTCTGCGCTCTGGCGCACCGTCTGCCCCCCGGCAGCTTTGGCCGGGGGGCGTGGGGGCCCACCCCCGGGCATGCCAAATCACGGGGGGGGGGGTGGGGAGGCCCTGGCCCCAGCACACAGGGAAGCGGGCACCACCACATGCCCGCTCACAGGAACCTCACAGGAATCCGTGAGCCTGGTTCCTCCTGAGCAGGGGTTGGGGAGGCACAGACCGGGGGACGGGAGGGACGCAGGGCCCCCAGGCCCTGTGCGCTGACAATACTCCATCCATCAGGGCCAAGTGGGGGACCCAGGCCAATGCCAGAGCCCCTGCTTGAGACACACACATGCACATACATGTAGGTGGACAGACAGACACGGACACACATACACAGATGCGCCCACAGACACACACGGAGACGTGTGGACACACACACTCACACACCACCATCTGCTCAGCATGCTTCCAGCCCAAGAGCTGAAGCCCGACCATGTGTGACACCTGCCATCTTTCCAAGTCTCCGAATTGAGCACAACAGTTTAATAACCGCCTTCTGAGGTTCCCTTCCCTAAAGACAGGAACTTCCCCCTCCTCTGATTCTAGAAGCATGAAAACAGCTTCTTCTCAATTGTTACTTTTGCTCTCAAAGGCTAAACTGACCCACTGCCAGAAGCAAGGTCAGGGCTTGGAACCAGGGCGGGACCCGCAGGGCCCTTGGGGTGGGGGCAGAGGCCACTCCTGGAAAGGCCGAGGTCCCCGTGGGCTGCGCTGCCCGCCGCTGAGCACTGGGCGCCCCCTGCTGGGCTGAGAGCAGGTCTGGGAGTGGGCCTGTTGGGCTGGCCCTCTGCACGTCAGGACCCACGCTCCAAGAGGCACCAGGCGTGGCCTAGATGCCATCCGGGTCAGAATCAACCCAGCAACACCAGTGAAAGGCGCTGCCCCAGCCTCCAGGGGCACGGTGGGTGGCCGGCCGGCAGACTGTTGGTCTGCTCCAGGCCACAGGGAGAAGCCCCATGCCTTTGCTTCCCCAGAAAGCGCCTGTGAGAAAGCTCACCTGCTAAGGAAGACATGCCCCTGAACGTCTTCAGACAGCCTCTCCTCTCTGCATCCCTGCCCCCCAAGCAAAAGCAGGCAGAGGGGGCCGCTGGGCCCAGGCAGCAGCACTGGAGTGATTTGGGCCTCAGTGTCCTGAACGGGGCAGCGGGCACAGGTCCATGGCCTGGGGTGGCAGGGGGATTGCAGGGGCCTCAGGCAGTTCCCGCACACGGTGGGCGGATAGCAGACAGACGCCTGGCCTGGTGAGCTGCAGGGGGCCCGACTGCCCCCGGGGATGCCTGGAGCAGGACACAGGGTGGCCAGGTCTGGGGCCCACAGAGGGCCGGTTGGAAGGCTGCTGCCTTTGTCTGTGGGGGCAGCGGTGACAGCCACAGATCAGGGGGCCTTGTCAAGACGCGCTGATTTTCTCAGCGTCCTGGGCCAGAAGCCCCAAAACCAGGTATTCCCAGGGGCTGATTCCTCCCAAAGCTCCCCCCGGCAGGTAGACGCCGCCTCCTCCCTGCGCATTCACGACACCGTCCTTCTGTCTGTCTCTGGGCCCAGGCATCCCAGGGCTTCTGGGCCCTGGTCTTGTTGGATCGGGGCCTCCTCTGGGACCTCCCTGTGGTTCTCTGACCTCTGTAGCGACCCCACCTCCCAGGCAGTCACCAAGGGTGAGGACTTTAGGGGACAGAATTCATCCCGGAACGACTGTAAACCAAGTTCACGGCTGAACAGAAGTTTGACTTCCTACGGCCCCCGCCCGCCCCCCGCCTCCAGGCCAGCCGTGTGGATGACCCTGGTGCAGCCTTTCCGCGCATCTCCACCCGCCCGTCTGCATCCGCCCCTTGGTGACCAGGAGGGAGGTTCGTGCTCCTTTGGGAGCCCCAGTCCCCCCGGCCCACGCTCCAAGCTAGGACCCTGTAACTCCCTGGGGAGATGGGGAGGGGCCGACTCCTGAGGCTGGAGCATCAGACAGGCCCTAATGGAGGGGTGCACGTCCTGGGAGACCAGGGAAGAGGTCCTGGAAGGGGGTCCTTTCCCGGGCTGAACGCGGGAAGAACGGGAGTTACCTGCACAGTGTCACAAAGGTCGAGTGCTGAGGAAATCTGGGCCCAGACTGGTCCTTCGGGAGTTAGGAGGGCCAGCCCCCACCCCGGGCGCCCCCCAGCTCCACACACTGAAGCAGGCGGCCGGCAAAGAATGTGTGTGTGGGGGGGTGGCACGGCCTCCAGGGAGGGAGCCCCCGAGGGGTCTCTGGCCATCCGTGAGGGGCCCACGCATGTCCGGCTGTGGGTCCAAGGAGCCTCGGGACACAGCCCAGCCCGTGGGGACACCCCATTCTCATCACACAAGGAGTGGACCCCCAAAGGCTGGCAAAGGCAGGGGGCCCCTAGGGCTTCCTCCTGCCTGCTCCCGCCCTAAGGTCCTAGAAAGACCGGCGCTCTGCCAGTCCCAAACCTCCCACCCCAGCGGGACAGCTCCCTGGGCTGAGAGCAGAGTAGGTTCCGACCCGCCCTCTGGCCAGCGCCTTGCCCGGGTGTCAACAGGAGCCCAGCCCTGACGGGAGGCGGGTGGGAGCTGGCCGCCCTTCTGGGATCTGGCCCAGGCTCCCTTGTAAGGACTCAAACTCTGCTCCCACATTTCCTCTGAGAGCGGAAACACCCCCATGTGTTGGGAACAAGGCCTGCCCTCCGGGGGACCCGTGGGAGGGAGCGGGCCGGCAGCCCCCCAGGACCGAGTCCTCCGCTCCCCATCCTTAGCCCAAGCCCCCGGCCACCCTGCCAGCCTCCCAGGACCAGAGCGGAGGCTGAGTCACTGAGGGGTTTAATTTGGAAAACAAGATCACAAAACCAAGAAAGAAACCACAACTCTATTAGCAATTACATGCAGAACGAGGTCAGAGTTATAACTTTCATTTTTCTTCCCCAGATTCCATGCTGGCGTTGGAGGAACTTTTTCCGAATTCCCAGGGGAAGGGCCGGAGCTTTGTTCTGGGACATTGCTCCCTGCACTGGCTGAGTCCAGATGAAAACGTTAGATCAGATCTAACTGCTGTAGACTAGACAGGCTTTTTAGGACAAATTAGGGCGCAGGAAGGCTCCCTGAGGACCGCAGGGCAGGAGAGCCGGAAGCAGGCGGGGCCTGGAGGGAAGGAGCTGAAGGCAGAGGCGAAACCCGCAAGGCCGTCCAGCTGGCGACCTGGGCCCGGGGTAGGGGCTGGGACCCTCGGAACCGCGCCTGGGGGGCCACTCGATCTTGGCCCCCGCGGTTTAGAGCAGTCCCGCGCCCAGGCAGGAGCCCCACGCGGCCAGCTTTGTTGTCCTGTCTCCCCCCCACCCCGCCCCGGCTGCTTCTTCGAGGCGCCTCTTCTCCGCCTTGTTTGATATTTTCAGATCCGGCCCTAGGCAGGCGGCGGGCCACAGAAGGATGCTTCAGGGTGTCTTGTTTGGTTTGGAAATATTTAAATGTCTGCTGCATTTCCTCTGAGAGGGGACGCGTCAGGGCTGGTGGGAGAGCCGTGCCCTCTGGCCTCAGCCTTGCAGGGACTCTGCCTCCCTGCCCGCCACCCCCCACCCTCGATGCCGGGGAGAGGGGAACCACGACCCGCTACAGGGAGGGACGGCTCCTCGCTGTCTTTACGCTGTCTTTACGCCAGCCTAGCTGAGGATTGCTCAAACTGCGGGCTCCTGAAAGCCTCACCCACACAGCGTGAAGCTCCATGGGGAGACGCATGCTTTCCATAGATCTAGACGCTAGTGGCCACCACAGAGGACCAGAGCCTCTGAGAAGGGTTAGAACAGCGTGTGACGCAGACACCGTCTCCTGCTTTGTAATAGGACATGAAGCCGTAAGTGGCCACAGGATGAGGGTGGTCCCTCTTGCCCTGTATGAGCGCCTGCTCGCGTGGGAACCCCCAGGACTCCGTGACTGCCTCCTTGTCACAGCCGGGAGCTCGCCTCCCCCCACCCCAAAGATTGACAGGAAGCCCCCCGCCCCCTCCACCCCCACCCCCCAGCCTAAGCCGGGCTGACAGACAGGCGGATGGGGTGGAGGGTTTGAGGCTGATGAAGCGAGATGGGGTGAAGCAGACTGAGGCCAGGGCTGGTGGTGAAGGGGGCCTGACCGTGAGCATCCCAGCCACTGTCCACTGCCTGCCTGGGCGCAGGCCTGACCGAGAGCATCCCGGGCACTGTCCACTGCCTGCCTGGGCGCAGGCCTGACTGTGAGCATCCCAGCCACTGTCCACCTCCCGCCTGGATGCAGGCCTGACCATGAGCATCCCGGGCACTGTCCACTGCCTGCCTGGGCACAGGCCTGACCG
>JADEYB020000019.1:48527447-48538123 GCA_015832495.2 Alces alces | reverse complement strand
GCCTGGGCACAGGCCTGACCGAGAGCATCCCGGGCACTGTCCACTGCCTGCCTGGGCACAGGCCTGACCGTGAGCATCCCGGGCACTGTCCACTGCCTGCCTGGGCACAGGCCTGACCGTGAGCATCCCGGGCACTGTCCACCACCTGCCTGGACACAGGCCTGACCGTGAGCATCCCGGGCACTGTCCACTGCCTGCCTGGGTACAGGCCTGACTGTGAGCATCCCAGCCACTGTCCACCTCCTGCCTGGACGCAGGCCTGACCGTGAGCATCCCGGGCACTGTCCACTGCCTGCCTGGGCACAGGCCTGACTGTGAGCATCCCGGGCACTGTCCACTGCCTGCCTGGGCACAGGCCTGACTGTGAGCATCCCAGCCACTGTCCACCGCCTGCCTGGGCACAGGCCTGACCGTGAGCATCCCGGGCACTGTCCACCTCCTGCCTGGACGCAGGCCTGACCGTGAGCATCCCAGGCACTGTCCACTGCCTGCCTGGGCACAGGCCTGACCGTGAGCATCCCGGGCACTGTCCACTGCCTGCCTGGGCACAGGCCTGACTGTGAGCATCCCAGCCACTGTCCACCTCCTGCCTGGGCACAGGCCTGACTGTGAGCATCCCAGCCACTGTCCACTGCCTGCCTGGGCACAGGCCTGCCTTTGGGGCAGGCTGGGGAAGCACAGCGTGGTTTTCTCCTGCTCCATTTCCCAAGGCCTGCCTCCAAGAGGGAACCACTTTTACCTCGGTGCCCCTCACCCCCTGCTTCCCCCAGCAGAGAGTCCACGCCAGCGGTGACTGGACGCCAGGTCCCTGGCCCATCCCCTGGCCGGCCGTGCCGAGTCCCTGCTGAGGTCCCTGCCAGAGAAGCTCGTCTTCAGGGAAAGACACTGAGGAAAGACTTCTGAGTGTGGCTCATCTCTGTGCATTCCCCCCTCCCCGGCCAGCCCGCCAAGGGCCAAGGGCCTGGGAAAGCCGCATCCACGTGCCAGGAGTCGCCTCGTCAAGTGGTGCACGGGCTGAAATGGCCGGAAGGGACTGAGGGGATGACCGTGAGAGCCCCCCACCCCACGCTTGTGGGGAGACGCTGGGAAGGGTGGGACTCGACCCCCCGCCGGGCAGCCTGCCAGCGCTGCTGTGCTGTGAGCCCCTGGGCCTGGGACTGCACGAGCGGTGGGCACATCCAGCTCCGGCCACTGGAAGACCCCCCGCCCCCTCCTCCCCGCCCACCACCCTGTCCTGAGCCTGGTCACAGGCCCTGCGGTCCACCCCTGCACTTTCTCTCTCCTGTTAAGTTTACCTCTGCAAGCAGCCCCAACCTTCCTTTCTTTGTTTTTTCTCCTTATCTTGGAACACTTCTGTTTTAATTTTTAGCTTTTTGATTTATCGTAGGTTTTAAATCTTTGTTTTCTGTTTCTTGATGGACACACGCAGATCGCAGATGGGAGGGGAGGGTCCATTGTATCATCTTGTAGCTCTGGGTTTTCGTACAAGAATCAGAAAGTAAATTTTCTGTCTTCGAGTGAAAGGTGTGTTCCTGTTAGGTGCCATCTAGGGAGAGCTTACTGCCAGTTAGACGTGTTCTCGATAAAATCTGCCTACAGGAATGGCCCTATTTTGCTAGGATTTGTACAGTGAGAGGGTGAGGCTCCGCATCAACACAAAGGCCAAGGGAAGGCTCTGAACCAGCAGGACAAGGAAGGACGCCCCGTGAGCGCCCCCAGGAGCGGGCGCTCCAGGTGCAACCAGCGTCTGACTCAGGATGTGTGGGAGCCTCAGACGACGGTGGCCATGGGGACTCCACAGGGGACGAAACCCGGGGTCCCCGGCTGAGCGGACGCAGACGCCCCGTCTCCACCCCATCTCCACGGCAGCCAGTCTGTCGTCATCCCACACCTGCTGGAAACCTGGGCAGGCCCGCGGGGATGGGAGAGGAGGCCGCCCCGGGCTGGCTGACCCTCCCCCGTCCCCGGACAGCACGGCTTCTGCAAGGCCAGGGCTCCGGGGCCGGCCGAGGAGGAGGAGCTCCTGAGCTGACAAAGCAGGGGGGATGCTGCTGCCTCTTCTCGGCTCCTCACTTTTCTGATCTAAAATGTTCACTGCTTCTGGGAGTCCCATGTGACTAAGAAAGATACACACAGATGAATTCTTAAGCCCATAACTTAAACCTCTTAAAAGCCATTGTTTCCATTTATCATGACAACATTTTTTTTAAAACATTAGTTGCAATTTGAAAAAAAAGAAAACAAATCACCTAGGATCTCACTTTCAGGGGTTTGAACAGCAGGCGGCCAAGGAGCGAGAAAGGCTGGCCTGACTCAGCAGAGCCCTGCCCATGGCAGCCAGCATGGGCTGGCCACAAATCCAAGTTATTATGTAAAATCTCCTTCTTAAACTTTGGCTCATATTATTTTTTAAAACGCCATACCAGCTCAATAAAACACATCTGCTGGTTGAATTCAAATAGCAGTCTGTCTGTCTGCAAACTTTGATACAGATTTTGCATCCACACAAAGGATGAACAGAAGAAATTGGTGATTAATAATGGGAACATATTTGAAGAAATACTCTTTGTAATATGGATGAGTCTTAGATCTCTGAACTTATAAAGAGGACACTGAAATATGAGGCATCTAAAGAAAAGATGTGGGTGAAGCTCCTCATTTTACATTGTTACAGGAAAACACCATCATCCCACGCATATAACTTAGAACTCATCCTTACCAAGAGACATACTAGCAACTTAAGTGCAGGTGGATGGAGGGCGAAACTGAGACAATCTTGGACAAACAATGGAGTCACAGAGACAACACAGGCCAGGGCTCCTGGGGCCCACCAACTAGAAGGGCAGCTCTGAAGGGTTATTCAGTTATTAGGAATAAGGAAAAAATCCTGTTTCCATGCTGGAGGTGAAAGAATTAAGTTGAGGCTCATCTCATACGTGAATGTTACTGAGCAGTGTCGCAAGGAGACTGTTTTGATCCTGAGGGGGTGCTGGCTGTCCGGGCGCAGGGGGCAGAGGGATAGAGACTGTGGAGTTAGCGTATTCACAAGTCAAGTCCGCTCAGGTGCTCGAGCCTACCTGTTCACGACTCCGTGAGCACCGCAGACCCTGGGCTTGTGGAGATGGGGGGGACTGACTGGGGGGGTCCCCCCCTCACAGAGTACGTGGCCTGCTGGAAAGCATGAAATAAACCCGGAGTCCAAAAGCCTGCAGAATTGTAAAAGAAGGGCTGAGCGCAACGCAGGCATTGAGCAGCCCCCGGAAAGTGAGTGGCTGCCGGTCCTGCCTGAAAACAAGCGGGAAGAGGCCAGAGAACCAACCACGGGGGGCAACCTGCACCCCACCCGCGGCCCAGGACGTGCCTGAGGCCATCAGGGCACAGCAGCTTCAGGGCAAAGCCAAGCTGGAGGTGGGAGGACTGTGAATGTTTAGATGCTGCCAGTAAAAAGCAACTGTCGCTGTTCAGTTGCTGTCCGCAACCCCACAGACTGCAGCCTGCCAGGCTCCTCTGTCCATGGGATTCTCCAGGCAAGGATCCAGGAGTGGGTGGCCATTTCCTCCTCCAGGAGATCTTCCCAACCCAGGGATTGAACCTGCGTCTCCTGAATTGGAAGCAGATTCATTACCACTAAGCCACCAGGGGAGCCCTTACAAGCAGTTACACTCTTGGAAGGAAGAAACTCGTGACCGCAAGACAGGGTTAGGGCGTCCCGGTCAGATCAGACCAGGGAAGGTCACTGTTCACAGCTGTGAGCTTGAGGCAGCCAGGGGGCCACCCTCACCCTCATAAACCCCAGCGGGACTGGGTTTCTAATCCTCCCTGGGGACCATCCTCCCCCAGGTGCCCTCCAGGATGAGGAAGCCTCCACCCGCCCCAGATGATTTATGAGGTACCTACCTTCCACCCTGAGCTCACCATCTACCTTCATCAGAAACAACCTGCTGTTGAGACAGATGACAGCCTCAAACTGTGAGAGGGGAGCTAAATAGAGACTGATTTTGCTCCCGCGTGCAGGCTGGAGGAAGGCAGGGAGTGCTGAGGAGCGCGAGGCGGCCGGGCACCCTCGGTGACGCCAGGCCCCGGGGCACGAGGCGCAGAGCCCCCTCGGCATCCCCCCTGTCTGCCTCGCACCTGGAGGTGAGGGTCCGGCTGTGTGACTTTCCTAAGCAGGGCTGGCTCAGCTCCCGCCGGGCCCTCCCACTGCCAATCACAATACAGCTCCAGCGAAGCTGCCAGAAAAGGCATCGGGGAGCGCTTCTCGGAGCTGCTTCCAGGTCCAACTGCTGGAGCCACCGGACGGCCCAGGCCGAGCCCATCCACAAGGACAAGGAGCTGGCGGGAGCCTCGGCATCGAAGCCGGCAGACTCAGGCACCTTCGCCCTTGTTTGCGGGAGGAGATGGAGCGAGTTGTGACCCAGGGATCGGGCAGCTGCAGACCATCCCAGGCCCAGAGTGGGTGCCCAGGGCGTGTGGCTAGGCCTGAGTCCCCGCTTCCTGTTCGCTGGCGTGTCCTGAGCTTTTCAGGCCTTTTCTCATCAAATGCCAAGGGAAGGGTCAGGCAGTCTCTAGCTTCTTCCTGCTCTAAACCTCTAGGGCTAGAAGACAAGAGCCTGCCTCAGGGATTTTCAGAACAGTAAACGCTGTTTCCAGGATAAAACAGGAGTGTGGCTGCAGCAGCCTCCTTTGACGCCAAGAACTGGCACAGCCCCCAGACTCATGAGGGATCGAGGACCGCGGCAGATGCAGGGGCGGGAAGCCGGTTCTCCACTCGCCAGGACGAAAGCAAGTCGTCACATTAGTGCGGCAGCAGGTTTTCTCTTCGTAGCAGTCACCACTGCGACACTGTGTAGATTGGTAAGGAAATGAGGCTCCGAGTGGGCAAGTAACGTGCCCGAGGGCGTGCAGTCATGACCTCACTGCAGCCCGAGTCACACCAAGCCTCTGGGCTGGGGAGCCTGTCTCCTCCCCATCCTGAGCCCCAGGAGGCTGTCAGATGGCTCCCAGGACCCACGGAAGTGCAGGAAACAGCAGCGCCTCGACCACAGCCCTCGGGCACTGGTGACCCCGGGGCCGGGGCAGGGAGGGACGTCGTGGGGGAGCCGCATGGGCAGGGTCTGCTCAGAGCAGGTCGCCGGGGCTTGGCCGGGCCCCTGGGCCGCTGGGGCTCGCTGCCCACAGCAGTGAACAGAAGAGGCTGCGGATGCTGGCTTCACAGAGAGCAGCCACGGCTCAAATTCCTGCCCCAGTGGTTCCCCCCGCCCCCAGCTGCAAAGCCAAGCCCGCCAGTGCAATCCCCCCCCCACAACGGGAGGAGCCCAGAGCCCTGGAGGATGGACCACCCGGTGGAAGCCTAATTAGGATCAGGCTTCTCTGCGAGGAGGACCCGGTGCTCCACTACGAGAAAGTCTCTGCTGTGAAACGCCTTCCAACCCCCTCAAGCATCGGCCACACCGACCTCAGGAGCGGGGCCAGGCGGACCGGGGGTGCCCGGCCCACGGCACTCTGGGACCCCCATCTGCCTGTCCCCATGTGGCCTGGGTCCTCCTTCTTCCAGGCCCAGCTTCCCCACCCCCCCGCCCCCGCCTGCACCCCCACCCCTCACCCCACCGGCCCGTGTCACCCTCAGGCAGCGGGGAGCTCAGGCTCTGTGGCGAACTCCGTGTCCCCCCAGACATGGCGTCAGCAGCTGGTTTTGAGGGATGAGCTGAGCACAGGTCTCTGACCTGTCCGTGACCACAGAGCAGGTGGGTGGAATCAGGCTTCCAGGCCAGGCCGGGTGGCCCCTGCCTGCTGGAGAATAGACGTGTGACAAGCTCACCGAGGGAAGGGACTGTCCAAAAGCAAGGCCAGGCCTACTCATGGCCCTGAGTCTGTCTGAAATTCCCGTCAGGCCATGCGCCCAGCAGGGCCATTTGAAGGGCTGCTGATTCTGTGAGGATAAGACTTTGCAGCTCTTAGCTATCATTTCTTGTCTCGCGCAGACATTAGACACGAAAGCGAACAAAGAGTTTATGTGTTAGTGGCAGGAAGGGGCTGGGGAGGAGGGAGGTGGGGCCCTGCCGCCCCTTCACCCGAGAAACCAAGGCCAGCGCTGTGGATCCGAGTGGGAAATTCCTGCTCGCCTGTGTGTGGTCACACCGAGCTCACGGAAACACCTGTTCTATCTGCTCATAGACAGGAGAAGCGGGCTTTCAAAACTGTAGATTTGAGCCTGGAATTTTTTAAAAGTGAGATATTTTACCCCAACTTCACAGAACCTTAGCAGACAAAGCCAGTGGAGTTTATGCTGGTACGCCTATTTTAGTAATGCACCGCGATATTATTTTTATTCTTTTCAAAAAAATTGGAATATATTTGCTTCACAGTGTCGCGTTGGCTTCTGCGGCACGATGAAGTGACTCAGCCGTACGCCTGCCTGTGCCCCCTCCACCCTCTGGAGCCTCCGTCCCTCCCCACCCTGCCGTCCCACTCCCCTAGCCATCACAGAGCACTGAGCCGAGGCCGCTGAGGCAGCCGCTCCCACCAGCTGTCTGTTGTACGCACGGGAGTGTATAAGTGTGGTCTCCCAGGTGGTCCCAGCCTCCCGTCCCCCTGTGTCCACAAGTGTGTTCTCTGCATTTCCATCTCTATTCTTGCCCTGCAAATAGGCTCACCTGCACCATTTTTACAGATTCCACCTGCTATTATTTCAAATAATTCAACTCTGACTTTATATGATGTGTCACTTGAGGTCCTCTCTGGGATCTTGTACACGAAGAATCAGAAGCCAAGACAGTCTGCTGAGAGCAAGGGCAGGGCCTGAGGAGGGGCCCCTGCCAGGAACAGGGAGGGTCTCCCTCTGGACACGCCATCCCACCCTCGCCTGGGAGGGGCTTCCTGAATCCTAAGAAGAGCAGCTGGGGTCATTCCAGAAGCATCTACCATTCAGACACGCTATTTCTCTCCCCCAGAACTATCATAATGGGAGGAAAAATAAAGCTTGAGTAAAACTTCAGAGGATGGCTTTGTTGGTAACACAGACGAATCACCATCTGTATCCATGGTCCATGACTCATGTCTGGTACTCACTGAAATCCAGGAAATGTACGGTTAGGGCAAACTTGTGCATCTCACCCCTGTGGACAGCGGGTGGGCCTGGGACTTGCATCCTGCATTCGGGCCCCGCTCTGCTGTCTGCAGCTCGAAAATCTCCTGCCTTCACCTCCTGGACTCCGCCCCCCTCATCCAAAGAAACAGATCTCTGATCCTCAGTCACCATCTGGCTAGAGAACCCAAAAGTTCACATCCTGAAGGTATTCCTTTCACACACCTCCTCTGCTTTCAAAAATAATTCTAAACAACACCATGATGTTTTCCCAACAAGAGGTTAGTGTAGTTTTTATCTTAAATGACCATCTCGAAAAGAGGGAAGTGAAAGGTGAATTGATTAAAAGAAATAATCTGCACACTGTCTGGGAAAATAGAAGGCAGGCGTCCCGACAGACACCTATCAGGAGCTCCAAGTGAGGCGTTGATAGGACATTAACTCTTCCCTGGTAGGTGTGCATGGCCCAGCAGGTTTTAAATGTGGTCTGAACAAGAGTTGGGGGCGTGTGGCGAAAAGGGAACACCTGTGTGCTGCACGTGCGGATGCTAAACGGTACATCCCGAGGAGAACTGCACGCAGCTTCCTCAAAAAACTGAAAGTAGAACCACATGATCCAGGAATCCCACTTCTGGATACCTCTTCAAAAGAATTGAAAGCAGAATCTCAAAGATATTTGCATACCCAGGCTCAAGACAACATGATTCACAACAGCCAGGTGCCGCAAGGAATCAAACGTCCATCCACAGATGATAAACAGAGTCTCTCCCTACAGGGGAGTACCATTCAGACTTACAAAGAAGGAAATTCTGACACAGCCTCCAAGACAGATAAACCTGGAAGACATCAGGCCCAGGGAAATAAGCCAGACACAAAGAGCCATGTACTATATGATTCCACTATTACGAGCTGTCAAAGTCATGGAGACAGTGTAGCGTGGAGGCTGGGGGTGGGGGGGTGGGGGGGTTAGAGTTTAAGGGGGACTGAGTTCAGTTTGGGGAGACGGGGAAGTCTGGAGGAGGGGGGAGGGACGGGAGCCCAGAACTGAGAATGCACTGGATGCCACAGCGCTGCAGACTCAAAAGCGGTTGATGTTCAATTTTAGGTTGTGTGAAAGTGAAAGTCACACAGTCGTGTCCAACTCTTTTCAACCCCCTGGACTATACAGTCCATGGAATTCTCTAGGCCAGAATACTGGAGTGGGTAGGCTTTCCGTTCTCCAGGGAATCTTCCCAACCCAGGGATCGAACCCAGGTCTCCCGCATTGCAAGTGGAGTCTTTACTGGCTGAGCCACTTGTGCATTTTACCACAATTAAAAAAAAAAAAAATCCATTTTGCAGGAAAGGAATGGGCCCTCTTCCCAGCCCCCAGCTCCCAGGCCCCCAGCTCCCAGCCACCCCCCTCCCAGCCCCGCTTGACCCTGGGGACGACCCTGGCGCTGTCAGGGACAACGGGCAGCTCTGGACACCCGGGTGGGTGAGCCCCATGCATCCCATCCCTCAGGGGTTACTTCCAGAAGGGCAGACAGACGAGATTAGCCTCAGAAACAAAACAGCCGAGACCCTGAGAAAGTGGCAGGAACACACACTCTGCAAAGAACTGGATTCAAGAGCTCGCGCAGCATGAACGTGGGAAGAACAGTGTCGGCCTGCGGGAGACCAGGGCTGGGAGACCAGGGCTGGAAGACAGGACGGAGACCCGGGGGCTCGGCCGGTCAGGGCCGAGTGAGGGGGTGTGGCGAGCCGGCAGGAGGCAGCGCGCGAGCCGGGCCGGGCGTCCGCCCGGTTCGCCCGCATCTGGTGAGACGCCCACCGCGGCATCCCCGGCGCGGCAGACGGTGGCTGTTTCTTTCCTGTGCTGAGCGCGTGTATCAAGTATGTGCTAAATAACATTGACCACACTCACCGAACTGCACGTGAGGGCCCCAGAAGTGATCCCTCTCAGCGCTGGGATCTCTTTCTAAAGCAGTTCTTAAAAAAAAAAATAAAAAATAAAGCAGTTCTTGGGTTTTCAGACCGAGAGGCAGGAGGGACGCCTCCTTTTGCGGCGCAACAGCGCCGCCTCATGGACGAAGCTCATATGACACACGCTTCCTAAAGGCCTCGGCGGGGAGCTTCCCGCCTTCCTGGGACCTGACTGCGCGCGGTTTCCAGGGGGTCCAAAGAAGATGACGACGCCCTTTTTGCAAGTCAAATATGGGGGGCAGAAATCGGAATCTCATATTGCCTCCACTTTGCTCTTAAGATTGAAAAGTCTTTGGGGCACTTGAATTTGAGATGAGGGGCTGATCACCAGCTTAGCAGAATCCGTGGAAATGCCCACCGAACAATGTGTGATCCAACTGGTGGGGACAAGCAAAGGAAACCTCATCAAAGGCAGCAGGATGACACTATGCAAAGAAGAGTGCCCCGTTTGTTATCACCCTGCCGGGCAGGCCTGAAGCTCTAAGATAACCCGCAAGCACTGGGCTGAACTTCCCTGTGGCTAGGTGGCCTACCAATGCAGGAGACACAGGTTCCGTCCCTGGGTGGGGAAGACCCCTGGAGGAGGGCATGGTAACCCGCTCCAGTACTCTTGCCTGGAGAACCCCATGGACAGAGGAGCCTGGGGGGCTGCAGTCCACGGGGTCGCAGAGAGTCGGACACGAGTGCAGGACTGAGCACGCAAGCACCCATGACATCTGCTAGGTGTGCGACGGCTTTAAAAGAAGGACAGACTTACTCTAAAAACAGCGTTGCTGGAAAATGAGTGTCAATAGGCTTGCTGGACACAGAGTTGCCACAAACTTTCAACTAGTACAAAATACAATATTTGCAAAGCGCAATAAAACAAGGTCTGTGAGTCCTGTAGATTAGACTCTGTCCCCAAAATAGTGCTTCTCAAGCACTGACATGCCCTGAATCCTTTGTGTGTGTGTGTGGGGGGAACGGTGTGCCATCAGCTCAGACCCTGACACGGCTTTCCGTGCCTGGCGCCGATTCTGCTGGGCCACAGACCATACTTCAAGTAGCAAGGTTCTAAGCTGCACCTGTGGATGGGGGCCAGGCCTGAGGTAGCCCTGCCCTCAGCTTATATGTTGTGTCATTATTTAGTGACGAGTGGCTCAGGAAAAGGGGCTCTCTGAGAGCCTCAAATTCTTCAACCACTGAGAACTCTTCCTGCAATCACTTCAAGTATCAGAGATTTCAAAGTAAAGTCTGTTTACACTAATTATCTTAATCAGTTCAGCTCAGTCGCTCAGTCGTGTCCGACTCTTTGCGATCCCATGGACTGCAGCCTCCCTGTCCATCACCAGCTCCCAGAGTGTGCTCAAACTAATGTCCATCGAGTTGGTGATGCCATCCAACCATCTCATCCTCTGTTGTCCCCTTCTCCTCCTGCCTCCAATCTTTCCCAGCAGCAGGGTCTTTTCCACTGAGTCAGTTCTTTGAATCAGGTGACCAGAGGATTGGAGTTTCAGCTTCAACATCAGTCCTTCCAATGAATATTCAGGACTGATTTCCTTTAGGATGGACTGGTTGGATCTCCTTGCAGTCCAAGGGACTCTCAAGCGTCTTCTCCAACACCACAGTTCAAGAGCATCAATTCTTC
>JADEYB020000019.1:48507555-48526237 GCA_015832495.2 Alces alces | reverse complement strand
AGTTCTTCTGTGTATTCTTGCCACCTCTTCTTAATATCTTCTGCTTCTGTTAGGTCCATAGCATTTCTGTCCTTTATTGAGCCCATCTTTTCATGAAAGTTTCCCTTGGCATCTCTAATTTTCTTGAAGAGATCTCTAGTCTTTCCCATTCTATTGTTTTCCTCTGTTTCTCTGCACTGACCACTGAGGAAGGCTTTCTTATCTCTCCTTGCTGTTCTTTGGAACTCTGCATTCAGATGGGGATATCTTTCATTTTCCCTGTTGCCTTTAGCTTCTCTTCTTTTCTCAGCTATTTGTAAGGCCTCCTCAGACAGCCACTTTGCCTTTTTGCATTTCTTCCTCTTGGGGATGGTTTTGATCACCACCTCCTATACCGGGTCACAAACCTTGTGAATGAGGCGGGGTGGATGCATGACTCCAGCCTCACAGCTGAGGGAGCTGGGCTGAATGTCTACGCCCCTCCCCCAAGCTCATCTGCTGGGATCCTAACCCCCAGTTTGATGGAATTAGGAGGTGGGGCCTTTGGGGGGCCATCAGGGCGGAGCCTGGAGACCTGGGATGGGATCTGTGCCCTTAAAGAAGAGACTCCTCACCGTGTGAGGACACGGAGTGAAGGCCAGCGTCCCTGAGGAAGCAGCCCCTCCGAGACGCGTGACCTGCGGGCCCCGCCTCGGACGCCTGGCCTCCTGACGTGAGAGCGGATGTCACGGTCCAAGCGCCTCGCCTGCAGCCTCTGTTACCGCGGCCCAGATGGACTGAGACAGCCGTCCTAGGCCTTGGTGAAACCGTGCGGCCCACTTCTCTTGGCTAAACGCCCAGACGTGGAGCAGTGGGTCACGACGTGCAGGTGTTTCTCGCTGATGCGAAGCTGCCCCTCTGCCAAGGCGCCGCTCCGGTTCCCACGAGCAGGACCAGCGCTCCAGGCGCCCGCATTCTCGCCACACTCTGCGCCTCTGATTTTGGTTTTCCACCCGTTCTACTAGGTGCGTTATGGTAACTCGCCCTGGTTTCAATGACTCCAGTGGCTAATCATGTGCTTGTTTGCATTCTGTGTATCTTCTTGGGTGAAATGCCAGTTCTGACCTTGGGCCCAATTTTTATGAGGCTGTTTGCTTTCTTATTTTCGAGTTGACATGGAAACGGACTTGCTGCATTTCCTATCTGTGTGCACCTCCTTCTGGGTCCTTTGTTCCACTTCATTAATCTACCTGCCTATTCCCAGCCCAGGGCCACACAGTTTTATTACTATAACTGTTTTATTACCGTAAGGATGCATTTCATTCATGTAAGACAAGTCTTCCTTTATTATTCTTTTCAAAATACTCCCAGTAATTTTCAAATTTTTATTGCCAGATGAACTTTAGAACAATTTTGTCAACTTCTCCCCAAATTCTGTTGAGTTGTTTACGTGAAATGATACGGAATTACATAAAATAATTTAGGGAAAATGACCCTTTATACTACTGTCTTCCAACCCAAGAAAAGACGGGTCTTTCCCTTTGGTAAGACCTTCCCTTGTGTCTGACAGCTTGATTGTTTTTATTTTTTCAGATATTTGTATTTAGTCTGTTTTCACATTTTGCATGACCAGAGTCAGGGATAAAATCAGAAGTGAAAACAGGACACTTCTTGGCAGAACTCTGGTTCAGTTCCAAAGTGGACAGGCTGGAGGCAGGACAAGACAATGCTGGTTTTTACATCTGTCCTATTTTAGCTATTTGTAAAACCTTCAGCTTTAAATCTCAGGATTAGAAAAGCAAACAGCTGCAGGCAGAGTTAGGCTCCATCTCTCTCTACAGCCCATAACTCTCCACGGTGAATGAAGTGCCCTCAGTTCAGGCCCCACTCGAGGGAGAGCCGACCTGGCCCGAGGCTTCTGGAGACCACGTGGCCACTCAGGCCAGCAGAGGCCCATACCCCAGACATGCCTGTGATACACGAAAAAGGCCACTGTCTTAGTCTTTAGCCTAAGCACAATCCCACGCGAACACTTGTCTTTTTCTTTTGAAAGGAGTGATGTAGGCTGATGTACAAAAGAATTCTTGAGAATAAGGATGCCATTCTCGAGCCTGCCTGCCAAGGATCTGAACTCACTCCCTCTCTGTGATCAACTGATCATAGCGATCAATGCCAGTCCCAGATCTGACGCCCCTGGTATAACCCTCACCTCATTTTCGAGAGACCTATTTCTATCATCCTATCCCCTATGGTTTTGAGGAAGAAAACAGCTCCTGCATGTCTGACTCCTTGTCTCTTAATAGATTTCCTGTAACATCGGTGTTACAGCTCCTTCCTTCCGTGAAGGAGCTGGGTCCCAGTGCATGGCGCCTCCTGGAGCTCCCCCGTCCTACAGAATTCAAGACCTTAGAGTCTCAACTTCCTTCTAAGAGGAAGGGCAGGCCTCCACCCGGGGTCCCACTGCTGTTTGCCAGCTCGGACCCCCTGTGTCTCTCCAGTGCCTTTGAAGTTTTCTCCACTGTGGGGGAGGAGGGGTAATTCTACTGTACTGACAGAGAAGCTCAAAATCTCATGCCCTTGTATGATACAACTTTATCTCTCATTTACCAAGTCACCCAGAAGCCAGTTCTTCCCACAGAGGTGTTCAGAGGCCAGCTAAGGGAGGCCCGTTGCCTACACCAGTGACGCTCCCACCAGTGACGCCCCCCACCACACTCCAAGGTATGCCGTCCACACCTGCACCCCCCACCAAGATGGGCAGAGAGAAAGCAGACAGAGCCCGCGGGTTCCTCCAGCCTGCTCGGGCGGCCGCGTCCAAGCAGCGCAGGCGGGCAGCTGGAACAACAGAAACGGGTTTTCTCTCAGTCTGGAGGCCAGAAGCCCAAGGTCCGGGTGCGGGTGAGGCTGGGCTCCTCTCCTTCCTTTCCCAGGCTGCTATCCCTGATGTGTAGATGGCCATCTTCTCCCTGGTCCTCTTAGGGCCTTCCCTCCTTGCGTATCCTAATTTCCCTTCTTACAAGGACTCAGTCCTATTAGTTTAGGGCCCACCCACACGACCTCACTTAACCTTAATCACTTTTCTGCAGACTCTGTCTACAAACGCAGTCACATTCTGAGGTCCTGGATGTTAGGGCTTCAACATACGAATTTGGGGGATCACCCTTCAGCCCATGACACATTCTGAGTCACTTTAGACTAAGTTGTGATCTTGGCTAAAATTACTATCCAAAGCTGATAACACAGCCCCCCTAAGCCAAGGAAGCCAGGAAGCACCCCCACCTGTAGCCGATCCAGCAGGGGTCGTGGGGCAGTGAGACTGCTTTGCCAGGCAGAGCTCCTTGCCCTGGGGACTCTCTCTCTAACTGACCCAAACCATCACGCTCAGACTGTCGGGAGCAGTGACTCAAAGGCTCCAGAGGCTCCTATAAGTCCACTCATGGCCGCAGTTCTGTACTTGGTGTCGTGATGAAGGGCAGACACGGTTCCCGGTGTTCTGTATCGTGTGCCGAATGCAGAGTCGACTTAGAATTCTAGCGCCAGCCCGAGACAAGAACTGCTGTCCGCACCGTCACCATCTGCAAGAGTAAACAGTGCAGCTGAGACAGACCCAGGGGAGCGGAGATGCCGAGAAGGACCACCAAGACCCACAGAGGGGCTGGGGTAAGAGTGTCCCCCATACCTGCCACAATCCCAGCCTTTACATCCAACCCACAAAAATGTCACCCCCGAGAGCTCTGACTCTCCAGATGTCTGTGAAGCTCTAGCTGGAGCCGGGATCAGCCCCATGAACCGCAGCTTAAATGCCAGTTGATGGGGCTCAAATACGCCTAAACGTCTATGTGAGCTGACGGCTAATTCTTAGAGAACAAGCCCCAGCGAATTCATGAAAGCACATTTCTGCAACGGAGACCAGCTTCCTAGCTGTCGGTTCACCCTGAATGCAGGTCATTAGATATCCCTGGCTGGGCCCTGATCGTCACTGTCACTCCTGAACCATGGCACGGAGGAGGGGCGTCTATGGGAGCAAGGGGTGGCCTCCCACGAGAGCCCCTGATGGACCCCGAGGGACTGCTTTACCTCCCGTGCGGCAGCTTCCTGCGGGGCGCACGGTGGGACGGTGAGCGTCTCAGAGGCTTCTGGCCAGAAGACGGAGGTGTAGGAAGGGAACGGAGGCACTCCCCCGTCACGCCCAGCACAGGAGTGTCCACACTGTCTCCTCCCTGCGGATGGACAGCGGAAGGGTGGCGTTTGTTCCATGCACGGGACTCACCAGGCTCACACAGGGGTCTTAGGACTCACACTCACCCTCCCTCCCCCGGGCGTCACTCCCGGCTCAGGGACCGCGTTGCGGCTCCATGTTTTAGCGGCTGCACAGTCCACGCACCACATTTACAGAAGCTTCCTTCTGCGGCGGCGTCTACCCTGTCTGCACCTTTGCCAGCCACAGGGCGCAGCGCTCCAGAGTTGTCTTCGGGAAGTTTGTTGCTGGTAGTCGTGCGGCGCACCCACGGGCCCCCTCACTGGTGACAGGAGGGCAGAGCTTCCAGCCGGGCCCTGACGCGCCCTCCCGCGGGGCTGGGCGCTCCGCCCCCGGCCGGTCTGGTGCTGTTGGGCCCCCGGACCCGGAGCTCCCCGAGGTGGCCCTGCCCTGCCTTCCCCACCCTCTCCCCCACTCGCCCTCAAGTTTGCAGGCTCTAAGCTTCCCCGTGAAAACCATTTTCACCCCTCTGATCCCAATATTTCCATTACGGTACTGTCACAGGGTTACTGGGCTGCAGACAGCGTCTGGAGCAGCGATTCTGAGGGTGCCTGGGGCACCCTGGGGAGGCTGGCGACCCTCGTGAACCCCGCGGGTGAGGAGGGGTGGGGTTTCAGCGGAGCCGAGGAGGGGCGGGGGCACTCAGGGGCTCCTGATGGTGACCGATGCACACGGTTACAGGACCGGAGCCCCTGACTTAGGTGAAAGGGAAGAGCCCACCCAGGAGGACCACACTGTGTGCTGTGCAATCCACTTATGCAGCACTGAGGAAACGGCAGGATTCTAGAGATGCAGACAAACGGTGGTTTCTGGGGAGCAGCGAGGGGAGGGGAGTTGACTCCAAAGAAAGTAGGATGAGTAGATAGAACAGTTCGGAACTCACCGGTGGTCACAGGAGTCTGCACAGGGGATAAGATGGCTTAGAATCACACACACACACACACACACACACACACACACACACACGAGTGCAGGTGAAAGCCAGGGACACCTGCTAAGGTCTGAAGTCCAGTTACCAGAGCGAGGTTGATGTCCTGGCTGTGACACCATTACAGGGATGGGTGGGTGGGAGGATGGGATCAGGGCTCTGTATGAGTCTTGCCATTTCTTGTGGTTCTATAATTACCTCAAAGTAAAGAGCTAAGTATTTTTCTGAAAAAATTCCAGGAGCTAATTAAGAGTTGACTCATTGGAAAAGACCCTGATTCTGGGAGGGATTGGGGGCAAGAGGAGAAGGGGATGACAGAGGATGAGAAGGCTGGATGGCATCACTGACCCAATGGACATGAGTTTGAGTAAACTCTGGGAGTTGGTGATGGACAGGGAGGCCTGGCATGCTGCGATTCACGGGGTTGCAAAGAGTCGGACATGACTGAGTGAC
Source organism: Alces alces (assembly GCA_015832495.2). Lineage (NCBI taxonomy): Eukaryota > Metazoa > Chordata > Mammalia > Artiodactyla > Cervidae > Alces > Alces alces. The sequence goes on along the minus strand of JADEYB020000019.1, from coordinate 48,520,640 downwards.
TGAACTGAACTGAACTGAATTGCTAGATAATCAAAAATCTGCAAAGTACACCCGGATCCCGAGTCAACGACTATCTTGTGAAAGAGCGCTATCTCCTCAAGGACCCCAGGCCTCTCGCGGGGGCCCCGTCAACTCCCACTGAAGCTGAAGTTGTAGGCCCACAATGCTCCCTGAGCTGGCCAAGTCCTTCCACTGGAGAGGGAGCTTTCTACTGCCTGGGCCTCACACTGACTAGAGTCGTGGAGACAGACCTGGGGATCCAGGACAGAGAAGGGGCAAGACTGGAGATGTGTGCACGGGCCCTGGGCCGAGTAAGTGTGTGTGCACGTGTGTGTGCATGCGTGCATGTATGTGTTGTGTGTGCGTGTATGCTGAGTGAGCATGTGCATATGGGTGCACACATGTGTGCTAAGTATGTGTGCATATATGTACCCACATGCACGTGTGTGCTGAGTGAGTGTATGTGCGTGGGTGCTGAGAGTCTGTATGTGTGGACAGATATGTACTGTTTGATTATATGTTCACACATGTGTGCTGAGTATCTGCATGCATGCACACACATGCGTACTAAGCATGTATATGTGTGCACACATGTGCTGAGTGTGTGCATGTGAGTACATATGTTCCTCTATGCACATGTGTGCTGAGTATATGCATGTAGGTGTCCACATGCTAAGTATGTATGTATATGTGTGGACACCTGTGTGCAAGTGTTTGCATGTGTGCACACATGTATACTAAGCATGTGTATATATGTGGGGACATGAGTGCTGAGCAAGTGTGAACATGTGTGCCGGTGTGCTGAGTGCATGTATGTGCACACGTGTACTAAGTGTGGTGTGTATATGTGTGGGCACGTGTGTTAAGTGTGTGTGCATGTGTGTGCACACATATGGGGATTACGGGGGAGAGCTGGCTGAGAAGGGAGTTACCAGCTACTTGTCTCCTCAGCATTGACTCCGGGTAGACAGTTGTGTTATTTGCTCTCATCTACGGGTCCCAGTCCAGTCCCCTGGGGCCACCTAAGCTTAGCTCCAAAGCCATGGGACATTCACTCTCCCCACTGGTCCCAAAGGGGTCTGGGACAAGGGAGTAGAGCCCTCGTCCTTTGAGAACCCGCAGCCCTGGTGTTCAATCCCCTGGTACTTACCGTCCCGTGTCCTGAAGACACGCAAAGGATGAAGTGTTGCCTTAGCATTAGCGACTTAGAAGGCAGAGCAATTTTCTTTTGTCTAATTATGCAATGACGCATCAATCAAACAAAGAACTCGGGTAAAACTGTGAGGCACTTCAATGGGATGGAGACTTGAAATATGGGTTTGGCTGAATTGTGGGAGAAATGCCAAATAATATCTGACTTGATGCATAATCTCTGACATAGATGAAGAGCTGGTTTAGAGAAGTTTCGTAACAAATGGCTCTTAAATTAGGATTTCAATCCTTTTATACAGACTTGGCAAATGTAAATCCAGGGTAGGCTGACCTCTGCATGCTAATGCTTTATCCTTGATTTTAGCCTGGGGTGTCTGCCTTCAAACACACCAGGTGTTTAGGTGTGTAGGTGTTGAGGAGGGTGGTGGGGGCGTGTGTGTATTAGTTACAATCAGCACCTCGGAGTAAGAAAAGGAACATGCCCAACCCTCATGACCGAGGACCCCAATAGACAACTACAGAAGCAAAATACCAAGTTAAACAGACAAAATTCAGAGATTTTCCAAGTAGTAGATTTCCCCCCTCAAATGTTCTTTTCTTTCTTTGCCTCTTCTACCCTCTTCTTCCTTGGAGCTTAATGAAAACTTTGGCTTTCCAAGTTTAATTTTGCTCTCAGTTTTTATGGAACCTAACATCTGCTTTCAAAGGCCGGTTGTGGCCACCGAGACTTGGGTTTGCCTGATTCCCATCTGGAGGGAAATAAGATAAACGAGTGGTCACACAGGGCCCCGCTCTCCGCCTCAGCGGGGGTCACTTCACCCCGTGGAGCGCAGGCACGATCTTTTGGGGAAATGTTTGAAATCAAACACATCTGCTTGAATTTATCGTGAACACAGAGGTTCCAAGCCCGAAATAAAATGGAAAAACGATTTTGTGTGGTTTCCAAAGCCAGTAAAATGGCCAGAATCACTTACATCTCTGATCCCGGAGACGACCACGAGGATCCTCCGTCTTCCTGTGAGCTGTTTTCAGATCAGCTGTCTTTAATCTTCCTCCTCGACTTCCCTTCAGGGAACTTACAGAGTCTCGGGTCTCTGATCCAACCTAAGGCGATTATAAGTGCATACCTCCCAATTTTTAAAAAAATTACATTTTAGACCCTTAGGCCCAAAGAGAAAACACCTGGAAAACAGACGAGTCTTAGAAATTCATTGAGCAGCTTTAAAAATAATTCAAATGAGCTTCATTCTTGAGCTGAGGTTTTTATTAGCTATATGTTCCTGCAGTCCAGAAAGCAGGTACATGGGGGCTTTCATATCAAATCATGAGAGAAACTTTGAACTACAGCTGCTTTTCCCTCTCTACTTTTAGGAAAGACCTCACAAATCAGAATAAATTAGCTAATCGCGATTGTGTGAGAGAAATTAGCAATAAAAAAGAAATAGCTTTCCACAGAGTTTTTCTAGAAGCCACACATGATAAGCCCAATCTCCTGTTTCACTTGCTCAGACCCAGAGTCACCGAGATAATCACAGAGTCTTTGACCACGAAACAGAAGTCTGGTGCTGGTTGCAGACCGACCTTCCTTCTGGTTTAATGTGTGGGTGCTGGATGGCTGCCATGTCCCAGGACAGGGGCTGGGTGCTCAGGGCAGAGACTGTGTTGGTCCAGCTCGTGGGGCTGGTCTCTCGAGTCATGAGGGCGTTTGTCTGCCCTGAGGCTCCACCTGCCCCGAGGTTCCACCTGCTCTCAGCCTGTGTACGGCTAACATCATCACCCTCTTCCTTGGCCTTGCAAGTAACAGAAATGAATTAAAAGTAAACCATGAAAAATTAGGTTACAGAGATAGAGGGAACCTTGTCATACCCAAGGACAAGAAGTACAGTCAAGCCTCAAGAAGTAAGAGAGCCAGAACATGGAAATCACGTGAAACCAAAGTGGCCCAGACCCCTGCCACCTGCATCCCTCCACGGTCTCTCTGGAGACCCACGACTGTTCATCCCTGGTCCTCCTCACTTCTCCCCATCTCTGTCTCCCCCGTCTCTGTCTCCCCGTTTCCTCATCTCTGTCTGTCTTCCCATCTCTGTCTCTCTGTCTCCCTGTCTCCGTCTCCGCATCTCTGTCTCTCTGTCTCTGTCTCTCTGTCTCTCTGTCTCCCCCTCTGACTCTCTCACTGCTGTCTTTCTCAGCTTCTCAACAATGGGGCAGAAGACGGCTGCTCCTTTTTTCCCAAAGTTTTCTGTCCTCCCAGTTCAAATTCTAACCGAATCTGTTCAGTAAATCCAGCTTCAATTCCAAAGTCCTAGCTGAAAATGTCTTATTGATACAGTCCAGCTGTGAACTGAATATAAACAGACGCGCCTCCTATGATGCCAAGCCTTGGCTCCACCGGCAATGTAGCAGACCAGTCGGGGTGCTGGCCAGCTGTAGGACCTTGATCACGTAACCTGCCTCTGTGACTCTTTTTATCTATAGCTGAGTTCAGTTCAGGTGCTCAGTCGTGTCCGACTCTTTGTGACCCCATGAACCGCAGCACGCCAGGCCTCCCTGTCCATCACCAGCTTCCAGAGTCCACCCAAACCCATGTCCACTGAGTCAGTGATGCCATCCAACCATCTCATCCTCCATCATCCCCTTCTCCTCTTGCCCTCAATCTTTCCCAGCATCAGGGTCTTGTCTAAGGAGTTAATTCTTTGCATCAGGTGGCCAAGGTATTGGAGTTTCAGCTTCAACATCAGTCCTTCCAATGAATATTCAGGACTGATTTCCTTTAGGATGGACTGGTTGGATCTCCTTGCAGTCCAAGGGACTCTCAAGAGTCTTCTCCAACACCACAGTTCAAAAGCATCAATTCTTCGGCACTCAGCTTTCTTTATAGTCCAGCTCTCACACCCATACTGGAAAAACCATAGCTTTGACTAGATGAGCCTTTGTTGGCAAAGTAATATCTCTCTGCTTTTTAAAATGCTGTCTAGGTTGGTCATAGCTTTTCTTACAAGGAGCAAGTGTTTTTTAATTTCGTGGCGGCAGTCACTATCTGCAATGATTTTGGAGCCCTTTATTTGGAAGAAAATAAAGTCTGTCACTGTTTCCATTGTTTCCCCGTCCATTTGCCATGAAGTGATGGGACTGGATGCCATGAACTTAGTTTTCTGAATGCTGAGCTTTAAGCCAACTTTTTCACTCTCCTCTTCCACTTTCCTTGAGAGGCTCTTTAGTTCCTCTTCACTTTCTGCCGTAAAGATGGTGTCATCTGCATATCTGACGTTATTGATATTTCTCCCAGCAATCTTGATTCCAGCTTGTGCTTCACATCCAGCCCAGCATTTCACATGATGTCCTCTGCATATAAGTTAAATAAGCAGGGTGACAGTATATGGCCTTGACGTACTCCTTTCCCAATTTGGAACCAGTCCGATGTTCCACATCTGGTTCTAACTGTTGCTTCTTGACCTGCCTATAGTATCTCAGGAGGTAGGTAAGGTGGTCTGAGATGGGTAAAGAATCTGCCTGCAATGTAGGAGATGCAGGAGACTTGTGTTCAATCCCTGGGTCAGGAAGATCCCTTGGAGGAGGGCGTGGCCACCCACTGCAGTATTCTTGCCTGGAAAATCCCATGGAGAGAGGAGCCTGGTGGGGTATAGTACATGGGATGCAAAGAGTCAGACATGACTGAGCACACACATACACTTATATGTGTAACAGATTCACTTTGCTGCGCATCTGAAACTCACACAACATGGTTTGTTAACCATACTCCAATAAAAATTAAAAAACAACAAATAACAGCAATTCTCCCAGAGTCTCTGTGGGGATTAAATGAGATGATGCAGATAAGAGATCATCACAGCCTGGGCACAGAATACGCCTCGATAAGCTATTCTATTCCTGCCATCCTCAGGTTATTCTGAGTCCATCGTTTGGCAGCTGCCTGAGCAGGTTTTCTCAAGGAAGCATTGGGTGCGGCTGTTGGGTCCCCGGGTACACCAGGTCAGACCCTGGGCACCCACCAGCCCATTGCATCAATACCCTGTCCAGGGCAGGGTCCCGCCTGCACACCCGTGTCCTCATGCGTTCTCTAGGCTCTCCTCCAGCAAATCTTCTTGGAAGTTTCCAGAAAACAGCCTCGCCAACACCACTCTCTCACCCATCCACCGGGGTGGATCTGAGGCCTCCTCACTGTCCACGCACTTGTGACCCAGGAGCTGATGCTGCCACCCTGCAGCGGAGATGCTCGGGAAGAGCACTGCCCCTCGGAGGACAGCTCACCACATGCCCGCCGGGCCGCTGGGCCCCCAGGTGCTCACGGCGCTCCTGGGCCCCCCAGCCGGGCTCCCTGCTCTGGAGACACCCCGGTGTCCACACTGCATGGACGGATGCATGCAGTCACTGCCTCCCCGCTGTGGGATCTGGTGTCCAGAGAGAGTCCTCCCATCGCCAACTCGATGCTGACCAGCCGGTAAGTTAGTCAAACTCCTTGAGCTCCAGCACCTTCTGCAAAAGGATACCGACCCCCTTAGAGATGTGGTGAAGAGTCACTGAGATGGTGTATCTAGTCTTAGAAATCTCTGATTTCTGGAAATGGCAAAGCAGTTTACACCAGACTGATCTGCCCGCCAGCGTCGGTTACGAGCTTCAGACAAGACAGGATGGGCTATTCTGAGGCACCAGAGCGCAGAGGAAGATGCGGAGAAGGCTCGGCTCTTGAAAAGAAGATACGACCCGGACGGAGTGAGGAGCCGCATTTACCCAGTCTGTCCTCTCGGGCCCTTCACAGGCCTGGGGACTAGAGGCCAAGCAAGAGCGGAGGCACTGGGGGTGTCCCTGCAGACAGCAGAGCTCGGGGCGGGCAGTGACAGGACTTGGAGGAGGAGGGAGCCCCAGGCAGAGCAGGGTCACGTGGTGGACTGGTCTGCCAGCATGCTCCACTTTCATTCTTCACATCGACAGTTTACACGGGAACATGAGCCGACCTAGAATTTCTACACCACGTCATCCACAGTGCCCAATGTACAACGGTAACTACTTTACATGAAAAGAACCAGGAAAATGTGACCTAGTCAACAAGGCAGATTCACTCATGACCCCAAATCACAAAATAACAGATCCATTCAAACAATCTGCAGGAAAAGATAAACAGATGAAGAGAAGTTTAGGAGAGAAATAGAAATTCTAAATGAATAAATATATCTCCTAGAACTGAATGTTCAATATCTGGAATTTTAAGGAAACCTCCACAACGTGGAACATTTCAGTATCAGTGACCTTGAAGACAGATAATCTCAACAGAAATTATCCAAAATGAAGAATTGGAGAAAATAATTAAAAAAAAAAAAACAAAAACAACAGCGAAAGCAATGAATAGAGTCACAGTTACATGTGAGAGTTTCAAGCAATCTAATGTGTATGTGATCTATCTGGAGACTCTGTTTAGAGTCCTAGCAGCAAAGAAGAGAAAACGGGACAAAAAAAATTTGGAAAAATGTTCAAAATTAGTCCTAATTTGATTAAAAACATGAGCCTCCAGATACTTAAGACGATCAAGTCCCAAGGGGGTTAAATATAAATAAAACCACCCCTTAGCACCCATCCTCAAGTTGTTAAAAACTAATAAGGAAGAGAAAACTCATAACCAGAGGAGCAAAGAAGATCCTCATAGCCTGGCTTCTCATCAGTAGCACTGGAGGCCAAAATAACGTGGAATGACGTCAGTGAAGCGCTGAGAGCAAAGAGTAAATTCTGAAGGCCTCAGCCCCAAGAAAACACTTTGAAAAATGAAGGCAAAATAAAGATTTCATCCCACGGGCACAAGGCTGCGCTGCACACGCATTCTAGAAAAATCCACCGGCGGTCGGGCGGCCACGAGGAGGGGCCCCTGCAGGCGGGTCGGAAAGAAGAACACGGAAGCTGCCGCCAGAGCGGCGGGGCCTGCAGCCGCCCCGCGGGGCAGAAGCAGAGGTTTCGCAGGAGAAGCGCAGCTTTGCTTCAACCTTATTTTTACTCTGCGAGGATGGACTGAAAGCACTGGCTTATGTTTGATTCCACTTGAAAGAATAAAGAAAGTGACATTTCTTTCCTCTCTGTGTTTGCCTTGCTAGGTTCACATTTTTTATTGGAATATAATTGCCTTACAATTGGCCGTGGTAGAGTCCGCTGTGCAGCAGAGCGATCAGCCGTCAGCGTACACGCGTCCCCTCCGTCGAGAGCCTCGCCCCACCCCAGCCTGCAGGTCTCACAGAGCCCCGAGCGAGCTCCCCGTGAGACGCAGCGGCTTCCTCGAGCCATCGCTTGCACACGCGGGAATGTCTGTCCGTGTGCGAGGCCACCCGGTCAGTTTCTCTGCCCGTCCCCTCCCCTGCTGTGTCCAAAGCCCACTCGCGACATCTTTGCCCCTATGCCTGCCCTCAAATAGGCGCTTCAGCGCTGCTTCTCTGGACTCCATACATACTAGGAAGTGAAGTCGCTCAGTCATGTCCGACTCTTTGTGACCCCATGAACTGTAGCCCGCCAGGCTCCTCCATCCATGGGATTCTCCAGGCAGGAATACTGGAGTGGGTCGCTATTTCCTTCTCTATCCATATATTAACCCCATATATATATATATAGGGTTATATAGTAATATATGTTAATATATGATGTTTGTTTTTCTCTTTGACTTCACTCGGTATGACAGGCTCTGGTACAATGGAATATCACTCAGCCATAAAAAGGAACAAAATTGAGTCAGTTGAAGTGATGTGGATGAACCTAGACTCACTCTTGTTACAAACTAAAGCTGATCTGGCCCCTCTTCATCCAGGACGCCCCCCTCCCCGATCCCGTCTGAGGCTCTCTCACGCGTCCTCCCCAGGAGGGGCAGGGCCGGGTGACAAGCAGGGCGGAGGACGCTACCTTTTCCCTCGGTTCACTGTGTCAGTCTCTTTGAAGCTGAAAGCTTAGTGACCTGCTTCCTCAGTCATCACCGGGTCTGGCTGATAAGTCTCTCCTGTGTGTTCAGGCCCCAGGGCTGCTCTAACAAGACCAACAGAAGGTGCCTTACGCAGCAGAAACATCCTTTCTCAAAGCGCTGCCAGCTGTGGGCAGGGCCGCTTTCTGCGGAGGCCTCTCCTCGGCTGGCAGACACCCCCTTCTCCCTGCGTGTCTGTCCTGGTCTCTTCTCCCAGGACACCAGTCTCATCTCGTTGGATTAGGATCCACCCTAAAGACCTCCTTTTAGCTTCATCACCTCTGTGAAAACCTCTGCCAAACAGAACTACATGTGAGGCTCTGAGTGTTAGGACAGCATCCTGTGGAAGGTGGGCGTAGGGGCGGCCCCACCGAGAGCAGGCAGCTCCGCTGGGCCCAGAGAGTCTGTCCGTCCACGTGAGACACAGCCCAAGCCACCGGCTCACACCAGCTCCGCCTTTCAAGTTCAAGGCTCCAGATCTTACTCCCCAGGCTTCTGCACAATGGAGGGGCCTCTTCAAAACCCCCGGCGGATCCAGAATAGCTCCTTCCAGTTTTCCCGGTGAAATGCCTGTGGTTCAGAGGCTGATCTTATCGAAAGGCTGCATCAGCACAAACTTCCAGGATTTGCCTGGGGGCCTCTGCAGGAAGCCACGTGGTGTCGAGAAGAAACTGGACTGCAGCTCCTCTTTTGGTACCAGGCGGATACCCAACATCCTTTATAGTCTTGTTTTGCAGCTTAAATTGTATACTCCCCAAGTCCCCAGCTGAATAAATGCATTGAATTAGGGATGGGGGTGTGCGACTTTGAATAAGGCTGCCTCTGCTCTGTGAAATTCTATATGGCTTTGTCGGGGACCTAAACAGTTGTTCTTGCCCCAACGATGGTTTGATTCTCATGTTAAACCTTTAGTTTGATAGAGAGCCAAAGAGCACAGACTCGGGAATCTGAAATGCCCCATTTCCCAGGCAGACCCCCGGTGAAGTCAGTGACCCGTGGGAGGTGGACAGGGCCAGACTGCAGTGTCTGGCGTCTCCCTGGGGAGCAGGCGCCGCTTTCACATATGCTATGATGTGGAAATAGGAGAGAACCTAGAAACCACTGATGCTTTCGTGTGGGCATCACAGGGGACTCCTGCCCAGGTGTCCTCAGACCTGGGACGCCTCACGGGTCAGGGAGAAAGGGCCCAGCTCAAGCAGGCACTTCCGTCAGAGGCTGAGCCGCCGGCAGCTGTACCCAGACAGGACTCTTGAGCCATGTGATCAGAGCACAGAGCCTGCAGGGGACCCTCCAGGAAACAGGAAGGACGTCCTCTCTGTGACCACAGGTCTGAGACTCCTCAGAGTCCCCACGGATGCATTTCCGTGAATTAAGATGGTGCCTTGGGGAAGAGGCAGAAACCCTGCTCCGGCCAAGGGCCAAGACGGAGCGAGCACCTCTTGTCTGCAAGGGAATCTTCTGTGTGCCCACCAGCCGGCTTCAGCCCGCCGGGGACAGAGGGAACGGGGAGCGGGTTCAGGGCAGGGGTGCATCTCAGGCCCTCCCCATCACCAGCCCTCCAGGGGCCCACTGCCCCCAGTTCCTCCCTCGCTGGGGGCCACAGGCAGCCTCAGGCCCCCTCCTCTGCCGGTTACAGGATGTGTGCTCCCAGGCACGTCCTCCGCCTGTCTGCAGTGGACTCCCCGCCCCCCCACGGCCACGCAGACAGCATGAAGGGCTCAACACGCAGGGCCAAATGAGCCGGCCTGGCGCTCCCGCTGATGTCCTCTCGCCCTGGGTCGGTGGGGCTGGCCCTGCAGGGGGTCCCCCAGATGAAGCTGAGGGCCCCCAGGCCAGGGTGGTGGCCACTGCTGCGTGGGCAGAACCTGCGGGATGCCTTGCTTTATCTCACCGCAGGGGTTTCAGCCAAAGGACAGGTTTCTAAGTGAAAATGCCAGACCCATGCAAGCCTGACATTTGCTATTTGAAGGCAAACAAGCCACAGTGAGCGCTAAATTGGCCTCTTTTCATGGGATGCATACACACGTGCCCCAGGACCTTTTGGAAGGAGCTGCAGGTGGGCCCATGGTCCCCATGAGAAGTCCTGGATTTGAAGCCTATTTTAGGAGAAGGAAATCTGAGGCTTGGAATTCCAGACTCATGGACTCTTGCAGCAAGAAAGGACCTGAAGTCAAGGGACCAGTGAGCAACCCCAGGGTCCCAGGTCCCCAGCCCGGGGCTCCGGCGGCCCTGTCTCTTCCTGTTAGAGCCCATGGAAAGCTGGTGGCTGCTTCTGCAGCTGCGGGGCTCCTGCCGGCGTCGCTGGCCCACCTGAGGGCCCCCCACGCTCAGTGATGGTTCTAAGGAGGATGAACTCATTAGCAGCCAGCACAGGGAGTCATCCCCTCTCTCCTGTCTCAGAGGCCACACCCACACCCTTGGCATCTCCCTTGCCCACCCCGCAGCCTGAAGGGCACCAGGTCACCCCGACGATTTGCTCAGGGCCTCGGTCTGGCGCCCAGACGTCTGACAGCGGTGGGGACGGGTCGCTCTCTTGTGCACAAGGAGTTCCCAGGGGGCCAGACGGCAGAACCCTCCTGGAACCCAGGCCTTGTCCCTCGTTCACGCACAAAGGCAAGGCGCGTTCTGCCGCCAGCTCCCTCGGGAGGCTCTGAGCAGAGGGGAGACCAGGGCCTGCCTCCCAGGACCCCACGGTGAGGGAGAAGCCTCGGGGCCCAGGAGGCCAGGGCCACCCTGTCCCCCGCTTCTCCATGGGTGCCTTTTGCTGGACGGAGGGCCGAGCCTGCCTGGCTTCCCAGCCCTGACCCCAGGGGCTCCGGGTGCGCTGGGGCCCCTCGTTCCATCCCCTGACACATGCGGGGCCACAGAGGGGCGGTAACAGGCGGGTCTCTGGCCCCCTGTCCCTCCAGGGCCTGAGCTAGAGGTGGGTCACCAGCTCACAGGCAAACGGGCGCCTGGCACTCGAAGCCGGGGTGCAGGCGCCTGAGGGGGCAGCTCCTGGGGCTGCTGGAAGTGGGACATCCTCCACAGAGTGGGAACACGGGCCAGGTTCCCGGGCGCCGTTGCCCCGCTCCCCCCACCCCCACGGCACCTCCCTCCCCCTCCCCCCACATGGCACCCCTCCACCTCTCTCCCCAGCTGTGCTCAGGAGCCCACCCCCTGGAGGAGCTGCTTGTGTTGTTCCCCCCCCACCCCGCCACGCCACTCCCGGCAGAATTGCATGACCCCCCTGGACAGGGAGCCAGCTGGCCGCCCGGCCTCGGCTCTGCCCCGAGGCCCAGCCTCAGTCCTGTGCGCCTGCCGCATGGCTGGGCCGCCTCGGAGCGCGGAGACCCTGTGGTGGTTGGGATTGGGGCGCCGGGCCCACGTTCCTCCAGGTCCAGGATCCACCCGCAGGGGTCTCCTGTCCCTGCGCAGACCCTGGGGGCCGGTCAGGCCAGGGCAGGCGCACTGCGGTCTACCCCGGAGCGGATGCCCACGGCCCGCGCGGCCCTCCTGGCCCACCTCCTGGGCAGCCGTGTGTCCTGCTCCTTCGAGGTGGGAATCTGTGCCCCCTGCCCCAAGCGCATTCATGGCCCACCCCGTCCGGGGACACGGCCTTGGCAGAAAGCAGAGATGGCCCGGCCCCTGTGAACCCACCCATGGCTCCCAGCTCTCCTCCCCCGGCAGTGGCCGGTGACCGGGGAGCTGGCACACACGCGTCCCCCCCAGCCCAGCTCAGGCTGCCGGGGGAGGGCCCTGGAGAGATGGCCAGGAGGAAGGCCAGGAGGGAAGGGCGCGAGCTCCTGCCATCTCTACCACAGCAGGTGGAGCAGCCCCAGGCCCCTTGGGGGGCCTCTTTGCCTGTGGCTCCGCAGCGCAGTGGGCCTGCGGCGGCCCTCCTGACAAAAGCGGCCCCCACATGGGGGCCAGGATCCCTTTCTTGGGCTCTGTGTCTCAGCCAGGAGCCCCCGCTCCTTAAGGTTCTCTTCACTTCAAGACTCCAATCACGTTTAGTTAGTAATCCTTTACATTAAGCTTCCCTGTTCACTCTGTTAAGTGGTTTCTGCCTCCTGGTTGCGTTCTGGCTGATACATGGGCCAAGTGGCTACCATTTTTCCCAGAGAAACAGCACTGGCTTTTGGCTTGAGTCCAAAGTTACCCAGAGAAGGAGATGGCAACCCACTCCAGTATTCTTGCCTGAAAAAATCCCACGGACAGAGGAGCCTGGTGGGCCACGGTCCTTGGGGTTGCAGAGAGTCGGACACCACTGACCTCAGAAGTCAGACAGAAAAGAACAGGCAAGTGCTCTGGGGAGGAGAGGGGCTTACTCCAACTCAACCTGCATGAAGAACCTTCTAGCTCCTCGGCTGCTTGGATGGACACTTGGCTTCCACTGGCCCGAGGCTGGCCTCAGTGAGGCAGGCTGACTGGACAGGCTGGGGTAGGAGTCCCAGAGGGTACTGGGGCGCAACAGAGAGGACTTCTAACAATTTCTGCATGATTTTCACCAACATACTGGGGAGCAGAGCCTTGCAAAGACAAAACTATAAGAAGCTAAACAATAACATATAACTAAGTAATAACTCCACCATAGTTTAGCCCCAGGTAAATAGCAGGAAGGGAACATAGCTCCACCCATCAACAAAAAGCTGGATTAAAGACTTATTGAGCATGTCTCCGCCCATCAGAACAAGACCCAGTTTCCCCCTCAGTCAGTCTCCCCCATCAGGAAGCTTCCATAAGCCTCTTATCCTTCTCCATCAGAGGGCAGACAGACTGAAAACCACAATCACAGAAAACTAACCAATCTGATCACAGGGACCACAGCCTTGTCTAACTCAGTGAAACTATGAGGCATGACATGTGGGGCCACCCAAGACGGGTGGATCATGGTGGAGAGGTCTGACAGAATGTGGTCCACTGGAGAAGGGAATGGCAAACCACTTCAATATTCTTGCCTTGAGAACCCCATGAACAGTATGAAAAGGCAAAAAGATAGGACACT
>JADEYB020000019.1:48465879-48496982 GCA_015832495.2 Alces alces | reverse complement strand
GAGACACGCCTGTTACAAAGGTGGGGGCGGGGCGAGGGAGACACGCCTGTTACAAAGGAGGGGGCGGGGCGAGGGAGACACGCCTGTTACAAAGGTGGGGGCGGGGCGAGGGAGACACGCCTGTTACAAAGGTGGGGGCGGGGCGAGGACCACGCACCTGTTACAAAGGTGGGGCAGGCACAGGACGAGGCACCTGCACTGACTTTCTCAGGATAGCTCAGAGTTCGCCTCTGGGGGAGGGGGCCTTGGGAAATCACAACCTCAAGTCACGAGGAGTCTTGGCATTTCTAGTTGCCTCTTTGTCTTCCAATCTGAGGCTTTACAACCTTAAACCCTTCATGCTGCAGCCATGAAGAAAAGTCTGTTTCTACATTTCTAGAGCATGCAATGTCGCCCGGTACACGGATGGCCACAAGTCCTCCAGAGACTTAAAAAATGTATGTGTCTTTGTTTCAGGCTTCCCTGGTGGATCAGTGGTAAAGAATGCACCTGCCAATGTGGAAGACGTGGGTTCAATCCCTGTGTTGGGAAGATGCCCTGGAGCAGGAAATGCAATCCACTCCAGTCTTCTTGCCTGGAGAATCCCATGGACAGAGGAGCCTGGTGGGCTACAGTCCATGGGGTCACAAAGAGTTCTTTGTTTGCTGTAGTCTTGGGGTCTCATAGACTCAAGCCCATTGGCTTTCAGAGCTGATGCTTGGGGAGTCTCTCCCTCATTTGAACGCCTTAGAAGTTGGTGTGCTTGTTGGGAGGTGCAAACCCTTGCTCTCCGCTACTGGACAGAGTGGAGCCAGGGCGGGGCTGATGGCGATCTCCCGTATCTGGTCTCCCCTGGCAGCTCAGTGGGCACTGTCTTATTCATTCCCCAAAGTGCAGGGGGGACTCAGCTCGCTTCTGGATTTCTTCTCAACGGAACTGCTCTATGAATAGCTGTGCAATTGAGGAGGGGGTCTCCGGAGTTTCCTCCATCACCATCTTGGATTAGAACCCAAAACGAGTCCTATATTTTTACTGCATGATGAATCACTGATATTCAAAAACTGAAGTACGGGAAGAAGGGCATGATGAGAGTTGAGATGATCCAGGCAGAGGACCGCGCTGTGCGCTGTGAACTGAGTCACCTCGTGTCCCTGACGACACCCTTCCCATGTGCTGCCCTATCCCCGGGAGCTGGTGAGCTAGAGTTCTCCAGTTCTCCCGCATCTCGCGATCGATAGCGCTTTTGGCCCCACTATTTAGAAACCCGAATGCAAGTCTGGCAGGTCTGTTTCTCATACTTCTCCCATCGTGGGGGTGTCTGAGCCCTTGGTGTCAGCAGTGCCTACTTGCTGGCATCTGGGACTTTGCAAAGCACGGCCGAGGGCATGTGTTTGGCCGGCGTGGGCTGCGCCAGGCACGGGGTGACTCTGGATCCCGCGGCACCAGCAGGATCTCCTCGGAGAGGTTCCTGGTGACACCAGCTGGGATGGCTCAGAGCCCGCCACCGCCCTGCCCCCACCAAGCAAGGTCCACTGAGGCAGAGAAGAGGCAGGATGGCTTTGGACAGCGCTCCTAAAAGATCAGCTGGCATCTGTTCCTTCGGGTTCCCCGAAGAGTCTGGAAACCATGCGACATCCTGTAACAATTTCCCTCTGCTCGCACTCGCCAGAGTGAGTCCCGCTGTCGGCCAGCGGACCAGGCAACACCCCAGGAAGACCTCGTTGTGACGCCTTTTCATTCGGATCCTTCTCTCACTAAACCAAGTCCCCACACGTGGGTCGAGAATGTTTTATTCATTCTCCTTGGCCAAACTGCAGGCTTCCCCCTTTACAAATGCAACTTGAGATTTACCCTCCATGAAGCCATTTTAGATGAGTTCAAAAACACATCCCATTTCCTCTGAAACTGTAACTTAGACACTTAGCGATGGCTCTTTGGGGACCCCGAGAGCATTAATCAGTTTCAGAGCCAGAGTCAGCATACCTCCCCTGGGAAGCATTTTTCTCGAGAAGTAAAGAGTACTTTGACCTCAGCCGGCCAGATGAAGACTTAAAAGCTGCAGCTGAAGGCTGGGGTGGCGGAACGTGTGCAAACTCACTCCTCTGGTCTTTCAGGCTATTTCTCTTCCTGCTTCCTTATCTCTCCTCTTCCCACAGCTCTAGCAATTGGCAGCAGAACTAGATGCAAGTTAATCTCACCAGTGACGGGATTGTTTTTCCCAAAAAAAAGGGTCCAGATCTGTCAGCAAAGGTGTCAGGAGACCCTGTAGTCAGAGCCACCTCCTGAGTCAGTCTGCTCTGAGTGGCAGGTGCCAGGGCGGAGGGGGCGGGTGACCCTGCTATGGGCACACACCACCTCCACAGGGCCGTCTGCTTTCCTGGGGGGCTTCTCTGTCCACTTCTTAGCTGCGAACTTTCCACCTGGCCCAGAGCAGAGACAGATAAGGACGCAGAAGCAAAGTCACCAACAGTCCTAAAGAGAAACTTGCAAAGGAAAACTAAACAAAGAGAGAGCATGCCAACAAATCCATCAGAGACAACTTAAGACTCGTAAATTGTTCTTCTCTTCAACTGTGATTTCCAAAATCACTGCCTTTTTCCTTTTAACTTGTAATTGCCTGACTCAGAAGTGGTGTCATGACCCCTCAATTAACCACATCGTTGGGCTTTGGCAGTGGGACCAGCAATTGTGAAAATGAGAAGTGAGTCAGACAGAGAAACAAATATCGTATATTAACACAAATATGTGGGATCTAAGAAAACAGTACACGTGAACCCATTTGCAGGGCAGGAATAGAGACACAGACATAGAAAGGACTTGTGGACATGGGGGACGGGGAGGGTGGGACAAACCAGGAGATGAGGGTGGACACAGACACACTGCCGTGCGTGAAGCAGCTCGTGGGAGGCTGAGTTCTGGGAGGCTGCTTCATGAAGCACAGGGGGCTAAGTTCTGTGCCTGTGACAACCTGGGGTGGGGAGAGGGAGGGGGCGGACGTATACACAGGGACGTATACACACGGATGTATACACGTGGCCGCCCCACATCGCGGCTCAGCAGAGACCAACACAACACTGCAAAGCAAGTATATCCCAATAAAAATCTAAAAAACAACTAAAAGGAACCATAACCCATGTAGAGCCTTAAAAAGAGATAATAGCTGACATTAACAATGTCATCTACATTTTGATATATTTTACAGTACTAAAGAAAAATGCAAAGCAAGCTGGTTAGTTAATCCTAAGTGTTTATTGGTCCTTTTCAAAGCTCAATAGTCTTTGAATAATAAAACTAACACTTTCTCTAGCAACTCAAGAAGTAATGAAGTGCCACTAAGCCAACGTCTGGGATTTGGAACTAAACTTAATCTGTAGAGATTCCTTAATTGGAAGGTTGTCTTCCTTGCAGGGGACACTAACCTGTTCCTACTTTAATTATTCTTTCCTTTGATGAGCAGATTGTAGTACACGCCTTTTTGTTCATACACGTATGAAATGTTTGTCTCACCAGGATCAACTAGATATTAAAAGAATTTAAATATTTCCAAAAATCACAAAAAGACATTTTGGACATTCTCAGCACTTCTATTACTTCCCATCTGTGATGTGCTAACCACTGAGAAGTAGAGTCTCTCAAGCACCCTGGCTTGGTCATGCCCAGGGAGGTCCCCACGACAAGGACAAGCCGACGAGGCTTATCAACCTGGCATGGAGGAGTCCACCGCCCCAAGGCGTCCGCTCTCGCAAGATGTGGTGGAAACAAAGGGTGTGTGCCGAGGAAAATGATGGCTTCCACTCCTGCAACTCCATCTTTAAGGAAAAAGGCGATTCCTGAAAAAGCTGTAAAAGGTACAGGCCATGTTATGCAAACATCACATCGGACAGCTGGAGCTACAACCAGCTGTTAGGTTCCCGTAAAGGTAAAGATTCAGATATGTGTTTCTGAATTGTCTTAAAAAAAAAAAAAAAAACTTGTCCTTTTAATTAAAAAATAAAATTTGGTAACCAAGATGTGTTAAACTCATATTTTGCAATGTTGCATGTTATGGAAGTGCTTGTGTTCTTGGAAGTGTCTTAATGCTTCCGAAAATGTGGGAGGACGCCTCTGGAGCCCTCCTCTTCGTCTTCAGAGACAGCAGTTTCCCTGAAACGCGCAGAGCATTGTTTTAAAGAAAAGGCTCCTTCCATGGGCCCTCAGAAGTGGCTGCCCGCTGCTGAGACCGTGTGGTCGTGGGTTCTCTCCGTGCAAGAGACAGGACAGCAGTGTGGGCATAAGTCACCTCCTTTTCAACCACGGGACGAACCAGGGTGACAATCGTCCCCTGTGCGTGTCCCCGGAGCCCGAAAGATCATTTCTCTGCACACGGGGGTCCCAGGAATTAGCCACAAGTGCGGGTACCTGCAGGGCTCACCCTCCATGCCAGGCCTGCCTTGTCACGTGGGACCCCACGCAGTCCTGGGAGGCAGGCCAGTCACCCCCCGTGTGCCCTGAGCACCCCGAGGCTGAGGGACCGCTAACCTGCCCTCGGTGAAGCTGCCCAGGACAGCCCAGGCCTTCTGTGCCAGCCCATGCTCAGCCATACCCCTGCCTTTGGTAATGGCCCTGCTCACCCGCTTGGCCACATTACTCTCCCACCAGACCCAGAGGCAAGCAGTGCTCTGACATGCAAAATCAGAATAATGATTACAAAGCCAAACAACACCAACATGCAAACCATGAGTTTTTAACATTCAGCTCACACTGGAGACTTCTCTACACTGCATTTCCTTTAAGGAGCTCTATAATATACTTACAAATTCAGACTGCCTATCTACTTAATTCATAATCACTTTACAGCATTTACTTTTAGGTCAAGTCTAATATATCATGAAATATTTAAACTTCCCCCGCAAATAAAAAAAGAGCTACTTTATTTTACAATTGAAATATTTGAGCTTTGCCATGCCATATAATAAAAACATTTTCCCCAGGCAAGACAGTACCTCCAAGAAACTGATCCTTCTTCATCATAAGTATTTCCTTAAAACCACTGAATATTGAAGGAAAAAAAAAAGTTAAAGAGAATGGGAGAAGGAACGGATGCATTTTTTTGTAATAACTGATGACACACAGAGACGCTTCAAGTATCAATAAGAAAATCAGACTAGGTCCTCTCTATCGCTTCCCTATTTTTTTCTAGATTTTAATTGGAAATATATTAAATATAAACAAAATGTACCCTTCACTCAATTCAATTTTCAATATTTTTATTAACTCCCACCAAATACCCACTTCCTCCAATTACTTTGAAGTAAAAACAAGGTATATCATTTCATATAAAAATACTTCCATGGCATTTAATAATATGGCTGTTTCGGGGGGGAAATATCTGCACTACAATGACTGCAACTAAAGAAAAATGTGAGTGAACTTCTCCAGCACCGACACGCTCCCAGACAATGCTCCATCTCTCTGACTGTCTCAGGGCCTCTTCACGTCTGCTCAGTAGTGTCTGAGGTCCACGCGTTGTCCAGCTGATACATCTCTCGGGTCCTTTTCCACCTACAGTTTCTCTTTCTTTTTTCTTGAACTGTCTTTGTTGAAGAAACCGGGGTTTTTGTCTTGCAGCACCGTCCATGTGGTGAGTTTGCTGATTGCAAGCAGTGGTGTCGTTTAAATGTCCCCCATAATTCGTGTAACTGGTAGTTCGATTTAGACCCTTTCTGAGATTGAGCGTTGCCCATCCTGAGGTTGTTCAGCTGTGTGATTTTTCCTTCCTTTCAAAAAGAACAAATAGATTCCGTGATCTCAATACTACATAACATACAGCTACTGAGAAGGAGGACCTCTTCTGGGAAAGTCTTTGTTGGGAGAATACGTAGCATCTCACATGGTCTGAAGGAAAGAGGACATACAGACCCCGTGGACGTGCCCCCACCTACGAGTTAGGTGACCTCGAGCCTGATGTCTGTAATTCGGTTATTCCTTTGCCAACAGGAATGGCGATACCGCCCTTAAAAGGCTGCCGTAAGTTTAGAGAGAGCGTCACACAGCCCTGAGCACACCCTGGTTTCTTCTGCTCCGGCTCTCGGGGCTCTCCAGTGCCTCGCCCGCCAGCTCTGCCCTGCCCGCCCGCCCGCTGACCGCATTCCCCTCCAGGCTCCTGTCCCCCGCGGCCTTTGCAGGAGGGCCCGCCCCAGCTGAGCACCCGTAGCTAGCTCCTCCGTGTGTGTGTGCTGTCTCTTCAGTTATCAGGACTGATCAAGCCTCGAAAACATGAGCTACCCACAGATGATTCCTCCGTGCTTTTATTTAACATTGTTTTGAACAAAACTTGAAGCCGCGAGTTGCAGGAAGTGAAACCGTAACGCCAGAGAGAAGCAACCATCCCCGGGCTGACTCAGCGGTGTGTCGAGGGCACAGTCCTGTACACAGTGCGGTTCTGGGAACAGACTGTCAGTGATCGCCATGAACCGCCACGAAGGCCGAGCACCCACAGGGCTCTGATCTATGGCCGTGAGTTGCCGAGGGGGTCTAACACGCCACCTTACAGCGAGGCTTCATTCGCCTTCACGGGGAGGACCAGCCCTGGGTCCCAGCACACACAGGAACACTGTGCCTTTTGCCGCTATTGGGACACATCATGCTGCGTGTTAGAAACCAACATCAAGATCGCCAGACCACTTTAAAACTTGATAATGGATGCTATTGGAGGGAAAGAACACAGTCAGCTTCTGCCACTACTTAGGAAACAAAATTGGAAGACCTCACAACTTTGTCATTTTCTAATCTTTCCAGCTACGGGCCTCCCACAAGCAAAGGTAACTCAAGGATCCATCCGTTACCCAAGCCATGGAAGTGCCTGTGTCTCCACTAACCAGATCATTGGCAATAAAGGGAACTGGTCCTTAGACCACTCAGATCCACTCCCTGGAGCTGAGGATGATATCAGCCTCCCCTGAGGCCCAGAGCACACAGGGAAGGTGGATGTTGGTGCTTTAAGTCACTCAGTCATGCCCGACTCTTTTGCCATCCCATGGACTGTAGCCTGCCAGGCTCCTCTATCCATGGGATTCTCCAGACAAGAATATTGGAGTCGGTTGTCATTTCCTCCTCCAGGGGATCTTCCGGACCCAGGGATTGAACCCACATCTCCTGCATTGGCAGGTGGGTTCTTTTTACCTCTGAGCCACCAGGGGCAGAGACGTGGAACAATCCTCACCAGACTGTCTGCCCACCATGGCCCGGTTGGCACTAGTGGTAAGAGAGCCCGCCTGCCAGTGCTGGAGACGTAAGACGTGGGTTTGATCCCTGGGTCGTGAAGATCCCTGGAGGAGGAAATGGCAACCCACTCCAGTACTCTTGCCTGGAGAATCCCATGGGCAGAGGAGCCTGGTGGGCTACAGTCCACGGGGCTGCAGAGTCAGACATGACTGAAGCGAGTTACCACATACCCACTATGGCCCAAGTGCCCACTCCCAGCGATGCATCACAGGCCTCGCACGAGGCGGGCCCAGCGGTGTGACCCTGGCCCTCTGCTGCCACCGGATGGGCTGAGGGCCGCAGCCTCGATACTCGAGCATCTCACTCTGCGTGACGGGCTTCAGACCGACAGGTGGTGCTCACTGGTTTGTGGTGTGGTGGGGCCCTGCGTCAGAAGGGCAGTCAGCAGATCGTGTTTGCTGTTCTGTTCGGAAGATTCCTCACCGGCTGTAGAGGGCAGTGCCCATGGCAGAGGGGGCAGGACCGGACCTGCCCAGCCTCAAGCAGCTTCGGGGCCAGCACCACAGCTGGCTGGCATCCCGTTGGCGGGAAGACACCACAAGGCATCCCTGGGGCCCCGGGCTGCTGGAAACACGGGGCAGGCGACTCCAACCTTCGAGCCGACCCCCCCTCGGGCACCTGGATGTGCCCACCGTGGTCCCTCGAGGGAGTCGAGGGTCACAGGTCCTTCCTCCCAGCCCCACCCCAGGTCTATCTCAGCACCAGCTCCGCCAGTCGCTCGGGTTGCAGCTGCGTGGAGGCCCTAGGCTTGGCCCGTGTGTCCAGGCGATGACCACCCCTCACCCACGTGCTCTCTCCCCTCTGTGGGAGTGGAGGCTGGGTTCCGGTGACAGAACAAAGCTGGGATCATCAGACCCCCGGCCCTGTGTCAGCCAGCGGTGCTGGGTCACCTGGTGGCTCATGCAGACGCCGCCCAGTGCTGGGGAAAGAGTCAATGGTGCGTCTGGTTTCTAGAAAACATTAGAAGCTGACAGCCCCACCAGCCCCAGCCTGGGGACGCGAGCAGCTCAGCGCAGGGGAGGAGCCTCCTCTTCTCACAGGCGACAGCGTCTCTACCTGGGAGTCAGGGAGGTCTGGGCGATGAGCCTCTCCATCAGGAAGGACGACAAAGCCGCGAAGCGCCAGCCGCACGGCCTGACAATGACTCCCCCGGAGTCCCAGAGGCCGAGTCTCAGGGCTTCAGCCCCTGGGTGCTCGCTCTCAAGGAGGAAGCAATTCCAGGATCACCGAGAGTTCTCTTTCATAAACAACCACCCAGACGCCTCATTCCAAAGCCACTTTCAAGCCCAGAGCTCGACCTGCTCAGGACAGGACAGCACCTCCCTTCCAGGGCGGTGGGCAGGGCCTGGGGTTCGGGTGGGGCCTGGTGGGGCGGGGCCTGGTGTTCTGTGCGGGGCATGGCTGCGCTCCCCTCGATGGGAAGGAGCAGTCTTGATGAGTAAAGCGAAGCGTGTGTTTCCATGGGGCTTGGATATACCATTTCTGGGCGAGGTCAGAGCCATCTGCCTGCCTTGTTTTCTCTGAACTTCTGGTTCCAGCGGGGATGGAAATGCAAACCCCACTTTTAATGTCAGTTATGATCCACACTGCAGGGTCTCAGCCTGGGATTTAGGGAACCAAGCCTTGGAAACGGTCTGAAATGCCGTGTTCAAGGTCAGTCTGCCAGCCTAGGGTCCCTTCTAGGACAGAGCGCTGAAGACACCAGCAGGAACAGGGACATTCTGCATGAGAGCGACCTTGCATGGTTAGGACAAGGCTGCTCACAGCCTCCAAGTCCTGAGCTGAGATCAGCGCTTGCATCTGCAGACTGCCCAGCGGTTTCTACAGACTTCCTCCTCGGACTCAGACCCTCGGCTCTAAGAGTTTCCCACATGTCATTTAGGAGCAAGTCTGCTGCTTTGGCTGCATTTCTTGTGACTAGCCGCTGGTCTCACTCAGAGGATCTCAATCCATCACCCTCTCTGGTGTCCAGAGTGTTCAGTATTCGCAAGATCCGAGGATGGGTCCAAAGTCCCAAATAAAGAATAATATCTGAAAGCAGCCGTCAAAGGAAAAGGAATCAATGGTTGTCACTCTGAGTTTTGCCATCAAAGCACTTAGAAAGGCCCCCAAGTCTGATGGTATTGTTCCAAGCTGTGGCCCTCACGGTGTTGTCCGAAAAGTGTCAGAAGGATCCGGGGAGGGATGGAGGGCCTTGGGTACCAGCAGTGCCAAGATGTCCCCGGAAGAAGTGGCAGTGAGTCCGGGTGGAAAAGAAGGACTTAGCCCCAGCAGACTGGGCCGGGGGTCTGGATGCCCACGTGCGGCAGTGAGAACAGCTTTCAGAGGTGAAGCCCCATGTGGCTCAGAGCAGCCCAGCTTTCAGAGCCATTAGCATGACTCATCTCTTCATTTATGTTTTATTATTTTACATAAAAATTTCTGGTTCTGAACAACTCACAGAGGGAAACACAAGAGGAAGTGGGTGAGCTGTGAGGAGTGGAGGATTGAAAATACCATGTTTTCGGGAAGAAAACCTACCACTGTTTTCTGCATTTCTTCACTGGAATTTATTATTCATCCAAGCACAGCAGATAATTGAGCGGGGTATTCTGCCATGCCTCCAAAAACAATACGGCCACATGTCCGAAATCCCACCGTTTCCAAAACCTCATCTCATCCGTAAAGGTCCCTCTATGGTAACCATCTCATACCAAATAAATCCTGCTGTTGTTACTGAATAACATGGTTCTTTCCATTTCACATGTGGGCTCCAAACAGGCCATAAATCCATTGATGAATTAGTCAGATTCTGACCACGGTTCTTTCCACAAAGGCAAGGCGAGCTATGATGAATTTAAGCCCAGTGGCCTGCACAGGAAAAATCCCACAAACTCTCTCTTCATAAATTGAAGATGAGGCATGCAGGGGGTGGGGCGGGGCGCCCATCGAGTTCTTGCTGACACCCAGACCCATGGGTCATTTATTAGCTGTTCGGACCGGTGGCTGGGGAAGCGCGTCCTGCCTGGGTCTGGTCCAGTCTGCCCGCAGCCGCCTGGGCTGCGGTCCAGTCACAGGGCTTCCGGGGCTCGGAGCCGGGGCCCTGAAGGAGGCCCTGGGGGTTTCCTGCCGCAGGGCTCCATGGTTTGACCTTCAGTTTGCAGGAGACGGGGAGAAGGTGAGACAGTGCGCAGGAAGAAACGGGCAGAAAGGAAGGGAGAGGAGTTGTTGCCGGATGACAGGGGAGAGGGGCGTCTCTCCGCCCCGAGGTCAGACTCAGCCTCTCTGGCTCCCAGGGAGATACAGCAGGCCAGCCTGGGCCCCCCCGACGGCAGAGGGCGTGTGCAGTGCACCTTCCCCAACCGCAGAGAGCCCGGGTTAGCCTGTCCTCACCTGGGGATCCTGCGAGAGGGCGGGGAGGGGAGAGCGGCCGCATCGCTGTTAACTTCTGCTGTCAGGACCGGCTCGGAGAAACAATGGGGAGATGACGCGGAGAAAGCAGAGGTTCCGGGAAGGGCCTGGGCACACGGCTGAGTGGTGAGGCGCTGATAAACAGATGAGGTCACTGAGTCACAGAGAGGGTTTTAAAGGCCTCATGCTGCCCTGGGTATGCACAAAGAGACCAAACACGGCGCCTGACAAGGCCCTCTTTATTCTGCGGGTCCCAGCCCTTCGTACGCCCCAGAGGAGACCGCAGACCGTCTGGAGCACCCAAGTTCAGAGGAGCCTCGGGAACACGGGACGCCTTCCAGGAAAGAGCCGAAGAGTGAGTTATAGGCTGCGAGGGGCGCTCCACGGGGCGGGTCAGCAGCGGCGAGGAGCCCTCTGAGTCAGCGCAGCGGCTCCGGGTCCACTGCGGCCAGCGCAACGGACAGTGACCCCCTGGCCCCGAGAAGGTGCCTTCCTCCTCAGAACTGGGGCTGCAGACCACACCCGGGCTCTCCACCAAAGAGCCAGCAGTGTGTTTAGAACCACAGCCCCAGAGGCCGCGGCTGCTCCCAGAGACGGTCCCACAGAGGGGCGAGCCAGGCAGAGCCGGCCGGGTCCGTGCAGGCGCCCGGCCAGGCCATGCCTCTGAGCCCCTCCCGCCCAGGCCTTCCCTGCCGCAGGGGCGCTCCTGCCTCATTCACTGCCCAGGTCAGTGGGGGCGGCCAGGCCGGGCCCCGCCTCGGAGCCCCCTCTGAGCCCGGTCTCAGCCCGCTCCCGCCCAGGCCTTCTCCGCCGCGGTGAGGCTCCTGCCCCGTCCACCGCTTCAGCCTGGGAGGAGAAAGATGGTGCAGCAGTCCCCGCTCGAGGCCCGAGCGACCCTGCAGACCAGCCTTGACACCGCGGGTCCCGGAGGACAGTGCATCCCACAGACGCCCGGGATCTCAGGGGAGGCGTGGGGGCCACTGCCTCAGCCCTGCCTACCTGCCGCCCCGCCTGGAGTGCGCACAGAAGCCAGAGTCAGCGATCAAGGATGCAGACTTTCAGACCCTGAGTCTGTCCTCACCCTGAGCCTGCCTTCTCCTCTCACCCCTCAGAACACAGCTTCAAGATGCTCCTGAAGAACTCGGAGGAAGAGTTTCTAAATGGAAGGACACACTGTGCATCTAATATGAAGACTCCGCATCAAAAGATGCCAACTCCAAGTTCATGTAATCAAATACAAACACATCTCGATTCTTAAAGGGGCCTGTTTCTGGAATGAGACAAGTAAATCTAAAATCTGTATGAAGAAAAGGAAAGAGAATCAAGAAAATTCTGAGCAGAAAGGTGAGGGCATTATTGTCAGTTTTCTTGGATGTGATGACTGTGGAAGAAAATGTCCACGTTTCAGGAGGGCCAAACTGACGCGCTGTCTCACACATGCACACACACAGCTAGGGCAGAGGTGACAGCTGCTACCCACTGTTGAGTTTAGGGGGTGGATACAGAGGGATATGGTCTGCTCCATCGGGGCTGTCCTAGTGGCTCAGCAGGTGAAGAATCTGCCTGCAGTGTAGAAGACCCAGGTTTGATCCCTGGGCGGGGAAGATGCCCTGGAGGAATGGCAACCCGCTCCAGCACTCTTGCCTGGAGAATCCCGCGGACAGAGAAGCCTGGTGGGTTACAGTCCATGGGGTTGAAAAGAGTCGGACACAACTGAGTGGCTAACACACATGCCCACGGGTGATCATGGCACTATGCTTCCGACGATTCATTTATTCATAATAGAGAGCTGAAAAAAGTACACGATAAACAAAGTCGAAAGACAAATGACAAACTGGGAAAACCTGTGTAACTTATATCCTGGGCAAGGGTGAGTCTTCCTTGTACATAAAGAGCCTCCATAAATCATGAGGGAAAAGTCCCATACCCAGATGGGAAAGTGGGCAAAGGAAAAAAACGCTCACCAAGAAACAGAAATCATGAAAAAATATTCACTCTTCTTTGAAAGAAATTTAAATTAAAACTGCACTGAGGGCTCCCCTGGCGGCTCAGTGGATAAGAATCCACCTGCCAATGTGGAGGCATGCGTTCAGTCCCAGGTCTGGGAAGATTGCACATGCCACTGAGCAGCTAAGCCCGCGCACCACAACTCCTTGAGGCTGTGCCCCACAACTTGCGAAGCTCGGGTGCCTGGAGCCCTGCTCTGCACCAAGAGAAGCCCCCACAGTGAAGCCCGAGCTCCACAAAAAAGAAGACCCCCCACGCCCAAAACTAGAGAAAACCCCCACAAAGCAATGAAGACCTAGTGCAATTAAAAAATACCGCACTGAGTCAACAAGCCTCGTGTATGTTGTTGGCAAACCCCCCAAGTTTGGGAACACGGGGGCAGGGACGGCAGGGCGGGGCCTCCACACCCCTGGCAGGCACTGACTCTGGCCTAAGCACCTGACGTCTGGGCATCCAGCCCGTGGACACTCCTGCACACGCAGAACGAGGCTTCCAAGGGGATCGCTGAAAGGCTGTTTGTTCTAGCAGACGTCTGACACCCCCACCAGCACCGCTGTGTGGGGTTAAACCACCTGGGCATGCCAGGTGCCTCTGGAAGACGCTCCCAGGCACTGGGGAGAAGTCAGCAGAACACGATAAGGAGTGAGATTAATGCTATGGTGTCGGGGGCTTAAAAAGAAGAAAAAGAAGAATATGTTTTATCTGCTCGTATTTCTACAGTGAAATATCAGGAGGGCACGGCACACACAGCCTCCCCTAGGCAAACACACAAGGGGTAGGAGTGGCTGCTCGGTCGCGGGGGTTGGGGAAGGAGGTCAGTGACCTGGGCAGGAAAGAGGCTTCTTGGTGTCGACTTTTTACATCTTTGTTCTAGTTAAACCATGCTTGAGGATCGCCTATTCAAACACACACAAAAATTCATGTAAAAGAAAACAGAAAATGTCTTCAAGAACGTCTTCTGATTTTTAGATAAGGATTTCCTAACTGCTGGGGAAACAGTTTGAAGATTCTTCCATGTGTGGTCCAGGCAACACCTGGGCCTCAGTCACCTCCTTCAAACTGTGCCGAACAACGAGCCTGCTGCCCGTCTGGTGAGTCTGACCCCTGCGGAGGACGACCTGACCATCCTCAGTCTCCGGGGCCTGGAAGCGTGGAGTAGGCTTTGCAGGCTCTGTCAGCTCCCTGGGGCTCTGCGTGTGCGGACGCAGCCTGGCTTCTCCCAGGGCCTGGCACCACACATGGCGCTCACAGCCCCCTTTCCAGAGAATCCCTAAACAAATACGGATGCGAGAGGACCAGGGGAGCGACCACATTGGCTACCGCTCGGGGCGGGTGGGGAGAAGTCCCCCACCCCGCATGCGACTCCTCCAAAACACCAACACGAAACACGTCCCTGCCCTCTGGAGCCAGCTGAGGCCAGGAGGCCACACACACCGAGCCTGGTCCTTCCTGTCTTCAGGGGAGAGCGGCCCGAGGGCCTGGGCTGCGAGCAGGGGGCCAGGCCCGGGGACAGCCACCGCCTCCCCTAGAGGCTGCCTGCCCAGGGTGAGGCGGACTAGAGCAGAGCTGTCCTTCGGGAGGACGGCCTGGGCTGCACAGGAGCTGATGGGGTGGGGGGACGGGGGGGGCAGGGGGAACAGGGGCCACCCAGTCCTGACGCCCCCGCGGCTCCCCCGCATTTAAACAGGGGCCGCCCCGTCCCGATGCCCCTGCGGATCCCCCACACGTAACAGGGACCGCGCTGTCCCAACGACCCCATGACTCCCCAGAACCTAAAGCCGTGTCAGAAAAAATGGCACTTGCCATGAGGCGCACGCATCCCAGAGCTGCAGATGGAGGAGGAGCTGCAGGAGGCAGCCCGCCCGTGGCCCCGCCGGTCAACCCATGCCCCTGCTCAGCCAGCAGGATGGGCCCAGAGCCCGAGCGCCCTGTGTCCCCAGCCCTGCTCCTTGCCCAGGGCTGGGCCACCTGTGAGTGGACACCCCCTGTCACAGCCCGGAGCCCCCAGGGATTCAGCGAGCTGGGGTATCTTCCTGAATCCCCATCTGTCCCCTTCCCTGCCCGCGACTTTACAGCTCTTTCTGCTTTCATTTTATGAAAAAATACTCTGCTGGCACTATGTTATTTAAATACAGAAAATCTGAGAGTTTGGTTTGTCCGAGCTGGGAAATGTTAGTGTGGACGTGCCACTCCGAGCCCTTCTGGAGAGAGCTGCAGGTGGACAGGCCTCCTGGCCAGGCGCCCTCGGGACCAGGGCTCACCGAGGCCCGGCCGCCTGACATCTCCCCAGAAGGCTGGAGGGGACAGAGCTGCTGACCGGCAGCAGCAAAGTCACAACCAGCCAGTGGGTGAGCTCAGCCCCGGGCCTCTGCTCCAGCCACAGCGTCTCCCCTCCCCGCGTGCCCCGGGACTCCTGCTGCCACCCAGGACACACGGACGCGGCTCTTTTTCAGGTCAGGACCAGGGCGAGACCCCGCTCAGAGCACCCCGGACAGAAGAACAAACTTTGGGGGCCTGGCGGGGGCCACGTCTCCCATCACGACAGATGGGCCTAGCTGCCCCCGCTGCATCAGAGGTGCCCCAGACTCGCCTTCTGGCTCAGACCCCGTATCCCGACCCTGAAGCAGCGAGTGTGTGCCCCGGAACCGCCGAGTGCTCACTGGCATGCTCCACAGTCTCCTGGCACATAAACCAGGCCGGCAGAGCTGGGTTTGCAGCAGCCAGACCCAGGGCGCGTGCGTGCTCGGCATGTGTCGGTGGCTGGCGTACAAGTGTGTGAATGTGAGAGACGGGCAAGGACACAGCACCTCTGAGTGACTGGGTCACATTCTGAATTCCCGGTGAACCGAAGCCAAACAGTTCAGATAAAGAATCTGTTTTCACCGACTCACGGAATGCTTAATCGCTCTGGGAGATACTTCCCAAGTTTACCTTTGGGCAGACACGGCCCAGCAGCAGACAGGAGGTTTCAGCCCCAAAGAATCTGGCAGACGGTCATGGGCAGCCGATTAAAGTGGCTGGGACACTCGGCCACCCCTGAGGGCCAGGCCTCTGCCCACGCGTGCAAGGCGGTGGTCCGCAGCCTAGGGGCAAGGTCCCCACATCCCCAGCGGCAGGCTCGGCTCACCTGGGTTAACTTGCCTGGGTTAACTCGCAGGGTTAAGTCCCAGGAAGGGGTCTGTGAGCTGAGATGAAGCGACCTGTGGGAGCAGCAGGGCTGTAGACTTCACGATGGCTTCCCCATGGCTGCTCCCAGAGCCACCCCACACAGGGAACCTTCCCCGCTCACGCTTCCGTGTGAATCTGACCCACAAGAGGAGCACCGCATGGTCAAGTTCAGGGCACAAGCGCGTGATGTCCTGGAACAACTGCCGACTTGGGCTGAGAAATGGAGACGCGAGGCCCTTCCGGGACCTGTGGCCGCAGAGCGCGCCTGCCAGAACCTGCCGGAACCTTCCAGGACCTTCCAGATGGAGCACAGGCATGCTGTACTCCACGCGGCTGCCAGACGGGCTCAAGTCTCCAAGTCAGTTTGCATGTGTCATTAGCAGAGAAAATTCCTTCTGAAAATTGAATCCACAAGTGTGCCCACACCTGCTGCTTGCTGAGTCGTCACCGGCCGCCACTTCGTCATGGCACGTCCCAGTTCACCCCAACTGCACCACCCAGGTGACCCACGACCTGTGGGTCTCACTTCAGGGCTGGTGCCTGACGGGGACGTGCCGACCCGGCTCTGGGCAGAGGAAGGGCTCGAGTCTCTGCTTCTGCCGCTTGTGATCACCAGTGCCCCTCCCCTCACATACAGGCCAGCACCCCCACACAGGCACACACACAGACACACATCAACATGCACACCAATACACACACCAGCACACACCAACGCACACACACCAGCATAACCGCCAGCAAGATTTATTGTTGTTCAGTCGCTCAGTCGTGTCTGACTCTCTGTGACCCCAGGGACTGCAGCACACCAGGTTTCCCTGTCCATCACTATCTCCCACAGTTTGCTCAAACTCATGTCCATCAAGTTGATGATGCCATCCAACCATCTCATCCTTTGTCGCCCCCTTCTCCTGCAAGATTAATTTTTCTCAATCTGGTAAAAAAAAAAAAAAAAAACTACATGCTGCTAGACTCAGACCACAAATAGAAGTTTACAGCCCGATAAGTCTGATATTCGGGCTCCTTCAGTGGAAAGTCACCCCCCAAAAGCCCTTTATGGTCAGGCACCCCCACCCCCAGGAGCCGCATGCTTCTTCCACGATGTGACGATCGCATGGCTATAAAGAGACACGTTCTGAGTCTGAAATAGCACATTTTTCCTTTGAACTGATGAAAAGATCCTTGGGCAATTTTGGGAGCGGGGCCCGGGGTTTGTGAGCAGAGCAGAGATTCAAAAGGCTTCTGCTCTGCTCCTCAAACACATAAGGCGCTCGAGAGAAACAGGTGCGGGGTCTGCTCCCCAGACGCGTCAGCCTCAGGAGGAGACGTCTGCCTGGGGCGAGGGTTCTGGAAGCCTGGCGGGGCTGCTCACACCGGGTGAACGACGCTCGAGACACTTGTGGCCCCTGTGTGTCTGCGCACACCTCAGCCCCGGAGCAAGGACGCCGGGCCCCGTCAGCACCTTCGTCCAGAGGAGCCCACCTCCGAGTCCTGCTTCCAGGGAGGGGGCCCCAGGTAGGTGCCCCTGCCCGCCCCGCGTCCCCGCCTGCCAGACACATGGCTGCTCCTCTAGTGGCAAAGGTGGACGTGGCGGGGATGACGAGGGCTTTCTCTGGGGGAGGCAGATGAGACAGCAGGGGCTTTCTCTCTTCCTGGAGAGCGTCAGCAAAGGCTGATTCCTGGGGTCCGGGGTCCAGCTACAGGGACGGGGGCGCCCCCTGACTTGAGGGCCGCCCCCTGACTCGACGGCTCTTCACTGTGCTGTGCCCTGACCCTGCTCAGCTGCTGAGAGCCGCAGTGTGTGTGGCTGAACCCAGGTCTGTGTGCGTGTGTGTGTGTGTGGAGATGGGATTTTTTAAATGCTTTTGTGTCACTGTCTTCAAAAGAAAGCAAAAAGCAAGGTGCAGCACAGAAACGACTGTCAGGCCAACGAAGAGAGCTGCCAGGGCAGGGTCAGCAGCTACGCGCTTTCTCGCGGTCACTCAGCCTGTGGCCTGGACACCGTGTCCACCAGGAGGTCTGCCGGGGTCTCTCGCTGGCTGCGTCTGCCCCCCGCTTCCCCGGCAGGTCTCAGGTCTGTGAACCCAAGAGCGCGGAGCTGAGGCGGGGAGGGTTGTTGAAGGTCTGCACTTGAATGTGGCTGAACCCTTCTGACTGACAACATATGTATATCATGAATTCTACACGAGTCAATACGCCAAGGAAACCTGTCCAGAAGTGGTTCTTCGTGAAATCCCAGGAAGGCGGGAAAGCCCCATTTTCTCTCTCCTTTCTGAAGGGCAAGAGTTCTGTGGTCTGGCAGCCTCCTCCCGAAGCCCGCGGAAGCGGGAGCAGGTAGCGAACGTTCCCAGGAGACCGATGGAGCTGAGAGCAACCCGCGGCTGGGGGAGAACAATGAGCTTATGTTCTTCCAGGACAAATCACATGCTTTCCCCAGCTCATAAAGCCTTTTTTTATATAACCTTGCTCTGGCACTGCCCGCGCAGAGAGAGCCCGCCGGGAGGTAACCGCATCCCCGGGGTGCCAGATGCCCTCGGAACCGGTTCACCCAGCTCACAGCACCCAGGGGCGTCTCCACCCACTGCGGCTGCCTGGGCCCTGGGCTCATCCCCACCGGGAATCAGAGCTTCACGCTAGCAGGGGCCGCTGAGGCCATGGGCGGAGGGACAGACTGCCGGGCACCCGACACCTCGGTCACAGTGACGGCGGCCTGTGCCAGCCACCGGCCCAGGAGACCTTCCTGAGTGGCCGTGACCCACACGTGCTTCCACCCGATCCATCACTGTGCCATGGGCACTGTGCCATGTCCTGGCCACCTCTGTGACTTAGAAGTGAAAATTCAGACCCTGCTCCCTTAGAATCTTCTCGCGGGAGATGCTAAATTAGCGGTTCTGCCTTTCTCTTGGTACAGACAGCTGTGGTCCTCACCAACACCACGGCTGCCCATAAGGGCTCCTTCTGGCCGTTTCAGCAGGCAGACAGTCCCCTCGCAGAGCCCTGCTCTGGGCAAAGCAGAAGAGGAAAGGACAGACCAGCCAGCATGGGGATGACCTGGAGACGCGTCTGTGACAATGCTGTGAGCCCGTGTCCAGGGAAGGCAGACTCAGGGACTCAGAGGTGAGGGTGAGCCTCACGCAATTATTCCAGGAACCCTTCCAGGAGGTCATGAACACCTTTGTTATGCAGATTTGTTACTGCTCCTGCTAAAACAGCAATACTATGAATTAGCATCGGGCTTCCCTGGTAGCTCAGTTGGAAGAGAATCCACCTGCGATGCAGGAGATTCCTGGGTCAGGAAGATCTGCTGGAGAAGGGATAGGCTACTCACTCCACTGTTCTTGGGCTTCCCTTGTGGCTCAGCTGGTAAAGAATCTGGGAGACCTGGGTTTGATCCCTGGGTTCGATCCCTTGATTATCATCAAATATTAATCGTTGTGTTAAAACCATCACTTGAATGAACTAATCTGGCCACCATGGTCCCTGTAGTTGAGGTTTTTCCAAGGCCTGGGTTTTCCGGTAATGCATCCAGATGGTCAGCTGCCCAGATGGCTGGTTTGGGGGATCCCCTCGTAGCGGCCCCACTGAGGTGAAGGGCCCCCACAGGGTTTCACTGTGTCTGGAACTGCGTCAGGGGAGGGGATGACGGGCATGTGCCCTTCAGACGTCCCTGAAGAGCCCAGTGCCGTGAGGGCTGGGCCCCAGGCACAGAGTTGGCAGCAGGCACCAGGGCACAGTCACCCTCCTGCCGTCTCACGTCTGCCTGGGCCTGGCCCCCGGGACACAGGGACTAGAGCTATCGGGCTGCTCTAAGGAGGCCGGCAGGGTTTGCAGGAGGTCGAGGAGGGGACAGCAGAGTGCAGGAGGCAGGGCGAGTGCCGGGCACACACCTTGAGCCTGGCTGGCCTCGGCCACCTCTCACGGGGGCTCTTGGGTCTGGAGACAGATGGGCCAAGGAAGCAGGCAAGAGGCGTCCAGCTCACTCATGGATTTCCTGCACACCCTACAGAAACAGACCCACCAAAACGGACCCCAACGTCACTTGATATTCAGCGGCCCTTCTCCCTAACGAGCTGGGGTCGGTGTAACGACCCAGCAGCAAAGAGGCCTGGACCACTGCTTGTACAATCCCCTGGAAGGCCGGCAAACACTTAGCCTGAAACCCAGAGCCGGGTCGGCCGAGTCCCGCCCGCAGTCTCCGCGTCCGCCGCGCGGTGGCGCCAGAGCTCCACCGGCCCCGAGGCCGCGTCGGATGGAGGCCCCACGGCCCGATCGGAGGCCCCGCGGCCCCGCAGCGCGCAGGGCGCTGAGACCGCGGAAACCTGCGTTTACGGAGCCACGGAGGAACAGTTGGCATCAGGACACGAAAAGCCGTAATAACTGCATGTGAAAAATGTGGCCAAAATCTGGAACCTTTAGTTTTTAACTCCAGGTCCAGAACCAGGCATTGCACTGCGTGTGTCTAACGCAAGCTGGTCCCGGACTTGTAATGACTTCTCTTCCCTATAAGCTGAAGGGCAGCGGGACAGGGCAGGCTGCTGCGCGGCTGACACCACACAAGAACCGGGGCTCTTCTTCCCGGAAAACAGATCCAGGGGGTGCCCAGCAGACCGCCTGCCCCCCAAATCCTGCTCTCCCTGGGAAGCCAGAGTCATTTGCCCTGAGCCTCCCAGGAAGGGAGACACACGCGCACGCACGCACATGCACACACACACACACACACACACACACACACCCCAGCCCAGAAAAACCAGAAGAGCAGCTCAGCAGCAGTGGGCCCTCCCCCAGGCTCCCCCCTCCCCCCAGCCCCCCACAGGCTCAGAGATAAGACTCAGGCAGAACCAGAGGGAAATCAATACCCTCCAACTTCTCCCCACCGCCCTCCGTGTCTGCACGGTAACTTGCAGCCCCTCCATTTGAGCATCGGCAAATGTTATATAAACGATTTACCATTTTAAAGGTGCGATAACATCAGAGCGGAGGGAGATAAAGGGCTTTACTGAAACCCTATGCCCACGGAGCTGAGCGCCTTCCCAGGGCTGTGGGCCTGTGTTTATCTCTCCCTCTCACCAAACGACTCGGGGCCATTTACACCTCTCACAACACCCACTTCCCCTCTCCCCCACCCAGGCCCTCTGCCTGCCCCACACTTGTTCCCTGGAATTTCCAGGCCGGCTGACAGCAGCCGCCTTCCAGGAGTGCCCCTTGTGAGGAGAGACTACCTCCATCTCAAGCCACAAACAACGCTTCCCAGATTCTGTTTCCCCACTTCAGAGTTTAAAACCTGCATCATCAGATATCGAAGACACGTTGAGCTGGGAGGAAACGTCACTCCACTACTCTGGCCACCATTTCCATTCTGCATTTTCTTTGACCTTCTTTGTGCAAAGGAACCATCAGTGGCTTCACAGCTTCATATCTGCATGGCGCTCCTAATGATGATCTTTCATGATCCTGTTGACGTTCTCATTCATGGGCAGCCAATTTGCTTTCAAAGGCTTTGCTTCGAAGTTTGCAGTGTTGAACAGCTCACTTGTCCTTCACACGCACTCACAGCATGGTAGGCTGCGTCGCTTGTGGATGTTTACAACCGAGTATCTACTGCAGAGTATGAAGGCGTTTCCCCCTAGACTTCGGAGCTCCGTCTCCTCTGAAGCCCAGCGAGAAGGCTCAGACGCACTCCGCTGCCAGCGCTGGCCTTTGGGCCCCTCTGCCCCGAGGTCAGTCCTTCGTGGTCAGATGAGCTCTTCACCTGCAGAAACAGACATGAACACACAGCTCCTGTCAGCATGTGCTGGTCAGAGCAGAAACCTGAAAGTCCAGGACTTTTAACTAGACGCTCAGAGACCCAACCGCTCTTTCAATTCCTATTGTGTTCTTCCATTTCCTGTATTTACAGTTGACTTTTGCAAAGGCATTCCAAGGGTTCTCCACTGAGATCATTTGATAAAAATCTGTCTTCTAAGTAAAAGACACATGTTATTCTCCTTTGCGGACAAAGTAAACCGAGGCGCAGCTCAGCGCTGGGAGCCCCGGGCCTCGGCCGTGTGGCCCTGCCGTCGGGGTGCGCTGGACTCCCCTCTGCAGCCGATACCCCACCTTGAAGGGGGGAAGCTTTGCTCCTCCGTCAGACGCAGCTCACAGGGCTCAGCCATTCGTTCCATTGAAATAATTGGGAGAAGTTGCCTTTTTCCACAGGCATCCTGCCTGCACTTCATCATGTGTATTATTTTGGATTTGCTTCAAAAAGAAAAATGGCCTTTCATGGTGCACACCGAATGTGGGAAGAAACTGGACCAGGCAGACGAACCGCTCCACACTGAGATGGAAACCATTGGCAGAGAACACCCACATTCGAGGCAGGGGAGGGCGTGGGCCCTGCAGACAGAGTGCAGGGCTGAGCCCTGCCTGGTGGCTGCTCCCAGGTGAACCCCATTGGCCAGATGGGCCGTAGGACCCTGTCCCCAGCAGACGGCCCTGCCTTCCATCCGCAGGAAGGCCCCAGGAGATTGCCTGCGTTGGTGCGAACACCGCCTTCTGTAGGCGTACATATTTGCTCAGAGCTCGTGTCTGACCAGGCAGCTGCCTGGGGAGCCCGGCTTCCCCTCAAATTCTCTTCTGCTCCTGACCAAAGCCTGGTCCTCACTGCACCAGCTCCCAGACACCCAGCTTCAGGGTGTCTGATGCCAAGGTGCTGACCTTGCCACCCGACCTGGACCTGCCGCAGGAGGGGGTGGGGGGGGTCTTTCCTCCCCTCCACGTGGGTCCCTCCATCCCCACTGCCCCCCACACCCCCGCCTCTCCCCCAGGGCACAGAGAGAAGCGGGCGCTACAGAAGCAACTTTCGGTGAAGTATTAGAGTCCACGTGTCTTTTGAACAAAGAAAAAAAGGGGCATGCTTGAACAAAAATACCCACTCCCCCTCCCACAAAGAAAGAAAGTCCAGCTAGCACAGAGAAGGCCAGCCCCGAATCCCCCAAATCTCCCGTCCAGCCAGACCTCTGGGGGGCTCAGCTGGAATCACACAGCCACAGCCATCCTGCCTTTTAACAGAAGGTGGGACCCATGAAAAGCCCATCACATCTCTTCCTCAATAACCTGGTCCCCATTTGAGTCCTTCTCTGACCTCACCTCCATTCTCTCCCGCCACACTCCACCCCCAGCTAAACTCAAATGTTAAATACAATGTAAAATGTCCAGAAGTGGTGGGCACAGGGGTGGACGATGAGCTGAATCTGCAAGACATAAATTCACATGGATTAGTCACAAGTCAAACTTTTCCTAAGGCAGAGAACAAGTGGTGCACCCATGGTCTTTACTCTCCACCTGATGTACATACTTGCAGAATGTTTGTCTGCTGGACAAAACCAAAAGCCTTGCTGATCTTGGAAAAGCAGACCCAGGCCCAGCAGAGAAAAGCGTTTTTAAAGAGACGTGACCGAGAACTTCGAAGACAGCACGTGATCTATGTTTAATGTAACTCTGATCTGCTAGGGGACGCTTTCTGCTTACCTACTTGGAAAACGTTTGACAGCGCTGGAAAATAAAGCACCACTGTCCTTTCATGAGATTTACGACAGGCTGTCAGCACCACCTGATAATTGAACCTCCTTGAAATCAGCAAAGCTATAGAGATATCATCAGGAAGGCTGACGTTCCAGCAGTGAGAGGAGGAAAAGGAGAGTCAGAAAAGCTTGTTTACTTCATCGAACGCATAATCGAGGAACATTCAAACTCTGCCAAACTGAGGAGGAATGTGAAACACAGGTTTTTCAAAATTCACTTAAAAGTCAAAGGAAATGGGACTGCAATGCACTAGCCCTGTCTTTTAAAATGTCCAATGACGAGCGAAGAAGGACCCAGCACTACAGTCTGGGTAAGCCTGAGCCCATTCCAGAGAAAACAGTTGACATGGATGACGGCGATGTTTACTAGAAAACTAAGCTGCTTCCAGCAGACAGTGGACAACATGACTGATACGAGACGAAATGTGTGGCTGTGTTTGCCTTGATGTGAGAGGGTGCGGCCCGTCTGTTTTCCTATTATGTAAAACCCCTGCCCGACTCCTGCCAAAACATTTTCCCAGTGACATGTCTGTCTGCCTTTGGACGGGTTCCTTACTAAAACAAATAGAGCAAACAAACCATCTTTGATAGCTGGGACTCGTAAAGGCAAACAATGAGAACTACTATGGGCTATTTAAGATGGCAGCGGGCACCACGCAGTTACCACACAGCCAGGGCAGCTCCGCATGGCGGGCCGGGCCGGCTCCCAGGAGTCACCGCTGTGAGCAACGTGCTCTTTCTCGGCAATGACTGCACCCCCTGCCCCCACCTTCTGGGCAGTGAGTGGTCCTCTCCCTAATAAGTCACAGCATGTATATATGTTGCCTGCTTTAGAGGAGAGATAAGTATAAAAACAAACTATTATTACAAGCGCACACTCAAATGAAAAGAGAACGTCTCCTAATACGATACTGGCACCCTATAAAAGTGTAATTTAACCTTATCTAATCTGGAGCCCGTTTCATCACAGGGATGGCCAATAATGTAAACCTTTGTGTGAGAGGCTGCGGAGAGGCCTCTCCCGGGACCGGCTGCTTGAGGCCGGCGGTGCAGAGCCGCATCCCGGGACGAGAGGTGAGAAAATGATGGATGAGCCGGGGTAGCACCGGTGAAAATGGCCGAGAGGAGCGTTTCCTCTTCCCATCTCTTCAGGAAGGACGTCAGCGGGACAGAGTAAACACAGGCCCTGGTGGGGGCTCCGCGTGCGCCCTGCACACACAGACGCCCTCGCCGCTGCCCCTGAAGGGAAGCAGGGCCGTCCAGGCTGTCGCCAGGGCCGGCCGGGCTGGCGTCCCCAGGGAGTCTGGCCTAAGGTGCCCACCCCGGCTGTGGCCACTGGCTGGGGGGACGCACACGCCAGAGCCGGGACTGCAGGCCCTTCCTGGGGAGACACGGGGAGTCCTGCCCCAGAAGGGCCCCCAGGCACCACAGGGCCCAGGACACTTTGCTGCCCTGTCCCACGGAGACCAGCGCCCCAGAGCTGAGGAAGCGCCTCCCCCAGCCCCGCCCCGCCCCGCCCCACTCCCCACCTGCCACCCCTCCCCCTCCCCTCCCCCCTCCTCCAGCCCCCACCACCCCTACTCGCTGGGGACTCTGCAAATCTTGGCTGGGAGTTGGGGCTCACCCACTTCAGAAGCAGGTGGCCCGAGCCTCAGGCTCCCCCTCTGTGACATGACAGCCAGGCAGTGCCCTCACGGGCTCGTGGGGGTCAGCCACGCTTGAGCCACGAAGTCTGATGCCCTGTCCCCCCGCCTCGCCCTCCTGAGTCTCCGAGGGCACAGAGTGACCTGCCGGGGTTTCCAGCAGTGCCCTGAGCTCTCCCGGCCTGCAAGGCCCTGCTGGCTGGTCCTCCTGAACTGGTAGGACCAGCCGTGAAGGGGGCTGGGAAAGATCAGCTCATCCTTGACGTGCCTGTTTCCACGTCCCCTCCCCAGGGACGGTCCTGGGGACATCCACGTGGATGGAAGTCCAGGAGAGGAGCCAAGACAGCCCTCAGGGGAGAGAAGACGTGGCTCTGCTAGGGCACCTGCAGCCAGCACAGGGCCATCTGCACTCACAGCAGGCTCGAGACCCCGGGCTTGGCGTTCTCCCTGTGGTGACCAGTATACACCTCCACCAGGTGTCCAGCCCAGGTGACACATCCCTCTGCTGGGAATACTCTGAACAAGGACACCTCCCTGTGTCTGCTGATTACACGGGTTAGCCCAGCTACCAGTGATCTGGGACATACGCTTTAACATCTGAAATCTTCAGACTTATCACGGATGAGGTTTAATAGTTTAGCGTCTTCTCTTGGTGGCACATAAGCCATATACCTTATCACAAAGGGCACTTTAGCGCCAAAGAGACACAGCGGAGTAAGACGGAAAGGGACGGTACGTGACCTGGGCAGTCACTCTAAGCCCAGCTTCCTCCCGCATAAGACAGAAGACGGTACCCACGCAGGGATTCAATGGGAAGGTGACTCTCGGCCCTGGACAGGACGACCCCCATGGCTCCCCACCCCATGTGCAAGTTCACCCTAACCGGGTCCACCTGCCGCCCCCCACCAGGTCTGCAGGAGGAGGCCAGCTTTGGGGCGTGGAGAGGTTTTCTCATTCTGGCTGGGGTCTTTGTGATCTCAAGCAAAGCGGACCTCAGTAAAAATAAGTCACAAGTTTGTCGCCGTCAATTTTAACCCGAGTCAACCACTGGCCTTAAAAAATATGGGAGCAACCACAGTGGCTACAACGCGGCTCTTTTCCTTTCATACATTTATTCCTACTTACATTCTGTGGAAATTTGCCTCTATTCACTGTAGTTTATCTTTCCTTAAATTTTCATTTCCAAACTAAACAGCCCTAACGCAAGTGCATCCCTTCCATGCGCCAGCGTCTCGCCGGGCTCCACCAGGCGGCTGCATCCACGTGCCATCTGTGTGCGGGGCTCCGGTGGAAACGCCCCTGGGACTGTGGTCCGCGCCGAAGCGCCGCCGGGCCCCACCTCCCCCGCCCTGTTCTCCAAATCGATTCTTTGGGGGTTCAGTTTTTTGGTAATTAAGGCTAAGGAGCGGTTGAAAAACAGAAGTACTTTTTCCTGGAAACCAGCGGCCTTCATTTGCAACTTTTATTGGCAAACGTGGCTGCCAGTAAATACATTCCTTGGCTTCTCCCAGAATGTAGTTCACTTGACTAGGCGGCCCCTCTTTCTCTGTAAAGTGTACGTCAATTAAAGGGGCCGCTGGGAGGAGTGTGGCGGGGCTGCAAGCCTCCAGCTGGGTCGCCTAGGGTCCCGGGAACAAAGGCTCCCAGGCTTGTGCCAGGGAGTCTGAGCCGGTCCCCCCAAGGGGCCTGCCGGCCGGACTCTTCCCGCGGGCACGCTGGAGAGCGCGCGGGGTGCGAGGACCAGGAGCCGGGCGGGCGGGCCCTCCGTCCGGCCGCGAGGCCTCCCACGGGGCCCCTTCCGCCGAGACCCCTCCCCGGGCTGCGCGGAGGGGCTGGGCCTGGGCGCTGCGGGGCTTCGAGTCGCCCAGGGGCGGCCGCGGGCGGCAGGGGGCGCTCGGGGCGCGCGCAGGGCCGGAGCGGGAGCCGGAGCCGGAGCCGGACGGCCTGAGCCCCGCGCAGCGGGCGGTTTGGACGGGGGGCCTGCTCCCCGGGGTCCAGAGCTCCCGCCTCAGGTGCGGCCTCCCGACCCTCCTGCTTCCCGGCCCGGCGCCCTCGCGGCCGAGGCGGGAAGCTGTGGGCACCGCTGGGCCGCGCTCCCCGCTGCAGATGCACACGACGACCCGGGACCGGCTGCTCGGAGCCCGGTGCCGGCCTGCATCCGCCCTGAAGGTGCGGACGGCGAGCCGGGCCGAGGACCCCGCGGCCGCCTGGGAGCTTTGGGAGCAGGCCGGCCTCGCCCTCCGCGCCCTGTGTCGGGCGGATGGAGCGTCCCGGGTCCCTGGCGGCCAGTTCGCGGAGGGGCCGGGGAGTCAGGGCTCTGGCTCCTCAGGCCGCTCCTGAGCGGGAGGGGGTCCGGTCCCGCGCGTGGGGCCCCCGAGCCGGGCTGAAGAGCAGGGGAGCGGTCCCGGAACAAGGCCCCGCCGCCACGAGGTGCGGCCGACTCCTCCCAGTTGCGGGGCCGGCCGGCCTTCGGGTCTGTCTGCGCACAGAGGCCTATCCTCCGACACCTGGAGCCCGCCCGGGGTCCCTGTCGCCCGCACCGCGCACCTGGGGCCCCGCGGGTCGTCGACCCTTGAAGGCCAGGCTGCTCCCAAGTCTCAGTGGGGACCCGGGTGGAAAGAACACGAGGCGAGACTGGTCCTTCCGTTCATCCACGCTTAACATGGTTTTTTTTTTTTTTTTTTTTTTCGTCCTGGCTGGCTAAGGAAAGGAGGCAGTTCTCATCACCTACCTCTGCCAGGACAAAGGAAGCCCCCAGCATGCACAGCCAGGACCGTGGGTAAAGCTCCCCGCGGCCCCTTCTCCGCCCTCAGCTAGCTCTGCGCCCCAGAAACGCTCTGGGAGGCTGGCATTCCCTGCGGCCGGTGGCAGGTGGGCCGACCCCGGGCAACCCTGAGCAGGTGTGGGCACACTCCCGGCAGTGAGAGTAATCAGTGGGACGGCCCGTCGTGGGGACTTGGGGGACATTAAATTTCCCCATCACATAAGCTTCCTGTGGAGGCTGCCTGTAGGGCAGCAACTGCACAATTCGTTCAGTCACGGACATCACTTTGTCTTTAGATTGTTTTCGATTTTTAAAATCGAAAAACAAACGCACTTTTTATTTATCATAGGAATTATTTTTCTACTAAGGAGGGGACTGAGCCAGGAAGACTGCATTAACAGAACAAGTATGCCAACCCCCCCCCCCCAATGGAGAGAGAAGTCGATCCTCCAGGAGGCTGGGCGTCTGCCCTGCCCAGCCCTGCGCCGATGCCCAGCGCTGCCTGCGGGTCCGAGGGTCTGATAACGAATAAGGATCACTGACAACTTGTATCCTCCCCCACCCCTGGACTTCAGCTCTTCCTGAAGGAGGCCATGTGGAGAAATTCCACAGGATTCTAAATAGCGCGAAGACACCCTGAAACGGACGTGGCTACAATTGCTTGTGACTTCAGTCTAGCGGGGCGACTTCGGGTCCCACTGTCCGTTAAGTGTTCCTTACTCCACGCTTGTCTCCCGGCAGCGAAAGGGGGGAAGGTGGGAAAGCTGCGGCCCTGCAGAAACCCCTGCCCCCCTGTGCAGCATCCCCCCGTGCAGGGCTGACTGACCCTCTAGAGGGACAGCCAGCTTTTCCTGACGACGCCTGCAGCTCGTCAGCAGACCAGCCCGGACCCCCTGAGGGGCTAGCTTCCCCGCAGGGCATCCGGTGAGCCAGCCGGGACCCACCAGACTCTGGGCGGAGGGGCCTGCTTGTGTCTGGGGAGGGTCACTGTCCGGGGCTGGGGGTGGGGGCGGGGGCGGCGCTGGAAAGTTCCCGAGGGGTCTCTGAAGGACAATGCCAGGAACTCGGGCTGAACTCACAGCCCCTTGGGAATCCTTTTCTGGGCCGGGGATCCCTGCCCCCTCCCGGATCCCTATTCCCTTTATCCCGACATGAAAAGAAGCCGCCCCCCAGCTCCCGTTGCCCGGCGGGGATCACCCCTCCCCCTCTTCCTGCGGTGTCACCGGGTCCCAGTTGGGCACTTCCTGCAGGGCCCGCCCCCTCTCCCTTCCTCAAGCTCTTCCAGCGGAGGGCTCGGGAGTCCTGTTTTGGGGAAGGCTGTGACGCCCCTCTCCAGAGCTAAGACCCCCTCTAGGGGTCAAGGAATTGTGACCCCCCCCTCCCCACTGGCGGGTCAAGGAAGGGATGGGGCCGGGAAGGTCAGCGACCGTCCGAAGAAACACATCCATTACCGCTGTCGCCCGCGGACCTTCAGGTCACAGCCGCGAGGTGTCAGAAAAACAGCGAAGGTTTCCTGCGAAGGCATTTCTGCCAGTTAAGGTCATGGGGACAGTGACTGAACTATGCAAGGGGCATCAGAAACCCTAGCCGAAAATAAAAACTTCACCCCATTCCCTGAAGACTTCATTTCTGCGCCTTCGTGTCCACATACCACCACCACCGACAATAATAACATAAGTCAAGTACTTGAAATACAATCAAGCCGTTTAGTGGAGGTTTGCTTCCGAGGAAGCTTATAAAACACAAACGCAAATATCTTTTCCTGGCGAATATCCAGAGCTCGACCAGGGGAAAGTTGATCTTCGTAAACTGCACCCTCCTTTTCCCCCGCGCGCCAGAAACTTATTTCACAACGGCCACTTTCATCCCTGAAGCGGCCCAGCACGGCCGGCTGTCGGATTTGCAGTTTACCTAAGGAGCTCTTTCCACCTCTCGGGCTCGGAGCCGGGAGCAGAGAGGCCGCGCGGGCCGGGTAGCGCGCACCACGTCTCCCGCACAAGCTGCGGGTCCCCGCGCCGGGAAACCGGCGAGTCTCCATGGCCGCGTTGGTGCCCGCGTGCCGCGAGCGGTGGAAACGCAGTTCAAAGGCCGCAGTCGCCAGAGGCCAAGGCGTTCGGGGCGACCGCTGACTTCCTTGGCCTCCAGGCTGCTCTGAAGCCAGGGTGCCCACAAGGCCTCGGTCAAGGCGGAGGGTTCCGGCGGGATGCGGGAGGGTGCTGGGCACCAACGCACTGTTCGGTCTCCGGGCTGCGCCTATTGCCCACCGGGTGCCCAGGAGCATCGAGCCTCTGCCCCTGACTCAGGGTTTCTCGGCGGCGGCGGAGACGCGGCCTGGTGGGGGCCGGGGAAGCAGGCCCAGCGGCCCAGGCGCTCTGCAGGCCGCGCGGCGCTGGGAGCCGGGCTTCGGGGCGGCACCGCCGGCTCGGGAGG
Source organism: Alces alces (assembly GCA_015832495.2). Classification (NCBI taxonomy): domain Eukaryota; kingdom Metazoa; phylum Chordata; class Mammalia; order Artiodactyla; family Cervidae; genus Alces; species Alces alces. The sequence goes on along the minus strand of JADEYB020000019.1, from coordinate 48,466,779 downwards.
AGCAGATACCCGGGTTTCTCTGCGTCAGGGCCCACTCGGAAACCCAAAGGTTTAACACCGCACAGGCCCGCGCCCTGACACGGAGCGCAGCTGTGGCTGGGGCTGTGGAGGAAGCCAGACTCGAGCCGGGAAGCTAAAGGGCTCCGGACACGTCCTCGCAGTTCGAGACTGTCCGGAACCGGGGGTGGAGGGGTGGGGGGTGCAGCTCTTCAGAGGCGCGTCCGGAGAGGGCCCGGAGGGCCGCTCTGGGTTGGCCAAAGTGCAGAGGCCGGCTCCTCCCTGCTCTTCATCCCAGACACAAGCCGCAAGTCTAGAGGTCCCCTGGACCCTCGAGGGCCCTGCAGGTGCGATTCTGTAAGTCCCCCTCCACCCCATCAATCCGCTATCTCTGCAGGCAGGAGCCACGCAGGGCGGGGAGGGAGGTGGCCGTCTTTACTCCTCACCACCCGCTCTCCTCACTGAGTTCGCTGCGCGAACCCTCCTCTGGGCCGAAGGGTGCAGGCCTCCCCCAGAGGAGGCCGTGTCCGAGAACCCCCGGAGAAGCCCAGGGACGCCCAGGCTCCAGGAGCGCGCGCGGCAGACCCTCGCCGCCAACGCGCCCCGAGCTCTTGGCAAGGCCCCATGTCCCACTCCCTTGTTTCTACTGGGGAGGGGTCCAGGAAACAGTGAGGTAGGAGCAACAACACTGCTCCCACCCAGAACAGAGTACAGGCAGCCCTGCCTTCAGACTCAGAACTGTGCCTTTTTGTAACCCTGCTCAGGACTGGAGAACTTCCAGGTGGGGGGCACTGGGGACTTCTGGGAACCCGGGAGACCGGTGATCAGGAGTGGAGGGGAAGGGAGAATAGGGGAGGGGAGGGGAGGGTTGCAGAGAGAAATGTGGATTTGTGTAATTTGCAC
>JADEYB020000019.1:48401374-48464138 GCA_015832495.2 Alces alces | reverse complement strand
CCGCCCTACAGCTACATCGCGCTCATCACCATGGCCATCCAGAACGCGCCGGACAAGAAGATCACCCTGAACGGCATCTACCAGTTCATCATGGACCGCTTCCCCTTCTACCGGGACAACAAGCAGGGCTGGCAGAACAGCATCCGCCACAATCTCTCGCTCAACGAGTGCTTCGTCAAGGTGCCGCGCGACGACAAGAAGCCAGGCAAGGGCAGCTACTGGACGCTCGACCCGGACTCCTACAACATGTTCGAGAACGGCAGCTTCCTGCGGCGGCGGCGGCGCTTCAAGAAGAAGGACGCCGTGAAGGACAAGGAGGAGAAGGACCGGCTGCACCTCAAAGAGCCGCCGCCGCCGCCGCCACCGCCGGCCGGCCGCCAACCCGCGCCCGCGCCCCCTGAGCAGGCCGACGGCGCGCCGCCCGGGGCGCAGCCCCCGCCCGTGCGCATCCAGGACATCAAGACCGAGAACGGTACGTGCCCCTCGCCGCCCCAGCCCCTGTCCCCGGCCGCCGCCCTGGGCAGCGGTAGCGCCGGCGCCGCCGCGGTGCCCAAAATCGAAAGCCCCGACAGCAGCAGCAGCAGCCTGTCCAGCGGGGGCAGCCCCCCCGGCGGCCTGCCGGCGGCGCGGCCGCTGAGCCTGGACGGCGCGGAGCCCGGCCCGCCGCCCGCGCCCGCGCCCGCGCACAGCCAGGGCTTCAGCGTGGACAACATCATGACGTCGCTGCGGGGGTCGCCGCAGGGCGCGGCCGCCGAGCTGGGATCCGGCCTCCTGGCCCCGGCCGCCGCGTCCTCGCGCGCGGGCCTCGCGCCCCCGCTGGCGCTCGGCGCCTACTCGCCGGGCCAGAGCTCGCTGTACGGCTCGCCCTGCAGCCAGAGCCCCGGCGCGGGCGGCGCGGGCGGGGGCGGCGGGGCGGGGGGCGCCGGGACCTACCACTGTAACCTGCAGGCCATGAGCCTGTACGCGGCCGGGGAGCGCAGCGGCCACGTGCAGGGCGCGCCCGCGGGCGCCGGAGGCTCCTCGGTGGACGACCCCCTGCCCGACTACTCCCTGCCCCCGGCCACCAGCAGCAGCTCCTCGTCCCTGGGCCACGGCGGCGGCGGCCAGGAGGCCGGCCACCACGCCGCGGCCCACCAAGGCCGCCTGGCCTCGTGGTACCTGAACCAGGCGGGCGGGGACCTGGGCCACCTGGCCAGCGCGGCGGCGGCGGCCGCGGGCTACCCGGGCCAGCAGCAGAACTTCCACTCGGTGCGGGAGATGTTCGAGTCGCAGCGCATCGGCCTGAACAACTCGCCTGTAAACGGGAGCAGCAGCTGTCAGATGGCCTTCCCTTCTGGCCAGTCCCTGTACCGCACGTCCGGGGCCTTCGTCTACGACTGCAGCAAGTTTTGACCCCCGCCTCCGCCCCGGCTGCCTCCCAGCCGGACCGAACCGAACCCCGGAGCAGGAGCAGCCAAAAGGACCTTCGGCACAAAAGCGAAACCAAAAACCCAGTCCGTAAAACGTCCACCAAACCAGCAAACAGAAGCCCTCCACACTTTCAAGTCACCAGCATGAAGTAAAGTCTTTCTTCTCTTAGAAGATGGATTCGGAGCCACCTCCACTTTGCTTTATCTAAATAAACAGAACCGTAAACTGTTTTGTACAGAGACAGCAGAGTCATGGTTTGTTAAAGGACAGTGTTACTCCAGATAACACGTAAGTTTCTTCTTCTTTTTAGAGAACACCTCTCCTCCTCCTGCCCTGTCCCTTGCCCTCTCACCTGTAAGATATTATTTTATCCTCTATTGAAAGGAGGGAGGAAGTCCCCCATACATGGAAACGGCTTTCTTTTTATTCCTGGACTTGTTTTAAAATGTAAATTGCAACATAGTAATTTATTTTTAATTTGTAGTTGGATGTCCCTGGACCAAACGCCAGAAAGTGTTTCCAAAACCTGACGTTAAATTGCCTGAAACTTTAAATTGTGCTTTTTTGATTATGAAAAGGGAAACTGTATTAATCTTATTCTATCATCTTTGCTTTCTCTTTGTTGAGCATATTCATTGTTTATTAATAAATTACCATTCAGTTTGAATGAGACCTATATGTCTGGATACTTTAATACAGCCTTAATTCTTATAAGAGAAAAAGATTTCAGAGATTAAAACACTAGAAATTACCAATTCTCCTCCTAAATCTCTGGAAAAAAAAAAGTAGAGACAACTTCTGACTATTCCTGGTCAAATTACATGCATAAGTCTCTTTTTGTTTAGATTTATTTTTTTCCTGCGGCATCTTCTGCAAAAGTACTATATAGTCAGCTTGCTTTGTGGCTAGTAAAAAGATATTTTCCTAAACATATCTGAGTTGGCATATACACAAACGCATTTTCTCAGTAATGACAACAGGATTTGGAAATTTCAAGCCCATGAATCAGCAGCAGTCTCACCACAGGGATACCTGTGTGTGGAGAGGTAGCAGGTAGCTGTGTCTTCAGATGCACATTTGAATATTTGGCTTGTGTATCACTTAAAAAATCTGTCGTACTTATCAGACATCCCTGTGAACCAAATGATGGATGAATTTTCTTCCTGTTAATTTCACTCCTTTTTATGAAGGGGAAAAAAAAACCCCAGCTTTTAAATGTGTGTATATAACTCATCCACATCTACAATCCTTCATGTCTAATGTAGGATTGATTTTTATTTTAATGTACTGCGGGTTGGAAAGGGATATTTAATCTTTGGGAAACTATTTTAGAAGATATGTTTGTAGAACAATTATGTTTTGGAAAAAGATTTAAAGCAATAACAAGAAGGAAGGAGCAGGAAGCAGGGCATTTTAGTCCAGGTGGTTTCTTTTCAGTCCCATTTTTCTTGTTAATTTACAGTTAAACCTATGGGGCAGTCCGCCGGCCCCCTCCTTTTGTAAATAACCCAGGAAATGTAATAAATTCCTTATCTTAGGGTGATCTGCCCTGTCAATCAGACTTCGGGGAGATGGCGATTTGATTACAGACTTTCAGGGCCTTTCCCGTTTGTTTTGGAGATAATACAGTTTCCTGCTATCTGCCGCTCCGATCTAGAGGCAACACTTAGCAGTAATTGCTGTTGCTTGTTGTCAAAATTTGATCATTGTTAAAGGATTGCTGCAAATAAATACACTCTACTTCCAGTCAAAAACTGCTTTACATGGCCTCTGATTTGCTGGGTCCCTGGCTCAGAGTCGAGCCGGGAGGCGCGCAGGGCGCGGGGCGCGGCGTCCCCCGGGGCAGGCCACCGGGACCGTCCTCCCCGCCGCGCGGCCTCCGCGTCCAGCCCTGGGCTGGGCGGCCTGGCACCTCCCGGGAGCCCCCGTTTGGGAGTGAAGGGAAAGGATCCGCGGGCAAACCGCCTGGCTCCCGCGTGGCTCATTCGTGGGAGCCGAGAGCGGAGCCGGGCTGACGGACAAAGGGGCCGAGGCGGCGCGGGGCCGGCCCCGAGAGAAGCGGCCGCAGGTGGCCAGCGGCCCGGTCCGCACAGACGCGGAGCGCCCCCACCCGCCCCCAGGCGGGCTGCGGGAGCCGAGCCCTCCGACCTAGGCCGCCCCGATTCTCTGAGCGGTGGGCGGCCGTGTGGACCTGGCCGTACCCGGCCTCGGGACCAGACGCTCCTCGGCTAATTAGGGGGAAGACATGTCCTGGGCGCTTAGCGCCCACGGGCTCCTCCTCTCCGCCCGGCTGGGTCGGGCGCCGGGAGAGCCGCGCCGAGGCGCCTCTGGCCGGGTCCAGGGCGGGCGGGCCCACCACGCGTCTGTGCCTGGCGCGGGGCTCCGGTCCCGCGCCGCGCCCGCCGCTTTGTCTGGAGGACGCACGTGCGTTCGTCCAGCGCGCGGCGGCCCGGGGACGACGGGCAGGCCCCGCCGCCGGCGCCCCGCGTGCCCTGGCCGGCCTGACAGCCTCGGCCCGGCCGATTGGCCGGTTCTGGGCCCGGGCGGCCTCTCTGCTGGGCCGCGTCCCCTCTCGGCGCGCGCGTCCGGTTCGCGGAGGCCGCGGGGCAGCTAGAGCGCTCCTCGGGCGGGGGGCGTCCCCGCGGCCTCGGGGCCTGGCCTCGACCCGCCCTCGGTGCTGGGCGGCGAGGGTGGGAGAGAGCTGGCCGGCCCGGCGGCGGAGCTTCCGACTCGGCTCGTCCTTCTCGCCCGACTCCAGGGGCTGGAGTGGGAGCGCGGAGCGGCCCTAGGCTTCTGGAGGAGGCCGGCGGGCAGCCCCGGTCCAAGCAGGGGAGCGCTTGCCGGCTTGCTCCCCAGGGAAGCCTCTTAGCAATCATTTCTGCCTTTTCGATCCCAGCGTTTGAAAGTTAGGTCTTTAAGATATGCTTCGAGGAAGGTGCTTGGGTTACTTGTAGGCAGAGAAAAGAGTTTTCTCTACAGGAGTGGCCCACGGCGTTGTTCAGAAGCTGTGTTGGAGCGGAAGGGTGCAGGGCCTGGTCATGGAGCTGATGTTAGATCCTCTTATGTGGCATGTCCTGCTTTCAGGATGTTTTGGCTTCTTGGATACAGTTTAAGGCTGACTGGGGCCATCTGATCCCTGGGAGGTCTGGGCTCTTTATTCTGGAGGGACCCCGCCCCAGTTGTTCATTAGTGCTTTGCGCATTTGATTGGAACTGTTACAGCAACAAGGATAATTTTGCTGTGAAATATTCTGAGAAGCTCCTTCATGTTTGAACAAATAGCACAGTTTGGAATTAGCCAGGGACATCAGACAGGACCCAGCGGTGGAGGGGGAGCGGGCGGTGGGAGCTGGGCTGGTTTGGAAGTCCGCCTCTGTAGAAAGCTTGAGGAAAGTTAAGTCTTTCTGTCCTGTGTGAGGCAGTGGACGCTTCTCAGCAGTTTCTACAGGAGTTAGGTAATTCTCAGCGTGCTGCATGCCACATACAGGCTTGCATTTGGCGTATCACACGGTGGGTGCTGTTCTCCAGGGTGATGTAGGTGACAGGCCGTTTCCACCAGACTGCATGCAAACAAGCACACATTTTACAGTTTATCATGCCCCGCAGTTTGTGTCATTAATAATCGAGGTCTGCAGGCGAATAAGGCTTGATTGTGCTGGTGGCCCGTAAGCCCTTGGCTGTTTCCTGCAGGGTCACAACAAGGGTCAGGAAACAAGCCTGCCTTCCAGCCCTGTGGCTCCCCTGAACTTTGATAGGTGACCAGGGACTGGGGCCTTGGCCCTCCTCGCTGTTCCCTTTGGAGGGGGTCTCGGTTTGTAAGGTGGAGAGCCGTCCGTTCCGTGTGGATGGCGCGGTGCTGGCCGGCTGCCGGGAGGGAGGCGGCGCCCGGTGGATCCAGGCCGACACCCGGAGCAGGGCTGGCCCCTGTTGGCGGCAGTGGGCTGAGTTTCCTTCCACCGTCACCCCACGCCCGGAGCTTCTGGGGGGCTGTTCGCTCTGGAGCTCAATGCCCAGCGCGAGGATGGCCTGCCTGGTGTCGCCGAGCCTTTGGGCTCCTGTGGACTCATTTTGTAGATCCATTCCTGAAGCCATTAGCCCTTCCCACCGGGTCATAAACAAATGTCGCTTTAGGGGCAAGATTGATGGTGGCCACGTAATAAAGCGGGCGGCGAGAATCTGATTCTGTACAAACGGTTCTTCAGGCAGGCAGGGAGCTTTGGGGGCGGTCGAGAGAAAAAGAACCCAGAGACTGTATCAGAGTGTTCACTCCAGGAACAAGGGGGGGGGGGGCGGCGACGATGCACAGCCTGATTGATTCAGGCGATGGCCAAGGCAAAAAAAAAAAAAAAAAACCCGTCGACATGTGCTTAGGGCTGAAATGCCAGTTTCAAGACCCTATTTTCCTGAAAGTTACTATTTCAATTTATAAGGAGGCCAAGAGCTTCCTTGAAAAGAGCTGTTTATTAGTGGCATTTCGGTCGCACCTAAACACAACCTTCCTCTGACGTTGGGGTATCGGTCACTGGGCCTGGGCGGCCGTGGCCCCTCTGCTCCAGGTCCCGCTTTGGTGTGCGAATCTATCGTTTGCAGGAAGCTCTGCGTGTCTCTGTTTCTGCCCCTGTACTCCGCCCCATCCTCCCCTACTCCCCCCCCATCCTCCCCTACTCCCCCCCAACTCCCCCCAGGCCTCCACAGAAGCCTGGGGGCCTGAAGCCCCTCCTGGGAGGGTCCCCACGCGACCAGGGCAGCCTCCCGCGTCCGCCGCGCTGGGCCTGGGCTGGATGTGGCTGCCGGCTGGTGAGCAGGCCTTGGACGCAGGACGGGCTGGTTCCAGGTCCAAATCTGGTTGGAAAAGGGGCGATGGTTAATCCAAGGAATTCCAGCACCGAAACCCACTCAGGGAATGAAAGCTGCCTCCCCATGACGTTCTCCACGGGATTAGAAGTGGAAAATTGAGCAAAATGGACCATGTCCGCCTTGTTGGAAACCAAACTAAGGCGTAGGGAGCAGGAGGGCGACCTGAGGCCTCTGCCGACCTGCTCCTTCTCACCCGGTTCCAGAGAAGTGTCTGCTTCACATTATTTTGTTGTTGTTGACTTGATTTTTTCCCTCACTGATTTCAAATTTGCAGCATATTGAGCTTATTAGAGGGGATGCTGTGGGCTCTGGGGTCTCCTGGCCTACAGGCCCGGGAGTCTTCAGCAGGAGAGAAGGGCGGAGCTCCTGGAGGAGATGCAGGACAGCTCGGAGGAGTGGCTGGTGGGGAACCTGAGGGACTCGGGCAGCCTCCCCAGGCCCCCTGCTCCTCCAGGTGGCTCCCACCTGCCCCCCACCCCAGAGCACCTCTTCTCTCTGCCTTTGGCTTCCTCCAAGCTGTTGCCTGTCCCTGCCCCTACCTTCCCCCAGGTCACTCCCAGGAAGGACCCTGTGTGGGCTGCTCCTCCGCCCCCAGAGTCGGCAGAGCTCAGTGCTACTTGGGTGGCCCCGGGACTGCAGTTCCAGAGCCCAGGGAGTGAGCAGTGGGCAGGCAGCCAAGGCTGCGGGCCTCCTCCCGGGGCCGCTGGTGGCACCCCAGGCCTGGCCTCGGGGCAGAGGAGCCCTCTCTTGGGCTCAGGCTGGAGGTTGGTAGCCAGGGCTCCGAGCTGGAGGCCGGGGAGTGAAGGGCTTTGCTGCGGGGCTTTGGGGACGATTTACATGACAGATGAGAAAGAAAGGAGACAGACCCTTCCCTCCCCATCACCCACCCCTGGGAAAAGGCAGGAAAACCAACGCTTTTAGCGCCATTAACTCCTAAGTCCTCTGCTTTTCCTTCAGTACAAAGGTTGGTCCCTGGGCCGGAGGCTGTGCGGGTCTCAGAGGCTACAGATGTGAAAACCGGACGGGAGTGGGAATCACGTGTTTAGGAAGCCATAGGATTCTCAAAAATCCGCGAGTGGAGGAAAGACGAGGACTGTGTCCCCTGCGGAGAGCGAGCCCCGCGTCCCTGGCGGCGGAGGTGGCCGCGGACGCGAGCTGGAGCGCGGGGCGCGCTGCGTCTGGGTTCTCGCCGGGTGGGGGCCGCCCCAGGGCCCTCCGTGCGGCCCGAAGGCCTTTCATCGTGGTCACCCCGCTGGAGATGAGCTGGCCCTGGCATTGGGCGTTAGGCCCCAGCGGGCGGAGGCGGAGGGGCCGTGGAGGAGACGCGGAGGCCCCGCCGTGGCTCCTGGGCCGGCCGTCTGGGAGCCAGACACCCCCAGGCGTCTGCGCGCGGCGTCGGGGAGGCCGGGCCGCGGCGTCCAGCGTGTCTAGTGACTGAGAACCCCCCGCCGACGCGGCTTCGCAGACCGATCCTGGGAGAGGGTCGGGGATCCTGGAGAAGCGGCCCGACAGGAAGGCCTCCCTGGACGGCCTCCGCCTGGCTGGCAGCCTCTTGGCCACAGCAAGCGGAACTCCTGCCGAGGTTCTGCTCCCCCGCAAACGGCCCTGCCGCGCCCGGCCGCCCCTCCTGTCCCAGGCGCGCCTCGCATCGGGGTCGTCTTCCTCAGAAGCCCGTGGCCTCGGATCGGAACCGCCCCGGTTCGCCCGCCGCCGGGAGTTTGGGGACCCGGCCCTCGGAGCACCGGCCCCTCGCGCGCCTTGGGCTCTCGGCACGGGGCTGAGCCCTGCGTTTCTCCCGAGTCCTCCGCTCGGCCTGCGCTCTCGGTGCTGGGACACGTGGGGGGGTCCCGCCACCCGCGCTGGGGGAGGGGCGCCTGGACCCCCGGCGGTCCCGGAGGTAGGTGTGGGAGCCCCGGACCCCGCATTCACGTCGGGGCTCCCCCGTGCAGTGGCTTCCGCGCCCGGTGCCCGGTCCCCGAATCCAGAGATCAAAAAGGAGCAGCTGAGAGCGGGGCGAGCGGGGCGACCCGTGCCTGCGACCCCTGACCCTGGAAGGAGGGCGGGAGCCGGGGTCGGGGGTCAGGCCGCGGTCGCTGGCTTCCCCGAGGGGCCGCTCCCCCGGCAGAGATGGTGGGGCCTGGCCACGGTGCCCAGGACAGGCCAGCGAACAGCCCGCGGCGGGCCCAGGGCCCTGAACGGCCGGAGAGGGGGTCGCGGGCTAAGCGCGGCGGCACCGCCTGGACCCGGGACCGCAGGTCAGCGACGCCCGGCACCGGGGAAGGGCCGCTGGGTGCTTCGGCCCAGCTGTCCCTGCCGCGCGGGAAAAATCAAAACCTGCCGCTTTGGGAGAGGTGTGGGTGGCGTGTTTGGGTGTGGAGGTGTTTGAAAAACCCCGTCTAGGCACATAGTCTTCCGGTAAACCTGGTGACTCCACCCCTCCCCCAGCCCCCGACACCACCAACCCCAAAGGCTGCTCCTTGTGGAAAACAGATGGCTTGGGAACTTGGACTTGCACACTTAAAGCTGAGAATACCCGGCTGGAAGTGCTGGGGCAAACCTAGTACTGGGGTGCTTTGAAGCTTTTTTGGGGGGGGTTTCAGGATGATTTGCAAACAAAGCATTTATGGTTATTTTGAAACAAAAGTTGGAGATATCGCCTTCTGCTTCCCTGGTGACTCAGACTGTAAAGAATTTGCCTGCAATGTGGGAGACCTGGGTTCGATCCCTGGATTGGGAGGGAATGGCACCCCACTCCAGTGTTCCTGCCTGGAGACTCCCAGGGACAGAGGAGCCTGGCGGGCTACAGTCCGTGGGGTCGCAGAGTCGGACACGACTGAGTGACTAAGCCCAGCAGTGAGCGTTAATAACAGCGGGAAGACCTCATTCCCCAGCAGCACCGACCACCCTGGGGTCTGTCCTCTTGGTGGCTGGCGTGTGTCCGAGCACAGTCACGGACTGGAGTCCAGCTCCTGAAGGAGCCGCCTCGAGGGGAGGCTGACACCCAAGCCCTCCAGTCCTTCCCCCCCAGGCCCAGCCTGTGTGCCCACACTCACCCCTGGACAGCTGGAGGGGCTGAAGGCTTTGGGGGGGGCCGCCCTCCCTCCCTCCCCACCTCCCGTGAGGACAGCGCACAGGCCGCCCCCTGTGGTGAGGTGGAACCCAGGCCACGGCTGTCCGGTACCACCCACGGGCCTCGCTGCTCTGGGGGCACCAATGTGGGCTTGACAACTGTGTTCTCCTGTTGGATTGTAAAGCTTAACTTTTTAAGTTTTCACTTGAAAAATCAAGGTGGAAGATAATTAATCATATCTAAAATGAATAGTCAAAGCTGGCAGAAGAGAGAAAAGGGGAAAGTAAATTTGTTGAAATTGAAGCAAGACGTAAGGTAGAAAAAAACCCTTTAATGAGAATTGTCTTGAAGGATGTCTGAGTGAAATGCACAGAAAGAAAATGCAGAGATACTCAAGCAGAACTGTTCTCTTTCCTCTTCTTAAGCCTACACGGGGAGGTCAGGAAGCAAAATTACCCCCTCCCCATCCAAAATACGGAAAAAGAAGGTTGCAACCCAAATACTTCTTGTGCCCTTGAAGCCAGATGCTCCAGGCCATTTTGAGAATAATTTAACCCCAGGGCACCACCGAAGCCCTACTGACCCCCTGCCTGGACCCCCTCCAGTGCTCACGGGGGAGCCGTGGGGTAACAAGCCACAGAGCCCTGGGACCTGGGAAGAGGAGGAGGGGGTCTGCCCACCGATCGAGGCCAAGAGCAATGTGTGTGAAGGGGTGTGTGTGTGAGACGTTGAAGAGTGTGTGACAGCGGGTTTGCATTGTGTGTGTGTGTGTGAGCTGGCATGTTTGTTGGTGTGTGTTTGTGTTTGCGTGTGTGTGTGTGAGTGTGTGTGTGTGCCCACCAGCCTGCCTAGTCCTGGAGGCCCAGCTTTCCGGGGACCATCTGTTTCCAATTAGCAGCATCCCGATTGGGAGAAGGCCCGTCCTGGGGCCGCTCCCGAGCCCAAGACCCGGGTGGGCCGGCTCGGGCCCCCGGTTCTGCTCCATGGGAGCCAGGCCGCCCCTGGCCAGCAGGCTCTCACAACTGGAGCAGCCACACAAAGAGCCCTCTTTCCTGCCACCAGCCTGGAGCCCAAGTCCTCCCCAGATCATAAACCTGCCCGTGAAGACATTCAGAAATAGTTCAGCCCCACTCACAAGCATGTGCAAAGGCTGGAATTCCATTTGCTGTAAAGTTTTATTTTATTTTCCTTGGAGGGGGAGTGAGGGGGAGGGGAGTCCTGACCTAATTTGTTCTGGGGCAAAATACGGCCTCGCAGGCAAAGGCTCCACCTGTACACGAACTCTTGCTTGGTGCGGGTGGACTCCACACGTGTGTGTACACCTGCCTAACACTGTGCAGACACGCTGTTCACGTCTCAGGAGCACAGGCGGTGGGAGCCAGGCCGCTAAATGATGCTCTCAGCGAAGCCGGATTTCTAACTAACCTCGCGTGGTTCACATGCATGGTGTCTGGCATACATTAGGCACTAAATATAAACTGGTTGAATAACTAAATAAAAATTAGATTTAAAAAGTGATCTAGTACTGAGAGGAGGTTGGAAATAAGTAGTGTGTGTGAGACTCTAGACCACAAGCAAAGGCATGGGCTCAGAGACCTCTGGGTCACCCAGGGGCCTGGCATGGAATGTTCCAGCAATATTTACCTTCCTTCAAGTTTCTTCTTCTAACCCTCCCTGTTTCTCAAGCCTTCTTTTGAGATGGTGGGAGCCCTGTGGGTTCTAATTATAGTCATAGACCAGCGCTGCCGTGAATGCCGCCTTTCTGCAGGACCTGGGTTTCCAGATCCGCTGCACAGAGTGGCTTATTGTCACCAGGAGGGGAAGGCAATGTCGCCGCTTGGACTCAGGAGGGCGTGCGGCCGGGCGGGCTCAGGCCGGGGATCTCTCTCGGAAGAAAGCTAGATTACTACTCCAAGGCATGGATTTGGGTGACTTTTTGTTTGGGGTCCTTAGAGTTGCTGCTTTTATTACTTGGAGACAGTATCCACAGGGACTGTGTTAATGCTAATTAAGAGAAAGGCTCTTTTTAATAAGAAAAGAGAAAAACCATTTGAAAGCCCCACAATCTCAGTTGTCTGGGATATAATTTCAAGTGAAGCGAATATATGATTAAAACATCGTGATTCCAAAACCGATCAGAGGAAAAGGAATTGGCTGGGCCCTTCCCGGCTGCCGCAAACCTCGGCCGGCCTGGGCCCCGCCGGGCGCTCAGGCGTTGGGGTTGGTCCTCATGAGCTCCACGTCGGCCTCCACCATCTCCCGCACCAGCTCCTGCAGGCAGGGCGTGGGCACGGGTGAGGGGGACCCCGGCCCCCCTGCCCCCCTGCCCCCCAGCCCTCCTTGCCGCCCCCCCTTCCCCGGCCCCCGGGGCCCCTCCCGCCCGGCCAGAGCACCGGAGACTCACTCACATCAAAGGCGACCCGGGGCTTCCAGCCGAGCTTCTGCCTGGCTTTGGAGCAGTCTCCCTGCAGAAAGTCCTGCGGGCAGGATGGGGCACACGGTCGGGCAGGCGGTGGCGGCCTCGGCAGGGTCACCCGCGCCCCCGGCTCCTGCGGCCGAAGCTGGGCGGGTCCCCGCCCCAGGGACGCGCTCTGAGGGCCTGGTGGGCCTCACCGAGGAGAGGGGCGCGCCCCCCGCCCTCCCCCCCCACGGTGCTCGCTTCCCGGCTCCTCTCCCCTCCCCCCTCCCCCGCCGAGTCCCTCCCCCTCCCCCCTCCCCCCTCCCCCTCCCCCCCCCAGCTCTCCAAGTCCCCCCACAACACCTGCCCCGCAGGAAGCAGGTCTCTGAGCCACCCCTCCTTACTGACGCCCACTGCCGCCCTCAGCCTAGGCCCAGGCTGTTCTGTCGGTCCCCTCCCTTCCTCGGAAACGCTGATCTCAGGGCCTCTCCTCGCCCCCCCAAGCTCCCCCCACCCAGGGCCCGGGCTCCTCTGCCCCTCCCCCCAGTCCCACTGTGGCTCATTCGCTCAGTGGTGAGTTTCTCTCCCCAGCTGACAGGGTCTTATCAAAATATAAAAACACATAAAAGAGGACACGATGACTCAACTGGTCCCTGCCGGGCCTCCCTGGACGGGGAGGGGCTGCTGCCTCGCACGGACTGCCTGGGAAGGGAACCGGGGAGGGACGGCCCACCAGGCCCAGCCGAGCCGCCCCCCCCAGGCCCCCGCCTACAACTGATGGACACGAGGATGAGAAATGAGAATTTCAAGATGCTTCCCAAAAGAAAGTGAGGGCAGAAGGAGGGAGGGGAGAGAGAGGGAAGAAAAAAGAGAGAGACTCTGAAACAGACCAGGCTGGGGTAACCTCCCCCAGATGCAAACCTGCTTCCTCCAGGGGCCGTGAGATGGGCCATGAGATGGCTGCAGGAACACACACGCCCTGGGGAAGACATTCTCCCAGTCACACGGAGTACTCAAGGACAGCCTCAAACCACCACCGCGAGGAGCCTGACGGGTGCTCAAGCTGTAGCTGAAACGTTTCTGCCCCACATCAGCCAACTCAGGCTCTGGGAGGTGGGTCCACAGGGGCAGGCGCAGGGGCGGGGGGACCTCTGTGCTCACCCCAGCCCTGCCCAGCTCACTCAGCCTGGACCCACGTCTGCCTCGGCTGTTCCAGCATGGCCCTTCCAGCGGCTCTCCGCCACCCAGCCTCACATTCAGGGCTCAATCAAGCTCCCAAAGGGCTTCACTGAAAGGCTGCCTTGGCCTCCAGCATTAATAACAGTCAAACAAGTTACTTCTGCTGGCCCCGAAAGTCCATGTGCACAGTCCTCAAGAAAAGTGGGGCGCTGATATTACTGATTAGCAATTTAACAGTGCTGCATGGAGCTGGAAATATATGCGGAAAAAACAAGTGAATTTATTTCTCTCTCCTTTCCCCGAGTAAATGTGTCTAGACTTTGAGGCTACTTCTGTTGGAGAAGAGAGTCACGCAAAGACATGCATTTTGTCTGTGTCCCCAGTGCGAGCCGTGAAACGTGGCCCCAGGCCCCGCCGCAGTCACGCCTGGCCGTCCATCCCCGCACCTGCCACGGGCGCCAGCTCCGCGAGGTGCAGAGCCCCGAGACCCATGCCGCGTCGCCTGGCTGCAGGAGGCTTGGAAAGGGTGCTCTGCATTGTAACTCTGCTTCCTGTATTTTTCTACAAGCAGCTCCTAATCTAAAAACAAGTAGGGAACGACAATTAAGGAAGAAGAAAAATGGCTTTCAAAAGCTCAGAAACAGACGTGCTACCGTGCAAGGGTTTCATTGAAACCAGAGACGCACCAGTAAAACTTCCCGATGCAGTCTGAGCCCAGCTCCCACATTCCGGCCCGGCAGCTAGCTTTCGCCTTCTGCCAAGGCGCTGTCTCCCTGAAATTTAATTAGACTGAGAGATCTTGTGAAGGAAAAGGATGAGGTTCCATTAAAACAAAACGTCGGCTCTGGACGCCAGCTGCTGTGTCCAAGCCGACACCTAGACCGGCCCCTTCTAGGGAAGGCAGGGACGCCCGGCTTGTTTTATACTCAACCCCTCTTGAGGGGCTTTCCTGCTTGTCCCTGGAGCGTCCCTTAGGGAAAAGGTAAACAGCTGGGCCTGCAAGGTTTGGGGCCTGGGCTGGGGTACACGAGGCTGGCCGGGGGACAGGCCCAGCGTCTTCCCCACTCGCGTGGGATCGGCTCTGACGACAGGCGAGGAACCAGTCGTGTGTTTTGCTCTCTGGGTCTCTCTGACAGTTCGGTTCCTCCTTTATTTATAGGCTTAAAGCCTTAGTATGACAACAGGGGCCGGGGCTGAAGGGACGTGATGATTTTATGTACAGTTTCCCAAACGCACGCTGTGCACTGGGTGGTCTGGACCTTTTCTTTAAAAGGGAGACAGGGCCGCTCTGGGAAGAATGTGAGGCATTTCTATGTGAAGACGGCGTTTCCTGAGCCCCGGCTCTGGGTGTCCTCCTGTTTCCACGGCTGTTCCTTAGGTGAGCATTGCAATGTCAGCCTGTGATTTATTCTTGTCGGATTCAATTAGGGTTGGCTGAGCGGCTCCCCAGCGGCGGGGCGGCACAGACGTCCGTGTGCGGACGCCCCGGCTCTTCCAGGTCCGCAGACTCCAGAGTGACCTTCAGGGCTCGTCCTCTGATGGCCGGGTCCAACCCAGAGGCCTAGGGCCTGAGTGCCCGTAGGCGGAGCAGCAAACCGACACAGGTAGGAAGCATGTTTTGCTGCAGCAATTTTTCCGGCTTTCCCGGTTTCTGTCCTTGTTACAGTGAAGTGATAAAGGGCCAGGCCAGATCCTGGAAAAGTCATTAGGCCAGTTCCCGAGCCCCCAGCAGTCAGCACAAGGCCAGGAGAGCAGGCCCGCGCTGCCTGCCGCCGCCCTCACCAGGCCGCTCTCCGCGCCCGGGCACCTCTTCTCTACCAGGATGACAACACGCCCTCTACGCCGCGCGGCCTCCCCCTCCCCCTGTGCTCTGGTCATTATTCAGCACAGTAAGCCCTTGGATACCCACCCACTTTCCTGAAAATCACCTGGGGAAAGCCATTAGGCAGATTCTATCACATTTCTTTTTAAAGTTCTTACTCTCATTTCTCTTGCTATTTCACTGAAGTTACATTAGGAAAGTTTTTAATATGAAAGTTAACATCCATTTTATTTTCAAGTGATGTGTTTCCTTAACAGGGCTGCCTGTATGCTCTCCGAAGGGCATCAGTTTAGGTGGAGAAACATCTAAGGGTGGGCGCTCTTTGGGCAGGAGGCTGTGAAACGCCCACAGCGCCCACAGAAAGAGCTGGACTCCAGCCTGTGGCTGAGAAGGGGCACAGACGACCCGGAGGCTCAGCCACCTCCCAGGACCTAAGAGCCGAGCGTGAGGGCTGCTCCACATTCATCGGCTTCCTTCCACTTTGCTTAAAAAAGCAAAACTGAGGAATGGCTGAGGTTCCCAGGGAATAAAAGAATGCCAGTGAATTTGGTTCCTGATGTAACTCGATGCTAATGCCTTCCTCTTGGGGAAATGCTCCTTTTTAGAAAGACAGAACTGCTCACGACGACAACAACGGACAGTCAATGGGAAACGCTGGCCCAATCCGGGCTGGAGACGCACAGCTGAGAGTCAGCGAGAATGAGAAGGGCCAAGTGGGGACCTTCCCTCAGCAAGCCCGCAGGAGAGTCTGCCTCCCGGGGGGCAGGTTCAGCGCCTCCTGCCCTCATGTGTGTCCTTTGCGCAGTGCCGGGAGCACCCCCCAGGACCCCCGCCGTTGGCACCGAGGAAGCAGAGGCCTGGCCTCCCCTCTGACGACAGGGCTGATAAGAGACGAGGAGAAAACCGCGGGCGTCTGGTCTGCTCAGGAAGCGGCCTCAGAGGGGCTGTCCGTCAGCGGGCTGCCGTCGGGCCTGAACAATGCCGGGCTCTCTCGTGGGGAAATCCAGTCCATCAGCACCACCCCGCTGCTGCTGACCCTGGAGATACCGGGCAGCTGGTGGGGCAGAGAGCACCCCCCCCCGGAGACGCCGTCATCTCCGCTGGGGGCCTCAGGATGTCGGGTCCCGGCCCCAGGGCTTGGGGTGAGGGGCACCTGAGCAGGTCCCCAGGAAGCTTATGGGCTGGGAACTACGATTTGTCATTTGGAACGAGCTACTGAGAGCTACCAAACCCAGGCCTGCAAGGCCACCTCCAAGTGCACCCCAGACATGGGTGAAGATGGGTACCCAGCACACAGAGCTCTCTGGAAGAATGACCGAGAACACGGACTTCCTGACACGTCCACTTCTAAATTTGTAAATAAAGCCTATGGTGGTAAATAGAAAAAGTATTCGTTTTATAAATGGAGAACCCAATTAACAGCATTTATAGTGCAGCCTTCATAGAGATGTCTGTTTTCATTTGTATTTTGAAAATATGGTTAGCAGAAAGAGAAATGTGGTTAGGATGAAGGGAAGAGGCCGGGACAGACAATTTTACAGTGGAAATTGCGATGAAGCACATCAAGTTCCTTTTAAACAGAGCTTGAGAAAAGGTCGTAGAGAAAGTCCTTTCAGGCTAAGGTGAGGATGGGGGCCCTCTCCTCGCAGAGTGGACACAAGGCTGGTACCCGGGCTGGTTCTGTCCCCGATGCCAGCCCCGGGCACCCCCGCACAGTCGCACGCCCTCCTAGGGCAGAGGAGCGGGCCCCAGAGAGGCCAGCCCACCTGCCTCCGGGCCTGGCTCACCCGGGCCAGTCTGTGCTCGGCTTCTCTCTCAATTTTGGCTGTGCTGGTTCTCGGCGGGGTGCAGGGCCTGCCCTCTAACTGTGGCGGAGGCGTCCCCTGCTGCAGAGCGCGGGCTCCATCGCGGCATGTAGGCTTAGCTGCTCTGCGGCACACAGCGGGATCTCCCCAACCCGGGGATCAAACACACACCTCCTGCCTCGGCAGGTGGACCCTCTCCCACTGAGCCCCCAGGGGAGCCCCTGAGCTTTCTCAAAGCTGCGCCCGGGGGCTGTCTGCGCCCAGGTTGCTCTGAAGGTGCCGGTGAGGCGGGGGGGTGGGCCTGGCCACGCACGCCCTGGCGAGGTGCCTCCTCCCCATCCCAGCCCGCTCCCTTCTCTGTCGGCTGTCCTCCGGGATCCGAGGTGCTCCGGGAGAGCTCGGTCAGTGCTGCCGCGGGAGCCTCTGGACCCTGACGCCCTCCCTGATGGTCACTCTCAGCGGCGGAGGCGGGGCCGCTGGAGGTGGCAACACAGGGCTGGTTCACGACAGGGAGATAAGATTGTCGGTGAGCTCAGCACATCCCAAGCTTCAAAGCCAGCAGCGTCTTTGTCGGAAATGACTGGTTACTGTTAATAACTGGGTCGAGGGTGTGAAGATTACCCAGGCTGGTAGGAGGTGACACCAAGCCCGCAGAAAGGAGATAAAGCTCCTTTAAGTGGACGATTAGAGGGGCTGTGACACTGTTGGCTGGTGGCCCCTGGAGCACGAGGCTGGGCGGCTCTGCCTCTGCCATTTAGGCCCTTCCACCCTCCAGGTGCTGCACATACACCAGCTAATTAAACCTCCAGACAATCGAAATGCAACTCAGGAGCTCCTGGATCTGCCACAGGAGGCCCCTTCCCTGGGCACCTGACAAGCACCCGGGGGCGAAGCCTGGCTCCCTGTTCGCTCACCTGCAGCCTGACGCGGGCTGGGGGTGCCCCTTGGCAAGGAGGCTGAGGCCGGCCACCAGGGACCGGGAAGGCCATTTCCTTCCCCGTTGTGAGGGGACCTGCTGGGCCCTAGACAGCCACCCCCTCCATGCCCCCGATTAGTACTAACAAATACAGGCTTCCCAGGTGGCGCTAGTGGTAAAGAACCTGACTGCTATTGCAGGAGACATAAGAGATGAGGGTTCGATCCCTGGGTCTGGAAGGTCCCCTGGAGGAGGGCATGGCAACCCACTCCAGTATTCCTGCCTGGAGAACCCCATGGACAGACGAGCTGGGTGGGCGACAGTCCGTGGGGTCGCAAAGAGTCGGACACGACTTAGCGCCTGGTGCGGCACGGCATTAATGAATACTGTAGATGCATGCATGCACCTAAAACATGGACAGGTTTCTTCCTTTGGGCTTTTCTCAATCTGAAGAGTGCATCAAGCTGTTCGATCTCAAGAAACCCCGCTTCTGTAACCTTCCCGCCCTCCTCTTTCTCACTCCAAACAGAAATGACAAAGCACTCATGCAAACACGCGTTCCCTCGCTGACCTGAAGAGATGCTGGGGCTGGCTCGGCCACGACCACATCCAAGTTCTCGCTTTCTGGTGGTTTCTCTGGGGAGCTTCTTAGTTGGGGAAGACAGGATGGCGGCTTCGACCCGTGTTAAGAGTTCTCTCGGCGTGTGGAAGACGTGCGTGCAGGCGAAGGTTGGCCTCTGTGACTCTGGCCGTTCTTTTGGCTTCCTGCCGGCGGCAGGTTTACCAGCTTGAGAGGCAGCCACGCTGCCTGGTTACCTGGGGTCTTTCCTTTTCTGTCTTTTCTAAGAGAAATAGAATCCCTCCCACAGAGGGACCATGGCCACAGAGATGCTTAAACCCGACAACTTGACGAATGTCATGAAGCCCCCAGGGGCCGGGCGCCGGAGCAGAAGACGCACAGCCCTCAGCAGGACGAACCCGCCCAGAAAACACGGCAAGAACATGCTCCGTGGACAGCCGTCTGAGAGGCAGAGAGCTCTCTGAGCAATATGGACGAAGCTGATGGGCGGGACCAACAGCGTGGTGCTGGGTGACCAGATGGCCACAATCAACCACACACTCGCCACCCACCACGCTGGAGGTTCTGTCCCGGCAACGGAGCTGGAGGTGCTGGGAACAAGATGTCCACCGGTCGGCGGCGGGCGGGGAGGGTGCTCTCACCCGAGGGCGGCGGGACAGAAGGTGTGTGCCCGCCAAAGCGCCGGTCTGCCCCCTTCAGATCCGTGTGTTTCGCTGCACACACTTTGTATCTCAAGACCAAAAGCTCCTTAGCCACCGACAGCGCAGAAACCGCCGGGGAGACCCAGCTGCCTCTGCAGCTCAGCCTCTGAGCCGTGTGGCCGAGGGGGAGTCTGAGCCTCAGGGTTTCAGGCTGTGCAGCGGGGGGAACGTCACCCACCAGGCGAGGCCCCGTGAGGGTCAGGATCCTGGGTGGGAACGGCCGACGTGTCTCTATAATGTCACAGCTCACGGCAACAGCGGGCTGGCTGTCGGCGCTTTCATCACCAAGGTGGGGGGAAAGCGGCACTTCTGACTTCTTGCAGTGACATCAGGTATGAATCTGTCCTCTTCAAGCAGGGGTGGTCTCACAGATTTGCTTTTATAGTTCTGTCACTTTGACTTGCACCCCAAACGAACTTCTATTTTTAGATTATAATTTTTGAACAATGGTAACCGATTTTATGTTTAGTTTTTCCTCCAATTATTGTAACCATTTCACACACTGTTGAGTGTTTCCAAACCTTTACTGTTTTAGATGCTGGGGGGGCAGCAGTGGACATGACGAAGCCTTGCTCTGAGCTTCGGTGTCAGCAGGAGGGACAGTCAAGAGGCTGGGATGTATGAATAAGCCCATCGAGGCCACAGGGGGTTCGGGGCAGAAGCCGAGGAGGAGGTGGGCTTGAAGAACAGTGGGAGGGCCTTCCTGGAGCCGTGCTGTTCATCAGCGATTCGATGGTGAGAGGCGCAGGTGGAGCCCTTGGGTCTCGGGGACAAAGAGAAGACCCCTGAGTCTGCACAGGGTGTCCAGGGGGTCAGAGCCCAGAGGAGCTGACGACCTACTGGCGTCCGGGGAATTCCCATCTTGGGGCCCAGGCCCTTCGAAGCAAAGCCACATACTCACGTGGCTTTATTCAGTGGTTGCTGATGGTCCCTTAGAGGACGTGCAGACCGCTGGCCACAGTTATGAACTGGCCACCTCAGCGTGGTGTAGCTTGAAAGCCTGTTTTTCTGATGCCCATGTCATTTTTGAAAGTAAGTATGGGGTTGACTTCTAGCTCTGTGTCTTACAAGGGTGAGTGAGTTCTTCTCACCTGGAGACTCTCACACCCCCCTTCCCTCCCTGCCAGTCTTTCCTGTGCTTGAGTCTCCCAGCCTGGGAACATCTGGCCACTCTTGGGGGCCGAGGTCTGGACATCTGCCCCGCAGAGTCAGGACCGTGCCCTGAGGCCAGGCAGGTCATGTCACCCCCGGGCCTGCCGGGCAGAGGGCAGGGCCTGGCGCTGCGCCAGCACCCGCTGCGGGGGTGAGGAAGGGCTGACCTGCCCCTGGTCCAGCGAGGACACAGTGGACCTCTTCCTGGGAGGTCGGGTCCCACCTCCTGGGCCACAGGCCCCTCTTCTGCCAGAAGCTCTTGCGAGGCTGGGACACAGCACCACAGCCTGCTGGAGTTCAACTGTTTCTGCCCCAATTCTCTGTGACGGTGTGACATAAAGGTCCACCCGCTGGCTCCACTTCAAGATTCGTGGACTTGATCAGCCTCCAGTGGAGTTCAGAGTCTCGTGTTCTTCGGGGCCCCGGGGGCTCTGAGCACAAGCTCACTGGTGTCTCTGACCTCACTGAGGGCGCTGAGCGGGGTGGGAGCAGCGGGAGACAGGGGCGGCGGAGGGACATGGGCATGCAGATGACCGGAGACGGAGGTGGCCAGGACCGGGAGCGTGCTGAGGATGCCGGGGCGGAAAGAGGTGGCGGACGTGACCCGCTGCCGGGGGAGAGCAGACAGAACACTTGCCATGGATGGGGGGGCAGGGGTGGGATTTGGGGAGAACGCCCTGGGTGGGGGCTCCAGTGAGCGCATGTGAACCGACGTCCAGAGACGGCATGTGGACTGACGGCGCTACCAGTCAAGTTCCAGAGTCACGTTTTATCAGTGCCCCCTGACTTTAGATAGCGCCTCCTTCAGATAGCGCCTCCTTTTCAAGGACACATCTCCTTTTCATGATGATGATGCAGAGGCTCTTCCAGAAGATGGCTTTCGTAAAATCACCCTGTGATCGCCTCTATGGTTCTGAGGGACACACTGGCTTATTCTGAATCTTGATTTGATACCAGACTCTTGGTGGAGGAGGTCTGGTTCACCCCATGTCAGAGGGAGGCCCACAGCACCGTCCACGCCCAGCCGGGGGGCAGCCTGGCCGTGCCCAGCCTGAGCGAGCAGAGGGTTAAGCCAGCTGTGTCCACGCGTCCTGCGGCCGCAGCAGGAGGAAGAGGGGGGGGACCTTTCACATGACATCATAAAAGCCTGATTTATCGCCAGCTACCAAACATCTAGAAAATCATAACATCCTTTCAGGAAAACGCAGTGGAAAATAATCAGGCTGACTTTGATGGAAGCTTCGGTGGCGATTCCAAGTGTGGCTGGCTGTCCTGCGATCCCGGCAGAGGCTGTGTTTGTGGCTGGAATGGCTGTCGCCGCTGAGGCTGGGGTCCGAGCTGCGTGCTGCCCACGGCTGAAATAAAACAGGAGCCTGTGTCACCCTCTGCCAGCTTGCCCAAGTGCTTCAGTGTGAGAATCATCTGGAAATGCCAGCTGTGCCCACACAGGAGGAATCATGGATCACAGGACCACGGGCACCATCTGGCCACGTGACCCCACAGGTCCCTCCTGGGACCCCACTGTGCATGCTGTGTCGTGTTCCCAGGGCGGGAGCCCCATCTAAGACGAGCCGTCATCCTCAGTAAACACGGGGCCAAGAGATGACATGGAAGAGACGCTCGGAAGCGTCCAGGAAGCCAAGGGCTGGCCTCTTCCCGCACAAATGTCCGACCTCCGAGCGTTGCTCCTGTGCAATAACTGGGTCAGATCTCCTGACAGGAGCCATGTCTTCCCTGACATGTCTGTGAACAGATCCTGGAAAGGGCCACCTCATGGGGGGTTGGTGGTGGCCCAGGACTCCGGTCGCAGCAAGTCCACACGACGGTTGGCACAGACTGTGGCCCGCGTTGGCCCAGCGATGCCTCCCTTGAAGGTCCTGGGCCCCTGGGGTTTGGGAGGACAGACGGGGGGACTTGGGCAGGAAGGCCGCGCTGGACTCTGCTCTCACCAGATTTGCTGCTTCTCCCCCAGAGTGTAGCTCGGACTCTTCACAGAATCATGGGCGACTGCATGGGACCCCGAGAAGGTTCCCCAGAGGCTGGGGCTCCGTGTGGCCCCCGAAGGGGAGAGGTCAGAGGTACTCAGCCTGGCTCCAAGCCGTCAGCCTGCAGAGGGGTCTCCAGGCACCTGGGGCTGCCCTGACACAACACTGCCAGCGCCCCCAACCCCCCTCTTGAGTTTGTCAACAGAAAAGTGCTGCCGCGACCCCCCAGGGCCCGCAGAGGAAGGCGGGGCGGGCGCGGGGCCTGCCCCGCTTGCAGAGCTGCGGCGGGAAACCCTGCAGCTTGGGCTGTTCACAGAGGGTGGGAGCGGCACTGAGGCCCCTCTGTCCGCGTGGGCCAGGACGCGGGCAGCTTTATTTTAGAGCTGGTATCCTGGTGGGTGAGGGGAGCACCCCTGTGGCTGAGACTCAGCGGTAGACACGGGGCACATGGAGCAGTCTGGACACGGGCACGCAAGCCAGCACCTGGGGTCACTCAGGGGGTTGCTATGGGGACCGTCGGGGTGGGGGGCCGGGGGACAGACCGAGCTCTGCAGTCGGGGTGCCAGGGCCGAGTCCTGAAGATCAGGCCACTGAGGGCAGGACAAGCCCTCCCCCTTAGAGGGCTCTGCCCTTCATCCGACCCAGCCCACCCCCACAGAACCCCGGGAGCGCAGGGCTGCGGCGCCCTCAGCCCCCTCCCCGGGAAAGGCAGTCTGTCCATCCCAGCCCCAGTGACAGCTTTGAATGGGTGCTGGCCCCAGTGAACGCCCCGGGGAGGCTGACTGCAGGACTGACCGCACGCATCCCCGACTCAATGAGAACAGGCCTGGAGCTGTGAAATGCGGGCAATGGCTTGGGGCCGGTCACCTCTCCTCGCACATTTTCCCAGGATCATTCTTTAGAAGGGACGACCTAAGCAGTGCTTGTTCCGAGGGGAACCTCACGTCTTTACCATCGGGTGCATCACGGCTTCCACCCCGAGGAGGGAGGACCTCTGTCTGCGGCGGGGCTTCTGAGTGGCTCACGTGTCTCAGGCTGCCTGCAGAGCGGCCCTCGGCATGGTGGGTGGTGCTGTGGGTTGTCTTATTCTCTGTGCAGAGCTGCCCCAGGAGGCACAGCCTAACCTTGCAGCTAGCACCACGGTACTGATGTTATACGGGAGAAATCCACGGCGAGCATTAGCTCTGATAACCCGCGTGCCTTGCTGTTACAGTGAAACTGTGGACGCCTGGTAAGAAAATGCAGTGGGATTTTCCTCGGTCCTTTATTGCCTCCTCAGTAAACATGCAAAGCTGTTGCACAGAGAATCATCAGAGGTTTTAGTTTTGTGATACTTTAATTCATGGGTTGTTGAGCTGATTACCACTGCCAAATGATAAAACATCGTAACTATTAACAATTTTAAATGAAAGTGTTTTTGTAAAGCAGCTGCATTTTATAGGCCTATATGTAGACAGACTGTGGAACACACTGGCTGCTGCCTCTGTGTTGAACTTCCCTGCTGAGAGAGGACTTAAAACTTGGACGGTCTTCTCAGAGGTCTTCTCCGAATTCACTGCTCTGAACTCACAGCTAAGGGCTATAAAGGCAACACTGTACAAAATCAGAAATAAAGAGATCCTGCCCTAACTTTAAGGCATCGTTTTAAAATCTCGAAATGTAAATACAATTCTTGCTTTGTTTAAAGTGTCAACTTATAGTCCTGTCTATGAAACACCTGCATGTGCAGGTTTTGCTAAAATTCACTGCCCCTGGGCCGGAACCCCCGGCACGGGGGGCGTGCACCCTCAGCCTCAGAGTCCTGACCCCACGAGTCTGCGGCGCCCCCTCGGGAGCAGGTGCAGGAGGGAGAAGCGCGCACTCCTCGGGGCTCGCAGAGTCATCCCATGACGCAGCTCAGCCCGGGTCCTGAGGATGCGCCATTCGCTTCCCAACAGACGGGAGAACTCAGTTTCAGAGGTCAACTCAGGGGTCAGAATATCTGATGACGTCTCAGTCTCTAAATGTAACAGTTATGCTAGGCCAGCAGCATTAGACCTCCGTGGAGCACAGTTAACACCACGTTTCGGCTTCCCTAATAAGACAGCCCTTCAACTACGGTCCCGGAGGATTGACTTCTGTCCTGCACCATGATGGCCGGCTGCTCCAGAGCCGGTGCGGCCGCCCGGGGCTCCTGCCCATCTCCACACCCGCCCGAGCTGCCGGAGGGCGTCTCCTGCTCGGTCAGGCCGGGGACACAGACCCAGGGGATGGTCTCAGCCAGGGCTGCAGACCCGGGTGACCGTCTCAGGTCTCAGCCAGGCCCGCAGACCCAGGGGATGGTCTCAGGTCTCAGCCAGGCCCGCAGACCCGGGGGATGGTCTCAGCCAGGCCCGCAGACCCAGGGCATGGTCTCAGGTCTCAGCCAGGCCCGCAGACCCAGGGGATGGTCTCAGCCAGGCCCGCAGACCCGGGGGATGGTCTCAGCCAGGCCCGCAGACCCGGGGGACGGTCTCAGCCAGGTCCGCAGACCCAGGGGACGGTCTCAGCCAGGCCCGCAGACCCGGGGGACTCTTCCCAACTGCCTCTTCCTTAGACTGAAGGCAGGCTTCTCATATCCTTCCTATAAAGACATTTATGTTGCTTCAAAGATGGCCCTCGGATGTTACGGTCCTGATGGCTTTTTAAGAAAATAGCTCTAAGCTGCCTTGTTTCTTTACGCTGGTTTCTAAGAGTTTTCCAAGTTCATCTTTCAGAGAGCCCTCAGAAAAAGCCTTAAAGGAGGAACCGGCTTTCTGGCCTGTGACCCTGACCCCCTTATGGGAAGGATCCCCCGTCTGGCGCTGGCTCTGAAGTGGCCCCCCAGGCCCGAGTCCTCAGGAGTGCGAGGAGGACTGAGGCTGAGGGCTCCGCCCCGACTCACTCTGCACTCAGGGGTCACCCACATGACGAGCTGCTCCCCAACTTCCCTCCAAGGACACCTCCCGAGCTGAGGACACCCCCAGTGACACCCTCCTCTCTCTTCCTGTAAACGGAAGAGGCTCTTGGAAACACTGGCCTTTCCCGGTGCCCCCAGGACACAGGCACTGTGCCTCCGCCATCGTGACCAGGCAGACCCAGGACTGCTCCGGAGACCCCGACACGGCCCTGGCATCTTACCTACCAAGCAGGATAATACACAAGCAGGGGGAAGCGCCAGACTCACTGTCTCTTAAAGAGATGCCTTAAAGAGCTGCCACAGTCCTGTCAGATGGAAGAAAGGACACGTGAACGGAACAGGAAAACACCCAATGGGGGACGTGCCCACCAGGAGTTTATCCTCCAGGGAGCGTGCCCTTAAGGAGCGTGCCCTCCGGGGAGCATACCCTCCAGGGCAGGGCCAGGTCGGCGGGTGGGTGGGTGGGCGTGAGGGTGGGCCCGAAGCCACTGTCCTGGCCCCTGTGGGTGAGATCCAGGCCCAGTCCTGTGGGGCTCCCCTGGGAGGGAGTCTGAGCGGCACTGGCCACGCTGGGCTCCTTCATCCGGTGGGGCTGGCTGCCCCGGGCATGTTGCCGCATGCTGGCAGCCCACACTCACCCTGGCCTGTTCCCGCTGTGTCTGCGCCCACTCCGTCCTGCAGGTGAGGACGCTTGGTGACATACCCAGAACACCAGGCTGATGGGGGCTCCTGAGTACGGCTGCCCCCACCCACTCACGCGGCCCCGCAGGCATTTCTGGTCCGAGCAGGCAAGGGACCGACAAGGCAAACAGACGTTCTCCTGAAGGCCCCTCTGAGGTGCACCGGGAGCTCCATTCCTGAGGTTGCCCACCCCCATCTCTGCCCGTGCCGACCATGGGTGCACACTCGGGCCTTCAGTTAGGGTCTCAGGCCTGACTGTCAGTACCACGATTCTGGGGGGACCTCTGGGGCCTGCTCTTTAGCCTTTGGCAGTGCAAGATGTGGGGCTGGATGCGACCAGGTGTCAGGAGGCCAGCAGACCGGCCGCCCCGCGAGCCCGTGTCCACCCTTGTCCTGCACCCCTGGCTGCACAGACGCCCTGCCTCCCCATCGTGCGTCAGCAGAGACCCTGGGCTGCACCATCGCCCGCCTGCTGTCCTCCTGTCTACACCCGCCGCCTGTCCTTGCCTGTGCATTGACGGTGCACAGACAGACACACACACACGCGCGTGCTGCCCTGGCCGCCCCCCACACTTGCCCAGGTCACCTGCCTGGTCTAAGCGTCCCCCTTGGTTTCACAGGCTTGCGCGTCTCACTCTAACCATCCAGCCCACCTCCAGCTCAGAGACCCACCGGGCCTGCGGCTCCCTGGCTCTCCTGTGCGCTCAGGCCAGTCTCCCGGGGGTCTGAGAGCGGCTCAGACGTGGCTTCCTCCTCTGATCCTCAAGGTGTTGCCTTGACTGATGCCCTTAGCTGGTGTCACTTCTCATCTCGGTTCTGACTTATTCATATAATTTGCTTATCACTCAGACTTGGCTACAGCCCACTCTAGAAAAAAAGATGAATTTTTCCTTTGCTCTATGATCAAAGATGGTGCTGTGTTTATAATGAGACTTCAAAATCAAGTGCAAAAGCTGCAAACATATGGAAAGACATCCCGTGTTCACAGATTGGTAGATTTAATATGTTTAGAGGAAAATACCACCAAAGATATCTACACAGCTAAATGCAATCCCTATTAGAACCCCGATGGGATTTTCTTTCTTTTTTTCTTTTTTGCAGAAATAAGAATCTGTCCTAAAATTCATATGAAATCGCAAGGGTCTGGTAATAGACTAAGGACTGTTTAAAGAAAAGAACAAAGTTGGAAGTGTCACACTTCCTGATTTCAAAACTTATTACTGAAGCTACGATGACAGTCTGAGCTGTGTGCTTCTGGCATAAAGATAGATGAATAAACCAATGCAATAGAACCCAGATCTCAGAAATAGACCTCTGCATATGTGATCAAATGATAAAATGGCTAGAAGAAAACATAAGGGGAAAGATTTATGACACTGGATATGGCAATAGTTCCTTGGATATGACACCAAAAGCACAAGCAATAAAAGCAAAAACATAAACTGGACTACATCAAAATTTAAAACTTCTGGATATCAAAGGACACAATGAGCAGGGAGAAAATACAACCACTGAAATGAAGAAAACATTTGAAAACTAGGTGTCTGAGAAAGGGTTCACATCCAGAATAAATGCAGAACTCCCACAACTCAGCAACAGCAAAACAAACATCCTGACTGAAAAATGGGCAGAGGACTTGAATAGACATTTCTTCAAAGAAGACACCCGGATAGGCAATAAGCAAATGAAAAGATGCTCAACATCACTAACAAGTATGGAAACACTAATCAAAACCTCACGGGATATGACTGCACTCCCACTCAGATGGTTACCCTGAAAACAAACCACCACCAACAATAGAGAATGACAAGGGCTGGCAAGAATGTGGGAGACTGGGACCCCTGCACCCTGCTGGTGGGGGTGTGAAATGGTGCAGCCACTGTGGAGAACAGTGAGGAGACGCCTAAAAAATAACAAAGTTAACACATGACCCAGCGATTCTACTTCCACTTCTGGGTGTCTATGCAAAAGAACTGAAAGCAGGGTCTTGAACAGACATTTGCACACACATGTTCGCAGAAGCATCATTCACAACAGGCAGAAGGTGGAGGCAACGCAAATGTCCATTGAAGGATGACGGATAAACAAGGTGTGCTCCATACACACAGCGGGACATCGTTCAGTCTTAAAGAGGCTGGGAATCCTGACCGAGGATCCAAGGTGGGTGGGCTCTGGGGACACTGCGCTCAGAGAGACGAGCCGAACACAGAAGGACAAATATTGCACGACTCCACTCACGTGCGGCCCCTCGAGGAGCCTGCTTGTGGGGACAGAAACTCGGAGGGTGGGCTTCAGGGGCTGGGGGCGGGGGGTGATGGGTTGTTGCTTAGTGGGGACCAAGTTTCAGTTCTGGGGGAGGGAGGTGTTCTAGAAGCACAGAGGTGATGGCTGTGAAGGTAGGTGAGGCCACAGCACTTGAAAAAGGTTAACATGGCAAAGTTTATGTATACTTTACCACAAAACTCCATCAGCACCCAATTTAGAAATGAACAAACCACTTCTATCCAGAGTCACTAAGTCTCCTTCATCCTTCAGAAGGTGGCACACCTGAGCCTCGAGTCTCGTGTCCCCGGCGTCCAGCACGGGGCTGGGGACACCAGGAGACTGGTCACTAAGAAAGGAGCAGGGCCGACACAGGCACCCTGCCTCTCCTTTCCCGTTTCTAAGGCTGCTCCTTCCACTGTTTCATGCTCAACTGACATGTGTGTGTATCCTTTTAAGTGAAGAATTTCCCTATTTAAGTAAAATATTTATATTAACTTTCTTTTAAGGTTGAAAGCCCTTCATATTTTAAACACAAAACTAGAACGAAGGGTAAAATGATGTCTGTCTGTCTGGCCCGAGGGCGTTCTGTCTGCCCCCATGTATCGGGTCCCGGTGGTCAACGGTCAGAGTCAGGGTCACATGTCTGTGTCTGGCCGGGGCCCCTGGGGAGGGAGGGAGTGGTCTGTCCAGCCTGGACTCTGTGCTGAGTCTCCTGGGGGAGACAGACGCAGGGTGCTGTGGGTGAGCACGGCTCCGTCAGCAGGCATCCCCTGAAGCCATGGGGCCGTTCGGCCCTGGCCCAGGCCCCAGCGGGCGGGTGGCGTGGTCCACACCCCAAGGACCCGTTGTGTTCCTGATGCAGGTCCTAATGAGCACCTTCAGGACGCGTGTGTCTGAGATGCATGCCCAGGCTTCCCACCTCAGTGAGAGGCGGCCCCACTCAGCGCCCCCGCGGCGAGGTCCATGGCAAAGCCTCAGCCCGCCTGCCGCTGACTCCAGGGGCTGGGGGGAGTCTGAAGGTCCTCACACGGGACCAGAATGAGCGGGGCTCGTGGAACTGGAGGCTCGCAGCACCCAGTGCCCAGAAGAGGCAGGGCCAGTGGGACCCTGGACACCCCGCAGACGCTGCGGGCGCATCTCCAGCCAAGCAGAGGACGCGGGGGATGACGGCGTGTCTGTGCTGAGAGCCTGGGCGGGAAGCTGGGCAGAGGCCCGACTCCGCCTGTCTGATCTGCAGCTGCCCGCTGCCTGTGTCCACCCAGGCGACACGACATCACAGAACAGGACAGCAAAGTGAAAGTCCAGACCCGCTGTGAAGTCCTCGTACAACAGACACAACCACGGAGGACACACAGACGCGTGTCCACATGCAGTGCCTGAGCGCTCAGCAAGCTGCGTGGGGGGCGCCCGTCCGTCCAGCCGGGCCCAGGGCTCCGTGTGGACACTCGGGTGCGAGGGGCGCCCGTCCGTCCAGCCGGGCCCAGGGCTCCGGGTGGACACTCGGGTGCGAGGGGCGCCCGTCCGTCCAGCCGGGCCCAGGGCTCCATGTGGACACTCGGGTGCGAGGGGCTCCCATCTGTCCAGCCGGGCCCAGGGCTCCGTGTGATCGGCACTGGCCATGGCACACGGCCCTCTTCTCTCGTCTCGACCTTGAGACGCGGTCCGAGGAGGCCACAGAGTTGAGCCAGTGGTTTCCACTCTGCCCGTGAGTGTCGCCACCCGAGGCGGGAGGGTGACCCCCTGCACACGATACAGCCCCCCAACCCTACCCCCGCTCCTAGAACACTGCAGGAGCCCCCGGGTGGCCAGCTCTTGGCTCCGGCCCCACCAGCATCCTTCCAGGTCGTGAATCCACTGCAGTGGACTGCACCCAGGCGGGGGCTGTGAGAATCGGTGGTCGGCAGTGACCGACTGGCCAGCACCCGGGAAAGTCCAGGAATTCTCGAGGACGGTCATCAGGCACGTGAATATGCGACCAGCTTCACGTCTTCAAAGCACCGCACACGTGGTAATTACTGAGCCTCACGACGCTCTGTGGCGCGGCTAAGGTCACCTCCACCGGACATAGGAGGAAGCCGGCCGGCTGAGCGGGCTGCCGGAGGCTGCACGCCACACCGGGAGCGGGCGGGGCCATGAACTCCTGGCACCTGGCCCTGGTCGGCTTGGGGTGCTGGGGTGCCGTCAGCTGGCTCACCTCACCGGGGCCTCCCCGCCCAGCTGGGGAGCCAGGGGGCCGGGAAGCAAGAAGCAGGTCGACAGCTGACGGTCAGCACCCACCCGCCCTTGGGCTGCTCAGCCTGACGCCTGGGGCATCCTTTGCCATGGTGGGCCTCAGTACAGCGGACCCTCTGTCGACTGAACAGAGGTTCCCGGAGGAGGGAGGTGGGCAGGGACACGAAACGATGGGCAGGCTGAGTGACGAGCCCTTCGAGAGGCCCCGTGCAAAAGAGGTTACATGTGGCCAGCTTTCCGCATCATGCCGCCATAATCGCAGAGGCCACCTGCCCAGCAGTCCCAGGACGCTGGACCCCGGGGTTGGGGCCTCCTCTGGGCTGGACCTCCATCGGGGCAGTGTGGGGGAGTCACCCCGTAATGCCCCCCACTCCTGGGGTCACAGCATCCTTAGAACCTGGTGCTAGAAGACAGCAGAGTCAGGAACAAACCTCGTCTCTCCTCGATAGCATGGACTTTGGTCAGAGGTGCCCCGGCTGGGCCACAGTCATCCCGGGGGCACTCCTGGGAAAGGGCCCCAGCAGCTCAGGGCGCAGCTGGACGAGGATGCACGCGGTGTCCATGCGGGGCTGCCCTCAGCCGCACCCGGACGCAGGTCTAGGGGGCTGCTGTGTGGGGGGCAGAGCAGGAGGAAGTGGGGCCGCTCCGTCCACCGCCTGCAGGCGGCCGCCCCTCCTGATCTGCCTGGACCATGGTTCAGGACCGAGGGTGCCCTGGGCCTCTCCACCCACCATTAAATGCCGCTCAATCACAGAGGCAAACGCAGTCACGCTGGGCAGCCAGATGCTATCGCTGCAGACCCTCCTCATAAACCGCAGTGAAACTCGAGAGCTTGACGAGCGCGGCTAAGCAGCTGCACCTCTGACCCGACCACATTACCCCGGCCCCATCAATCCCGCGTCAGCATAAACAGCATTCCCAGGCACCCCCGCCACCAGCGCTGAGGAGCGGCTGACAGCCTAAACATTTTTTAACAGCAATCTTGTCCTACAACACCAAGGGGATTTGCCCGGTATCTGGGGCTTTATAAAACCATATGAACATGCTGAAAGAATTAAAACCCTTTAAAGATGAAAAATGGATGGTGACAGTGCTTTCTGGAGCCCGGGGGCGGTGATGGCAGCACAGGGTGGCAGAGGCGGGCTCAACGTCTCTATTTTTCCAGGTGACTCACCTGCATCACTTTTCTCCTGTCTCAGGGGTGTGTGTGTGTGCAGTCAGGTCCAGGTCTGTGCGACCCCGTGGACTGCAGCCCCCCAGGCTCCTCCCTCTGGCCATCGGATCCTCCAGGCAAGAACACTGGGGTGGGCTGCCATGCCCTCCTCCAGAGGATCTTCCTGACCCAGGGATGGACCCTGTGTCTCTGGAACCTCCTGCCTTGGCAGGTTCTTACCTCTGTGCCACCTGGGGAGCCCCGTGGGTGCTTAAGGTGGCCATTCAAAAAAAAAAAATGTGTCCCACTTATCAGTGGCTTGGACATTTCAAAAGGACAGGACACACTTATTGTCCTGGGTAGGTGTTCCTGACTGTGTGTGCGGGGGCCTGAGGAAACACTTCCGGGGTCCCTGTCTCTGCTTGAGGCCAAAGCTCAGGGGACGAACGTGCGGGGCCGGGACGAACGAGGAGAGACCGTGACCTGTCGCTTGATTCCTAACATCTCAAGCGGATGAGGCTTAAATTCCTGTACTATGCGAGGGTTTAGTTAGGATTTGAATATATTTATGAATACCATTCCATGTAATGTTATTTCAAAAGAGAAGACCAACCTTGGGAATATCTGTTTAATTTTTTTTTTTCACTTTGTATAAAAACAGTATTTAGTCACTTTGTGGCTTAGCTTCCAAATAAGGAGGATGCTGTTGTTTTTTGTTAAGATACTACAACAGCACATAGGGAAGCAAATAAACATATGATTATAAGATTTATAAACCCTAACAGAGTGCTTTGAAAAGTATGTTATCAAGATGATTTAAAAACATCTTTGCATTTTAAATTCTAAAAAAAATAGGCAGAAAATGTCAATATTTCAGAGACATGGGGGGAAGAAAAGAGAACCCAAACAGTAAAAACAGAACATTTCCAGTAAGGTAAAAAAAAAAATACTATCAACTTAGAAATAAGTGTTGGGAACACGCGCTGCTCTTAGCCACACGTCACTGAGATTTGCTGAGGCCCGAGCACGAGGAGTCGGCAGGTCCCGAGAGGCCGTGGGGTTCTCACACAGACCCCGACGTCGGCGGGGCCACGAGGCCCGTGGAAGCTTCGTGAGCCACATTAGGGGATTATATATCTCTTCTCTCAGAAGGAGCGGGCTGAACGGACGTGCCCCTCGTGAGGCTGGCGTGGAGGGGGCACCCACTCAGCTCGTGCCCCGGGGGACGCGCCCAGGCCCCGGGGGATGCGCCCAGGCCCCGGGGGACACGTCCAGGCCCCGGGGGACGCACCCAGGCCCCAGGGGGGGACACGTCCCGGCCCCAGGGGGGGGACACGCCCAGGCTCCTGCAGGCCCTTCCGGGCACGGGCCATCCCTGAAGCCGGTCAGGGTCTGCGGCCTCTGAGGCTCTTCCCAGCTTTCGGATCAACGTTTGTTTGGAGGAAAAAACGACTCCATACATCTGCCCTCTGCCACTTAAATAAAAAGAAACAGCATGCGCTGTGTGCTTTGCTGCTTAAATGAAGTGTGTTGGCGGGGAGGGGGGTTTGGAAGACCCCAGGGAGGTAAGGAAGCCTCTGGTAGAAGGGAGGTTGGCGGCTGGGGCTGTCACAGCCTGTCCAGTGACGGCAGGGGGCCGCTGCGACCCCCGCCCCGAGAGCCGGAGGGCTCCTCAGAGGCGCCCCCAGTGTTACAACGCTCCGCAGACCCACCCAAGCCCGGGAGGATCACGGGTCTCTCCTCACCGGAGAGGAGCTGCTGCGGGGGCGGGGGGCGTGGGTGGGTGGGTGTTCAGAGCCGCCCTGACCAGGAACTCGGGGTGCGGGGGGCAGACACGGGCCGCTCCTCTCTTCCAGACCGGGGGCTTCTGGGGCTCCTCCCACCTGATCGGGGGCTTTGGGAGACCCGCGGGTGGTCAAAGGACCCCTTCCCGGGGAACACAGGCCAGAAAGGGGGTCTGTTCCCCCCGAGGCATCAGGGCGGGTAACTGACGCTTGGTTTCTCTTCATGAATGAGCAGGTCGGATATCTAAATGGAACTGGTTTGTCCAGACTGGACGAGACAGAAAATGCATATCCGTATGAAAAGTTAGAACACTCTCCAGGCTGGCATCATAATTACAAGGACATCTACAACGAGGGAAGCCACGTGGACAGAGATGCTGGATGCAGAGACCTCCGGAGGTAAGAGCAGCTCAGTGACACTGCAGATAATCATCTCCACACGTCTCCTGTCTTCAGCTGTGTTTTTAGTCTTTGCTCTGCATTCCACGGTTCCAAAAGCCCAAGTCACCGGCGGGTCAGCCCATGGCCCGGGGTGCGTACCTCACACATCTGAACAAACGCATCTTTGCTCTGAAACGTGAAAACTTTTGCTCTGAGGCAGGGTGCCGGGTCTGCCGCGGTGGCGCCGCGGTTCTGCTGTCAGGGCCTGGCTGGCAGGCTTCTCCAAGCTCGAGACAATGAGCGCCTCTGCCCACGCTCACCCCTACCCACGCAGGCCTCCAGGAGGTTTGCACAGTTGGGCAAAGGTCTGAGGGTGCCTCCTGCCCTCCCCAGGCCAGCAGGGAGAGGGCCCGCTGCACCAGAGCCCGAACCCACTGCTCCCCAGGCCTGCGGAGACGCCGGGCCTGGGGTGCCCCTGGCCCTCCTCTGGGAGGTGCCTATGGGCTGCCTCGCCCTCCACGCCCTGTTCAGAGGAAGCCACAACCCCAGGCCACGTTTCCGCCCAATGGCTCTTCTGAGAAGTCCAGGGTGTCCAGGAGGGTTCAGGCTGAGGGCCCCCTGACTCCCTAGACCCCGGCAGGGGGCCCCGGGTCCGGGGCTCAGTCGTGGGTGCGAGCCGCTGAGGAGGGGACCCTGGAGGAAGCATTCCACGGTCCTGAGTGACTACAGGTTACAGACTGGAGAAGCACAGCTCCAACATCAGCACACGCTACCGCTGTGCTTCCCCAGAAGCGTGTTCTCTCCTGGGTCTGACGACGCCACTTACCGCCCATCAGGAGAAGACCCTGATGCTGAGGGCAGGAGGAGGGGGTGACAGAGGACGAGATGGCGATGCACATGAGTCTGAGCAGGCTGTGGGAGATGGTGAGGGGCAGGGAA
The DNA here is from genome assembly GCA_015832495.2 of Alces alces. Classification (NCBI taxonomy): domain Eukaryota; kingdom Metazoa; phylum Chordata; class Mammalia; order Artiodactyla; family Cervidae; genus Alces; species Alces alces. The sequence continues at coordinate 48,429,912 of JADEYB020000019.1, read as the reverse complement.
GTCAGGCGTGCTGCAGTCCACGGGGTGCTGAAGGGTTGGACACGCCTTGCCGGCTGAACAAAACGAAGCAGCACCCCCAGGATGACCAGCCTGGGTTAGGGTCGGGTTCAGGAGGGAGTCGGCCTCTGAAGTCACGCTGTGCTGTTTCCCAACGTGATGAAGACGGCACGCTAGGCAGTCACAGAAGACGGGGGTGGGGTGGGGGAGGCGCCACGATGGGAAGTGGTCCCAGAGCAGCGATGGGGGCCTGGCTGTGTGTGTGTGTGTGTCCACACCCATGCACAGGCACAGACAGAAGAGACCTAGAGTTCTGTTAGATTCGTGCTGCACAGAGACCATTCCCGGGAACGAAAGTCTAATGTTCCCAGTTTCAGGTCCAACATCCTCTGTCACTTGTTAAGCCTTTAAGGTTATGTTCCAAACTGGGAAAGGAGTATGTCAAGGTTGCATATTGTCACCCTGCTTATTTAACTTATATGCAGAGTACATCATGAAATGAGCTGGGCTGGAGGAAACACAAGCTGGATTCAAGATTGCTGGGAGAAATATCAATAACCTCAGATATGCAGATGACATCACCCTTATGGCAGAAAGCAAAGAACAAAAGCCTCTTGATGAAAGTAAAAGAGGAGAGTGAAAAAGCTGGTTTAAAACTCAACATTCCAAAAACTAAGATCATGGCATCCGGTCCCATCACTTCATGGTAAATAGATGGGGAAACAATGGAAACAGTGAGAGACTTAATTTTGGGGGGCTCCAAAATCACTGCAGATGGTGAATGCAGCCATGAAATTAAAAGTCACTTGCTCCTTGGAAGAAAAGCTATGACCAATCTAAGCAGCATATTAGAAAGCAGAGACATTACTTTGCCAACAAAGGTCCGTCTAGCTAAGGCTATGGTTTTTCCAGTGGTCATGTATGGATGTGACTGTTGGACTATAAAGAAAGCTGAGTGCCAAAGAATTTGAACTGTGCTGTTGGAGAAGACTCTTGAGAGTCCCTTGGACTGCAAGGAGATCCAACTAGTCCATGCTAAAGGAAATCAGTCCTGGGTGTTCATTGGAAGGACTGATGCTGAAGCTGAAATTCCAATACTTTGGCCACCTGATGCAAAGAACTGACTCACTGGAAAGAACCCTGATGCTGGGAAAGATTGAAGGCAGGAGGAGAAGGGGATGTCAGAGGATGAGATGGTTGGATGGCATCACCGACTCGATGAACATGACTCTGAGTAAGTTCCAGGAGTTGGTGATGGACAGGGAGACCTGGCGTGCTGCGGTTCATGGGGTTGCAAAGAGTCGGACGTGACCGGGCAGTTGAACTGACTGAACTGAACTGGGAGGCATTTCCCAGTGCCTGGTCCCCGCGATCAGACGCGGAGAGAGAATTCAGGGATGGTCCCAAGGGTCCCTGGAGACAGCAGACATGAAGGCTGCACGTGGAGCGGACAGGAGAGGAGAGAGCCTGTTTGCCCACCAGGCTCCGCGGTCCCAGGAGAAGCAGGCGCCTCACCAGGCCCTGGTCTGCCCCACCTCTCACGGGTTCTTCTCTCCCTACTTGGGCGTCTTGGGCTGGACGGAGCGCCTCCCCCAGGGTCCCTCCCCGGTGAGTTGAGAGGACGGGTAGGCGCTGGCTATGCAGCCCCCACGCCTGGCCGGACACTTTCGGGTGATTCTGAAGGCACCACCCCGCCCCTAACTCCGTGCTCTTAAACATGAAACGCACCGCCTATCAGCCCGCAGCAGCTGACTGAGGATCAGGCGGGCCTGCCCTGGTTTTGAACTTCGGCGAAAACAGATGAGGTTCGGGGTTTGAGAGGGCCTCTCTGGCTTCGGGTCAGCGCTAGCATCCTGACATCCACAGCGTCCCTGTGGCCGTCCCAGGCGTCACGGCTGCGCCCCTGCACACGCTGGGGCCCCCACTGCTCCGGTCCCCTCCCCCCACCCCCCACTGCTCTCTTGGTTCCACAAGGCTCCACCTTTCTTCCTTTGATTTCTCTTCAGCTGTGTTGTCAAAGGGCCTTCTTAAAAGTAGACTCCTTTTCAGAGCAGCTTTCATTTTGCAGAAACATGACACAGAAGGTAGACGGGGGGCCCCTGAGTCCCTCCTCCACCGCCCCCGCCCCGGAACGACCTCCCCTGTGAACATCTTAGTTACAACTGATGGACCGAGACCCGCGCACTGACTCAAGTCCATACTGGAAACTGCGGTCCTCTGGGTTCTGACTGACGTGTGATCTCTCCTAGCCAACACACAGGCTCGTACAGAGTCATTCTACCTCCTTAAAAGATAAAACCCCGTGCTCCACCGTGTATGCCATGCATGCGTGTGTGCTGTCGTGTCCGACTCTGCAACCCCATGGACTGTAGCCCGCCAGGCTCCTCTGTCCATGGGGTTCTCCAGGGAAGAACACTGGGGCGGGTTGCCATTTCCTCCTCCAGGGGATCTTCCCAACCCAGGGCTCAAGCCCACGTCTGTAGCGTCTCCTGCACTGGCAGGCAGATTCTTTACCATAGGTGCCCCCTGGGGAGCCAGTCTACTTCCCTTAATCCCTGGGAACCACTGACCTCTCCACTGTGTCCAAAGCTTCGCCTTTCTAGGACGGCATGGAGCTGGAATCGCAGTGTGCAGCCTTTTCAGATTGACTTCTTTCACTTGATAATATGCAGTTGTTTCCTCCCTAAGGCTTTCCTTTCAGTGCTGACTGACACTCTGCTCTCTGGATGGACCATGATTTATCCATTCACCTACCGGAGGATGTCCTGCTTCCAGTCTGTGGGAATTATGAATGCATTTGCTGGAAATAGTGACATGCAGCTTTTGTGGGGACAAAAGCTTCAACTCAGAGGGGTGACTGCCTTTGAAGGAAGTGCACACCTTCCCCCAGAGTGGCCGCGGTGCTCTGCTTTCCCGCCGGCAGGGACTGAGGGTCCTGCTCTGCACCCGTGACAGCAGGTGGTGTTTGGGATGTTCGATGTTCTCACAGCTGTGTAGAGGCGAGTCACTGTGGTTCTGATTTGCATTTCCCTAATGGCGTAAGATGTTGGGCATCTTTTCACGTGCTTATTTGCTATCTGTGTATCTCCTTTGGTAAGGTATCTGCTTGGACATTTTGCCTATTTTTAAATTGGGTTGTTCATCTCCTTATTGTTGAAGTTTAAGAGTTCTTTGCATATTTTGGATATCAGTTTTCTTTTTTATTATCAGAGATGAGTTTTGCAAAGATTTTCCAAGTTTGTGTCTTTTTTTTTTCCTCCTAAACAGTGTCTTTCACAAAGCACAAGTTTTTACTCTTAGTGAGGGCCCACTGATGAATTTTCTTTCTTGGGCTGTGCTTCTGGTGTCAACTGAAAACTCCAAGGTCATCAAATCATCTGGATTTCCTCCTGTTTTATCTTCCAGAAGTTTCCTGGCTTTGCATTTTACATAGAGGTCTACGGTCCATCTGACCTAACTTTCATGGCGGGCAGAAGGTCTATCTATATTCGCTGTCTTGCTCTGTGATTGTCCAGCAGTTTCCGTGCCATCTGCTGAGGAGACCGTCCTTCCTCCACAGGGACGCCCCAGCCCCTTGTCAAAGAGGAGCTGACCGTGTGTGGAGGGTGGGTCCCAATGTGCCAACATCACCCTGTGGTCACTGCTAGTGACCACTCTCTGGCTTAGGTCTTCTTCAGTGTTGTGGTGGCTTTTCTGAGGGTTTAGCCTTCCTGTATAATCTTTAGAACCACTCTGTCAACACCCATAAATACATCTTATGTTATTTTTCTTCTTTGTGAAGAAGTTGGTTTAACTCCATTTTTTGCAAGGTGTGTCTACTGGTGATAAATTCCATTCATTTCTACTTATTTGAAAAAGTCTTTATTTCTCATTTGCTTTTGAATGATAATTTCACTACATACAGAATTCTAGGCTTTTTTTCCCCCTAACTCTTTAAATATTTCACTTCAGTCACTGCATGCATGGTTTCTGAGGAGAAATCTGACATAATTCTTGTCCTTGTTCCTCAAAAGATAAGGTGTTTTTTCCTCTCTGACTTTTTAAAGGTTTTTTTCTTTGTCTTTTATTTTCTGCATTTTGAATATGACACATGCAACCACAAACATTTTGGTATTTATTTTGCTTGGTTGTTCTCTGACCTTCCTGGATCTGTGGTTTGGTGTCTGTCATTAATTGTGGGAACTTCTCATCCATTCTTACTTCAAACATTTCTTCTGTTCTTCTGTCTCTTCCTTCTCAACCTGGTATTCCCATGACATGCATGTCACACCTTTTGTAACTGACCCACAACCCTTAGATATTCTGTCCCATTCTTTCTTCCTTCTCGGTCTTTTCAGCTTTGGAACTTTCTGCTGACGTGTCTTCAGGCTTGCTGGTTCCTGCCTTGGTCCTGCACATCTACCTCTGAGCCCATCAGAGGCGTCCTCATCCTGTTGGAGAGTCTCTGATCGCTAGCGTTTCCTTCGGCTCCTTCTTAGGTGCCCACGTGTCCCTACATTGCTCATCTGTTCCTATGTGGGGTCCACTCTGTCCGCTACAGCCCTCAGCATGCCAGTCATGGCTATTTTAATCTAAAGTCTGATGACCCCCAAATCTCATTCATGTCTGAGGCTGGCTCTGATGCCTGCTTTGCCTCTTCAGCCTGTGCTTTTCACATTTCAGCATATGCTGTAGCTGAAATCTGGACATGATGCATTGGATAAAAGGAACTAAGGTACATGGGCCTTCAGTGTGAGGTCTGCGTGGAGGACCTGGCTTGGAGTCGGGCTGCGCTTCTCGTCTGACGCAGCTGCCGGTGTCAGAGGCCACAAGCTCCCCTGGTGTCCCTGTGTTGTAGTGTCCTGGTTGTCTTTGGGTTTCCCTAGCGACTCCTTCTTAAATAGGGTCTGAGCCTTGCAGTTTCTCCAGCTGGGACCCCGTGTTATCATACGGGGCCCTGCTGACGTGGTACGGGAAGATCCTGTGTGGCCCTAGGAGTGGTTCTCACTCTGTGTCCCTTGCTGTGACCTTCATAAGCGGCTCCCAGCCTTCCTCTCCAGCTGCGGGAGACGAGAAGGGTTGAGGTGGGTGCTTCCTTCCCCCACATCCACCAGTTTCCCTGCAGGGAAGGGGCCTGAGGGCTCTGGGCACTTTGAACAGGTGACTTTCCTCCTCTGTCCCTGCCCCACCAAAGGCATGAGGTCAGTCCCTCCTCTTCCATCCTGAGAGCCAGCAGGGCTCCTGGAGACAAAACTCACAGATAGGTGGGTCCCCCAAATGCTGCGTCCTGCGAGTTCCCATCTCTCACTCGGCCTCCAGCAGCCAGCCAATCACCCTTTCTACATGTGAGACTGGCCCCATGAAGGGTCCAACCTGGTCAGCTCTGTGTTCAGCCCTCTCCCCAGCGTGGGGGCACCATTTTATCTGGTGACCGCAGCATCCTGATGGATCTAAGAACAGCTACGGACTTTCAACTGGTTCAGCTTATTTCCTTCTTGCGAGGACAACTGTCGGTGTGGAAACTAGAAGTGAGTTAAGTGGAGTTTTATTTATTTTCCTCCCCAACTGGACACAGCTCAGACCAAACATGGACAGGCAGGGACAGGTAGAACGTTTTAACTGAGGATTCAGTCAGAGGTGATAAGATTAAAATAGATTTTATAATTATTTTCCCACAAGACATATATATAAATTTCTGTAAGGAGGGATTTACTCGTGCCAAAATACATTTTCAGGCATTTCTTCTCTGGTTATTTAAACTATCATAAAAATCACTTACAATATTTTCATCTACACAAGCAAGGGAACACAGCCCAGAGAGCTGTGTCAGCAAACATGATAAAGGCTTCTTTCTTTGTTTAAAACAAGCATCCATCACAGAATTAACACCTGGAACATGGTGGCCAAGTAACACATCACCTGAGCGGGAGCTGTTTACCAAACCACCTGAGACCAAGCAGCTTTCCAGGAGATGTACACGGCCCCCAGGGTGTGCATGCACACACCCGTGTACACTCACTGGGCACAGACACTCCTGCTCCCGGAGCAGACAGACTCTGCCCCAACGCTGGGACACGTGCATCCTGGAGGAGCAGCCCATGAGTGAAGTCCCCGGTGTGCCGGGGTCCAAACCCAACAGTGGGAGGGAGGCCGGTGAGCTGCTCCCTGTCCCGGGGTGGTTGGGAAAGAGCTTCAGAGTATAAATAGAGCCCAGGACAAGGACTATATTTACTTAGGGGTGACTACAGCACAGAATAATTTAGGTCAGCTGACGCAAGAGCTGAGAGGCTGAACCGTGACAACAACTGCGCTGGGTTCCAGTGGTCACCAAGCCAGGCGAGGCTGTCCTTCGTGCGGTCGCTGGCCTGCGCAGGTTTGCCCTTTCCTCCCCATCCTGGCTGATGTGGGCCCAACAGGGTGAGCTTCCGGCCCGTGACCGGCCTCGGCGGTAACGACGGACCCTGTGGGTGAACCCTCTGGCACCTGTGCTGTGGGCCCCGGGCAGAGCGCCTCTGAGGGTGGGCCTGGCCACTGCCTGTCGCTGCACTCTGCGTGTCCCATATTTTGATAATGTACAGTGTTTTATTGCAGTCAAATAATATCTTGAGCTCTCACTACAGCAAACTGCAGGAACTTCAAAGGGATTCCAGTCCAACTGGAACCATCACTACAAAACAAATTTCAGCCTTATTGTTAGCCAGACCACAGAGGGGCGGAGACGGTGCCAAAGAAAATGCTCTCAGAATCTCCTCTATATATTACCTTTGAACAATTAATTGGTCTCCTGGAGACGAGGGGGAAAGAAAGGAAAGAAAACAAAATAAAAGATTGACAATGGGATATATTGTTTTTGCTGTGTGGTGTGGCTAGGCCATCGCAAAGCACGAATACCTGCGGGACTGATCACTGATTCCGTCTCGTCTGTGACTGCAGGCAGAGGCCAGTGCTATGGACGAAACCAGACTCTGCAGATGGCATCCGTGGCTGCTTGCGGGGCAGAGGTCCTCCTGCCTATGAGGCCCAGTGCCCTCAGAGCAGGCTGCTCCCCAGACAATGGGCACGGTTACCAGGTCTCAACGTGGCCTCTGCTCAGGATGCAGTTCTCTGTGCCAACCTGAATTCCCTCTGCCACCCTGACTTCTTCCTGAAGCCCCCAAAGAGACATGGCGTGGCTCTGGGCGGCCAGCTGCATGGGCAGGACAGGGGGTGGGCAGCATTGGCCACACGGGGGCCTGGGCCCTTGGGACTAAAACGTTTGGGGTCTCAGCTGCAGGTATTGAGGGCCCAAGGTCGGCGGTAGGCCACGGGTCCTGTCCTCTTGACCCTCTGTCTTCCGAGTGCGCACAGTCCGAGGTCGTCAGACTCAAGCTCTCATTCTGACTGCGGCTCTGTGTCCCGCCTTGGGAGCTGAGCCAGGACAGGATGTCACCTCAGTAAGGCCCGCTGAGGTCATTACGTTCAAAGCAAGGGAACGGCAGGGGCCACGTGGAGCCATGAGGAGCAGCAGATGGTCTCCACACTGGTCTCCCCCAGGGGGCTCTGGCCCCGCGCCTCTCCGTCTGCATGGATACCTGTCGGGGGCACCCAGGCACGCTCCGCACTCTGACACCCACACAAGCCAGCCTTGCACAAGCCGCCCAGAAAGTGGCTCCTCACACAAGTGCCAGGGAGAGGCGTCCTGAAGGAAAACCCCACAAGTGCACGGGAGACCATGTAACACCTGGTGTGTTCTGTCTGACGGTTCACACTCAGGGCTGCCTCGTTGGGGCGGGGGTCGGAAAGGAGAGAAGCAAAAGACACGTGCACGCACATGCACACTCACATATGTATGCACACATGCACACATAGACACACACACACACGCACCACAGTCATATGCACATACACAGATACACGTGCACACACAGACACACGCACACACAGATATGCACATGTAGACACACACGCACACGGACACCCTCTCTCACACACACTGATACTCACATGCACACACACAGTCACACACAGACACGCATACACACATACATGCACACAGACACCCTCTCTCACAAACACTGATACTCACATGACACACGCAGACATACACAGACAGGCACATGCATACACACACATACACACAGACACCCTCTGTCACACACACTGATACTCACATGCACACACACAGGCACAGTCATGCGGACACACACACGCACACAGACACCCTCACACACACACAGATGCTCACATGCACACACACAGACAGGCACATGCAGACACGCAGACACAGACACGCACACAGACACTCTCTCACACACACTGATGCTCACATGCACACACATACACACCCCAGGGAGATGATGGACGCAGGGCATGTGTCAGCACGGGCAGGAATGCGTGTGCCCGCCGCATGGCCGTGTGCTGCCCCAGGACGGGCCGGCACTTGTCGCTGTGTGGCAAAGCTTCTGCTTGACAGACGCGTGTGACAGCGAGCCCTCGGCCTGCAGTCAGCTGAGCTGCAGCACGCAGGGCCCGACAGGGCTGGGAGACGCGGCCTGGATGTGTGGCGTCCCCACTCGGGACGGAGGCTGTGGCTCTGCGGATGGGGTTGGGGGGGCTGGGGCAGGGCCCCCACAGGCTGCGAACCCACAGGCCTGCCCACCTTCTGGGTCTCTGGTCATCGCAATAAAGGGCTGGAAGGTGAGTGAGGAACAGGAACCTGACTCTCAAATACCCACGGAGCACAGTCCCATGGAAGTGTCTTCTCCCGACATGAACAGAAGGACGCTGGGACTCGAACTCTGAGCCACTCACATTCCGGACCCTCACCTGCAAGGACCCGTTCTCCACCACTGCTACTTTCTGGGCTTAGGAGACGTTCTCTTCTGAAACTACCATGCTGTCTAAACACCGACAATTTACCTTCCCAAGATGTGCAGTTGTGAGAAATGTGATGAGATTGATTTATTTTATTCTCTAACTTACTCTAAGGCAGAACAAAGAAAAGAGAAGAAGGAGTCATGTCCAGAACAATCTCGGGGCACTCTGTAACATCCCATGCTCAGGACAACACCAGCGCTGAGTCAGGGCCCAGCGAGGCCACCCCCGAGCCCCTAAGAGATGCAGGCAGGCAGCACCTAAGGATGTCAGCGTCGGCGGGATTTGGGGAATAGAAGCTTCAGACACGACTGCTGTTGCCATCTCACCTGGCTTGCCCTGAATGCGTTCTCACTGAACTGAAAGGTTTCTTTAATCCTTTTGATCCTGCTTCCTATGCACAGCCCATGAGGTGAAGCCAGAGGCTCTGGGCTTTTCAAACCTGACTAGTCCTCTGTAACTTGTCCTAAACCCTCAGATGATCCACGCAAGCTTTTCCAACTCTGACATTGGCTCACTTTACAGAAGCTTCACCAGACCCGCGTTAGCGTAAGTGGAGCCGCCAGCTCTCAGCACGCACCCCGCACGAGTCACGCGGCCTTGCCACGCCTGTTTCCTTGTGTGTAAAATGAAAATAGGACCCATGGCCCTGGATTTATGGTGTTGTCGAGGAGGGACTGAAATAACGCATGACCACCCAGAAGTGGGGCCACAGGAACTCTCAGACACCCCGCTGGGAAGGCGTCTCGGGGCACACATGGCGACCTGGGGTGACAGCTCGGCAGGGCCTGAAAAATGCACGGCCCTTGTGAGCCCCTTCACGGGCGTCCGCCTGTCCCACGTGAGCCCCCTCACGGGCGTCCGCCTGTCCCACGTGAGCCCCCCACGGGTGTCCGCCTGCCCATGTGAGCCCCCTGCATGGTGTCCACCTGTCCCCTGTGAGCCCCTCACGGGCGTCTGCCTGCCCACGTGAGCCCCTCACGGGCGTCCGCCTATCTCACCTGAGCCCCTCACGGGCGTCTGCCTGCCCATGTGAGCCCCTCACGGGCGTCCACCTATCCCATGTGAGCCCCTCATGAGTCTGCCCAACAGACATGCACTGGAGCCCACACAGACCTCTGCGTGATGTCCACACAGGCAGCACCCCGCCTGCCCCAGAGGCAGCCTCCGGCTGTGCTGGGCCCACGGGGTGGGGTGCAGGGACAGACACCCGGCAGGCGCGGCCTCGCTCCCGTCTCCTGAAGGCACCACACGCAAGCTCCAGGGGAAGGCTCCCTTCCAGTGACGGTCAGAACAACGGCTAACGTGGCTAAAACGTGGGCGCGGGGTCCGGCAGAGGGGCTGCAGAAGCCCCCCGGGGCGGCAGACATGCTTCGCGTCTTTGTGGCGGCCACACGCCCGAGTGTCGCCAAAACTCCCGAGAGCAAGTGATCTCTGTTTCACTAAACCTGGGGGCAGCCAACCATGGAGCCAGCTCCGAGGAGACTGTGATGCCCCCTCTCGAGTCCTGTCACCTGGAATCACAGCCCCATCATGCAGCATTCCTGCCGCCAGCGCGGGCCTGCCGAGCTGACCTCAGGCCTGAGCACAGCATTCCACCCACTTCCTTCTGACACACGCCCGCCCTCCCGTTCTTTATCCTTGACCGTTCACCTCCATCTCCCTGCCCCGCAAACAAAGGCAGCGAGGCCCTAAGAAGTGAGGTGGGGGTGCCAAGCGCGATTCCTCCGTCTTTCCAGCACCGCGCGGCCCTGCGGCTCCTGGGGCTGAGGCTGGGCCCGCAGACGCAGGGCCGTGAAGCTGGGGCGGACTCAGCCTCTCCAGCTGTGGGGTTGCAGCACCCTCAGTCCTGCGTGGCCTCAGGGTCAGCTGGATATAGGTAGTACAGCTCTTGGTTTGCTAGTGAGTTTAGTAATAAGATTAAAAACAAAATGCTGTTCAATCCTAGAAAGTAGTGAGAAGGCCGTTGACGCTGTGACCCCTGCCCGTCCTCATGCTCAGAGGACGGGCTTGTGCCCCCCCCCCCCCCAGGGCGGCGGGCTCCCTCCCGGCCACTCTCCTCCCCGTGGGGGTCTCCCTGCTTTCTTGCTGGGCGGGCGGCGGGCACAGGTGGATGAAAAGGAGCCAAGGGCATGGAAGACAAGTGAGGTGTGTGGCTGCTTCACCCGACACGCAGGGCTTCCTGAGGGTCAGGTTTGCAGCCTTGCCCCCTGCCTCCTGCTCCTGAACACGCCCAAGGCCCGACCCTCCATCCCTCTCTTGGTGACGGCACCTCGAGGCAGGGCACGAGCCGGGCTCGGGGCAGAGTGCTGGCGGTGCCCGGGGACCTGAGCTGGCGGAGGGGGCTGGGTGGGGGCCTCCACTCTCCCCCTGGAGCATCCCCGGGGCCTCGGCTCCAGGGGGAGCGGAGCCCCGCGACCTCAGTCTCCACGCTCTGAAACCCGAGATGACGCCGTTCTTTCCTGCATAGCCGTGTGGAGCGTCCAGTGGGTGTTATGACTTGTCTGGTTCCCACAGAAGGAGGAATCCTGCCAAATATTTGCAATCTGCGCTGGAGTGTGCAATCAGGAAGACCGCACCCCTGGCCAGGGCACGGCTGCAGGGCGAGGAGGCGGCTGCTCCCAGGCCAGAGGGACGTCGGTCCAGGAAGCCGCGAGCCGGGCCCTGTCCTCCGGGAGCCTCCTCTCCCGAGACCCCAGCAGGCGCGAGTCTCTCCCGGCACCTTCTGCCCAGCCAGGGACTTCCTGCCGAGAGTGCAGTTGCCGAGGATGCGGTATTTGCATCGCTCTGGAGCATCTGGACAGACAGATCCCAGTTTGTGTTTAAGTCAAGAGCCAGGGTGGGCTGCCCTGCTGTGCACGGCCTTCTCTCCGCCCCTCAGAGAAGCGCCCTGACCTGTCCTCTAAGGAAGCACCAGCTCAGCGTGCGTTCCAGGGTGGGCGTCACTGCACAGAGGGGTAAGACCAGTCACTACCCTAGCGTTCAGCAACATAAAGGGCTAAACAAATTAATCTATCGTCCCGGGACACAAGAGCAAATTTTTAGTGAGATTATTATTTTTTTTTTACATTTATTTTTATTAGTTGGAGGCTAATTACTTTAAGGTAGTAAAGGTGAATTTTATTTTTTATAGTCAGATAATAGCTACTAGCAGCGCCATCTGTTGAAATACTACAAAATTTCATTTCCTCACACCCAAAGAATATTGACCTTAAGGAAGAGAAAAATGTTTGGAATCAGGGGTAGGAACAGAACTTGATGGGGTTTCAGTCCAGCCCTAGTTCCAGGCAAAGTCGTGGCTGTGATTATTTCCCAGATGAGAGGAAAACGGCTGTCTGTGAAGCCCTCCCTGCACCCGTGCCCTCCCACCTGCTGAAGGATGCACTCCCTCCTGCGATGAAGAACCGTGGAGCTCAGGGGACCTCCGCAGTCCGTGGCTCCACGGTCGGCTGGGAGGGCAGGGACAGGCAGACACTGTCTCCCGCTTCTCTGGACAACTTGAGCCAGGGCTGGGAGGCCCGGGAGCCCACCCCACCACAAGGAGGACCGGCCCTCCTCCAGGTCAGAGAGGCGGTGAGCACCACAGCCACGACTGGAATCTCAGCCCAGACCCCGCACTGCCCTGCAGGCCTGCCCTTCCACAGCGAGCAGGGCCGGCCCCCCAGCAGCCGGGCCAGCATGTCAGGTCCCGGCCGGCACTCAGGTCACAGAGGCAGTAGGAGGGGAACTGTGGCGGGCGCTGCTGCTTCCTGGAGGCTCTCAGGACAGAGCGATGTGGACACGGAGCCCCAGGGCAGGAAGGAGCCAGCCCTGCCCTCTGGCTCCCCGGGGCCTGGCCTGCGTGCCCAGGGAGGCCTGAAGGGTCAGGAGGCGGAGGGTGTGGGGCAGGGGCCTGGCTCAGGGAGGGGCAGGCCGTGGGCACCTTGAGGCACATTCTGAGCAGGTGGGGAGGTGGGGGCAGAGCCGTCTGCTCGCTTCTGGTCCAGTGTGGCTCTGGCTGTCGTCTGGAGGGCCAGCTGCGGGTGGGAGTGCATGCTCTGAGGAAGCCGCGGGGCCAGCAGGGGGCTCGGGCTCGGAGAGGAGGTAGTGAGCTGGATCCGGGTTCAGTTAACCCAGACAGGAGCGCAGAGGGCCTTGGCCGATGGAGGAGATGCAGGTGCAAGACGGGGACGGGCTTCAGTGAAAATAACCACCATGTGCGTGTCGGGCGTGGGAGCCTCACTTTGGAGGTGTATGCGGGTTTGGGGGTGGTGCCTTCAACTTCAGGGGTCCACTCAAGGAACGTGAACTTATTAAGACGACCAGCTCCCCACGTGGACGCGGGACGGGACGCCACAGAAGGACCCTGACACGCCGGCACCCGCGCTGGAGACCACCTGCGGCGGACGCCGGGGTGGGGGTCGGGGGGCCTGCGCTGCTGCAGCTGTGAGCACGGCCTCCTTCTAACAGCTCTGAGGGCTGCGGACACGCGCGGCTCTGCAACGGGCTTCCTGCGCCCTCATCAGCTCCAGGGGCCAGTACAGCTCGAGCTGTCCAGCCAGGCCCCCATCCAGCCAGGTCCCTGTCCAGCCCAGGTTCCCATCCGTCCACCCCAGGCCCCCGTCCAGCCATGACCCCCATCCACCCCAGGCCCCTGTCCAGAGCCGCTGGACTTCCTGGACTTCCCTGGACTGTGCCCCATGCCCAGAGGCTGCACACGTGAGCAAGCCAGCCCATAAAACCACTTAAGTGCAGGCCTCCAACACAACTCCGCAATGAGCCCTTAGAAGCTTTCACTGGCGATTATACAGCAACTTCTCTCTGAATGAACCGTCGCATGACTCATGTCGCCCGGCATGGAGCAGTCAGGATGTGCCCCCTGAGTCATGGCAGGTGGAACGGAGCGAAGGAGGGACTGAGAAACTACCCTCCCACTTGCATCAGAGATGAGCGTGTCCTGTGACCGACCCGGGAGTCCGGAGGGAGGGGGATCGCGCTGCTGGTAACCTGGGCAGGTGAGCGGCAAGTCCCGCGCCCAGCCCAGCGCTTGCACAGGCAACCCCCATCCCTTCCCAGGCATTCTTCTGTCCCTGGGCAGCCTTTCCACTGCCCACATGCTGCCCAAGCCCCAGTGTCCAGCCAGCCGTCACCCCCAAATGCCTCCTGAAAACTAACACACTTACATTAGAGCCAAGATCCTCTTCAGTCAGGTGGACTCAACCTGGCCTAATGAATGAAACTCAATGTTTCTATCTGCATGGAGAGCAGGAAGAAGACCAAACAAGGAACTGACCACACGAGACCCGTAAGCAGATGGCTTCAGCTGCACACTCACATACACGAGTGTTTCTGCTAAAGGCGTCACTGTGAAGCCCTGGGTTGCTCCCCCTGCCTTGCTTCACATATTACTGGAGCATCTCCAGGGAAGGGTGGGGAGCCCACTCTGGGGCTTCACTCTAACTATGCTCAGAGGCTCACGCCCCAGGCGCACGAAGGGCCTCCTCCTTAGCTCTGCCCCTCGCGGGTCATGGGTCCTGTGACGCGTCCTCTTTGTCTCTGGCTTATGCTCCCTGATTGTGAGACTCCTCTGGAATGTTTTCTCCCTGTTTCTTGTGCTTGAGGTTTGTGGAGCTTTTTACATCTGTGTGCTTAGAGTTTTCGTGAAATTTGAAAAAACATTATTTGTTATTTCTTCATGTGTTTTTTCACTTCTCCTCTCTCACTGCAACTCTGCCTACTAGCACATCTGGGCGCTTAAAGCTGCCCTGGAGAGCTGACACTCTTTGTTTCCTGGAAAATTCTTTCTGTGTTTCATCTCAGTCTCCAGGGGCAATGGGGTCTTCCTCTGTAGAGCAGTCGCCCCTTAATTCCATCTGATGTAATTTTCACAGCGGACATGGCGGGTTTCATCTCTGCAAGTCCAACTGTCTTCTCCGTATCTTCCCCCTAGCTTTTCGGTCTATGGAGCAGTGTTCCACATGTGGGCTTAATGTCTAATGCCCCTGCCATGAGTGTCAACATCCACGTCACTTCTGCATTGGTTTTGGTGGATTCTTTTCCTCTTCACTGTGGGATATATTGTCCTGCTTCTTTGCAAACCTGTGATTTTCGGTAGGATGTCATCCACTGTGAAGTTCACCTTGTGAGGTGGTATGTCTATATTGTTACACACAAAACACTCTTGAACTTCATTTTATGATATACCCTTAACTCGCCTGAAAACAGGGTGGTCCCTGGGGTCCTCCTTTTCAGATGTGTTAGGCAGGTCTGGGTCTGCTCCCAAGGCGGGGCCGATGGATCCCCACTACAGAGGCGGGACCCCTGGGCTCTCAGCCGCCGCCTGTGGATGCGCCCAGCCTGGCTGGGGGGGAGCCCGTCCCTGGCCCGTGTGAACGTCTGGGCTCCCAGGCCCCGATTATTTCCTCACACGAGGCGGTGGCTTTTGTCTGCTTCAGAGAAAATGTCAGACGTGAAGTTCTGTCACGGGGAGCACGGTCACCCGTTGGCTCCTGGCTCATCACGACCTGAGCGCCTCCTGTGAGCGGGCTGCGCTGACCTCCATACCGCATTTTCATCTGTGCAACAGCTCTGCAGGAAACACGGCTCCCCCTTCATGTATGAAGCCACGATGGGGCTGATTAGTGTCCGGCTGAGAGCCGAGCGTCAGCTCCTCTGATTCCCAAGCCTGCGCTCTGCTCCCGGCTCTCCTGAACAGACTGAAGAGAAGACCACGGGCCACCGGAAACGTGCGGGAGCAAGCATGGGATCATAAAAACACGGAGGCGTGTGGCCCCTCCCTGAAAGCTGAAAACGCAGAACAGCAGCAAGCCCTCTGTTTCATTCATCCAAGGGGCCTCTGGGGCTTCCCACACGGCGCTAGCGGTAAAGAGCCCGCCTGCCAACGCGGAGACACAGAACACAGGTTCCATCCCTGGGTCGGGAAGAGCCCCTGGAGGAGGGCTTGGCAACCCACTCCAGGATTCTTGCCTGGAGCATCCCATGGACAGAGGAGCGGGCTGCAGTCCACAGGGTCGCAAAGAGCCGGACACGACTGAGTGACTCACACACACAAGGGGCCTCCGACTGTGAGGGCATGGTGACCGTGTCTATCCCTGAGAAAGGAAGACACTGCCCATTAAACCAGGACATGGCGCTTTACATAGTAAAACTAAACTTTAAATGTTAAAAAATCAATTTCAGGATTTGTTAAAATTAAAATTTTAATAAAAATTAAATTTAAACAAAATTTAAAGACTGTGACTTAATGTTGTTTAGGATCATAAATAGTCACCCTAACCTCAATTTTAGACTTGCTAAAATTTCACAAAATACAAAGTAAAATCAATTACTTAGAGAGTGACATTTACCGGTACCTCCTACCTGCCACTGTTGCCCTGACCTGGCAGCACTAAGGGGTGGCGTCACGGTCTGCATTTCCAACCAACGGAGGTGCAGAGAGGCCGGGGGCCCGGCCAGCGTCACACAGCTGGTAAAGGGTGGTGCCCGGTCTTGCTACTTCTAACACGCTTGTTTGAAATAAGCCCATCTTATTACCTTCTGTGTTTTCCTGCTGACATGTCAGTCCTGTGTGTGTGTGCACCTGTGTGTCGGCATACACATGTATCCCGGGGGGCTGGAGTCACATGCAGTCGACGGGCACCAGTGGAAACAGCATCAGCGAATGTTGGTGGGATGAGATGTCTCATCTGCCCACAGCACAGCGAGTGAACAGTCGTCCATGGGCCTTACATAAACTCAGAATAAAAGGCTATAAACCAGTTTTTACATTAGAACATACAACTGTTCAAATGAAAAGCATCTACAGGTTTTGTAGACTCCTATTTAGCTGTTGTTTAGTCACTCAGTTGTGCCCGACTGTTTGTGACCCCATGGACTTGTAGCCCGCCAGGCTCCCCTGTCCATGGGATTCTCCAGGCAAGAATCCTGGAGTGGGTTGCCATGACCTCCTTCAGCAGATCCTCCCAACCCCGGGATCACACTTGCCTCTCTGACATCTCCTGCACTGGCAGGTGGGTTCTTTACCACTAGCCCCAACTGGGAAGCCCCAGAACTCCTCAGTTCTGCACAAACCAGGAGGGCTGGTCACCCTGTCAGTCAGAGACTGAACTAGGAATGAAACAGAAAACCTGGGACCGGCTTCTCTTAAGATACTCCTAGACGCAAACGACGCGACAACCAGAACCTCTGCGCCACACATCGTTCTAAGCTGGTGGTCTGAGTGTGGCGCTGGGCCAGCAGCACCCACGGGCACATTACAGAAGTGAGCGTGGGCAGCAGCAAGATCTCGCATCACACTCCAGGGATGGGGCCCAGCAAGAATCTGGGTTTTAAGGAGCCACAGGTCCCAGGACTGGGACAGGGACACGTTAGGGCGACCCCATCGTCTGCCCGCCTCACAGGCCCCCGGTCCAGACAACGCAGCTTCAGTACCGTCCTTTGCTGATGGAAACGCTGCCCCCTCCACCCAGCCAGATACTTCTGCATCCTTTTCCACAAGGGAGGCCCTTGGATGTATAATCTTTCACAAAAACTGAATCGCCAGTTTATCTAGTTTGCCCATCTATTCAAAGTCTCTCCTTGGGAAGCTAGCATTTAAATCTAAACACTTTGTATTGAACAACCAAGGCAGAAACTGTACAATGCATAGAAGTGCAGGGGGAGGAAAACTTCTTTAGGGAAAAAACCTTCATGAGATTTCCTTTTCATGAAGCCTCCAGCTCCAACAGCTCCTGGCTGCACCATCCCCTACCCCACAAAGGACCATTTGCAAACCTAAAGACAGATCTGTGCAATTTAAGGAGAAATGCTGAAATTTAGGAGACATGATCAATATGCCATTTTCTCACAGGTTCTTCGTGATGACAAAATTAAAAATAGAGTAATTTATTACATTCTATTTTTTTTTTTAGATTATGTCATCAAACCCAAAGGCACTGGCTCAGAAGTCTTCTCATTTTTAAATTACATGTATATATTAATTATAAGCAATTAATAAGTTTACTTATAAATGAATGTCTGCCTTTCAATACTCTATAGTCTCTTCCTTTCTATAAGCTTACATAAGCTCCTTAAAGTGAATTAGTTTGCTTACTAATGATGGGCATGACAAGTAACATTATTTGTAGCAAAATATGTTCTGATTCACAGAGAACCAGCTCTTCGTGTCATGTACGGCTGGACTCTGCGATCCATGGTCTCTAAACGCCCAGGACGTCGTAACTCAGAAGAGACCGCTCAGCTGTATCTCAGGGCAAGAGGCAGTTGGCCTCTCTTACGACGTCCTGGCTTATGACTTTCCAAAGTCTCTGGCCATCAGCTGGGCACGGAAGCGCTTATAGCAGGTGGTTTGTGGATAAGAGAGCAGCATTTTAGCAGTTAAGTGACTCTCAAGTTCCAGTGCCTCTCAAATGCTGTTTACCCAAAATTTCAATGTTATTACTGGCTGGGAAGAGGGGGAATTAAAAGTACATCCCCACGTGCCACCAGAAGCACGTCTCTGCTAACCACGCTCCTGGTGATGAGGAAGGGGAGCCGGTCAGCGGGTTTCGAGGTCAAGAGTCAAGACTTGGGTGGAGAAGACGGTGACCTCACAAGCATCTGTCTTCTTGCTCACCCGCATCCACTCCTGGAGACCTCCAGGCCTTGGGGTGGGCTGGGCGGGGGTGAAGGTGCTCAGGGACACGCAGGCCTCCCGGGGGCCCTCACTCGACCTCGAGGGGGCCCTCACCCCGCCTCCCCGGGGGCCCTCACCCGGCCTCCCGGGGGCCTGCGGGCCATCAGGGCTCTGTCCTTCCCCTGCCCACTCGGAAGCGCCCACTCCACAGAGAAACAACTCTGCCTGTGGGCGGAGGCGCAGCTCGGGGTTTCTGATTGGTGTTTTAGACACATCACTGGGACGATGGCTTTGGGTGGGCAGGCTGGGCCCCAGTGTCACTTGAAACACAGCTTCTAGGAGGAAGAGTTTCCAGGCACCTGTCAGAGGAAGACGGAGAAAGAGGGACTCCGGGGACCATGATGTGACCAGGCCTCTTCCCAACTTCCAGGCCTTGAGCTACTCTGATTCCCCCCGACTCCCAGGAACGGACCCCAAGCCAGAGACCGGCACCCCCGAGGGGGAGGTGGGGGCACGCACAGACACAGGCAGGGCCTCTGGAGGCCGTCTGAGGAGTTCCCGGGAGGATAATCGCCGCAATTTACACTAACGCTGCATCTTTGATGGTGAGATCGAAACATGCTTCACGCACGATAATTTCACCTCCCAGTACTTTTGTGCAGTTTAGGACAATCATCCCTCAATTAGCACGGGGAATGAGCGCTGAGTCAGGGGAAGATCAGGATGCAGGCCAAGGTGCCATTTCAACAGCAGCCTTCTCTGAACTCCTGTGAATCTGACCCTCGTGGGGTTCCCCGCGCTGCTTACTTTCCATGAATAAACTGAAACCTCTGCCGGTGGTTTACATGAACAATACCTGCAAAAACCACAACCTAACCTGCTGTCCACATGGGGCTCAGGGCACAAAAATGTCACAGACAGACGATGCAGCAAAAATAATGACTGACAGTCAACTCATGTTTAAAACCATCACTGTAGGGTCTGTGATACAGACCACCAAGTATGAGGGGATCGAAAATAAAGTCCAGCTGCCTGGAAAAATTATAAAGATAAGGAAGGAAGACAGAAAAGAGGTTGAGTTACTTAAAAAAAAAGAGAGCGCAATATCATGAAAAACGCAGACAAGGAAAGGAGAGTGTTTCCAGTAAGCAGTGGGTGGTTCTGTTTGGATTTCAGCAGAGGTTAGGGGCAGAATCACCTAAATATTACTTAACTGAGGAGACGAGCAACTGAGTCAGAAGGCTGACACCAACCTGAGCAGGTGTGCACAGGTGTTTCTGCTGAAAGCCACCACCACGGGGTCTGTGCGCCCAGACGCTCAGTCGTGTCTGACTCTTTGCGAACCCATGGACTGTAGCCCGCCAGGCTCCTCTGTCCCTGGGATTCTCCAGGCAAGAATACCGGGGTGGCTTGCCATTTCCCCCTCCAGGGCATCTTCCTGACCCAGGGATCAAACCCAAGTCTCCTGTGTCTCCTGTATTGGCACGTGGGTTCTTCACCACTGAGTCACCTGGGAAGCCCAGGATCTCTGTTTATTCCAGAGCAATAAGGCTGTGAACATGAGGCTTTTTAGGACCCAGGCTTGGGTGTGAGATGGCTGGATGGGAAGAAAGGTGGCTGCAGTGGACTCTTACTGGACAGGCAGAAGCTTTGCTTCATGTTTAGCCAGACATGAAAGTGACGGCCTTCTGATAAATACATTAAAGAAATCCACAACGAGAACCACGGCCTTGGCCCCTGCTGTCCAAGGGATGAGCACCCTGGTCTCACAGACAGACTCCAGTGGGAGCCATCCTCACTCCCTTGGGGTCGTCGGCAGGTGGCCAGGCCCGCGTGGTGCTGGGGCCAGGCTCTCACTGCCCACTCTGGGCTGTCTGCTCATGTTTCTTCCCTAGGCCTCCCTGAGCAGTGGGGGCGGACACGAGGCCAAAGTGGAAGCACCCACTTTGCCTGCAGGGCAGCTGGGAGGGGCTGATTCACAAAGAGAGCGAGTCACAGCCACCAACCCGAGGACCGGCTCCTTGTCCAGGGACACGCAAACCACACGTCCGTGGACACGCCAGGGCCGGCTCCACGTCCATGGACACGCACACTCTGCCCACCGAGGAGCCAGGGCAGGCCCACACTCCCGGACAAGTACGCCACGTCCGCAGATGAGCCAGACTGGGTGAAGACGGCTCCTTTCTCACCTCGGGGGGCGACACTGGCACACGGACCTCACAGGAAGTCACAGCTGTTCTTTCTGATCCACATTCTCTCTCTCTTTTCATCTCCCTGTTCATCTGATCCATGAGTCATTAGAATTCTGGTTTTTTCACTCTGTCACTGCAAGTTAACATTTTTAGCAAGAGAGCCATCTTCAATCAGGCCACTCCTCTTCACCTGGGAAACGTGACATTAATGAAAACTGTGTTTTGGAAACCTGTTTTATAGAGTCTGTCCAAAGCCTAGTCCAGCGCATCTGACTGAAATTTTCATCAAGATCGGTCATGGAGAGGAAGACTCTGCAAGGGGTCACCCCACAGTGACTGGCCAGAGGTCAGATGACACCTGTCAAAGGGGAGGCTGGTGGTCTCAGAGGAAGAGGGACGCAGTGGGGCTTAAGGATGACAAGGTTTTGAGGCCACGACAGCAGGAACAGGACGGAAGAGAGTCCAAGCGCAGGGAGAAGAGGGCGAGGCATGCGGGGGGGAGGGCTGAGCCCTGCCGCTGGGGCGGGCCCTCGCTGCGGCGGTCTGGGAGGGGCCCTGGGGGGAGTGGTCCCTGCTCCGGGATGCCCTCTGGGCCTCTTTGTAAAGCCACAGTCACCCTCCTGCTCCCGGCCCCGCCTGCAGTCCCTCTCAAACACCACACACGCAGGCTGACCTCGCCCACAGGGGCCCACATCTGTGTTCGCGGGGTTTTCGAGGGTGGGCATTATCAAACTTTCAACTGACAGCTAACTGGAATCTTCATGTCTTCTTTCTCCTCAAAGTGAGTAACAATGTGTTTTCCAAACAACAGAAAACGCTGTGACCCAGCAATGGTTCAATATGATCAACTCAGTATTTTTTTCCCGTAGAACACCCAGACCCTAAGCCCCTGGAAGGAGCACAGTCTGCCAGTGCCGGGTCTTAGCTCCTGAAACTCACTGGGGCTTTGAGCCTGGAGCCACAGGGAACAACGTGCGCGGCGTCCCATCTGCAGCGAGAGCACAGCGGCCCATGCAGATTCCAGGCCGGGACGTGCGCGGAGCCCGGTTTCTGCGGGAGGGGGCGGGGCGGGTGTCGGGAAGGCGGTGGATGGCCGCCCAGCGTCTCCCGTGGCAGCTGACTTCCAGCCCGCTGGCAGGCGGCAGTTCCAGGGTTGGCCCTGGAATGCGCTGGGCCCCAGGGCCTGGCACAGAGGAGAGCAGGATCAGAGGAGGGACTCAGCTCTTCATCTTTCCCGGGACCGTCGGTCCCGACGCAGTGCTGGCTGTGAAGGAGCCTGTGGCCATTGCTGCCCGAAGCCGTCGGGGAACAGAAGCAGGCACACACTACAGGAAACCTCAGGAGCCAACGGCTCAAAGAAGCCTTTGAGATTGGCCTCTGATAACTAATGATTCCACGGGCGTCCACGACGATGCTGATGGTGATAATTAACCATGATGACAGTAATAAAAGCGATAACACGCGGTGCAAAGCACCTTATATTTAGGCGAGCCTTTCATCCTCAGGAACTAAATGCTCTGCATCCCGCCTTCCGGGCACATCAGTTTGAAAGTAGGTCTCTGCTCATCCCTGAAATTCAGTCTGCCTGGACTGGGATGGGGGCACCGCCTGCCAGCTCACGTCAGCTCTTTGGCGTCAGCCCTTTACCCCTCTGAGGAGTCTGGACTCCTGAACCTTGGACACAAACGTTTCACGTGTGGTTCTTAACCAGCTTCATCAGCCAGATTTCTGAGACTGACCTCCTGCACCCACAGATGCCTGCCTGTGGGGGACCAGCTCCTGCTCACGACCCCCTCCCCTAAATGCCCCTCAATGTTCGTGCACATCAGGCCCCAAACCCGACTGCCATCGTCCACGTCAGGCTCCCAGGCCCAGCGCCAGCTCGAGGCTCCGAAATTGTGCCAGAGCTCAGCGCCCTGCACGTCCCCCGCGAACGGAATGCCTGGGTCCTCGGGGGATTGTGATGGGGTCACGGCCCCCTCCTGCACCGGCGCCCTCACGTGCCGCCTGTCCTACAGCACTGTCCTGCCACCCTGGCCCCTCGATCTCTGTCTGCAACGTCCTGGCACCTGCCGCTGTCTGGCCACCACCTCCCAGTCCAGCGAGCGTCCCGCTGCCCTGCTCCGGACTGGCCCACAGCCTCCACACCGTCCCCTTGTCTACGGCCGAGGACCCTGCTTCATCTGCCTGCACGTTTCTCGTGGGCTGTGAGGATTCGTTTCCATGGCAGGAATTCAGTGAACGTTGCTTCAGGATTACTCCTCTAAGGCCGCAGTCAGATAGAGACAGTCTACTTTATATGTGCTGATACGTCTTCTGAGAAGCTGAAGGTATGGATGTGGCGAGTGCGCTAAGGGATCCCTATAACGAACCCTAAGAGCTGCAGAGCCTCTCAGCGACTGAATGCTGACCTGTTTCTTAGCTTAGGTGTTCGTATACCAGGTTTAGGAGGCAGAGCACTTCTGACTTACCCAGGAAACCTGTCATGCGTTAGGAAACGCGCAGACCAGCGTTCCTAATGCAGGTTGCACCATTTGTTGCACCAACAGGGGTTCCTCTAAAATCTGTACCTTCTTCCCCCCAAAGCGGAATGGCACCATTCTGATCCGCATCTAATCATAAACCCTTCAAGGAGCAATAGGAGGAAGTCGGGGGTGTTGTGGTCCGGACACAACTATCATTTCATTAGATACAAACACTCTTGAGGGGTGGGCAGCCAGGGAGGAGCTCAGGCTTCAGGAGGAGCGTCCCCTGCCCGGGGGCGCGGCAGGGAGGAGGCCAGGCCACGGTGCAGCTGAGACTCGAGTGCAGGCAGCCAGGTGCACGGCCCTCGCGGGTTCGCCCCGGAAGGAGAGAGGCAGAGGGGCAGCGGGGTTGAGGAGACACAAAGCTCAGCAGGAGGAGCCTGGGAGGGAAGATTAAGAGCGTAAACAGTGGTTTCGAGACATAAACTCCTTATAAACACGAGCGGTGAGAAGGTCAGGGAGTAATTACAAAGAGGAAGCTCTGTCCGAAGCGAGGCTCGGCTGACAGCATCCACGCCACTGCGCCCACCGGTGATGAGACGGCAGACGTGGGGCCTGCAGGGACGCTGAGCCGGGAGCCCAGCCGCTCCTCTCCTGGTCCCGGCAGAGAGGGGGCTCGCCCTTCGTCTGCCTGGCCAGCTTCCTCTTCCCCCACAAAGGGCAGGAGGGCGGCAGTGGGGGACGAGCGCCCTGGGGGTCAGAGGACCAGGACTGAGCGATAGGGGGCCTCCAGAGGGGCTGGGGAAGACGGAGCCACAGGGAAGGGAGGGTCTGGCTTCCTGCCGGGGTGGGGAGCACAGCCCCGGGGAAGAGGGGCCTTTTCAAGACCCCCGGCCGCAGACTGGGGTGGTGCTGGGCGAAGGTCTAACTGGTGTTTGTGCAAGTCCTCTGATGACAGATCAGATTCCTGAGGTCTGGAAAGTGTTACCCTGCATTATTCTAAACAGGGCTACGAGATAGAACAAGCAATTATGGGCCATTTAACTTAACATCATTTACAGAAAAATATTAGGAAAAGTTTGCAGAGGGGACAACTCGACAAGCGTGTGGTAATTTGATTAGAAACAGCCCACATGTTTCTGCTGAAGGAAGGTGTGGTTTTAACCGGCTTTGCCTTCTTTGAAGTTACTGCTTTCCCAGATCTAGATTTTAACTCAGGGCTTTTTTCTAATATCTATAAAGAATGGGAATAAACATAATGTATCTAGGTAAAGAAAGCAAAATCCAGTCACAGGGGAGGATGTTGGAAATACCACATCAAGAAAAGTCCATGGTAGAGACAAACAGGGCAGGAAGGAAAGCTCAGCTCCGTCATCAGTGGAGTTTAAACATAATTTTTCATGAAAAATAGGTGCTTTCAAATTCAGTCTGTGAATGCGTTTCCCGTGACATTTCTTAAAGTGTTCTGCAGGAAAAAAAGGCATTTTTTGGTTTGTTTGTTTCACTGAAAAAAAGAAAATCTTAGCTTTTCTTTTTTTAAGTGAATTGACCATTTGGTGTGATTAACAACTGCCACCCTGGGATGAATACTTCTTAATCCAATCTTTGTGAATTTCCCAAGTTAAAAATTTTCCAAAAAAAATTTTTTTTTTCCAGACAAAAAGAAAATATCTTTGTTATTATTTTAAATTAAGTAATAAATCAATGTTAATTTTCTCATATTTACATGATAATTCCATATCCCTGAATTGCTATTGAATTTTCAGCAGGGTCAGAAAGGATAAAAATCAAGATAAAACAAGAATAAAGAAATCAAAGTACATAGTAAAACGTTTGCTAGAAGCCTTGATTTTATCACATCACTGACTTGTTAGCAGTTAATACGAACAATTCACCAGCAATATCAGTCTGTCTTTCGAAAGGCAGTCGACTTGAGTAACTGACCTGTTCTTCCCACCTACACTCCCCGCGGGGACAGAGTGTGTGTGTCGTCCGTGCTCGGTTCTTAGGGTCTAACACAGGCTTTGGCAAATATTTGCTGAAAGAATGAATAACTAACAATAATGGCATCAATGCTGGGTGTTTTACTGCGTGTCACTGTTCTAATGAGCAGTTTGTAGAACTGATTATTACTTCTACAACAATTCTTTGAAAGAAGTTCAACGGTTAACCCCATTTTTAAAGATAGGCAGACGGAGGCCCTGAGGAGTAACAGGTTTGAGGTCGCCCGTCCGTGATGGACCGTCTCTGAACTCAGGCCGCCTGGCCTCCAGCACAGCCCTGCTTCCTCCCGGCTCGGACATCCGTCAGCAGGGCTCCACGGAGCATGCACCCAGGGAGACCCGCAGAGGAGGGGGCCCAGTCTTCACACTAACGCTGGGAAATGTGAAGCCCAGTTTACAGAAGCAAGTTCTCCACCCGAGCCAAACAACTAAACATTCAGGGGAAGCCCAGAGGTGTCCACCGAGAGACCCAGAACAGGACTCCGCTCAGCTCTAGGTGGACGCCAGCATCCTGAGCTCAGACACACACTTTCAGGACTTCCACGTGGAGCGGGAGCAGGACCAAGGAGCCCGCCGTGGTGAGCCCGACGAGGGGAAAGGTCCTCGGCCGGGAGTTCTCTCCACACAGAATGGCTGTTGGGCTCCCTGGGGTTCTTGCCGGCCTCTGCTGGGTAAACAGCCTTCCTTGGACTGAATCTTATTCACAGAACAACACAAACCTGCACCTCCCCCTAGTCGTGCTTTCAGACACCGGTGTTCTGGGGCCCGCCATGTCCTTACAGCCTGCCCCTGAGTTCTCTGCCTGGCATTTTCCCCTGGCAATCACTCTGGAAGCACCAGACCCTCAGATGATCTAGTTCTGCGGTTGGCTCCGGGGTGCGTGAGGTGCTGAACACACAGGACAAAAGTGGCCGGGAAAGGAGCTTTTCCAGAACCCGGGGGCAGGGTGGGGAGGAGCCTGTGGCCCTAGAAGAGGGTCCTGACCGCAGACGAGGGCAGGTCGCGGCCCCAGGGGCTCCACGGCCCGCACCTCAGGGCCTCGTCCCCGCGACTCCCCCCGCTGCTGCTCAGGGCCCAGACCCAAGTGCGAGCACGCGCCGGGGCTCTGGGCCTGGGCCCCTTTCACCTGGAGGAACAGCACCCCAGGCAGCTCCGCCTCAGCCTGTCAGACCGCTCAGTTCTGGGAAAGCTGCTGTGCTGAGGAATGAGGTGAAAAGTTGAGCCTCACTGCACATGCCCCGCGGAGCCCTGAGAGGGGCGGGGAGGACAGGCTGCCGCAGCAGTAAAAGGGCTGCAAGAGGAGCCCGTGGAGCCAGGCGGTGCCCTCAGGCTCAGACGCCCTCGAGGACGGACATGCAGAGCAGGTGCCGCCACGGCATCCACGGGACAGAAGGACAGACTGACGCGGCACCTCGGCAGCAAAGACGGCCCACGGGGGCTTCGGAAACCGACCCGTGAGCCCCAGGCTCCTCTGCTCTCTCACGCCGTGTCCCCAGCAACCCCCAGGGTCCCCAGGGGAGGGTGACAGACAAGCTGCTGGTAATGGCCTCATGGCTTCGGAAGGAAGGCCCGGGGTGACGGGGTCACAGAGGTGGAGGGCTGGCCCCGTCCATTTCCACTCTTGTCACACGCTGGGACACAAGGTTGTCCACTTAGGCTCCAGAAATATGACAGCCTGCGGCGCCTCTGGGCCCCAGCGGGCGGCGGGTGTGGGCTCCAGGGCAGCGCTCCTGCCGCGTCAGCAGGACTGCCCCGGCCCCCTCCGGCCCGCACATCCTCTGCCGGCACACCCACCCCAGCGGCACAGCGCGCCATTGTTCGCAGGGTGTCAGAGACCGCCCCACCCGGCCGGACAGCCCTGCACACTTCCTCTCCTTGCTATCCTGCCCGACGGGAGCGTGAAACTACGCCTCTCCTTTGTCTGAAACAAGACCGTCTGACGGGTGATTACCGGTGACACGTTCACTTTCAATCTTCCTTCGCGGGGCTTTCCTGACCTCAGAAAGGTGGCACGGCAGACAGGAATTTGGTTCAAAACACAGGTCGAGCAGGTTCCAGGGTAACATGTTCACAGTTAACACACATTTCGTTCAGGAACCACCACATTTGAACACTTCTCTCTCAAGAGGCTGCTTTCTATCACCCCTAGGTCCATCCCTTTAAAACACTGAGCTTCGTCACCAGAGTGAAGGTGGCCCGAGTTTAAGTGACAACACCAAGTCAGGAGTTCTTACAAAGGGAGGAAAGGAGGATGCAGCGCTCGGATGCCTCTAGGTTATTTCTCAGTACAGGAACCTCTGCATTTAGAAATCCATGCATTAGCCACCCATCCACCCATCAACCAGTACTCATTATGCCGAGTTTGTTATCGTCTGAGACAGTAAGAGAGTCCTCCTCAAAGAGTTCACAGTTTGGAGAAAAACATGTATAGAAATGAGTATATTAAGTTATTATACATGTCATAATATGGTATGTATAGCATATGATGTAGATCCAAGAGAAAAAGTTGGAAGTTCAGTGGTGGTTAGTACACTGGCCAGAAAAGGCTTCACACCCAGGACCATACTTGAGCTGAGGCTCAGAAAGTGTACAGGCTCACACAGCTCAGGTTTGTGTGTATGTGAGTGTGTGTATATGTGACTGTGTGTACGTGTATATGAGTGCCCTGAGTGTGTGTGTGTATGTGGCAGCATGAATACATGTGGCTGTGTGCATGTGTTCATGTGAGTGTGTGAGTACATGTGTATGTGACTCTGAGTACATTGGCTGTGTGTATATGAGGGCACATGAGTGCATGCATATGTGAGTGAGTGTATGTGTGTGCATATATGAGTGTGTGTGCATATATGAGTGTGTGTGAGAGCACGTGTGTGCACATGAGTGTGAGTACACGTTAGTGTGTGTGAATGTATGAGTGTATGTGAGCATACATGTGACTGTGTGTGCACATATGAGTGTGTGTGAGTACACATGAGTGAATATGAGTGTGTGTGAGAATACATGTGAGTGTGTGAATATATGTGTGTGTGAGTACACATGAGTGTGTGTGCATATATGAGTGTGTGTGTGAGTACACGTGAGTGTGAGTGTGTGAATATATGAGTGTCTGTGAGCATACACGTGTGTGTGCATATATGAGTGTGTGTGAATATATGAGTGTGTGTGAGAGTACACGTGAGTGTGTGTGAATGTATGAGTGTATAGGAGCATACACGTGAGTGTGTGTGCATATATGAGTGTGTGAGAGCATGTGAGTGTGTGTGCATATGAGTGTGTGTGAGTACACGAGTGTGTGTGTGAATATGAGTGTGTGTGAGTACACATGAGTGTGTGTGCATATATGAGTGTGTGTGAGAGTACACGTGAGTGTGTGTGTGAATATATGAGTGTGTGAGCATACACGTGAGTGTGTGTGAGTACATGTGAGTGTGTGTGC
>JADEYB020000019.1:48356959-48399694 GCA_015832495.2 Alces alces | reverse complement strand
GTGTGTGTGAGCATACACGTGAGTGTGTGTGCATATATGTGTGTGAGAGTACATGTGAGTGTGTGTGCATATATGAGTGTGTGAGAGTACACGTGTGTGTGAATATGAGTGTGTGAGCATACACGTGAGTGTGTGTGAATATATGAGTGTGTGAGAGTACACGTGAGTGTGTGTGTGAATATATGAGTGTGTGTGAGTGTACACGTGAGTGTGTGTGCATATATGAGTGTGTGTGCATATATGAATGTGTGTGACAGTACATGTGAGTGTGTGTGTGAACGTGTGCAGGTGCATGTGCATTGTGACCTCCAGACCCTGCAGGTCACGGGGCCCTGGGAAGGCAGACATCCTGCAGGTTCTAGGACTCAGCCATCAAGCAGGCCTAACCTCAACGGGTCTGCCTTTGATCCAAGTCTCCATTTCTGAAACCAACCCTCCCCGGGTATGAGCTACCCCTGCTCTCCTTTATACAGCAGTGCGTCTTGTGCCAAGAATGGCACCCCAAATTCGCCTCCCAGGGCTCTGGTTTTGGTAAGACGCTGAAAGCTGCAGACCGCCCAGCGCGGGTCTGGGCAGCCTGGCTGCGGGGCCCAGGGACGATCTCCCAAAAGTGGCCAGTGAAGACGCGGGTGGTGCGCCAAGAGTCTTACCACTTCCGTGGGCCGGTAGTACTTGAGATCCACAGTCACGTGAATTTTGCCGGTCTTCTTACATCTGCCCACTTCGTTTTCATTCTTTCCTTCCCACCTGGAAAGGAGATAAAGACTCAGTCATCAGCACCTAATTGCTTGGGAGCACCTGGCCAGGCTGCTGGATGGCCGGGCTTTGCCCGGCGGAGCACAGGAGCGCATGAACTCGGGAGCACAGGCCAACGCTAACCCATGGTCTTAGGGCCTTCCCAGATCCATTTCAAAAGTCAGGGCTTCCCCCTGCCTTTTTAAAGAAAATCACAATGCAGTCAGAAGTGAGACCTCAGAAATGAACAGATTAGCCAGAATCAGGAATTCGGCAATTTTCAGGGATCTCAAAGACTTTGTGCTTCTTTAGACTATTCTTGATAAAGTCAATTACTATGAAGTAATCTCTTCTGTCTCTCCTTTTTTTGTTTTATTTTTTGTTTGAGTTTTAGGTGTATTTATTGTAATTTTAACGTGCTCCGATTTGGAACAAGTTTCATGTCATAATTAACCTCTCACATCATCCCGGTATTACACACCAGTCCCCTTGCTGTACCTAGGCAGCCATGGGCCCCAGTGACAAATCCCAGGTGATTAAACCTCCAAAAAATACGTAACGATTCGGTCACTTCCTGCTGAGAAAGGGTCTGCCAGCCTCTCCTCCTCCTCTTGCTCAGCTGCGAGGCCGTCTGGACTCAGCCTTCCCCCGTAAACACCCACAGTCGCCCACCCTTCAGGGTCCCAGGCACAGCCCCCCCGTCACAAGTCCAGGAAGCGAGTGCACATGTTTCAACATCGGCTTCTCGCTGGAGTTCGATTTTACATTCTTACTTTTACAGAAATGAAGATTCTGGCTTAGAGCTGACCTCTGCGTTTCCACAAACCAATACTCAAACAACAAAAACATACTATACAATTTTAACTATTTTCACAAATGAAACTTTTTGGCAAAGAAGGAAAATACGTGACTCCAATATCTGACCTCAGACCTAGCTTGCTCTATCGGCGGGTGAAGAGTCCTATTACAGGACAGTCCTGTGCCCCCGACCAGTCACGGCGGGGGGGGGGGGGGGTGGTTGAAGGGAAGAGCAGAGAATCACACTGGCCACTGGACCACATTCTTTACAGATGTCGTTGAAGATGGACATCAAATGTTGATCACAGTTGTATTCTGGACAAAGGTCGGGTATCAGAGATATAAACTGGCATCACAAGCTTTATTTCTGATCGACCATCTGGAGGTTCTGTCTTTAAATCACTTTCTGACAGCACATGGGTCATATTTCATCGTTGGAGAAATAATCAGTTTGTGAGTACGCTGGGCCTGCCCACAGACTAAAGGCACACATGAAAGACGTCCCCCAACGCACAGAGAGTCACAGCAGATTATGTTGAACGATAATATGTGTTCGACTGGCATTTTCCATGAACCTTATACTGATTAATTGACTCAAGAAACAGTGTTTGGCTATTTACTTATTTCGTTTATTTTCTTACCCTTGCCTAGGCTTACCTGGAAGGCTCAGAGCTAAGCTTTTGGAACATTCAACCTGGACATGCGTTAGATACATAAAGATGCCGAGAGATGAGAAGCCCTGTGATCTCAGAGGGATGAAGACCAAACCTCGGCCAGCATCCACAGCAAGGGAGGGTATCTGGTGAAGTCACGATTCCCAAGATCACCTATGTAACTCTAGAGCAGCTGTTCCAGTGGACCCTCCCTGTGGTGATGCTTCTGGTCAACGAAAGGATAGTTGCTTCTCATGAGCATCTTTTAGTTTCATTTTTGTTCACATTTCATACTCGCAAAGAGAAGCAAGCTCACATGCCTTCCTGATGCATCTTCACGGAGCCAGGGGTTCAGAAGCATGTGCTCCCCCGCATGTAACCTGCAACGGGCCACGGTCACGCTGAACACGGACACACACGACACTGCCCTCCGCATGCCTGGACCAGGGGCTGGAGGACTGTTTCTACAGAGCTAGAAACAGACTGTCTCAGGCGTTGCCATCACTTCAGGCTCTGTTACATGTTCTTCCTCCTTCTTCTCTTTCCCAATACCATCTTTAAAAAATTTTTTTTTTTTAACTTCCCTTTAGAACAGTAGAAACATCCTTGGAGAACAGGCGTTCTCGCTGGGGTCTGGCCTGCAGACCAGTCGTCCGCCGGGTCCTGAGGACGAGTCAGGGACACATCCTCACCCTCAGCCCCGGGAGGGCATCTGGTTCCGTCCACACCAGTGGGTCGACGGCGGGCATCTGGCCCCGTGCACACCGGCAGGCCGACAGTGGGCTCAGGGCGACCTTCCCCAACATCCCGGGCTGGCTGGGCTGCGCTGTGGTCCTGGGCCAGCACCGGTACTTGTCACAGCAGCTGAAGTGGGAGCAGCTGGGGAAGGGCCCGCCTGGCAGAACCAAACGGACACTTCGGGCGCCTGCAGGGTGAGCTGCCCACACGGGGGCCTTGTCTGCACCACGCTGCTGGCTGGCCTGCAGGGGCGTCCGCGGCCACGGCCACCTCTGCGATGTCAGCAAGCGAAGGGCTCAGAGCAGCACGGAGCCACAGAAGCCACTTTCTGATCTGCAGCGGGCAGCAGGCAGCAGCTGCGGCCAAAGGCCAGGAAGCCGTGGGCTGCAACAGCACATGGAGCGCCTTACCCGAGAGAGGCACGGGCGGACCTGCCAACAGGTGGCGGGAGACTCCGCGTGGCTGCGGGGGGCGAGGATCCCGCTGGCCGCAGGAGCACAGCCCGCTTGCCGAGATGGGCTCACCGCGTGGGATCCCGCGGGCTTCAACAGTGAAGTCAACTGCTGACTCCTAAGGAGTGCTGAGAGCCCGAGACAGCATTGAGAACAGAACTGAGCGCCATACGGTGAGACGAGGGGCCGTCCACACCTGCCCTCCCAGGAACCCCTCTGAGGAGCAAGGGGCGTGAAGCGAGCAGGGACCCCCAGAACCTACAGGGGTCCCTTCAGAAAGCGCTGCTGGAGTGGGGCGGGGCCAGGAGGCCCCAGCAGAGGACCCGGGCGGCCTGGGAGAGGCAGCGGCTCTGCACGTGAGGCTGGCTGCACCCTCTTCTCCTGCTTCCCAATCCACCTGCAGACACGGGTCAGCCTACAAGGGCCGGATTGTGGGAGAGAAGCGAGGACCCGCGTTCTGGGCTATGACGAGCAGATGGACAAGCGTGAAGGACAGGGGAGGAGCCCCCAAAACAGGCTCGCGAGCGGGCGGTGGGCAGGCAGAGCCAGGCAGCCCCGGGTGTTCAGGGCGGAGGGGCTCAGTTCCCCCAGAAGCAGGCTGGGGCCCAGGCCCCCCCGGGGCCCGCATTACCGGGCAGCAGCCTCAGCGTCCCTGTGACGCTGGCAGGAGGGACGGCCCTGCGTCCCCGAGGCGGGGCCCCCATGCGGAGAGCAGGTAGGTGGGCTGTACCCTCGGCCCCCAGGGGCTGGGGTCAGGCTGGCCCCTTCTGGGGGGAGGCTAGCGACGCCCTCTGGGCTCCATTCTCCAAGCAAACAGCCCTTCTGAGGCCCCAGAGTGGCCAAGAGCCCCCGAGCTCTAGGTCCTAGAAAACCCAACCAGCTTTTAGGCCCCCCACTTTCAAATATGAGCCAAACACTAAGGCTCACCAGACACATGTGAGGAAAACCACAGAAGTGAAGACAGAGATCCCAACAGACAAACTGGAACACGGCAACTGGGAGGAAACAGGACAAACAGGGACAAGGAGTGAAAACAGAACACCACCGGCAGAGACAGTTCACAGGTGCCGCGCGGGCGGGGATCGTCACTGCGTAAGCTGCCAAGGAGACAAAAATAAGATACTATATAACAAAAAGGGTAATTTGAAAACAAAAGATGTAGTAATTGGAAAAAATTCAGAAGAATTGAAGAGAAGATTTTGAAGACAAAATTGAGGTAATTTCTCAGAAAATAGAGCAAAAAGATAAAGATATGAAAAAGGAAGATAAAATCAGAAGATGGCCTCAAGAGGTCAGTATAATAGGATTTCCAGAAAGAGAGTGAAGGAAAGAATGGTCTTCAAATAAATGAAGAAAACGGGTCAGAGCAGAAGAACAGATGTTTCCAGATAGAAAGGGCCCCACTGAGCACCCAGACGGCAGGTGGGACTGGCGGCCCATGGCACGGGGTTTCAGAGCCCGGGACGGGGGTGGGCTTGGGGACGGGGCAGGGCGGCACCTGGGGCCCTGTAGGCAATGCCTTCCAACCAGGAAATGAACATCGGCACCCTTATTCATGCTGAGGACGGAAGAGACGTGTTTTCAGATGCACCATTCTCAGGAAACCAAACCACCAGTTTTTAAAAAGATGTCGGAAAATAGGGGCTGCCAAGCGTCCACCTGTCCAGGCGGGCTCAGGTGAGGAGGCTGCAGAGGGGCTGCTCCAGGCGACCCGCCCGGGGAGAGCCCAGCTGGGCACCGTCAGGGCTGACCAGGCGGGCGAGTGACGGATGCACAGAGAACATAGCAAACGCAGAGAAGACGCGACTGCCGGTCGATGACCAGCGGGGGCCACCGGTACCGACGGGAGAGGTCCGTGGCCCCTGGGGGGCACACGGGGTCCGTCCTGATGCTGCGACGGGCGTCTGTCACGGCTCTGAGAGACGGGGGCGTGGAGGGCGGGATGCGGGGTGCAAGGGACGCAGCCTCGTCCTGAGCAACAGGCCAGGAGAGAAGCCTTGAGGGGAACACGGCGGACTGGAGATCAGAGCATGGCGTGGAGTCGCTCGGAGGGAAACGCCAGTGACACGGCGGGAGGACTCCCAGGAGGAGCGGCAGACACGGGCAGGGCGGAGGTGGACCCCCGGACGGCCCAGGCCGGCTGGGCTCCCGGGGGCGAGGACAGCGAGCGGCCGGACAGAGCGGAGGGCGGGTCGGCGGGGACGCCGGGGCGAGGAGAGCTGGGCCCTGTGCCCGCTGCGAGCCGGCATGGGAGGAGGGGCCTCTTCAGCGGGAGCTCTGAGATGGCCGCGATGCTGTGGGAAGGGGCTGACGGCAGAGGAGGCAGGGACGGTGGTTTGTGCACACGGAGGCGGCAGCTGGAGCCCCAGGCCCACAGGAGGGTCCGCCCCAGACCGGGTGGCGCCGGGGGGCCTTCGGGGCGTGAGGGGGTCTCCCAGGCCCCTCGCAGAGTCTCCCCCTCCATCCCTCAGCCAGGGTCACCGCCACTGACTGCGGCTGCAGCTGCCACGCCGTGTGAACCAGTAACCGACCACAATACAGGAGCTAAACTTTAACCCTAGTGCCCGGGCTCCGGAAGAAGGCTGCCGTGGGACTCATCCCCGGGGCTCCACACCGGGGCGGGGGCAGCACCCAGGCGCACGGTCTGCGGCCTGCACGGGGCAGGGGGGCGTCCTGGGCCGAGTGGACAGTGAGGCCACCGGGGCACGGGAGGGGAGAGCGAGCGGCTTCCCCTCCCTCCCCTCCCTCCTTCCCCTCCCTTTTCTTCCCCTCCCTCTTCTTCCCCTCCCTCCACTGCTGGCATCCTCCAACGGGGACGCTGCATCCTGGGGGCAGGGGGGGCCTTGTCAGCATCTCCTCTGCATCCTTCATCACCAGCATCACTCAGTTCAGTTCAGTCGCTCAGTCATGTCAGACTCTTTGTGACCCCATGGACTGCAGCACGCCAGGCCTCCCCGTCCATCACCAACTCCTGGAGTTTACCCAAACTCATGTCCATTAAGTCGGTGATGCCATCCATCCAACCATCTCATCCTCTGTTGTCCCCTTCTCCTCCTGCCTTCAATCTTTCCCAGCATTAGGGTCTTTTCCAATGAGTCAGTTCTTCGCATCAGGTGGTCAGAGTATTGGAGTTTCAGCTTTAGCATCAGTCCTTCCAATGAACACCCAGGACTGATCTCCTTTGGGATGGACTGGTTGGATCTCCCTGCATCCACAGGACACTCGAGAGTCTCACTGGAAACTATTAAACAGAGAAGCTCTCCTTTCAAACTGCTTCTGTCAGCTTTCTCAGCAGGATGTCTGATGGGGATGATTAGCTCAGTGGACAGAGCCCTTTCGGTCCAGCCTAACGAGGCCTAATGAGGTGGCTCAAGAGATCAAGAGAGAGACCAAGGACAGCCCCCTCAGCGCGTGCTGAGAGCAGAAGGACACTCAGACCCACAGAGGCCTCAACGTGGGCCTCGGGCACCTGCGCCGTCTTCACACGGCTCTCATCCACCTGCGTCACTCGTAGTGAACTCAGCTGGGGCGGCCTGTCCGCCCCCAGGGACTGTGGCTGGGGCTTCTCCAGCCTCAAAGGAGGAAGCACCTGGGCGGGCCTCTAGCCTGGCGGCCACGCCGGGCAGCATGAGCGCGGCGGGGTCAGAGAGCCAGGCGGGCACCCGGCAGATGTGGCCACAGAGGGGCAGGGCCCCGGGTGGGTCTCTGAGCTGAGACCCCGCGACAGGCGGTGATAGGGAGGCGGAGCCTGCGCCTCTAGCTGTGCCTGTGGTGGCCAGGCTGGTCCCGGCCACAGCTGGGCGACTGAGTGGCCTCTACGCCAGTTCTCAGGCCTCTCCACCCACGTGGAGTCCTCCTCCTCAGAGCTCCCAGCCCCTTCTCCTGCTGTGACTCCACCGCCCTGCCGACATCACTCCAATCCCTCCTGGGGCCCTGACACCCAGACACAGGACCCGGGCTCGCTCCTGGGGCCCTGACACCCGGCCGGGACCCGGGCTCGCTCCTGGGGCCCTGACACCCAGACACAGGACCCGGGCTCGCTCCTGGG
The DNA here is from genome assembly GCA_015832495.2 of Alces alces. Lineage (NCBI taxonomy): Eukaryota > Metazoa > Chordata > Mammalia > Artiodactyla > Cervidae > Alces > Alces alces. The sequence continues at coordinate 48,392,270 of JADEYB020000019.1, read as the reverse complement.
GCCCTGACACCCGGCCAGGACCCGGGCTCGCTCCTGGGGCCCTGACACCCAGACACGGGACCCGGGCTCCCTCCTGGGGCCCTGACACCCAAACATGGAACCTGGGCTCCCTCCTGGGGCCCTGAAACCCGGCCACGGAACACAGGCTCACTCCTGGGGCCCTGACACCCAGACATGGGACATGTGTTCACTCTTGGGGCCCTGACACCCGGCCACAGGACACGGGCTTGCTTCTGCCCCCCCCCCCCCACCCCGCCCCATCTCCCTACAGTCCCCTCTGCATTATCCAAGCCCAGGGGCCAGAAGCCTCCTCACACACCAACCCTACCCCACCGCCCCCATCCCCCATCCCAAGAAACAATCCCTAATTAGGGGAAGAATGTGCAGGAACACAAAAGGCTTGTTATCTCAGCCAGGAGGCATTTAGAAATGAGTTTCTTTTTAAATGTATAATAAGGTTTGCACTTGTTGTTTTGACTGAAAATATAGATATGATATACCGCAAACTATGATAAATATTTCCACTGGCGAAACATTGCCCCCCACCCCAGCAGCACACAGTGGTTTTCACATGGTTGCAGGCTATTCCTACAGCTCTCTTCTCAAAATTTAACAAGATTAATGACAGAAAATTAGTCAAGACAAGTATTGGCCTGTTTGGTTTATGCATCACTTCAAGTGCAAGAGAAAAGCGCTTCCTTTTCACATTACTTATTACCTAATAAGTAATAAGGTGACGGGGAAGCGAGCAGCAAAACCCAACGCGGACAACAACCCCGAGAACACAGCCTCCTCCAAATGCACATGTGTAAACACACAGACACGTACACACTCTCACACATGCACACACACACACACACACACACATGCACACAGACACGCAGACACACACAGACACTCACAGACACAGAGATACACACGCACGTACACACTCACACATGCATACACAAGCACACACACAAAGATACACATATGCACACACAGATATACATACACACACTCAGACACATAGATGCACACATACACACCCACACAGATACACATACACCCTCACACACAAACATATACTCAAATAGGCACATAGATACATATATATACACACTCACACACAGACACACACATATATACACTCTCACACATTCACTTAGATACACATATACACACAAAGACACACAGATACACACACACAGACACACAGACCCATACTTACACACACACACACATGCACACGAGGGGCACTGATCCTACCTGGATTATGTGTATGGCTTGGTTTTATTAGCATGAATACTTCACACATTGAAAAAGATAACTTTTGGAGTTTAAGACAATGTCAATAAAACATCATACTTTACTCCACAAGAAAATATAAACAAAAAGTGTACTTATTGTTGGAAAAAATGATGTGAAATTGCCTCCATGGTAGAGTGAAGGGTATTCACTTTTTCTATCCTATTCACTCTAATAAGAACCTTGGAGGTTTATTTAAAGCAACATGGACTCTGAATTAAAAGGACATTTAAAAACTAAATCCTGACACAAGGGACCCATGATGCATTTGCAAATTACAAAAGAATATGGATAATTTTCTTGAAATGTGCATTATCTTCTTTAACAATGCAGTAGAGGGCATGGAGATAATCCAGATGACTCATGTGCCTGCATATTCTTTTATGTCCTCTTGCTTTTTTTTTTTCACTTATGTTCCAGCTCCCAGCATTGTATTTAAAATGAAAACGCCAACACATTTGCCTTCCTATTTCTTATCTCCTCTAATGAATATAATTAGTCTCCTGCACAATGTTTTCATGCAAAACAAATATATAAGTCTGGTAGTTAAGGAAGAAAATGCACATGAATTAAAAAATAATGACATAGAAGATGATTCTATGGAATTTTTGACATAGAAGGTGATTCTATGGATGGAATTTTTGCTCCTCTTGCTACAGTCTGGAAGCATATTCACCTAAAGTCCGCTACAAACAAGGATGCTGGTCTTGGGTTTACAAACCTTCACCTTCTCTTGGGATCCAAGGGCCAAATGTTTTAAAGGCAAAGTATTACAGGAAAGCATGAGAAGTGTTTCCCAAAAGATGAGCTCCTGGACTTTCTCCAATTTCCAAGGCTGTTTTTGACAGATTGCCATTAAAATTTTTGAGGTAAGGAAACTACTATATAAATTAAGTCGCTGGAAGAACTTGACTCCTACACAACTGTGGAACCGAGTCCCCATCAGTTCAGAGGCGACCGACATGTTTCTTGGACTCCCAGGAGACTTCCATCAAAGCCTGGCTCTCATCCAGCTGTAGAGACCAGGGTTCTGGACCCCCTGGCTCTTGCCCCTTGGAGACCCTCATCAGTTCCTGGTCAGTCTCTTCCCTACCTTTTGGGAAAAGAACAAGTCAGGATGCCTACAGCTGTTCAGAACTCTGTCTCCCCAAGAGCAATCCAAAGTCACTGCAGGCAGGAATGGGCTGTTCAGAGAATTTCTTTTATCTCAATTTATCAGATAATAATTATCAGATAATAATTTATTGACTTCCCTGGTGACTCAGACGGCAAAGCGTCTGCCTATATTGCGGGAGACCTGGGTTCGATCCCTGGGTGGGGAAGATCGTCTGGAGAAGGAAATGGCAACCCACTGCAGTACTCTTGCCTTGAAAATCCCATGGGAGAAGTCTGGTAGGCTACAGTCCATGGGTTTTCAAAGAGTCAGACATGACTGAGCAACTTTTTTTATCAGATAATAAACTTGGTCCAATGTCTATTCAGTTCAACTAGATTGAAGTGATCCCTGGAGGCGTGAGGGCAGAAAGAAAGAGGAGAAAAGGAATCAGGCGCGGCAGGCGCTCACTGGATGGCAGTTCTCGTGGAAAAACCTGGAGAGTCCAGCTTTTTCATTTTACAGCAATCTGCCCTCATCCCCACCCTGCAAGCCACACACACAAACACACACACAACCAAACTCTCCACCTCCAAAAATTCTTTTTCCATTACCGACTCATGAAAACGTTGATTTATTTACCAACTGTCTGCCACTGTGTGGGGCAGGATGCAAGGTTCAGAAAGGACTCAAAGCAGATTCGGCCTCGAGCAGGGAGGGCAAAGTCACAGGTGACCTAAGATCACGGTCAGAAGGGGCAAGGTCTTGGATGCGGGTGACTGTCGGGTTCACCTTGGGCCTGAGGTTCTGTGATCTCTCAGGCTCTGCTGCTCAGAGTGGGGTCCAGGGGCCAGCAGCCCCTGCATCTGGCCTCGAGGGGGTCCTGTTAGACTCACAGGCCCCGCCCAGACCTACCGATTCCAAATCTGCATTTTAACTAGATCCCCAAGTGCTTCTCAGCAGTGAGCATTGGAGGACTTGTGCTCCGCGGGAGACAGACCAGCCGAAAGGCATCCTAACTCTGATAGAAGGTGAGTTACTCCAGGAGAGGAGGGGCGTTCTCATCACAGCCACAGCGCCCCGGGGTTGGAGCGAGGGCCTGTCCTTTCCCTCCCTGCAGGCCTCTCCGCTGAGCAAGCCCGTAGGCTCCTTCTGTTCACATGAGTGTGTGGCGTTGGTGGGACTAGAGTCCCCAGACGTAGCATCAGTTGCCTGATCATACTGGTTTCATGCTTTGCTTGTCCCTAGCATTCACTGTAGACAAATGTTACTTTCCATCAATACAGTTTCCTCACGAACAGCAAACACGCAGCGTGCGCGACGCTCCGGGACCGCTGCGGCGCGTCCTGCGTGCCGACGGGTTTCACCTGCGCCCCTGCCTGGGAGGCAGGCCCTCACCCCTTCTCGGGTGAGGCCAGCACTGCCTGCCTGCCCGGGGGGCGGTGGAGCGGGGGCCAGGCCCCGGGGGTGGGCAGTGGAGCCCCTCACCTGACGCCAAGGCGCACAGCGTGCCAAAACAACACGCTGAGTCCTGGGAGAGGCACCAGCGTTGACGGGGAAGGGGCCCTCCAGGCCCGGCTCCAGCTCGCTGTTTTCCTTGCCCGTCGCTGCCTGGTGTCTGACTGTGCAGAAGCCATTCCCAAGGAGGCCCGGCCTGCCCGTCAGAAGGCCAGCTGCAGCGGGGCCGGCCCGGAGCGGTCCCGACTCTCCCGACTCTCCAGGCTGCTCCAGCTGAGATTGGAATGCTGCTTGAGGGGCCCGGAGACGATCCCGAGAAGGAAATTGGAAAGAAAACAAACAGTAGAACGCGACTTGCAGACAGCGTTCAGAGAGCCATCCTGATTTCATTATCTGGCCCTGAGAAGGAGTTCTGTGTTCAGCCGTGCTGAGAGCGCGCATTGCCAGCATCCTGTTCCCACGCGGGATTGGGGCTCAGGTGCCCGCCGGGCAGGGCTCGGCCGGGGGCGCAGGGAGGCACTCTGCTTTGGGCCATTGGCACCTCACAGCCTCTCTCTTCGTGGGAGATTCGGGAAAACGTTTTGGTTTCACCAAAATCATACGCGACACTCAAAGGCGATGTTGAATAACACTGAAGCCTTGGCTGTGGCTTAGTCTGTCATCTGGAACAACGTGAAGATCCCTCCTGAAGTCTCCCATGGGTTCTAGTGAGACTACAGCGGACTTTCCTGCCGCCTCTGTGGATGGGGACGCAGGACGCGGTGGGGCTCCGAAGGACAGAGCGCACTCCCAGCTGGCAGGCCATGCGGCTCCGTTGTTCAAGCAGGATTCCAATACAGGGTCAGCTTGAGAAGCACCGGGTTAAACAACATCACACAGACTCTTTACTGGTGATTCTCCAGGAGGGGGTGTAATGTTCAATATTCTCCAGATTAACTGGACACAGACGCTTCTCTAAGGCATTTCCTCTCTACAGAAGTTTCAGCATGTGCAGGTCTGTGCTAGGTATTTTTAAAAACGCGTTAGCCCAGGGGGTCAGGGACAGAAAGCTGAACACAAGACCCCGTCTCCAAAGCAGGAGAACCACGCTGAATCCGCCGACTGAGCCCAAGAGAACTGCGTCGCCCACGTCCTGCAGTCCACACACTTGGAGCACCTCCCCACTTAGGGCATTTCTGATTTCTCCCATCGATGTCTTTCAGATTCCAGTGTGCAAATCTTTCATGTACTTTACTAAGTTCATCTCTATTTCATTTTTCTCATTCTACTCTAAATGGTATTGTGCTTTTAAAAAAAAAAAATTCAATTCCTGGTTGCTGAATAGCAGTACACAGAAATGCAATTGGCTTCTGTGCATAGACCTGGCATCCTGTGATGCTGCTAAATGCACTTGCTAGTTTTCCTGGCATTTTGGGTAGATTACTTATGTTTCCTATGTACTCCATCAAGTTATCTGTGAATAAGATAGATACACATCTTCCTTTCTTTTTCTTCTTTTTTTTTGTGGCTAAGATCCAGGATAATGTTGAAATGGTTTGATAAAAGCAGACAACCTTGCCCTGAGCCCCACTTTTAGAAGAAAAGCATTCAGTATCTCCACATTAACTATGATGTTAACTGTCGGTTTTTCTCAAAGACCATCTATCAGCTTGAGGAAATTTCCTTCAAATTCTAGTGTGTTGAAATTAATTTTTAAAAGTAATAGTTGTTAAATTTTATCAAATGTCTTTTCTTGCTCTATTGAAAAAAAATACAGCTTCTCTTTTGTTTTCTTAATATGGTGAATTACATTAATTTTCAAATGTTAAACCAACCTTGCATTCCTAGAATAAACCCCACTCTGCCGTGGTGCACCAGTTTTTCATATATGGATAATTCAAATTTGTTAATATCTTGTTACTATTTTTTGTTTCTATGCTCACTGGAAATACTAGTCAGTATCTTTCTTTTCATGTAACATTTTTATTTTTAGCATCAGGGTAATGTTGGCCTCATCAAATGAGTTAGGAAGTGTTCTCTCTTCTAAGTGAGTGTTAGGAAGGAAGGGAATGTTCTCTTCCTTAAACGTTAAAAATTCAGTTTTTTAAATACACATAGAATTACTAAAATTTATAGATTTTTTTGAATCAGGTTTGGCAATTTGTGTCTTTCATGTAATTTGCCCATTTTCTCTAATTTGAAAAAGTCATTGGCAACAATTTGTTCATAGTATTTCCTTACCAATTCTGTCAGTGTCTGGAGGACTTGTGGAGATGATGACTCTTTCATTTCTACTATGTGTAATTCCTGTCATCTCTTTTTTTTCCTGGATAGAGGTTTATCCACGTTTCGGTTGTATGATTTTCTCCATCATTTTCCTGTTTTCTACTTCATTTATCTCTATTTTTATCTTTGTCGTTTCCTTCTTTCTGCTTGCGCTGGGTTTGACGTGCTCTTCTTTGTCAAGCTTCTTGAGATGGAAGCTTGGATGGCTGGCCTGGGCTCTTTCTCATGCTTGACATCGGCGTCCACAGCCACACTCCTCTCTAAGCGCTGCTTTGGCAGGACCCCGCAGACTTTGGTATGCTGCTTTCATGTTCATTTAATTCAAAATATATTCTAATTTCCCTTGGGATTTCTTCTTTTGACCTGTGAGTTATCGAGACGTGTGCCAGGTGGTAAGCGCTAGAAATGCCAGTTAGGTCAAGTAAGTTTACTTCTGTATCTGCAAAGTTTACTTCTGTATCTGTCTACTAGTACTGCAGTTACAAAGAAAGGACACAAACATAAAGTTTGTCTTTTTTTCCTATCAATTCTGTCAGTCTTCTGAAGTATCTGTAACTCAGTGTATACACATTTAAAATTATTATGTCTTTATGAAGAATCAACCCCTTTAAAATACAAAAGGACTCTTTCTTCCGTCTAAGTAAATGAAGTCTATTTCATCCCATATAAATACAGCCACTCCAGTTTCTTTACGGGTAGTATTTGCACGTTTTATTTTTTATCTTTTTACTCTCAGACTATCTATGTGTTTATATATATAATGCGTCTTGTGTCAGCAGCATACTGCTCTTTTATCAAGTCCAACTTTATCGCTCTTTTGATGAGAGTATTTAGGGCATTTACAGTGGATGTAATTATCAGTATAGTTAGTATTTGTTTTCTGTTAGCCCCATCTGCTATTTGTTCTTACTCCCTCTTTTCCAGCTTCTTTTAGATGAGTAGTTTTTAGGATTGCGTTTTGACTCCAGTATTGGCTTGTGGCTATTTTTCATTTTGTTTTGTTTTAGTAGTTTCTCCAGAGTGTGCAGCACATACTTTAACTAATTGCAGTCTGTCTTCAAATAATTTCATGCCAATTCCCATCTGGTGTCAGAAACTTACAACAATGTAATGATGCAATGCTTCCATCCTGTCCCCACTCTCAGAGCTACTGCTATTGTACAATTTATTTATATATGTATTAGAAACCACAAATGTATTGCTATTATTTGTACTTTCAACAGTCAGTTACTTTTCAAAGAAATCGTAAAATGAGGGAGAAAACTTTTATTTCCCCACATTTTGGCTGCTTCTCCTGTTCTTCATCCTTCTGTTTTCCCTCCATCTAAATGTTTGCTGGGGGCAAACCCGCCCAACCTCCGCCTATCTGCAAAGTCTTTAACGCGCTTCCATTTCCGAGATGGTTCCCACGGGCACAGAACTCGAGGCTGAGGTCTCTTCCCGCAATTTAAGGATGCTGCGACAAGGCCTTCTTGCCTTGCATAGTTTCTGATAACAAAGCTTTCTTACTTTTGTTCCCCTCTACATAATTCTACTTTTAAAGTTTTCTCTTTAGCATGTATTTTCAGTAACTTGGGAAACTTGGGGCTTTTATTTAATTCTTTTCCTGTGCCCTCTCCCCTTTTCCCCCAAGACTCTGATTATATACATGTTAGATTGTTTGATTTTGTCTCACAAGTTAATCAAATCAAACTCAGTTTTTTCCCTCCAGTCTTTTCCTTCCTGTGCTTCATTTTGAATTATTTCTAGCACAATATGTACAGGTTTACCAACTTTTCTCCCACAGTGTCTAATCTGTTCTCAATGCCAACAGTGAGATCTCATTTCAGATACTTGATTTTTCATCTCTAAAGGTTGCATTCGGCTCTTAAAAAAACACATATATTTCTTCATCTCTCCTCACCCTACCCATGTGTTTCTTAATATACTTGACAGTTAAAGTCAAGGCTACTTTTTTCTGAGCTCATATCACTGTCTTTATAATTCCTCAGTCTGTTTCCATTGATGGATTTTCCCCTTGGTTTTAGGTCATTTCCCACTTTGTGACACCCCTGCTGATTTTTGGTTGAACGCTGAACGTTAAGAAAGTCTGTTTCTGGGTCTAGATTTCACTGTCTCCCTTGGAAGAGCGCAGGGCTTTGCAGCGGTTGGAGGCTCAGCGGCTTGTGAGCCCTTGAAGTCTGTGCGTCAGCTCTGCTGGCCTGGCCTTTCTGGGTCTAGATTTCACTGTCTCCCTTGGAAGAGCGCAGGGCTTTGCAGCGGTTGGAGGCTCAGTGGCTTGTGAGCCCTTGAAGTCTGTGCGTCAGCTCTGCTGGCCTGGCCCTAGAGGAGCCTCTAATCAGGGTCACCCCACTCCGGGCACCCCACCTCCGAGCCTGGACCTTCTGGGTGACCACCGAGGTTGTTCGGTGACGGCTGCAGCTCACGAGCCTCCCGGCCTCGGGAACGCCCCGAGAAGCCTTCGGTTCCACCGCCAGGCAGTTTCCTATCCAAGCCTGTGGAGTTTCCTCGTGTCTAGCAGGAACTCAGGGGGGTCCTGACGCACATTTCTGGAGCTCCTTTTCTTTGTCGGGCACGCCTTTCTAGAACTGGTCCACACCGTCCCAGCCCCAGACTCTGAGCTCTGACCTCCGTCTTCTCCGTAGGAGCGCCCCTCCCTTCCTCCCCGGGGGAGGCCTCCAGGAGGCCAGGTCACTGCAGGCTCACCCCGCCGGTTCCTCTCCCACCAGGGCCCGTGCTCCTGCGGCACCTGCTGTTTAAACTTGTTCTATGAATTTCAAACAGTTTCCTAGTTTTTCAAGGTAGAGGTTTAACCTAATTTCTGTTATTCCATCATAGTTAGAAGTCCTTTCTTATATTTTAAAACTGAACCTTGGGAAAATGTTTTGCAGATCCTCAAGAAGTTAAAGACAGAGTTACCATAAGACCCAGAAATTCCACTCTTTAGGCTTTTACCCCCAAAGAACTGAAAGCAGGGACTCAGATACTTGTATACGTGTGTTCACAGCGGCACGGCTCACAGTAGCTGAAGAGGAGCAACCCAGCAGTTACAACAGATAGGTAAGCAACACGTGGTCCAACTGTACAGTGGAATATGACTCAGCCTTAAAAAGGAGTGACATGCTGACGCAAGTTACAACAGGGACGGACCTTGAGGACATCAAGTTCAGTGAGCTGAGCCCATCACAGAAGGAAAGAAACTGTGCCGTTCGACTTACACGAGGTCCCTGGGGTCATCGTGTTTAGCAGGAACTCAGAGGTCATCCAACTCAGAGACTGAAAGCATAATTTCCATTGCTGGGGCTAGGGGACGGGTGGAGAGCTAGTGTCTAATGCAGACAGTTTCAGCTTGGGGAGATGAAAGGGTTCTGTGGGTGGTGCTGTTGGTTGCATCAACTGTGAATGTACTTAGTGCCGCTGACTGGCATGCCCCAGAATGATGAGAATGGCAAACTTCATGCTATTCATGGGCTTCCCAGATGGTGCTAGTGGCAAAGAACACATCTGCCAACGCAGGAGATATAAGAAACATGGGTTTGAGCCCTGGGTTGGGAAGATCCCCTGGAGAAGGGCATGGCCACCCACTCCAGTGTTCTTGCCGGGAGAATCCCATGAACAGAGGAGCCTGGGGGGCCACAGTCCTTGGGGTCCCAGAGTCAGACACGACTGAGAGACTAAGCATGCATCATGTTATACATGTCCTGCCTCAATAAGACAGTCACCAGAAAAGAGTCTTCCGTCTATAGTGACGGACTGCCCCCAAGTCTTCCAAAAAAATTTGACTTCAAAACTTGTGTCATCAACAAGTGGATGAAATGGTTAGATTGTTCTGGTATAAGGGGTAGTGCTGGCTGAGCTAAGGATCTCAGTGAGATCCATGGGCTGGACGCTGCTCACGTACCAGTGGGATCTCCTGGCCACCCTGCGCCCACGTTCGACAGCGTCACTGTTCATGGGGAGAACAGACGAGGTCCACGGAGACGGGGCCTCAGGTCAGCAGCCCACTCTCAGTGCTTCAGAGAGAAGGATTTTGCTGGTGATAGATTTGAAACTGTCCTGTAAATTTTTGTGGTTTCAAAAATTTAAAATATATAGTGAAAGTATTACAAACAGAGATTGTATAACGTTCTCACATTGAACTGTTCAGAGGCATTAGTAACAGTAAAATCCCAGTAAAGCATGTATAAACCATGATACAAAATTTGAAGTTAAAACTTAAAGAGCTTAAGAACATATTTAAAAATTAAAAAGATAAAATAAACTTCCGAAAGACTGAGCTTGGCTGGTGACCTGCATGTCACAGGGACCGCCAGCAGGACACAGCGCCTGCTTCCTGCTCTAGAAGGGCAGAGGGAGAGGCAGGCCGCAGGCAGGCGGAAGGGCAGCCGTGCCTGACGGACGCCTGTGGGGCGTACTCACACGATGGTCTTCCCGATGTGCAGAAACGACTTCTCCACGAACTCCCGCACGCTGTGGACCTCCCCCGTGGCGATGACGAAGTCCTCAGGCACGTCCTTCTGCAGCATGAGCCACATGGCCTGGGGAGAGAGGCGGAGCGTGTGAGAGCTGCTCCCTGCCCCCAGGACGGTCAGGGTGCTAGGCGCATCCCCAGCTCAGCAGGGACCCTCACACCGAGCCCCAGGGAAGCCTGGATACACATGCACACACACAGGTACGTGCGTAACTGAACCACCTTGCTGCATACCTGAATCTAATAAAACGTAAATCAACCACACCTCAAAACATTTTTTTAATCAATTTTATTCATCACTTGCATCCATGTTGTTTTAAAAAAATTATTTATTTATTTTAATTGGAGGCTAACTACTGTACAATATTGTGGGTTTTGCCATACATTGACATGAATCAGACACGGGTGTACATGTGTCCCCATCCCGAACCCCCTCCCACTCCCTCCCCATCCCAACCCTCTGAGTTGTCCAGTGCCTCGGCCCTGAGTGCCCTGGCACCCCCATTTTAAATAAAACAGGTAAAAGCAATAGGCACCCCCTTAGAACACAGTCCCCACTAGCAGGTACACTGAACTTTTGCTTTCACATTTAAAGAAAACTGTTGGTTGGTGTCTCCCTGGCTGCTATTAGATAAGCTGAAAAATACATTTCTGAGGTCAACGGAGCAGCTTATTTTCTTTTAGAAAATGCAGTCAACAAACTTTAGTTCCTCTTTATCCATCTGAACTTCCGGCAGCCTCCTAAAAAAATACAATCATGCTTATTTCTCCTGTACTCGAAACTTTTTCTTGAGACTATTTTGCATTTTGGGTTTACTTCCGGGCCATCTTCAATCGTATTTTTGCCCTAGACCAGATGCGACTTCTGGTCACGTCACGCACCACGGCGCTGCGGCTCGTGTGGCGGAACGCGGGGCAGGGGCGGCAGCCCGGGTCAGGGACGCAGTGAGGCGCCAGATGAGGTCGCCCTGCGGGAGAGGGCTCTGTTCACAGTCACAGGCGGCAGGAGACCGGCGGTTTCATGTTGTACTATAGTTAATGAACTCAGCTGCAAGACTTTTCAAAATCTTATTTTTATTTATTTGGCTACACTGTGTCTTATTTGAGACATGTGGGGTCTCCTTCCCTGACCAAGGATGGAACCTGGGCCCCCCTGCATTAGGAGCTCAGAGCCACTGGAGCACGAGGGAAGTTCCAGTTGTAACACTTCAAAAATTTTACATGAGTTATATTAATAACAACGCTTGACTGGTTTTTAAAAGGCACAGAACGCAAGCTCTTCTCTTCATCGCGATGGTGCTCCTGGCCTGGGAAGCCTGAGCTTCGGTGGCCCCGCAGTGTCGGACCGCGGCCCCACACCCTGGCTGTCCGCTCCTCGGGGGCGCCCGGCTCGTGGGCACCCGCGGAGGCCGGGGCCTCCTGGTGTCTGTCCCGCAGGAGCCTCCCTGCCGGCCTGCCCTCCTCCTCCTGGGAGCCCTCTCTCTGCACCCTGACGCAGGGGTCTCCCGGGTCTCTCTGGGGCCACGGCCCAGCACGCTGGCTTCATTGGGAGGTGGCTGCACACGCCCCCCAAACACACAAGCGCCGGGGCACACACGCACGTAAGCGCGCGCGCACACACACAAACGCACACACACGCACACACACACGCACACACATGTTTTGGCTTTCTTCAAAATACTTTCAAAGTTTTTAGGAAAAATCAAATTATGCTTCTGGCTATAATTTCTATTTGAACGTTTTTCTGAGAGATTAGTGTATATACTTAAGTGTGTTTTACTCAAATTTCCATTCTAAAAATAACATTTCAAATGGGTCTTTCAGGACTGCTCGGCTTATTTTATTTCTTTCGAACACTATGTTGTGCTCAAATGGTTTAAAAAAAATCATATTTTGATCATGTGAAAGAAAGTAAGGACAGCTAAAAATAAAAGGAGAGAACACGGTGACTGGCTGCGGCTAGATCATGTGAAGCACCAGTACCAGCTCCTGGGGTGGGTTCCTCCCTGCCGGGAACCTGGGGTCGTCAGGAGCCTCTCCCTCTCGCTGGACCGAGCACCAAGAATCTGCCCCTTCTTTTCCATCAGACCGTCCATGGCCTCTGACCCGCCAACTTCTAGGCATTTCCTGTAAAGTTCATACTGTCCCAGACTATAGTCTGGGAAGGGGAAGGGAAAGGATATACAACTCCAGATTTATTTGTTGTTCCTGAGCAGTTTACTGGTCTTAACAGAGGGAAAGGGCTTTGTCTGAATTTCCACTGAGTATAATGGATGGTCCTTGACTAGTGATGGAGGCCGGGTGACACCCGGGTCAGAAGGTGAGCGAGCTCGTGTCTGCCCCGATCCGTGGCGGGCGGCCCGCGGGGAGGCTCGCCCAGCTCGGCTCGAGGGCCCCTGAGTGGGAAGCGATGGCCCCGCCTCTGCACACAGCTGGGCAGGCTAATCTGGTCCACTTCTCCCCGGACGGGCGACCTGGCAGAGCAGGGTCCACCTCCACGCGCCTTCCTGATCACGGGCAGGAGGAGTGACCCATGATCCGGCTATGGCTTCCGACGCAGAAACGCTCCAGAGAACACAGGCTTCAGACGTCAGGGTCCAGCCCCACCTCTCCAGGCACGAGGGGCCCCGTGTGGATACGACCGACGTACCCACGTCCTCACACACTCATCACCTCCGCCCGGACCTGATCACCAGGGCAAAGGAAAACTTCACCTGCTTCTCATTTTTTCACCCATCCCACGGGGGGGAAAGACAGCCGGTGCAGGATGCACCAAGGCTTTACACTCCTCCGCAGAGAACCGTCTCTTGATGGCAAATGGACCCTGCCGTTGTCCAGCCGTGTCTCACATTCGTCTCGCTTTTAAGGCACATGGAGTCCTGGAGGCCTGACCCACATCACTGACATCGGAGAGCCAGGTCTAGATGGTTATAGATATTCGCTCCATTTGGACGTGTGTTTTCCTGTAACCATACAATTAACCTAGCTGTTTTACAAATCTGATTAGAGAAGTCAAAATAAAACTTTGATTTAAAAAATTTTCAAAGAAAAAAAAAACCCTAAAGCCCTCCTCTCCCACGCCTGCTTGTGGACCATTCAGGTCACAGACGCGGAAGTCCTGCAGAGGGGCCCCCGCCTCCCTGGGCGCGGGGCTCGGTGGCTCCCAGCGGGACCAGTGGAGGAGAACAGCCAGAGTGCGTTGCACAGCTGGCCGGCGGCCCGATTCCGCACATGCCCTCCAGAGCACCGGCTGTGTTTGTCTTCAAAACCTGGGATCGATGACTGCACCCACCTCGCCGTTAACCTCCGGCTCAGCATCCAACCACAGACACTTATTAACCGAGCTGTCAGCCATGAATAACGAGGTGTGTTAATCAAGGTTATGTTTAACTATGTCCAGTGGATGGCTGCCATTTCAGCCCCGCACTTGTGTGGGGTGCTGCATGGGCTACCGTCATGGAAACGGTCTAAACATACACACATACCTACAAACACGCATGCATGTGTACACATACATACACACATACCTACAAACACACATGCATGTGTACATATACATACACACATACCTACAAACACACATGCATGTGTACATATACACACACATACCTACATACACACATACCTACAAACACACATGCATGTGTACACACACACCTACAAACACACATGCATGTGTACACATACACACACACACCTACAAACACACATGCATGTGTACACATACATACACACATACGTACAAACACACATGCATGTGTACACACACACACACCTACAAACACACATGCATGTGTACACACACACCTACAAACACACATGCATGTGTACACACACACACACACCTACAAACACACATGCATGTGTACACACACACACCTACAAACACACANACAAACACACATGCATGTGTACACACACACACCTACAAACACACATGCATGTGTACACACACACACACCTACAAACACACATGCATGTGTACACATACACACACATACCTACAAACACACATGCATGTGTACACACACACACACACACCTACAAACACACATGCATGTGTACACATACATACACACATGGACATAAAATGGGGGAGAAAGTCCACGTGCTAGTTCTAATAAAAACCAGAGGCGTTCGAACAAATGGAGATACAACTCCCCAGAAAGTGTTCTAAGTGTGGAACTAGTCACAAGCATTTTCTTTAAGCTCATTCAGTAGCTGTCTCCATGACAACAGCCTGGTGTTCTTAGCTTGAATCAGGACCTCGAGGAGTCCTGCGTGAGGCTGGGTCTTACGTTTGTGGGACCCACAGGGGGAGGTTGGAGGGCTACCCCAGGGCCGGGGAGCACCGCTTACTCTGACATAGTTGGGGAACAAATACAACTATACTGGGAGAATCATTCGGCATAAAATCAAAACCTCAGTCTAGTAATTTCTTCATGGGCAAAAAGACTGAGGCTTGTGGAGTCCTTTGACTAAGGGCCTTATAGACATTTTAAAGATACAGACTTACTAGACAGGAAAAAAATCATTAGATCATAAGTTTTAAAAAAACACCACAAATAATGGAGCGAACTCAGAAGGCCCTCTAGCTCTTGCTTTGAACCTGTCTTTCAGCGCTGGTACCGACGCTCTGAAATGGGCCGGGCCAGCGCCTGCCCTGCCCTGGCCTTTGTTCCAGCCACACCCATGGGCCTGCAAGGTCCGAGGCGGGGGAACGGCAGCCTGGTCACCTGAGTCCTCCGGGAGTCACCCTGACCCCGTTTTTCTGGAACACTGTCTGCTCTCTGCACACGCAGAGCCCGGTCACAGCTGTTTCTCCACTGGTCTCGAGGATCTTTCATCTCTGTTCTCCCCGGCACACCGACTATACACGTGGTGCATCTCTTCTCTGTGCTCAGGTCTGTTACACGCTGCCTGGTCACACTCACGCTTGTTCTTTTCCGTATGCTTTTATCTGATTTTCTTTTGCTTGTTCCTCTGATTGTTTCTAATAACATTTATTTAACATTTTCTTTCTAATGTGGCTTCAATGTCTTGCATGATTTTCTCTCTTGTCCATGTTGTTCCTGACTACTTCAAGCTTAGTTCTTTCATTTATTTTAATTCATTTATTTCCTTGAAGTGTGGACTCTGCAAACATTTCC
This sequence comes from Alces alces, assembly GCA_015832495.2. Classification (NCBI taxonomy): domain Eukaryota; kingdom Metazoa; phylum Chordata; class Mammalia; order Artiodactyla; family Cervidae; genus Alces; species Alces alces. The sequence goes on along the minus strand of JADEYB020000019.1, from coordinate 48,376,546 downwards.
TTAAAGGGCCAGAGAGTAAACACTTGAGGTTTCCGAGCCACAGGCTGCACCACAGCCACTCAGCTCTGCAGCCCGAGCTCTGAGCGGCGCCGAGAGCTCAGGGACAGATCTGTGCGTCTGCAGCACTACCACACCGGCGGCTGGCCCACGGACACTCACCCGTCCGCCCTGGCTTCGAGCAAACAGAACCGGACGCGGCTGCCTGCAGTCAGCGTGCACACCCGCCTGCCTGTTGGGTCCTCGTGCTCCCCCGCGACCCCATCCCCAGGCCACTCCCCTTTCCCACTGTTATTATTTGCTGCAGAAGCGCATGAGGAAGAGCAGAAAAACGCAGGGTGGGCCTGCTGCTCCCATCAAGGTTCTCCCCAGACACTCTCCGGAACCACCACACTCCCTGCCAGGGGCACACCCGCCCTCTCTTCCCAGCTCTGGGCTGGGGAGCGTGGCCACCGGGCAGCCCGACCGTGATCAGTCTGCACCCTCGGCCAGGAGGCCCGGCCCAACAGGGAATCTGGTGTCTCTGGCAGGAAACAGTGGGCATTGATATAGACGTTCTCTAACCCTCCGTAACCCCATGGCAGACAGTAAAGGGGAACTAAAGAGCCTCTTGATGAAACTAAATGAGGAGAGTGAAAACGTTGGCTTAAAGCTCAACTTTCAAAAAAAACGAAGATCATGGCGTCCAGTCCTATCACTTCATGGCAAATAGATGGGGAAACAAAGGAAACAGTGAGAGACTTTATTTTTCTGGGCTCCAAAATCACGGCAGATGGTGATTTCAGCCATGAAATTCAAAGACGCTTACTCCTTGGAAGAAAAGCTATGACCAACCTAGACAGCATATTAAAAAGCAGAGACATTACTTTGCCAACAAAGGTCCATCTAGTTAAAGCTAAGGTTTTTCCAGTAGTCATGTATGGATGTGAGAGTTGGACTATAAAGAAAGCTGAGCGCAGAAGAATTGATGCTTTTGAACTGTGGTGTTGGAGAAGACTCTTGAGAATCCGTCGGACTGCAAGGAGATCCAACCAGTCCATCCCAAAGGAGATCAGTCCTGGGTGTTCATTGGAAGGACTGATGCTAAAGCTGAAACTCCAATACTCTGACCACCTGATGCGAAGAACTGACTCATTGGAAAAGACCCTGATGCTGGGAAAGATTGAAGGTGGGAGGAGAAGGGGACGATAGAGGATGAGATGGTTGGATGGCATCACTGACTCAATGGACATGAGTTTGAATAAACTCCAGGAGTTGGTGATGGACAGGGAGGCCTGGTATGCTGCAGTCCATGGGGTTGCAAAGAGTTGGATTCGACTGAGCCATTGAACTGAACTGAACTGAACCATATGTAATATCATTCTGTGGGGCTTTTAGGACTGAAGACTAAGCTGAGAAAGTTCTATAGCCAGATGTGCATGCCCAGCATAGCATACTCGGAGTGGGTGCGTCAGGCTATGTGACCATGTAAACAGTGTAGGAAATAACCACGACGGAAGATGCAGAAACGGTGTCACCCTGGTCCCGAGCTGCTTACCAAGCCACAACCACACTCGGGCTTGATCCTTCTTACTGCTAGGGACTCGGAGTCCGGCATCGGGGGTACGTGGGGCGGTGGCTCCGCCCGGCTCCGGGCTGCCGGCTGAGTGGCCTCACCGCCCGCTCTCCTGCACCTGCCTCCACGGCCCCCCAGCCAGTCTGCCCCCACCTCCCCAGAAGACAGAGCTGCAAGGCCTCCTCCGGTCTCGTGGGGCCTTGGCCTGGAGTGACCGAGCGTCCCCCCACTCCGTGGACAGACTCAGCCCAATGCCAGCAAAGGGGAAACGCCGCTGTGAGGAGTCGGCAGTGAGAGGGTGGTCCTGTGATGACCGGAGCGTCCGCTGGTGGTTTCAGCACCGCAGTGGAATTCCGTGCTTGCCTTTAACAGCAGCATCGCTGCCTCTGCTGCAGCGTCTCGGCTCGGCGCTGTTTACCTTCAACACCTGTCGGGCCCCCGAGAGGGACAGGAGCCCGGGACTTGGGCTTGGCGGCCCGGCCCAGGCTCCAGGACTGTCACAACACGCTTCCCAGAAGTGCTGCTTCCTGGAGCCCAGCCGCCTACCTGTACCAGGTGCTCCCAATTACCTGCTCCCACGCGCACGCCCTGCGAGCCACCCAAACCCACTTCTGGCTCAGTGGGGCCGCCACGAGCTGTGGGCTCGGGGCAGGAAGTGACTCCACACCCACGGCCACCTGCCAGCTGCCCCGGCTGCCCGTGGCTACCTTGCAGAAGCCAGCCCTGACTTCCCTGTGACCTTCCCCTCCAGCCCGTCCTGACCACCTGGCCCTGCCCCTCGGCTGACTCCGACCTCTGGAATCCAGCTTCTGGGCTGGTCCTGGGCGCCCACGAATGGCAGGCATGAGCCTCGCCACCCCGATAACCATCGTCACTGGTAACTAAACCCTATAAACACATCAGAGTACGTGCGTTAGGGAAACGCAGGCTGCACTTTCTTTACAAGTTCAGTTTCCTTAAAACTGTGCTGCCCCAACAGCAGTGTGACATAAGCCACACAGGCAACTTAGCATTTTCTATGAGCTACACTGAAAAAGAAGAAGGAAAACATAAAGCTGATTTCAACGTCTTAGAATGCCCAAACGCAGTACCTTGTCATTTCAACACAGAATGCCCTCAAGATACTTGACACTGTTTTTCTACACAGGCAGGCTTGGCACTCCTACGGTGTTCACAGCACACCCGAGTTCAGACAGGCACCCCTCGCGTGCTCAGTGGCCGGGGCCTGGTGGGCGCCCGCCGGGCACAGGGCACGGAGCCGCCCCAGGAGGGAGGAGGGCTCAGTGGGCAGCGCCCTGTCCTGCTGCTCTGCACAGCTGCAGGGGTGACCCCTCGTCCCGCCCTCGTCTCGGCCTCCGCGCCGCCTGCCTCTTCCCGGAGTGACCTCGCCGGTGAAGTCAGACCTTGAAAAGTCATCCCATAGCTCCCGGCGTATGCCCATCTGACACGTGAAAGCTTGCGTCGTGAGTGTCAGGTGGGCAGTGATTCCCTCCCACCCGCCCTGTGGGGACAGCAGGGAGTGGAGACCCAGAGGACCCTGGCAGGCGATGGCGCTGGGCGCTGAGAGGCTGGCCGCTCGAAGCAAATCTGGTGCCTCAGAGTCACCCGGAAAGGGCCCGTGTGCCCTGCGGGCCTCCACCAGCCCCCGCAAGGCTGGCCCTGCAGCCCGAACACCCGCACTTTAACAGGGTCCAGGGAGGCTGCCACTACCAGTGTGGGGACCATAAGGAGAACGTGGGCTAGTTGAGGGGCTCAGACGTGGAGTCAGACCACCTGGGTTAGACTCCAATGCCAGGAGTCACTGGATAACTTCGGAAAAGCTCCCTAATCTTCCAGTGCTTCAGAAAAATGAGAATAATGGTGCCGACTTCAGAGTACTCTTTTTAGGAATAAATTAGTTAATATCCCTTGTGGCTCAGCTGGTAAAGAATCCGCCTGCAATGCGGGAGACTGGGGTTTGATCCCTGGGTTGGGACGATCCCCTGGAGGAGGGAAAGGCTACCCACTCCAGTATTCTGGCCTAGAGAACTCCATGGTCTGTATAGCCTGTGGGGTCGCAAAGAGTCGGACACGACTGAGTGACTTTCACTTTTCACTTTCATGAAAAGTGCCGGGAACAGGGGCTGGGGCAGTGTGAGTGCTCAAGGACAATGGTTTGCCGTGATGACGATGCTGACTAGGTAGCTGGTGAGGGTTCCTGGTGTCTGGGAGGCGTCAGCTCCTCTTCAGGAGGGGAGAGTGGAGGGTGGAGTGGATTTAATCCCAGTTCTGTTAGTCAGAGCCACAGACTTGCATAGCTGGAAGGGACCTCGAGGTACCGCCATTCGGTTCGACTCGTTTAGAAGTGGGTTAGCGGCTGAGAGCAGAGGCGGTGTGGCCCGGCTGAAGCCACACAGCTGGTTTGGCTGGAGGCGGACGAGAGGCTGCAGCCCCCGTTCATTCCTCCTGCAGGTGTGCGCCCCCCCCCACGCCTTCCTGTGGAAACGCTGCGGACGGCTGCGAGGGGCCCCGCGTGGGTCTCTGTGCACCAACCCGGGGACCCGGCCTGCTGGTCCACAAGCGCTCACGGGGGCCCGCGAGGTGCCGGGCCTCGAGTGCACAGGGCGCGGAGGGCGGGCAGACACGGTCGCCGCCCTGCCGGGCTCAGGGACTGCCACGCTTTACGCAGGAAACAGCTTCAACAGGCCGACATTTGGTTCAGGGCAGGGCTTCCGAGTGTCAACTCCAGGGAGCCTCCAGGGACGTCGGCGTGGCAGCTTCCTCACCCTCTGTCCTGAGCAAGCCTACAGCCCGCGGCTCCGGATGGAGGGGCATGCGGCCGGGGGGCTGTCCCGGGCTCTCCCCTCCTCCCAGCCCTTACCAGTGATGGAGACGGACTCATTCTGGGTCAGTCAGGGTCTCAGAAAAACCTGTGTCCAGGGAACCAGAGCCTGCGCGGCCGGCCCTGGGTACCACAGATGCCCGGCTGTGCTGGGGTCAGCAGCTGGCTGAAGCTGGGGGGCCTGGGGCAGGGGCGCCAAGGCCCGGGGTGGGAGACTCAGAGGTGAGACACGGGGGCGGGGGAGCCACAGGCCTGGGGGGCTTGGCAAGGGACCCCCTGACCAGGCCTGGGAGGCACCCGCCACCCCCGGATGACTGCCCCACCCCTGGACTCTCTGAGCTGGCTTCCAGCCCCCAGGTACGGGCTGCGAGGAAGACGGGGCCCAGCCCCTGGGTGGGGGGTGGCCACGCAGGGGGCGGTACTCAGCGCTCGGGGGGCACCCGGCTCAGGACCCATGGGGAGGGCACCACGCGCCCGGGAGGACCGAGGGGTGACGGCCGGCAGGGGCAGGGAGCCGGGGGCACACCTCGGGATGGGCCCCAGAACCGGCACCTGTCTGCCCCTTCACCCGAGGACTTCAGCGCCTGCCTGTCCAGTGTCCTGGGGACCCGCCCAGCACTCGCCGCATCCTCCTAACGGAGGACGGCGGCCTGGCCACCTCATTGACTGAAACTCACTTCAAACACGTGTCCCACAATGTTCCGATTCACAAAAATCAGGATTTCAATGTAAAAGCTACCCTCCTCAGTACTCCTGAAGCTATGATGAATTGATTTAGATTTAATCATCCTGTCTTTAACTTTTGGTTGCTAAATATAAGAACACCCCAACACACACAGTATGTAAACCTTGTTCTGGGAGGTCAGGTCACTCTTCTTAACTCGGTCCTGCCCATGAGCACAATGTTCTGTTATAATTATTTTCTGGATGCTGACTCAGTAACGCCCTTGATTGAAAGAGATGGGAAGGGAAGCCAGTTATATTTAAGAAAACATTTCTTGTGACAGTCGTATTGGAGCTGAGTGACATGGGAGGAGAGAGATTCCACTGGATAAAAAGACCCAATAGTTTACAGACCTCACTCCCACGACACTGTTGAAAATTAAGCAAAAAGCTCCTTAATGTTCTCCAAATTAAAAAAGAAAAAAAATCAAGAGAATTCCTAAAGGTTTGATCACTTTAAAAACACATAGTGACAGGAGATTTTTTTTTTTTTTTGAGTCTTTGTAACTTTAAATGAAATCTGGAAAATCAGGTCGTTGATAAATTGAATTAATATTTTTAAGATAGTTAACATATCGAGTAGTTAAAAATTCTAAAATTCGCCCCCCCACCCCCTAGTATCAAATCAATATAAACCTCTCAGAGAAGCTTAACTCAAATTCCCAGATTCTGGAGAACAAACTTTTATTTCTTGGTGACTGAAATCTTCAGTTGTCTGACAAGTACCAGTGACTACTCACGACCCAGGATTAAGAAGAAAACGTTGTGGGATCCTGTGAAACACCAGAGGTGGTTCTCCCGGCAAACGCTGTCGGTACGGGCCATGGGGCCATCTTTTCTGTTAACACAACATTTTCACATTCGTTTCATATGAATGAACAATGTCTGCACTGTCTTCCTGAACACTAATTTAGTGTTGTATTTTTTTGCTGTGTCAATGAGTGTCAAAATATTGTTCTTCTAATACATGAAAGTATTTGCATGGAGCTCTATGACTGATCTTCAGATGTTAGCCAGAGGCAAAATAAAACAGAGACACTCCAGTTGGGAAATCTCCCCAGCAATGAAAGGCAAGAGTCTTTAACATATTCTGCCTTTCTGCCAATTTTTTTTTTCCAACTGCACAATGGCTTATTTACCCTGCAACCGGTGAAATTAAAAGCATTGTCAGAAACAGCAAAGCTATATTTCAACAGTAAGACCTAAGGATTCCATTTCCCTGAAAATGAAACAGAAAGTTTTCAAGGAGGAAGACAAAAATTTCAAGAGGAAATTCTAAGAGCCTGACATGAATTAAAATACAAACCATATCCACCAATTACAGAAAAGCCAAGAAACACAGCGCGCTTTAACAATGAGCTGAGAAACACATGGGCAGCTTTCCCTAAGTCATGCGTTTCTGCATCATCTCATGCTTAGATGCTCAACGGCCTGTAACCGTGTGCATTCATCCCAGTTATTAAGGAGAACAGGGCCACCGAGTTTCCAGTCTCTTCAGACTTGAAGAGCCCCCGACCAGCTATTTGACGGGTTTTGATTCCATTCTTTCCTCCTTCCCACTCAGGGTATGGGCACGGCAGTTCTGACGGGAAAGGCACAATGCCTCTCACAGGAGCACGGGTCCGGCCACGGCTTACTCACCACGAAACTGCGGGCTGGGCCGCTGCGTCGGGAGCGCGGGCCCGGGGCAGGAGCCAGGACGGCAGCGAGGCCGCGCTCTGCCGCAGAGACCAGACCAGCCTTTCAAGTCAGGTGCTGGCTTGCAGAAGAGCAAGCTCATCGGCCTGCAACAGCCTCCACAATGTTCTCATTGATCAGAAGGGCTCATGACGCCAGGCTCTGGGGGGACGGGGGGGCGGGGGGGGTGTGGAAATCTGTGCTGGCTCCCTCGGCCCAACTTTCCGAGAAGGAGGCACTTGGGGTGGTGTTTACGGAAGGCAGACGTTACCCCAGCATGAGCCCCTTCCCGGGAAGACGCGCGACGGGCCAGGTCCTCGGGACCAACTGAGCCCGCTGGTCGTGCACAGACGTGCAGTGTCTTCACCGCCCTGCCCTCACCACGGACGGAGCCTGTTCAGAAAGCTGGCCACTGATAACATCTCAGAACTCAATCTGAAATGATCCCCTAGATGTTTTTCTTCCCTATGATACAGTAGGTAAGGCTGGTAGTTTTGTTTTGTTGTCGACACAAGAACAGTTACTGAACATTTGCTCCAAAAATCATAAATTAATGTAAGAGGCTGGATCATAAACTAAGAGGCTGCTAACTTTCAAGCAGGAGCACGTGTGTGGGCAGAACATGAAGTCACCTATCACGGCTCTGGCAAAGGGGCCAGTGTGACAGTCACACTTTCTGCTCAAACCACAGGCAGTCTCCAGTTTCTGTTGCTACTAAACTCCTCCTGAAGTCACAGGGAAAGACAATGCGGGGAGGGGAAGGGAGGTCAGAGCTTTGGGACACGCCAGGGTGCTGCTTGAGCAGGGCCACCTGACTTGACAGTGGACAAGGAGTCCTTCCCACCCCGCCCTCCCCCGTCAGCCACAGTGAAGGCTCGAGAGCAACAACGAAGGATAACAGGGCTTCCCAGGTGGCAGAGTGGTTAAGAAAAGAAGGTGAAATTCCATTCAGAGTCCAGTGAGAAGACCACGCAAGTGAGATGAAGCCTCAGTGAACTGCCTCCAAGGAAGCCCGTCTCCCCCGGCAGGGAGAGGAATCCGCGTCCCCCGTGGGCAGCTCCCACAGCCTGGGGCAGGCAGAGACAGGGGTGGGCTGCAAGGACCACTGTCCCACCCCCGCCCCGCACCTCTGAGTGCCCGACTCCAGGCCACATGGGACGGGAAGGGACATGAGCATAGGCTCTCGCAGGGGCATGGACGGGCAGGGCTCCATACTGCGGGGCAGCGTGACACCCCCACCAGGGGCCAGAAGCAGCGTCTCAGGGTACCAGTCACCTCCATCTCTGACTCTGTTTAGGTTAGGACCCTGAGAAAAGGCACAGTGTGGGGCCTTTGCCTCTAAGCGTGAGTGGTGTCCCCTGGCTGGGAACGTGTCACCCGTGGGGGCTGCCACCTGCTTCAGCAGAGACCCCTGTTTCGTGGTGGCCCCGCTGACCGCGGGGGGCGGGGGCAGCAGGCCAGCCCCCGCTGATACCAGCTCCTCCTGCTGCTGGAGGTGGAGGGCACGGACGAAGGGCAGAGTGATAACAGCACCCTGGCTCCCAGCGGTGCCGGGCGCGGGGGCCAAGGATCCCTTCCGCGATCGGCCGTCTCCCTGTCACGGGGGCTGGGCGGGGCAGTTCTACAAGCCGAGCCTGTGCGGTGAGCCCCCAGGAGAGACCCTCCCGCCACCGCAGACGGCCGGACGTGAAGGCCTGACACCATCACGCGTGCCCCCAGGGAGAGTGTCACAGGGAAACGGGCCATGAAGGCCGGGGCCAAGGTTATGGGGTGGGAAGAACGCGGACAGAAGTCCTAGACTCCGGCTCGTCATGTCAGACATGTCACCGACTTCCTGCTCAGGCTTCCCACGCGCTCCAGGGCCTAGGGCTCCCATCAGAGCACCTCTTGAAAGCACTTTGTGATCCACAAGATGTTACCACTAGGGCAAATGCTGATATTATTGGAGGAAATTTCCTGGGCTGATGCCTAAGAGATCAGGGACCCATAATGATCTCCCAGATATGACGTGATAATTCTGCGGCCTGTTATCAGTCCTGACATTAGAACACAGCATTCTTCAGAGCACTCATCCTTTTTGAAGATATGTTTTAGAATGGAATCTGTGGTTTCAACATTTCTACCCTTAAGAATTTCTGAGTCCTTGCCCAAGGCAGGTTGGCTATGTAAGTTTTGAAAAAGTATAAAAATCCTGGTAATTTATGTGTTTGTCTTATATGTGAGTTTTGCGATTTTAGGAAAATCAATCTGCGCTACACAGGTAGATATTTCGGGGGCGCTTGAACTCGTTTCTTCTACAGAGTCGGCTTCATACATCGTTGTGTGTGCTCCTGGATATAACACTGTTCCCGAGTTGTCAACAGTCATTGATAGAAAAACAGATGTTTTTCCAACATTTCTCAATGAAGTAGAAAAGCCTATAAATAGAGCCTAAACTGAGGCATGATTAGAAGATTTCAACAAAATGAAATCCTAAAACAAACAAAGCAAACCTTTTCAGACAGAGCAGTTAGCTGGAGAGTGTGCTCGGGGCGCTGAGCCCCGAGTATAACGGTAAATCGGATGCCATCTTTATTGTCGCATCGTCCTAAGTATCTTGGTCTAAACATCTCCAAACTTCACCATTTATTTTGGCATAAGAGCTCCCACCCGCTCCACCCCTCCTCCTGGGGTGGCAGGGGGACCAGGTGAGGCTGGGGCAGAACTGGTGGGCCTGGAGTAGGAAGGCGGGTCTGAGAAGCCCCCCAACTGGAGAGGCAGGCCCAGAAGGGGACCAAGGCGGAGCCCCAGGAATCGTCCATCTGCCATCGTTTCCAGGGAGATACCAGCAGAATCTCCCCAGATTAACTTCACTGTCGTATTTTACAGATGGAGAAAACAAAAAGGGCTGAGAGTGACCTTCAGAAGGTCATGGTTGCGGAAGGAGGGAGGGGCAGACTTCCTGACCCGGGGCCAGTGTCCACCCAGGCCGCCCCGTCTGGGTGAACCCGCAGGGGCTGAGGGTTGACTAGCGGTTCCCTGAGAACACCCTGGGCTAGCCTCCAACACCCACCACAGGCCCTGGCCTGGGGGAAGCCTGGGCCCTGCCGCTCCAGGCACAGGCCAGCCCAGGACTCAGCCAGGACGTGAGGGGCTCGGAGAGGCCCATCTCAGGGTCAATGTGGGACCCTCCTCCTTCCCCACTCTCCAGCCTGGACATGAGGGGTCCTCCCAGACACCGCTGGGTCCCCTCATTACTGATGCTCTTTAGACGTCACGGGCACGCGTCCTCCGTCTCATGGGTCAGACAGGCCAGACTTGCTTCACTTTATGAAGACGATGGGGATGGGGGTAGGTGTTAATCTGAAGGATCCTGTCTCTATGAAGGGGCTCTCTGCACAGAACCTGAATGTTTGCTAGACATAGCCCCCTCTGAGCACAGCAACATGCTTCATTCTGTGATTAATATTTTTGGCAGCGAAGGCAGGTAATTTGGGAAGCCCAAGCTACTGTGTCTTGAATCACTGGAAACTGAAAAGCAGTAAAGATCACAGAACCTTTGAGAGCTGGGAAATTTGTCTTGGGTTTTGGTGATAAGGAAACTGTACAAAGAGACATTTCAGATGATGAGAGATGGGCTTGCTGGGGGACCCAGGTCCGTCTAGGAGGAGGGCGTCTGTCCAGGCACCCTGAGAAGCATGAGGCAGGTCAGTGAAGCCGTGACTGTAATATTCAAGCAACTGCTTTTATACAAAAGCCAGGAAGGGCCTTCCAGTGAATAGAGCACTCTACTTGGCAGAGTGATCTCTCTTTTTAACACAGCACTGGAGAAAGAGTCCAGAGGCTCACACCTCCAGTGACTTCAGGGGCACTGCTTGGCGGGGGAGGCACCCTGGTGACCTGCAGGGCGTATTCCCTTGAGGAAGGGCCAGGACACTTCTGGGAAGAAGGTGGTTCCCATATGGGATGTGGAACCAGTCTCACTAGGCCTTCTGGGTATATAACAGAAGCAGTACACCTGAAATGCAAAAAATTGACACTTTTGTTAAAAAAAAAAAAAAAGACTAATTTTAAACGCTAGTTTAAAAATAAAGAAAGAAACGCCGCCTGGACCAAACAAGGCCCAGCCACAGCCCAGCTCTGGAGTGGGCGGGAAGGACCCCGACAGGAGTACTTTTTCCCGAGGATCCGACGTGGGTGTCCTGCCCAGCCAGGGGCTGCAGACTCTCCCACACGGCCACTGCTGCGCACACTCAGCTGCACTCAGTTCTCAGAAAACAATGGACAAGCCAAGAAATGTGGCTTCTCAGTTTGTTTACAGTATAAAGTGCCCTTGTTCCCCACGTTTTCTGAAATCCATCATATAGGAAATGTAAACCACGAAGAGAATATAATTTTAAAACCAGAAACATATTTCCCAAACCCCCTTGCCCCAAATTTCATTAAATGTACAAGAGAAAACATCCTTTGTACGATAGTTAATATCATTACAAAATAATTAGTCGCAGAGGTCCTATAAAAAAACCCACGGCCAACAACCCTTCAATTTCATCCACCCCAAATCAGTGAATTCATTATTTGAGGAATAAAAACACCAATTCGTCTAATTTAAATTGAGGGTTAAGAGAAAAGAAAATGACTTGCAAACTGCAGCCCTGCTTCCCCACGCTCTTCCCGCCTCCGTGGACGGACGTCAGACGGTGGATGGCAGAGACCGAGGGCCCGTCCGGGCCCCTGGCCTCTGGGGGCGGCCACCTCTCTCAGCCCCTAGACTGGCCTCCCCAAGGAGCCAGACGGGCTGACAGAGATGTCAGGCAAGTGCTGAAAGGGGACTCGAGTGTCTGACAGCGAGTCTGGAGTGAGTTTCTCTGCAAACTCTCTGGGGGCCTCCGCGCTCCAGTTTCTCAGGAATGTTTCATGCACCACCACCACCCCCCCCGCCCCCGCCCCCCAGAGGTCAGGGAAGCCTGCGACGGCCCGAGGGCATGGCCCGACTAAGTGAGCATGAGACAACTTGGACTCTCCTCCAAACATGAAAATACAAGGGACGGAATTTCATTAAAAGCAGAAGACAAGCTGATCCAAGTTAATCCCGGCTCTGAGCTGCTGCAGAAACCGTGCCTGCATTCCGCGCGCCTCGCTGGAACGGAGGTCACCGGCAGCCACACTGGCCACGCCGAGGGTCCAGTGCGACCTCAGCTGACCAGACCTTCGCTTCCCAAATAAGCTTCAGTGCGGGTTTGGGGGTGTTAAAATAAGTATTCAGCCTGTTTGTGTGTGACTCCATGAAGCAGTAAGACCCTGGGGTAAAAAATAAACATTTCAGGACTTCATCCTTTCACTATCTTTTAAATCGGGAAACAGAAAGCTTTACTAGGTAACATGAGCCATTAACCATATGTAAGTGTGTAAACATGGGAATATCTAATGTCAATTTAGCAAGGCATATACTGTCATAGAGACGTTCTTTCTATTATATCTACAAATATTTGAAAGAATACATTGTAAATATTTAAAATGATAGTATAATTAATAAGATGTGCAAAAGGGCAAGGATGACATTTCATCATTTGCTTCTAAAAAGTTTAATTGGAAGCATCACTCTAGAAAAGGTACAATGTGGCCTGTCAATAACATATGACCAATAAGATATTACAGAACTCAAATGTGGGTGCTCATCTTGGAACCTTCTGCTTCAGCCAATTGCCGATGGATGCACTGTAATTCCCTGGCATTTACACCCATCACAGGCATTTTCAAGATGCCTGGTAGGACTCAGTGAAATCCACGGCCCCGGGACCGAGCTGAGAATTCGCCAATTGGAAGGTTGAAACCCAAGTGTCAACCTCATTAGTTTTAAGCTCTGACAAACCAAATTCGATTAGCTCAGACATGAAATGTTGATACCCTTTAGGTAACACAGAGGTTAAGCCTAACGTTCTGATGATTTCTGTCTCTTGTTATGAATGGTAAATAAAATCTTAAGATTTGGGGCTGTTTCATTTTTTAAAGCAGTGATTATTGACTTTACTGGGGTCATGAACCCCTTTGAGGATGTGATGAAAAATGAGGAAGATGCCTTCTTCTCCGAAAAGCAGGCATGTGTGAGTCCACATGGCGCAGGCTTCTGCCAAGGTTTTAGGAGAGTCACAGACGTCCCAGGAAGGCTGTCTGTGGACACGGGCTTAGACGTCTCTGACTCGCAGAGGACACACCGCAGCTCCCACTCACCTCACACTCCCAGGCTCACTGAGGCCACAGTGAGGCTGGGTTGGGAAGCTGAGTGGGACGCCAGGGAGCCGGGGTGGCGCTAACATGCAGCAAGGCCAGTGACTGGTGCCACGGCTGCGTCAGGCCAGCCCGGGGCGACCGGTGCCACGGCCCGCATCAGGCCAGCCCGGGGCGACCGGTGCCACGGCCCGCATCAGGCCAGCCCGGGGTGCTCCAGACGGCAGCTCCCACGTCCAGGCGCAAGCCCTCGGATGGTGACCAGCTCTGGGGCCGAGACAACGCAGTGAACAGTGCCCTCTTTGTCAACGGTGGACGCGGAACAAATGTTAGCTGTCGGTTTATGAAGTCAAACTCGCCTTTCTGTCTTGAGAGCCAGCCACGGATCAGGGAAGCAGAACTTACACCCGGAAAGGGAAAGCAAGAAGGAGTCAACTCATCAGAGGTGTCCAGGACGTCTTCTTAATGAGGGGAGATCACTTCACCAGAAGCCCCCAATGAACTGTTCTGAAAAAAGTTTTGAAACGATGATCCTTTAAGAAATAAAGCTGCCACAGCAATAAAGGAAGAAGCAAGAGTCTGCAGCATTGGACTTTGACTTACATTCTCCATTGGTTCACGAGACGCATAAGTAAAACACACTGAAATCGAATAAGTGAAAGTGTTAGTCGCTCAGTTGTGTCCGACTCTTGTGACCCCATGGACTGTAGGCAAGAATACTGGAGTGGGTAGCTTTTCCCTTCTGCAGGAGACCTTCCCCATCCAGGGGTTGAACCCAAGTCTCCTGTATTGCAGGCGAATTCTCAACCGTTTGAGCCACCAGGGAAGCCCATATACACAAAAGTTTATAAGACACAGTTGCTTTTGAAACTCACTGACGGCTTATACCTCATATGTTAAGACACCTGTCTGCCGCAGTCAAACACTTGATTCTTTTGGAGCTCAGATATCTAAGCCTGAAAATAGGATTACAGTAGACCCCCTCAGCTGCCAGAGAGTCAGACCCACATCCCATGGAGAGCATGGCACCCCTTCCTCCCCAGGGACAGCAAGAGGCCCTGGTGTGGACAGGCTGGGCAGGACTCCAGCTCTGCAGTCTCACGTCCAGGACACCGGGCAAGCCCTTCAGCTTGTAATGTGAGGGCAACAAAGCCTCTTCTGCAGGCTTTCAACAAACAAATGAGAAAAGGAGTGCAAAGTGCCTGTAACAATGGCCAGCCATAGAAGCAGGTCAATAGGGGCAGCTGCCGTTAACCTGCACTAATGAGACCACTCACCCAGTATCTGAGGCCCAAAGGCCCCCAGTTACACAGAGACAGGCTTTGTAAACACCCACACACTCTGTCATCTGATCCTCACAATAAACTCAGAGTAAATCAGCAGCACGACGGTCTCTCTTTCACCCAAGAGGAAACAATGCATGAAAGAGGTTAATTGATTGGGTAAAGTCACACAGTGGAGACGCAGAAACGGCCCGAAGGAGACGTCCAGTCATCCAGCCAGCAACGCATCCTGCATCACCAGCACCCATGGGTCCAGCATGAGCTCTCAGTGCTGTAGATGCTCAAGGAAAGGAAAAGGAGGAGCCCCCTCTGGGGTGTGAACACATAACCAGGGGGCAACCAGTCTCAAGGAAATGGGAAGCACAGGAAAGAAGCGGGCAGTTGGCAAAGAGTGGTGCCCCGACGCCTGGCACAGCCTGTGGTCCTCTGAGGGCAGGCCACCGGACCAGAAGAGGGTGGGTGAGGCCCATGGACAGCTCTGCTTCGGCGTCTCAGTGGCAATCACTGCTCCAAAGGAAATAAAGTGGACAAGGACACCGACCTGGAGATCATGGCCAAAGCCAACACACTCTCTCTCTCTAATCATGAGGGTAGGGCAGGAACGGATAAGCCGAGGAGAGAGTGGAATCCCAGCCTCACGCGTGGGGGGCATCTGAGTGTATGCAGAGCAGGTCTGGCGGATAATGTCCCCCAGTTCTCTCATTTCACCACCAGGGAGAAAAGAAGCTTCTGCGTCTGCGGGGCAGTAAGAGAAGATGCCTTTCCATACCAAAGAGGCCTTCGCAGGATCTCAATGTGTGAGCATTGGGACTGTGTCCTCAGAGGTGGTTAATAAACGCTTTTCAGATTATGTTTAGCTCTCAAAATGCAGCAGCTCTAAACAGACCCTGGACAGCGGCCTTGCTGGGGGTCACAGGATGCGCCCCCACGTGCAAGGTCGCCCGTCTGACATTCTGAAGGGCCGTCCGGCACCAAGTTCATTTGTAAGAACTTTGAAAACAGGCTAGCGACTGTGGGGAAAGACTGATGAGGGAAGAACCAGCCAAAGATTATTGTGATCCCGGAGAGAAAGCTGAAAATAAAAAGATGCAAATATTCGCTATTTCATCTCAACTTCTCTGCAAGTGCAGCTTGTCAGCAACTGGTTTCTAGAAGGGGGGTTTTTTATTGAAAACAATGCTTCTATGTTTCTGCTTGATATTCATATGTTTAAGCTGGGATGCACATTCCAGGGCAAAATGTAAGGTAAAGAGACCCTGTGGGGACACTCTGACCATCACTAGCTGGGCCTTCTTGGCAAATGGCAGAGCCATGCCCCCCTATCTGTGAGCATGAAGCGCGGGGGCGGGGCTCAGCCGCCCTCTGGGAGGCGGGAGCTCAGCGAGAGCCACAGAGCAAGGACGTGACACTTTACAGAAAACACTGAAGATCCGCTATTTCGGTTTCAAGATAAGTGCACCTTTGAGAGAAAACAGAAATTGTTTGGGTTAGCAAAGGACTTTCTCAACAGTGATGGTGGCCCTTGGACAGTATTAGCATCTAATGAAGTAATAATTCCGCATCTAGAATTCCGTGCTTTTAAGGAGCCGGTGGTTAAAGATGTTCTGTGGCTCCGAGCGTTTAGGGCTATGCAGAGCCAGACTTGGGCATCACTATTTTTTGTTTCTGTTGTTCAGTTGCTCAGTCGTGTCCATCTCTTTGCAACCCCGTGGACTGCAGCACGCCAGGCTTCCCTGTCCTTCAAAATCTCCCAGAGCTTACTCAAACTTATGTCCATCGAGTCGGTGATGCCATCCGACCGTCTGGTCCTCTGTGTCCCTTTCTCCATATTTGCACTAAAACCACCTCACAGAAGGCTTCTGGGGGCCTCCGGACCACAAGCACCATCACGCAGATGAAGAGCGAGCCTACGGCTCAGCCGGCTGGGCGACTGTGTCGCAGTTTCACGGCAGGAGGGTGACCCTGTACTCAGGGGCAGTCAGCTGTGGACCGAGACCCTGGAGTCAGCAGCTCATGCTGCCGGGGTCTGGCCCGGGTCTCAGCTCACGAAGTCTGACATGTGAGTTTTTAAAAAATATTTATTTATTTGGCTGGTCCAGGTCTTAGTTGCAGCACTTGGTGGTTTTTTTTTTTCTTCTTCTTCAGTTGTGGAATGCAGGATCTAGTTTCCTGACCAGGGATTGAACCTGGGACCCTTTCTTTGGGAGCGTGGAGTCTTAGTCACTGGACCACCAGGAAAGTCCCTGATGTGTGAATCTAAGTGGGCAGTTCCTCTTGAGAGAGTATAGGAGACAAATTTCATTGGGGTAGTTAACTCTTATTCCAAAAGTGTCAAGATTTTAGTCTCCTTGTAATGGACTTAGATTTTAACATAAAAGGGTGCAGGTGGTTCTTATGAAGTATCAAATCCACAGTTTATCTGTATCTAAGAGTTCAAACAGTTATGATCAGGTCAAAAGCTCAAACCATTGGACATGATATGTGTATGAAGAATAGAAATGAGACTGTTTTTGTATAGTGGCTTCAATTAAAAGCACAGAAATGTCTACAATGATTAAAAAATCAACACGAGAATAACATACAGATTAATGAAAGGAAATCTTGAGAGAAGAGAGTCATGGCCATGATTGTTTCCTGCAAAATTTCCAAAAGGCCCTGGATACATCGGAGGTGAGGCCTTATAAATACGTGAGTCACAAACAAGAGCACGCAGCTTCCTGGGGTCTGCTCTGCACTGCTCTGTGAGCGAGACACGGCTGTGGAATCTAGACCTGTGTGTCACCCGGGGTGGAGAAAGCGACTGTCCATTCGGCTTGTGCCTCTTCACTCGGGTGTCACAGAGCAACCTCCCCCTTACGTCCCTGGCGCTCAGCGTCTGTCGCGGGGGCTTTCTGCCCACAAGGAGGACACCGGATAACAAGCGGAGGTGAGATAACGCGCTAGAGCCCAAGAGCCGGACAGGCAGGCGCATCTCTCCGCAGGTGCGGAGCCCTTTCAGATGCCGCCACACCAGGCGCGATGCAGTCTCTCACTAGGCTGTGAAAGCGGATTAGGGCCCATCAGCGCCCCCGTGATGACTGCGTGCGGACACAGCTGCACACGGGCAGGAACACAGGCTGTCCTGCTGCCTCCCCAGAAGTCGACCAAAGATGTTTCAGCCGGCGGCTCACATTGAAAACACATGTGCCGAGAGTCAGTTCAGGAAGCCCAGCAACTCCCGTCAGGGCAGAAAGCACTTGACCCACGCTGAAAAGGGAAACGCTTCTTCCAAAGCCTTCCTTTGTGCTTATGAAGAAGCGGGTTTTCCTGCGTCATCACCAGACATCTTCACCAGCCGCTGAGACGGGATCGCACACGTGCAGAGTTCCAGAGCTGCGGGAGGTCCTCCGTGTGGCCCACCGCGGGCGGGGACCCTGGCGTCAGAGCTGAAGGCGGGCCGGGTCAGGGGCACAGCGTTTCAGGAAGCGGACAGGCGGCTGCCAGTCCTGGGGGTGTCCACTCGGAGGGCATCCGTCTCTGGCTTTTTCTGAAGGACAGGTCTTCTGGAGAAAACTACTTCATTAATGTAACACCTAATGTGATTATGGAAATAAAGTAGCTCAGGGACTCAATCCGTCAAGAGAGGAGGTGAATTCTGCTGACATGCACATACAGCCCCCAACCTCGCCAGGGATACGCCAGTGCAGACGGGCCCCCAGGACCGGCCACGTGATGTCGGTGCACATGCCCCGCCCAGGACTGGCCACGTGACGTCGGTGCACACGCCCCCCCAGGACCGGCCACGTGACGTCGGTGCACGCGCCCCCCCCCCCAGGACCGGCTACGTGACGTCGGTGCACACGGCCCACCCCAGGACCGGCCACGTGACGTCGGTGCACACGCCCCCCCCCCCCCCAGGACCGGCCACGTGATGTCGCGCACCCGACCCGGCCGTCACGTCGGCACACACGGGGCCCCAGGACCAGCCAGACGCCCTGCCGGCCCAGGACCCAGGGACGGGGAGGCAACACCCTGCGGCCCAGGATGAGAGGACAGAACAGCCCGTTATTCCTTCCTCTAGAAACTCGTGTTGCTGACGAGTCAAGGTTTCTCCAGGAGACAGATGCTCTGATACAGTTTTCAAAGATAGATGGTGGTTTCTAAGGGTTGGCATTTTTTTCTTCAAATTTTTTCAACTTTCTAAAGTGAATTTTACTCTTTCCTGTCTTTATGCGTATGTGCTAAGTCACCTCAGTTGTGTCCGACTCTTTGTAACCCCATGAACTGTAGCCCGCCAGGCTCCTCTCTTCATGGGATTCTCCCGGCAAGAATACTGGCTTGGGCTGCCATTTCCTTCTCCAGGGGAACCTTCCTGACTCAGGGATTGAACCTGCGACTTTTCTGTCTCCTGCACTGCAGGAGGGTTCTTTACTACTAGGGCCGCCTGGGAAGCCCTTCTCTCTTTATCGTGAAATAGGAAAGGGGGCCTGGGAGGCTGGGGGGACCATGGCGGCTCTGCCGTGGGACGCAGCGTACGGGCTTCCCCGCCTCCCTTGCCAGACGAGTATGAGCCTTTGTGCTGCCCCGGTCCTGGGACCGCAGGGACAGTCAGGGAGGCGGACGGCCGCACAAAGAGGCCCAGAAGCTCCATCCAACTGTGAACTGACCACTGGGCACAGTCTGGACTCGACAACTTGTCAGGACCAAGAAGACACAATCATTGAGGCCACGAAGAAGCACCATCTCCCTGTTTCCTGAGTCTGGACGTCACAGGCAGTGGCGGCCCTTCTCTAGCCCCTCTCGTTAAGCCAGGTGGACGCCCACTGCAGTCTGAGGTGCCGCTGCAGGCCTGGCTCTCTCGGCCAGCGAGGTGCCGAGCGGTCTCGGTCCTGGTTCTGGCTGGAGTCAGCTGGCTCTCGGGCTCCAGCTCTGGCGGCCGGATCGCAGACTGCGCTGACCTAAATGCCCTGAGTGTCACTCTGGTTCTTTTCACCTGGAGACTCAACTTCCACTCCCCTCACCCTCATCCGGGAGCCTGTTATCACAGGAAATGATCCAGGAAAGGGTGAAGACAGATGCTCTTCTCCAGCAAGGACTCCCGGGTAAAGGACTCAGGGAAGCAGCCGCATAGAACGTGGCCGGGTGGTTCCCAGACAGGTGTCAGACACTCACCTTGTGAAGCAGCGCTGAGACCCGGGGTCAGGCGCCCCCCGCCAGGCTGGCCTGATGGTAATGAAGCCTGTCACTGGTGAGCGCCCACCAGGCCCCGGGTCACTCTCCACACCCCCGCGAGCGCCCACCAGGCCCCGGGTCACTCTCCACACCCCCGCGAGCGCCCACCAGGC
>JADEYB020000019.1:48279498-48354203 GCA_015832495.2 Alces alces | reverse complement strand
CCCCCCACTGCAGCCCCCACACCCCTCCCCACCCAGACCCCCTCCCACACTGCGGCCCCCATGTCCCCACCCCCCCAGCTGAGCCCTGCTCTGGAGCTGCCTCCGGGTGCGTCTGCCTGTCGCTGGGCTTCAGTCTGGGATGCTGCTGCCAGACCCTCTTTCCCAAGCACTTCTGAGGGGGCCTGATGAGCCAGGAGCAACCTGGGAAGCCCAGAACTGGGATGGAGCCCGGGACCCGGCCACGACTTCCAGGAGAGACGGGGCACCTGTTGCTCCTGGGGATGCTGTCCGGTCCGTGGGGATGGTGTCCTGGGGCGGCAGGTGTCCTGGAGATGCCCCTGCCCCACGGAAGAGCCGCCCTTGGCACCGGCACAGGCAGCTGGTCCTGCGCCCCCTGAGGTGACAGAGGGAAGAAGCTTCACCGGGTCACAGGGGCCAGGCTGACCGGAGCCTCTCGCCTGCTCACTCCAGCTCTGAGGTCCACTCCTGAGGACCTTCTCCCCGAAGGACCCAGCTGCACACCACCCACCCCTGCACAGCCGGACGGAAATTTACCAGTCCATGAATGGCACCCCGAGATTTCAGTCCATGAATGGCACCCGAGATTTATCAGTCCATGAATGTACCTCAAGATTTACCATCCATGAATGGCACCCCAAGAGTTACCAGTCCACATCCACTCAGAGGTCAGACATGCTGAATGGCACCCCGATATTTACCAGTGGATGAACGGCACCCTGAAATTTACTGGGTCATGAATGGCACCCTGAGATTTACCAGTCCATGAATGCACTCTGAGATTTACCAGTCCATGAATGCATCCCGAGATTTACCAGTCCATGAATGCACCCCCTGATTTACCAGTTGATGAATGGCACCCCGAGATTTGCCAGTCGTGAATGGCACCCTGAGATTTACCAGTCATGAATGCACTCCGAGATTTACCAGTCCATGAATGGCACCCCAAGATTTACCAGTCCATGAATGCACCCTGAGATTTACCAGTCCATGAATGCACCCCGAGATTTACCAGTCCATGAATGGCACCCCAAGATTTACCAGTCCATGAATGCACCCCGAGATTTACCAGTCCATGAATGCACCCCGAGGTTTACCAGTCCACGTCCACGTGGCGGTCAGACGCACCACGCACGTGATGACGCAGCAGCATGTGCTTCGTGCATAAATTAAAACCATCCAATCGAGAGACCACATTTCAGATATTAAAAACTAAACCAGCTTTCCTTCCTTCAGATCTCACTACCCACACCCTGCGGGAAGAGGACTTCTCTCTCGGACACGCCTGCCGGTGCGGTCGGACCCCCGGGCTCGGCAGCCTGGCCCCAGGTGGGAGGCCCCGCTGCAGCAGGGGGCTCCAGGCTGTGTTCAGGGGACCCGCATGGTGCCGGGGCCCCAGGAGCGAGCTGCCCTTCCCGGTCCTTCCACGGGGGTTCGAGCAGCCCCGTCCCCTGGTCCCTGCTGTCCCCGGCCACGCTCAGCCCAGCCCGGGCCACCGTGTGAGACACGGCCGCCCTGCCGGCTCGGGGAGCATGGCCTGCTGCGGACATCCCTGGAATGGACCTGCTGGCCACAGCGGCCTCTCCTCCACACTCAGTCCTGAAAGACGAGTCACCAGCTTCCAGTACTCTTAACGGTTTATGGAGCCTTTTACAATTTTATAGTATTGTAGGAATAATAATTTAGGAGTAGCACAATCCTCTCAAACCAGCATTTTTTTTTTTTGGCAAAAGTTGATTTTCAGAGAACCCCAGCTGTCCTGAAATATTGATGAGCGGGGTGGAAGGGGCCAACTTCAAACAGGATCCCATCCGCACCCATCGCCGCCAAGGTCAACAGGAGGCGCGGCACAGGCTGCTGCGCTTGGATCAGAAGGCCCCGGGGCTGCAGGCCTGCGATACGGCCGATGTTATCACGGGTAAAATTGATTCAATGGCACTCTACTGAACCTGCATGGAAGGAAGGGGGATTTGGCCTGGTGGAGTCCAGACTCACAGAACTGGGTCCAACTCTTCCATTTATTTTCTTACTCCAACTTAGCCCCAAAGAAATTTCTAGCAAAAGACCTAGTTACATATATTTAAAGAGCAAGAAGGATAAAACAAAACACCCACACCTAAGCGTGTTCTAGGGTCGCTGTTTCTGGACCCACAGAACCAAGTGTGATCTCCGTCATTTCAAGCTTGGCTGTCGTGAGTGGGACAGTGAGGCAGTCTTCACCTCACCAGAGGCTGAAGATGCTCCAAGCCTTAATCTCGTAATAGTCTCCGTCAAGGTCTGTGTCAGGACCAATAAAATCTGAATCTAGAGCAAATGGACTGTCACGAAAAACCAGGCGCTACCACCCACAGGAAGACGGGCTTGTGGCCGAACGTCTGAGTCCCGGGGCTTGCGGATGTGAACTCTGTCTGGCAAAGAGAAATATTAGGAACTGCTAGGAGGCCGTGAATGCGGGCAAAATTGCAATGTGGATCAAAATGGAGTGAAATATTTATAAAACCACCTTACTCAATGCTCACCCCACGCCAGCCGCCAGGCACACGCCCCCGCTCACCTCATTCCCAGCACAGCCCTGCAGGACTGGGGCTCCGGCCGCGTCGGAAAGCTGAGGGTGGGGAGGTGAGGACGCTGGCTGGGCCGGCTCAGGACTGGCGCTGCTCACCCAGCCTCCCCACCAGCCCTTCCTGCTGGAAGGCCGGCCACTGAGGCCACATGGGGCTGCTGCACTGGACCCTGACGTTTTAGGGGGGCCTCTGTGCGCCCCTAGGGTGCCTCTCTCCCCACCGCACCCCTGTGCCTGACCTGGCAGACATCAGTGAGAGCTAAAGGCTGGGGTCAGGAGCCCCGTGTCCAAAGTGACCCGAAAGGAGGGCACAGCCTCCCTCCCTCCCCTCTGGAATACGAAGTCGCAACCAGGGCTGAAATGAAGGGCACTGTGTGTGAAGCCAGCGTGTCGATCCTCAGGAAGCACCATGGTGTCTCACACAGGCGCTGGCGGTGCTGCTGGAATAAGCGCAGTTTTGGCCTCTTAAGAGGTAGCAATTCTATTACTACTGGAAATACGCAAAAGAGAAATGTGAAAACGTTAGTACACGCGGTGTGACGGTGCAGCTCACTCGGTCATGTCGCTGAGCTGCACACACACACTTAAAGGTCATCAGGCCCTGGGGCTTTGTGACAGGCAAGGTGGTAACGTGGTCAAGCCTTCCCCAGGGTCTCTGGCCAGACTGGATTTGTGATAATTAGGTAGATGGTCAAGCCGGATGGGATGGTCTTAAAAAAACAGAAACCACAAAAACCTCTCAACATTAGTCAGGGCCTTGACATCAGTAAAATATTCACCAGTTCAATCTGCTATAATGGAATTTATGTTTTGCATGTTACAGGTGGCCTATTTATGTTTACCAATTAAAAAAAATCTAAGCATAATGATATGAAACAGAGACTAGAAAAGCTCCTTTGCAGGTTTTTACAGACCTCCCCCACCTCCCCAGCCTAAAGATGCCCAGCGTCTGTGTGAACTCAGGAGCACCTGGCCCGGGGAGCAGCGCTGGTCCAGAAGAGGGGGAGGCGGGCAGGGGTGCTCAGAGGAGGTGACATGCAGAGCATAGTCTGGGCCCGAGAGGGCGGAGGGTGGAGAGGTGCCCCTGGATCCGGACGCCAGCTCTGCGTCACGGGCCCGGGACCCTCTGCCACCTCTGCCGCAGGAAAGAATAAGAGCACTTTTCAGCGCCTCTGCCGGGCCGGGCTCCTATGTCTTTAGGATGTGACCGACCACAGGGGCAGCTTGGTTTCCTCTGCACTGTGTGTGAAACAAACCAATGTCCTTCTCTGCCCCGTCACACTTACGCTTTCAGATCTGAATAACGGATCGTGGCAACTCACAGATTAAAATGGCGCGATTATCTTTAAAATGATGTTTAAAGACTTTAAGCATCACCATTGAGAAAACACCAGAAAGAAAGAGCTTTCCAGAGTAGTTTTCATACAGAAATAATATGTGTTGTAGCATAAGTTTTTCTTCTAATAAAGCATAAACAAGGCAAGGATCAAAATAAAAACGTGCTGCAAAGCCCCAAGAATACCCCAAAGTCCTAAGAAGTTGACTTATTATTTTTCATCAGAGACTGATATGAGCCAAACAGGGTTAGGAATGCAATTCATGAAGTTCTTCAGCCATAACAAATCCAGATGGTTTATCGTTGAAAAACAGGATTAGAAACATGTTTTTATTTGTACTTGTAATAAATCTTCAGCATGGAGTATATAAAAGAATAAAAAAAGATCTATAGAGATGGTGGGTTAAGGGAAATTCTAACAAGTAACAAGAAAAACAATTTAATCTGATGAAAGTCCTGATATTTTGTGGGATGTAAAAGGCTGCATCATTAGGCCTCACTCCTTGAAGAGAGGCATTTAACCATGACCACGGCAACGAGATGCCCTGAGATGTTTGATGGAACTTTCTCATTCCTGAAGGGCAGCACAGGAAAAGGACAGTCAGAGATGCTTCATCTTGAGTTTGAACAACGTGGTAACACGTCACTCGAGAGATCATATTCCCAGAGAAGAGCCCAGTGTCACTGTACGACGGGCCCACAGGGGACAAGGGCACAGGCCCTGTGACGCCCCCAGGCCTGGACCCAGGTCATACGCTGCTGGCAGACGGGCAACCACGTGGTCTCAGCACGGCCCTGTGCGCCAGGAGTGCAGTGTGCCCGCCGAGGCCTCTAAACGTTTCGAAGCCACAGAAGAGAGAAATAGGCGAAATGATTTTTAATAACATATCGTCGTTGTTGTTCAGCTAAGTCATGTCCAGGTCTTTGCGACCCCATGAACTGCAGCATGTCGGGCTTCCCTGTCCTTCACTATCTCCCGGAGTTTCCTCAAACTCATGTCCATTGAGTCAGAGATGCCACCCAACCATCTCATCCTCTGTCGTCCCCTTCTCCTCCTGCTTTCAGTCTTTCCCAGCATCAGGGTCTTTTCCAATGAGTCAGTCCTTCGCATCAGGTGGCCAAAGTATTGGAGCTTCAGCTTCAGCATCAGTCCTTCCAGTGAATATTCAGGGTTGATCTCCTTTAGGATGGACTGGTTGGATCTCCTTGCAGTCCAAGGGACTCTCAAGAGTCTTCTCCAACACCACAGGTCAAAAGCATCAATTCTTTCGCACTCAGCCTTCTTTATGGTCCAGCTCTCACATCCACACAGAGGAGTCTATCGGGCTACAGTCCATGGGGACGCAAAGAGTCGGACATGACTGAGTGACTTTCACATGCAATAATATATTACTTAATCTAATATATCCAAAGCATTATTATCTTGACTTGCAGTTCACATAAACAATTGTTGAGATGTTTTATGTTCTGCTTTTTGCTCTTGGAAATTTTGTGCCCAATTTACATTTACAGCAATTTCAGGTCGGAGCAGCCCTGTTCCAGGGCTCGACAGCTGCGGGTGGCAGGGCCCGCACAGCAGAGCCCTTCGGAGAAGCGTGGGGCAGCGGCCAGCGCCTACAGGACTCCCCACCCAGGGCGCCAGCAGGAAGGGCTGCCCGCTGCTTACGACGGAGCCACTGCCACCAGGAGGAAGAAACTCCCTTCTATAAAACACGCTCCTAGAAATAAAGCCCTGATGAGCACTGAGGAAGGCAGCGAGGGGCCCAGCAGAGACCGTTCTCAGCCAGGATGCTGAAACGTTAGGTGAAGAGGGAGATGTTGACACACCAGCGCTTAAGGGGCAAACACACCCACAGGGGCCACGGTTTCAGGGTGGCGTGTGTCTCCGAAGGCAGGTCTCATGACACTCAGAGTCGCATTCTGTATCCCACACAAGCATGGTATTTTACTCCATCATAACTCCACAGAAACGGTAAGCGTGAAGCCCTGGTACGGTTCAGCTCCGTTCACTGAAGTCTGTTCAGTCAAAGCCCTCAGAGGGGTGGGTTGGTACATTCAGTAGGAGGGAAACAGCCAAGAACCTGGGCGAGGGTCAGGCGTGCCGGAGGGGCGTCCACTGGCGGGAAGAGGGGGCAGGCCTGGGTCCTGGCCGGGCACTCAGACAGCAGAGGCCAGAAGCCGAGGTTTCCGGGCAGGAGGCGAGCTCGGCACCGGGCTCAGGGTCCAGGCATCGGCTTCGGGCTGTAAACCCAGCCTGGCCCTGCCAGCCAGGGGCGCCGGGGGTGGGGGCACGCCGGGGGTGGGTGGGAACGGGGGTGGGGGCGGGGGGTCCACCAGGGGGGTGGGGGCACTGGGGGCTGGGCGGGCGGGGGGGCGCACAGGGGGGACGGGGGCTGGTGCACGGGGGGGGTGGGTAGGCAGGGGGGATGGTACACCGGGGGGGGGGCGGTGAACCAGGGGCGGGGGCACCAGGGGGGTGGGGGCATCAGGGGGTGGGGGCACCAGGGCCCAGGCACCCCCCAGGGCCATTCACCCCGCCCCTCCCGGAGGGCTGGCTCTGCTAAGGGCGCACAAGGCCAAACAAGGCAATTACTCATCAAAGTCACCACAATGAAGGAACTCTGTCCACAATTTGTGGCATTTTGATCATTCTGAAAATCATACTTACTTCAGGAAGAAAGAAAAACAAAACAATGACTACCAAGTAGTCCAAAAAAAAAAAAAGAGAAACTGAGTGAATAGAGTCGTGGAGAATGACCTCAGGGACCCAGGGCTGCCCGCCCAGCAGACACGGCCCTGCAGACGCTCAGCACCCTCCAAACTCAACGTGTGTCAAAACAAAAGTTTCCCACTTAATAAAAATGAAAGGCTGACGGATTCAAACATTTACGGCATGCTTTTTCGGGTCTGCCTTAATCTCCCCCTTGGCTAAGTTGCCATTATATAAATTAGACCCTTAAGTTATCATTGTTATAGTAGCAATAAAAATAATAATAAAAGTACTGTGAGGTCAGAAAATGTCAAGAACAGTCGGAAAAATGAGAGAGACATAAAACAAAGTAAGAAAGACAAGCTAGAACTGGAAAGACACAGGTACTGTACCTCCGGGGGTGTGTCGGCGGGAGGGGGCTGCCTCTGCTGCTTTATTTAATGAGGCCCCACGTAACCCAGCTGCTAACCATGTGGTAAGTCCATCTCCACACACAAGGGGCCCTGCTCGCGCTCCGCTCTCAGGCCCGGCTGCCTCTCAAGGAATCCCGATTACAGGAAGAGGGAAACAGATCTTGAGATGCTCTTGTGGATTAACATTTGTGTTTTTTTTTTTAATCAACATTAATTGGCTTCATTCTATCTTTTGCATCAAGATTAACATGTAAAGTCTCTAGACCCAAATATTAAAAAAGGCAGGAGAAGAAGCCCCAGATGCCTGAAATAGTTTTCATGTGGAGGAGGTGCAAAGATATTCCTGAGATACCAAAGAGAGAATCTAGACCCTATGGTAGAAATAAAGCGTGAAGACAGTTTCACAAGTAGGGGCTGTTTCTTGTAGGACTCGCGCCCCTGCAGGCCTGGTGACTGAGGCTTCTGCGCTGATGCTCGGCCGTAAGAGCAGGGCGTGCCCAGGACTGAGACGCAGCCCCTGGGACCCCCGGAGCCCAGCCCCGCCCACTAGCCTGCAACCTTGGTGGGTCCTTATACTTTCCCAGACTCAGTCGCCCACATATCACATCGGAATATTAATACCCAGAGGTTAAAACAGGCAATCCTAGAGGAAATCAATCCTGAATATTTATTTGGAAGGATTGACACTAAAGGTGAAGCTCCAATACTTTGGCCACCTGATACGGAGATATGACTCATTGAAAAATACCCTGATGTTGGGAAAGCCTGAAGGCAGGAGGAGATGACAGAAGATGAGGTGGTTGGACGGCATTGCCGACTCCGCGGACATGAGTTTGAGCAAAGTCTGGGAGACGGTGATGGAGAGGGAGGCCTGGCAGGCTGCCGCCCATGGAGTCACAGAGTCGGACACGGCTGAGCGACTGAACAGTAACAAGAACAGGCAACCAGAGGAGGTGGGCCAGCTGGCCAAAGGCAGGAACAGAGGGACCACAAGTCAGGGGCCGGGACGGGGCGGCCACCAAGGCCACAGTCAGGGGAGGGGAGGGGCAGGCTCAAGTGCCTGGAGGGGGCCCCGGGACGGGGCGAGTGCAGGGCCACACAAGGGACCCCAGGGGGCTGTCCCCAGGACACAGACCCTCCCACGCGCGTACAGTCAGCTGCCATCAGCCCTGGGTAGCCTGGGGACTCAGTTAGGACCAGGGTTTGCTGCGCCTGATGGACTGAATTCTCGGCTACACGGTTGAGCTTGACCTCCAGCGCCCACCTTCACGGAGGCCAGGAGGTGGGCTGCCTCCTACGGCTCAGAGCCGCGGCCCTCAGACCCCATGGGTGGTCTTTCAGCATGACCAGCCCCAATGCTCATGCTATACGGCAGCCCACCACAATGGACCAAATGCTCCTGCACTTGGGAAATCCCAAGCATTTATAGCCTTCATTCCAGGAATGAGGGAGAAAGAACATCAAATCCTCTGTTATACAACTTAAATGTAACTGGACAGCAGAATATCCTCAACACAACTTGCTGCTGGTGACACGGCTAAACTTTGCTCACATTTAAAAGAGGCGTATAGCCTTACTCCTGTTTAAATATCATACTTCTGCTCCTAGAATCACAATAATTTTTGACTCACTCTGGTATGTTTTCTTATTTTTCCCCATCTTGTATCCATAAAGGTACTTTTTTTTGTCCTTAAATACATGACATTGCATTTACTGCTGTTGAAGTTCTTATCACGTGTCATGAAATGTTCCTCCCTCGCTCCTTCCATGAGCAGCGTTACCAATCCTACTACTTGTCGACAAATCCAGACAGAAACGGCGTCACTCCAGCCCGACGGCTCAGGAACAATCCCTCAGGGTTTGGGATGTGAGACAAGCCCCTGCCACCTGTGGATAATCACAGTAAGAGCCCATGCTCTCCGCGTGTCCTCAGGTACCAGGCACAGCCCACAACAACCCGGCCGGGCGGAGACTCTGCTCTCTCTGTTGCACAGACGAGGAAGCTGAGATGGAGAGAGATTTGGTGACTGGTCCCAACTCAGGCGAAAAGAGGCAGAGGCAGGTTTTAAGCTCAGCTGCTTGACACAAGCATCCAACACGCAAGTGCCACTGACTTCTTTACCTATTTTAATGGATCAAGGTTCTCTATAGCTATAACTGAAATTTAAGTTTTCCTCTACATTCAAATATAACCAGTAACACGTGTTTTAAGCAAATGTGATTTTGCTGACAACAGCCCCGATATGTGGGGATTAAGTATAAGGAGTTCTGTCTACTCACACCCGCTGGTTCCCTCGCCCCCAGTGGTAGCTGAACACTGGTCCCCAAAGAGGACCACGCCCCAGTCCTCTAACCTGTGAGCATGTGCTGAGTCAGCTCAA
The DNA here is from genome assembly GCA_015832495.2 of Alces alces. Classification (NCBI taxonomy): domain Eukaryota; kingdom Metazoa; phylum Chordata; class Mammalia; order Artiodactyla; family Cervidae; genus Alces; species Alces alces. The sequence continues at coordinate 48,344,782 of JADEYB020000019.1, read as the reverse complement.
GTGACGCTGATGAAGGTAAGGACCCTGAAGCGGGGAGGCTGCCCTGGTTATCGAGGAAACCTGAGTGCGAGGGCCCGGCAGGGGAGCGGGGGTCTGAGGAGGCGGGGGGTGGGGTGTGGCGTGAGTGTTGGTACAGCCACAGGCTGAAGGATGCAGGTGCACCCAGGAGCTGGGGAAGGCGGATGTGGGGCCCCCAGAGCCTCCAGGAGGCTGACTCCACAACTGCAGCCTGTGTGTCCCGTCCAGACTCCGACCTGAACAATCAGATGATAAATGTGCTCCTGTCTCCATCTGCCTGGCCCTCACAACAGGCTACCCCCCGCTCAGAGTTCAACAACAGACCGTGATTTTCATTGTAGAGGCAGAGGTCACCGCGTGCTCAGCAGCTCTCCTGGCTCACAATCGGCCACCTTCTCACTGTGTCTTCTTTTCCTGACCCCATCGAGAGAGCCCCACCTCACGACCTTCTCCAAATCCAGTTACCTTCCAAAGACCCACGTCCAAACCTTACTGCATGCAGCAGGACACAATCCAGTCCACACGGAGCTCTTCTCGGCCACCAAGTCTGGTGACGTGTGTCAACAACAACAAGAAACTATAAGCTGCTTTCCCCAGAAGTGAAACTAACATCTTACTCTTCTAACTATACTGACTAGAGCTTTCCAGGTGGTGCTAATAGTAAAGAATCCACCGAAGAGGAGATGCAGGATACGCGGGTTTCATTCCTGGGTCAGGAAGATCCCCTGGAAAAGAAAATGGCAACCAGCTCCAGTCTTCTTGCCTGGGAAATCCCATGGACAGAGGAGCCTGGTGGGCCACAGTCCAAGGGGTCACGAAGAGTCAGACACGGCTGAGCTAATAAACGCAACGCACATACTAATTCTAATTTATAATACTGCATTGTATATTTCAAAGTTGTTAAGAGAGACCTTAAAAAGTCCTCATCACGAGAAACAAATTATAACTGTGTCTTGTGATGGTTGCTAACTAGAATTAGTGCAATCATTTTGCAAGATATGAAAACATCAAATCATTATGTTGTATACCTGAAACAAATACAATGTTATAGCTGGATTATATCACAACTAAAAACAACAAAAGTCTTACTTCCTGTTTCTAGAATGTAGGGTGCATTCTCGCATATTTAGTAAAGATGAAAACTGAATATATTTTTAAACTTTAGTGCTGTGTACAACATATGATCAAGTTATATTTAACATTAACTTTTAAACTAACCAAAATATGACATGTCAAAAATATAAGAAATTAAAAAGTGTTAATAGACTTATAATAATAAAAAAAACAATTCCCTTGTTCCCTGCTCCTCCCAACTTATCAGACCCTCTAGGGCCCCTTTTAATACTTATAACCATTTGGTAAATTATGTGTGTTTATTCTTTTATCACCTGATTAGTCCACTTTAGGCCTTAAAGTACTGCCCAGTATAGCAATAGGGGATTTTTAGCACTACACACCTTTTTATCCTACTTTTTAACTACATTACTCCTCAATTTTTGGTTAAATTTCTATCATAGTTGTTGCTGTTGTTGAGTTGCTAAGTCGTGTCCAACTCTTTGGGATCCCATGGACTGCAGCACCACAGTAGAATAAAGTCTGCCACTGTTTCCAGTTTTCTCCCATCTGTTTGCCATGAAGTGATGGGACTGGATGCCATGAGTTTAGTTTTTTGAATGTTGAGATTTAAGCCAGCTTTTCCACTCTCCTCTTTCACGCTCATCAAGAGGCTCTTTAGCTCCTCTCTGCTTTCTGCCATTAGGTTGGTATCATCTGCCTATGTGAGATTGTTGATATTTCTCCCGGCAATTATCATAGTAGCCAGTATTAATTTCTAAAGAAATGTTTTACTCCTCTGTCAACTAGTGGATCATGATTTCAGTTTCTGAAAAATCCCTTCCCGCAGTCTAATAGCCTTAATAACTGGTGGGCTTTCTGCATTTGGTTAGTTTTGCTTGTGTTTCCGAGTTTCCTCACACCCTCCGGCTCTCTGTGCCCCCACGTCTGTCAGGCTGCTTACTGGCTCCTTTTCATCTTTCTCTGGGTGACACGCCTTCCGAAACCCCCCGTCCAGTCACTGACTTTGCTCTCGACCTGCAGCTACCTTCCCGGCTCCTCAGCCGTCACCTCGAGAATGTCCTCCTCCTGGTCTGCGCTATATCCCTACCTCCTGAACTCTCTGCCTTCATCTTTGTTGGTTTACCTCATTGTTTTGGTGGAGCCTGCTCTCCTGTATCTTTCTCAGAAAAGTAGATGGAGGACAATGTCTTCTAAAATGATGCATGTTTGAAAATGCCTATAATGTTTCATATGGGTTTAGAATCTCAGATTGAAGATCATTTCCAAAATTGAGAAGGTTTTTTTCCTTTGGCTTCTCATTTTTTTGTGTTGGAATAGCATACAATGGCATTTTCTCTCCTGCTTTTTTACTCTGGGTCATTTTTAAGAAACTTGTTTTCACTCTTAGAACTTTTAGGAGCTTCCCTTTAAACCCAATGTTGAAATTTCACAGTAATGGTCTTTGGTGTGGGTCTTTGTTCATTCACTGGGCTGGACACTCACAAAGCTTTTGCAATCTCAACATTCATATACTTCAGTTCTGGGAAATTTTCTTCAAATAGTCATTTGATAATTTCCTTCTACTCCCATTATGAAATTCTTATGCGATGCTTTCACTTTCCAATGCCTCCTCTAGTTCCTGTATGTTTCATCTCCGTGTGGCTCCAGGGCTTAGTTCTTGATCCCTTTCTCTGTCTACACTCACCCCAACAGTGATCTTCTCCAGACTTAACAAACAACTTCCTAAGGTTTCCTCTGGGCACATACTTTCCTCAGTCATTTTACATTCCCAGATGTCCCGTGGTTCATGGTAGTCTTGGGACCTGTCTTGGAACATGACTCTGCCTCTGCGACACACTTCTCTACTCCAGAATGGTTTTAGGAACTTAGGAGGCTGTTCTGGGTGCACAGATGTGGGTTAAGGAGAGCGAAGAGTTCCAGTTACCTTCAGAACAGCGAAAAGAAATTCAGATAAACATAAATTCCTGTGTTCTTTTAAAGCAGATCTGAATCAGCATGGGGAATTATAAATGCACAAATGACCTCTTTCCAGAACTTTATGAGATGAAAACTTGATGTATGCCCTTGAGATGTCCAAGGATACGGAGTCTGTCCTTGTGTTCAGTGAATGTAGCCAAGTCCAGGAGACCCAGATGCTCCTGCACTGGCCTGGGGACGCCTCGCCCAGGCGAGAGATGAAGCACACCGAGGAAGCGCCAGACGGAGCTCCAAGCCCCGGGCGACAGCTGCTGTCCTTCCCCTTGCTGCCCTGCAACCCCGGGTCTCCCATTCGGCTTCGTGTTCCTAAATGCACGCAAACGCTCTGTCTCAGGTCTCAGAGCTTCTCCCAGATACTCCAGACTTCAAAGCACAGAAAGCATGACGGTGCAGGACCACAGAGGGAGAAATGTCTGTGCTCAGCGTGAGGGACAGCATGCTGGGGTCTGGCAGGACGAGGGACCCCCAAGGACAGCGAGAAGTGCAGGGATGGGAAGGGCCTGACTGCGTGCAGGAGCGACTTTGGTTTAAGTGTTACGGGAGAAGGAGATGGACTCCTCGAAAAAAAGGTGGGGAAGTGAGCGATTATCCCAGGAGGACACGTTTTAATGGAAGGAACATGAAACCAAAGAACAAAATCAACAAAATATGGCATTCACTTCTTTATGGAAACTTTTTGAATTCACCTTTTGAAGTGAATTTACAAGTCACTTTCTCAATACCATAGCCAACACCTACTGAGTTCTTTCTTTTGCAATAAACCCATGGAGATTCTCACAGCTGAATAATTACATTTCAGATCTTATTTCGTCACACTTATTTCACTCCACTTTGAGCATTTCTCAGTCTATGATATCTTCTAAAGAATCGGTTCATTGAGGGAAAAAAAAAAAAAAAACCTTGGGAAACCACAACTCCGTATAAACTGCTGAGGTCATGCAAACATCAGGGTGGACACAGACACCTCTGTATCAGCGAAAATCACAGAAAGGAAATTGTGGTGTTTCATGGAGGCACTTTATGGAGAGCTCAGGGTTTGGTGGTTGAAGCCATGGGTGTGGCCAACTGTGGTGGCCGGACGCCAAGGACAGAAGCAGAGGTCAGCCACCGGAAGTCCACTAGCCTCAGCAAAGTCTGGCCTCAGTCTGACTTCATAAGAGAACAGGGTTGATAGGCTGTCTGAGGATGAGAAGTGACTAAAAGTCTATCCACCTGGCTACTAACAGTGGTGCCCAAATCATTTTATAGATTGATTAAAAGCCACACATATTAACATTTAGTGAGCGGACCCCTGCATGTGAAGATACTGGACACATCTGTCATGCTTACCCTAAGGGTATAAAGTTCACTTGGAGCCTTCTGGAATCTTCGAAAAGAAGCTAAAAACTGTCCTATTTGAGACTAAAGGTATTTAGAATAATATCTTAAATTTTCTGCATGAATGCATTTTTATATAAAGATTTTTATATGCTAACAAAGACTCTGAGGCTGTGACATTTTTTGTTTTTTTAGGGAACTCTCAGTTACACCGAAAGCCCATGGGGCACAGAATTACACAGATGTACACGGTGTTGGCCTCACTGCTCACATGGCCGTATGGAATCTGACCTTCCAAATGGCCCAATCTCTTTTTCCGTATTTATATCTTTTAAATCAGCTATTAGAAAGATCTATATTTCCTCACTGGAGAACAATTAAAAGCTGCAGAAAACTTTCAGGCTTAAAGATAATAACCATGAAGTGACAAGTGGGAATATTAGTAGGAACCAAGCTTTGAATTCAAATAAAAGTTGAAGATAATTATGTGTAGACATGAAGTCCATGTGAAACGCTTCAAGAATAGAATGAGCTTGGCCACATAAAGATACTGTAAATAGATGTGCACCTGTATTAACAGTCACTCACTGATTGTGAATTTCTGTTCAGTTGCTAAGTTGTATCTGACTCTTTGTGACCCCATGGACTGCAGCATCCAGGCTCCCCTGTCCTTCATTATCTCCCAGAGTTTGCTCAAATTCATGTCCAGTGAGTCAGTGAAACTATCTAACCATCTCACCCTCTGTCACTCCCTTCTCTTCCTGCCCTTAATCTTTACCAGAATCAGGGTCTTTTCCAGTGAGTCAGCTCTTCACATCAGGTTGCCAAAGTGTTGGAGCTTCAGCTTCAGCATCAGTCCTTCCAATGAATATTCAGGGTTAATTTCCTTTAGGATTGACTGGTTTCATCTCCTTGCTCTCCAAGGAATGCTCAAGAGTCTTCAACGCCACAGTTCAAAAGCATCAATTCTTTTATCATTCAGTCTTCTTTATGGTCCAACTCACACATCATATATGACTACTGGAAAAACCATAGCTTTGACTCAGTTCAGTCACTCAATTGTGTCTGACTCTTTGTGACCCCATGGGCTGCAGCACACCAGACATCCCTTCCATCAAAAACTCCCAGACCTTCCTCATGTCCATCAAGTTGGTGATGCCATCCAACCATCTCATCCTCTATTGTCCAATACTTGGGCCACCTGATGGGAAGAACTTACTCAGTGGAAAAGACCCTAATACTGGGAAAGATTGAAGGCAGGAGGAGAAGGGGATGACAGGGGATGAGATAGCTTTGACTAGACAGACATTTGTCAGCAAAGTAATGTCTCTGATTTTTAATATGTCCAGGTTTGTCATAGCTTTCCTTACAAGGAGCAAGTGTCTTTCAATTTCACGGCTGCAGTCACCAACTATAGTGATTTTGGAGCCCAGGAAAAGAAAATCTGTCACCCTTTTCACTTTCCCCATCTATTTGCCATGAAGTGATGAGACCGGATGCCATGAACTTATGTTGCGTGTCAAGCCAGCTTTTTCACTTTTGTCTTGTGAGTATTACACACAATTTAAACAGCTCTTTGCTCTAAAAATATGCAGGAAACACTAGCAATGTGATTGCAAAGAAACACTGATATGAATGCTGATAATTCATGACGAGTACATCACCTGCATTTGCAGTGACCAGGGAGCCAGCGTAGGAGGAGGGTAGGGCCCGGTCAGTTCCCTTCTGTCCCCCCGAACTAGTGAGAGCTGTGCAGCAAAGAGGAAGTGTAACCAGAGCCAGTGCTCAGTTGGGAAGCGTTCCCCTCCGAGTTACGAGGAAGGCTGTGTGCACACATCTCCCCGAAAGGCCTCAGCAGCTGGGCACAGTGGACCCCTGCCGCGTGGGGACCTGAAACTTACCCTGAGGCCCACAGAGAACTGGGGTCCCTGGTCATCTTGTGTCAAGTATAACATTTGCTATTTTTCATTAAGACCGTGCTCCATAAAAGAGGATGTACAAACGAAGCTGGTCCAGGTTTAAACTATATCTTTCCTTTTTTTTTTTTTTTACAATGTGTATTTTGAATCACTTGGACTGCTTTAAAAAACACAAATTCTCAAGCCTCACTTCCGCAGATTATGATTTGGTGAGCTGGTAAGGGGCCTGGGAACGTCTAAGTTTATAAAGCTCCCCCAGAGCTCCTACCAATCAAGTCATGTTTAGGATTTCAAATTTGATGCTATTTTGGAAAGTTTCCTCAGGGTACTAACTTCTCAAAGCATGACCTTCCAATTTCATGCAAATTTGGTTTTCAGAACTCCTATATATATTTGCTCTTTTTGCAACATAAAAACCCACTGATGTGTCTCTTCATTTCAATTAAAAATAATGAACATAAAATATTCATTTGCTGAGTTTTCCACCCAAATGCTTACTTTGTTTTAGTAGCAAAAGACTTCAGAAAGTGGAGAGTACAGTCTTCCTTTCCTTGGCACCTACCGGGACCCTCATTCCTCAAGCCACGGCGACTTTGACTTGTTTGGTAGGCTTGTGGGGTCCCTTTCCAAGTCACTAATAAGAAGTTGGGGAAACGTTATCTCGCTTCCGATGAGAAATGTTTCTTCCAAAGGCTCAAGAAAGCAGAAAGAATATGTCACTAAACCCACGTGAAATGACCACTAGCTCGTGGTTCTGCTGTGCTGGAGGAGATTTTAAATCTTAGAGCCGGTGGTATGAGAGCACAGGAGGACCTGGTAAGAATCCCTCCCACCCCTCTTCAGTCCGGGTGACGGATGTTGTCACAGACTCGCCCTGTGCATGTGACCTGCGGCGGGGTTGTTCTGGGATGCTCTGACGTGGGTGACGATGCAAAGCACAGAGGCAAGTACCTGTCAACACCACCTCCACCAGCATCATCACAGCTGCCCACATTGAGACACAGCCACGGTCTGCAGAACTGGACACGGCCTGGCTAATGCCCTGCCGGAGTCCTACGAGGTGAGCACTGTTACTGCGATCATTTTACAAACGGAGATACTGAAACACAAAGAATTGGAGAGCCGGGCCCGGGAAGGGGCAGGGTCTGGACCCAGGGGTCCACCTCCCGCGCCGACACCCTGCGGCACCACGCGTGACCAGGACAGGCTGGGGGGCTCAGACCCCGCTCTCTGAAGACAGGCAGGGCGCGCTGGCTCTGTTCCAGCTGTCCCTGACTTATCTGGGGGGGATTAACACTACGAATGTCACAGAGTTATTTCCTGGTTTTATACACATTCAGAACTACTCCTGGAAAACGCCGTTCTGCACTTGTTTCACCAGCAAAGGACACGGAGCTTCCACACCTTCCCAGTTTTGGTTTCAGTATACTTGTACCAACTTCAGAAAAACACTCATCTTATAATTCTAGGAACTTCAATTGTGGGTACATAAGAATGGGGTCAATTGTGCCCAAATGCTGATCTGAGTTTACTTCTAAGTACAGTCATCAGACACACACACACAGACACAAATACACAGACTGCCATCAGACACACATGCACACAGACACTCCTTAAGAGAAAGCGTTCAAGGATTTAGTAGAAGTTATTGAAATTGCAGCCCCACACCATCGTGTTATCATTTTCCAGTAAGTGACCACAATGGGCAGCTCTGAAAGAACCCAGACTTTAAAGGATGCTTGTCAACTTCCTGGGCTCAGTTCTTCCCCAGTAAGACAGTACCTGCAGAGCCACTGGGCCCGTGTGGGAGGTACTGGAACAGTGCCAGCTTTCTGGAAGTGGCCCGCAGGGGAGAAGTGGGGGGGGGGGGCAGGAGGGCTCCAGGCCCTGCTCACAGCCAAGGGTCCTCTCCCGGGTCCTCTCAGCGGGCGCGTGCCCGAAGCCTCTGAAGTGCCCCCCAAGACGCCAAACAGAGCCCGGGCTCCGAAGCCCGGCTTCCCCACGCCCGCCCGCCCGCTGGCCTCTGCACACCCTGGGAAAGGGAGGCCAGGCCTGCTGACGCCCACACGGGGCGGGGGCTCCAGGCTGGGACACAGGTCTGTGGGCTTGAGGATGGGCTCCTGACAGGTGGGGAGCAGCCTCGGAATCCAGCGAGGCCGCAGCCAGGATGGGAACAACTCGGACAGAAAGCCCCGAGCTGACGTCTGCCCAGCGGAGGGTGGGCCAGGCTCCGGGAAACTCCCAAGCCAGGGAGGAGGCATCTCAGTCACCAGTGGTTATTTCTAAAGATGGACTTCCCAAACCTGCACTCCCAGCTCCCAGAGAGGAGAGGGGAGATGAGCGGGGAGCGGTTGGGGTGGGGGTGGGCAGGGACGGCGGGTCAGGGAGCGGGGACACGCGGGGCCCAGGCCCCGAGGAGACCGAGCGGGGAGCGGGGTTGGGGGTCACGCGGGGCCCAGGCCCCAAGGAGACCGAGTGGGAAGCAGGGGCACGCGGGGCCCAGGCCCGGAGGAGACCGAGCAGGGAGCGGGGTCGGGGGGGGGCACGTGGGGCCCAGGCCCCGAGGAGACCGAGCGGGGAGCGGGGTGGGGGGTCACGCGGGGCCCAGGCCCCAAGGAGACCGAGTGGGAAGCAGGGGCACGCGGGGCCCAGGCCCGGAGGAGACCGAGCAGGGAGCGGGGTCGGGGGGGGGCACGTGGGGCCCAGGCCCCGAGGAGACCGAGCGGGGAGCGGGGAGCAGGGGCACGCGGGGCCCAGGCTCCGAGTCTCCCCGGCACCACAGCCAAGTGCCCTCCTCGCCCCCAGTGTTCAGGTCGCATGGCGCAGGCGCAGGTTCTCTCTCCGTTTATTTTTAAAGGACATTTATTTGGCCACGCCAGGTCTCAGCTGTGGAGCGTGAACTCTTCGTCTGCCTGTTCCCCGACGAGGGACTGAACCAGGGTCCCCGGCCCTGGGAGCGCAAGTCTTCATTACTGTCCCGTGTTGGAATGACCCATTAGAAGGGAAAAACACACTTTCTGTCAGGACACTAGATCTGGGGGCGTCCCACAGTCCCACCGTGATGGGGACACAGCAAACACTTCTAATTTGCTCCTTCAAGTTCGAAAAACACAAGCCATGCTATTTATACAAACAAGAATGTTCTGGTGTTGGAGGATACCACATTCCTGGATTATTGTTGTTCAAGCTGCCAGCCCTGGTAGCTAGTCAGTAGATAAGCAATTAGTAACAGTTCTGCTGGACCATGAGTATCCGAGATCCATACCCTTTGAACAGAACCTTAATACGGCAGTAAAGGTTTATAGCTGCATAAAGCTGTCTAGCTGGAGTGGAAGCAACCCACAACATTTTCCATACGAGCCCACCCTGTGATGCGCTCCCCCAGCAGAGGTGGAGTGAACGAAGCAGATGTTTGCACGGCGATTTTCCCAGGGTTCAGTTCAGGAAGCTGAGTGGTGAGCCCACCTGAGCAGACAGGGGGCCCCCTGCTCCCCAAAGATGATGGTTCAGGAACCCAGGGGGCCTCAGAGGAGCCTTTCAAGTTGGGGTTCCACCCATTTGCGACGATAACGCTGAACGTCACCAGCTTTCAAGAGGGGACAGAGGAGAGCCATCATATTTTTAGCTTGTTGACGTTTTCAGTATGTTTATATATATCTCGGAGAAAATGCCTCGCCCAATGCTGCCTGCCCCCAGAAATAAATGACGCTGGACGCCATCAGGCTGAAAGAGGCACTGACCTTAAAAAGCAATGTTGCAGGCATTGCTTGTCACAAACTTTGAATTTGGATATTTAAGCAAACTGTTAAACTAAGGCCTGTATTCACAAAATAGGAAAACTGAGATACAGTAGCAAGTAAGGAAAGTGAAAAAGAAAAAGTGCTGCAACAGCATCAGTTGATTAGTGATACTAGTGTAAAATAAAACCTACCTCCTAAAATATTTTAACAAAGTAGCACAACTCCGCCCTAAGCATTTGAATGATACAGACACAAAAGTCATCTCAGTGATGTACACACACCAGACTCCAGTCAGCCCTGGGGGCCTTCTGCACAATCGGCTCTCAATCCATGAGGATGAGACAGAATTCTCTGAGATCGAAAAGAGAAGGTTTCTACAAAGCAAGCATTTTCCATAATAGGCATATCTCAAACTAATAGGCAGGAAGCATATTTTAAAAAAATGTTTTTGCTTTAGGTCTGAAAGATTTTCCTTTCCAACTATAAAACAGCTGAAATCCTGTAGCCTCAGTCCAACGTAATTTCACGCCTAATTTATGGAAATGGAATACCAAAGGGCTCTGGAAGGGAGCTGGCACGCAGGGGGGCTGGAAGGGTGTGACAAGAGGGGGGACCGGCCACCGCTGTGGGCAGGGGCTGGGCGGCCGGCCTGGGGGGACGCAGAGAGGGCCCAGTAGAAACACGTGCGAGTGGGGAGGAGGGAGGAGGGCTGAATGAACTCACTGTTACCTTTTCCCCCCTCCCATAAGTCTTCTTTTTCCTGATACTGTCTGCATCTGAAACATCTAATTTAATCCGTTGGAGGGCCAGTGTTCCTTTTATTTCCTGTCTGCTCTGAAGCAGTCGCCTGTTTCAATTACGACTTTCCCCAGCTCCTCCGTCTCTCGCGCTCCAGCTGGCTCAAGTGCACTTCCTTGGAAGGTAAAATGCACTAACTGAGCTGATTGGAGACTGATAGCCCGAGAGCCACAATATTTAATAGCTGCACTGATAAGGAGGTTTAAAAAAAATCCATTTTTGAGTCTAAACAAAAGGATATTATGTAGCTGTATGTTCAATTAAGATCCAGTTAAATTCTTTTTTCCCATTAGGTGGAACTTCACGCAGGCAACCGACATAATTCAGAGGGTTATGGCAAATTTCATCGGCACTGTATGTTTGAGAAATGGCTCCCTCCTGCTTCTCCATTAGTTACTGCTGATTTGGGACCAGCCTGGTGCAATTATTTCAAAGAACAGCACTGTGGGATTGATACGGCCTTCTTGCAAAACCTTGGCTGGCTAAAAATAAGACTGTTTTGTAGTCGAAAAAAAAAAAAAAAGTCTCTGGGCTGTAAACACCAGTCAATGTATTTCTTTTCTGCTTTATGAAACCACAATTTTTTTTCTTCTTTTTTTTCTGTCCCTCCTTACTCATAGCGGAGTTTAATTACAGTTTAATCTCTTTCAGGGAGTAGTCCTGTAGCCCTGACTGCTCACCCACAGTATTATCAAGGCCATGGCTACAATTCATGGCAGAAGGTAGCGGCTCCCCTTAGAAAACCCCAGATTCCCCCACTCCCCAAATAAATAAATACATACATAAATACATGCACAAATAAATAAACACACAGTGACTTTATTACGACTCACGCTGCACATTTTTACGAGGCCCTCGAGATGCCAGCCCAATAATTAAAGAAATGCCTGCGAGGTGTGGATCAACACTCACCCTGTTCAACTCCACTGGGTCAATAAATCTGAAGGAAAACTTTTAAGTTAACAAGACTATTTGGGCCTCCAGTTGCCGAAGTGTTGGGTTACGCTGAGGGGAAACGCGGGGAGAGCAGGGGCCAGGTTCACGGGAGGGGGCCAGCCCTGCACCCCGAGGTGCGGGCGGTGCAGCCAGCCCCCCACGGCAAGGCCAGGCGTGCACGTGGTCGGGAGGTGAGCTTTGCCACCCGAAGCTCGTGTGCAGGTGTCTGGCTGTGGGGGCCTCTCTCTAAAGGGCGTCTGCAATGCCAGGGCGCCCAGGAGAGGGAAGGAACACTGACTTGACCGTCCACCAGGAGAACGGGCTGATGACCAGATCAAGCCATGACTCAAGGTTGAGACAGATGGGTCAGCAGTGCTTGATTAGCTTCCTTCCCTGTCTTCTTTCTGCAGCTGCTTTACAGCCAGTGGGTTAAGCGGCTCATTTTCTCTGAGCAAGCAGGAACAATGAGAGCCTTTTACTCAGCTCCCGGAGCAAGCTGGCTACCTGGAGGGTTTGCTTTCGCACATGAGCTTGTCTCAAATGGAAGTCTTTCCAAGCCCGCGAGCTTCCCCCCAGTCTTAAAGTGCACCCAGCGGCTGCTCCCAGATGCCCGCCACCCTGGAGACTGGTGCCCGACCAAGAGCTGGGTCTCGGCCACGCCACTCCAGGGGCCACTCCGCTTTTCTCACCAGGACTTCGGAGATTTGGGGACAGAGGGGCGGCTTTCCGCTACCTCTGCCGGTGGGTCGGAACACCAGGACCCGCGAATCCTATCGGTGGGGCACAGCACCCTGAGTCATGAGCTCCCTGGCCACCCGAGGACGCGGAGACTCTTCCTTCTTTACTGTGAACTGTGCACACGTTCACTAGAGATTACAGAAACTCATACGGCGCTCAGGTAAAATACAAAGCCCATAATCAGAGAATTCTATAAACTTATTAGGAGGACTTCCCTGGTGGTCCAGTCGCTAAGACTCCATGCTCCCAATGCAGGAGCCAGGGTCCCGTCCCCGGGCAGGGAACGCAATCCCCTGTGCCGGAACTGCGACCCGGCGCAGCCAAATAAAAAATACCCACGTAAATAAAACATACTAGAAATTCACTTCCAACCCTTATCGATAAGGAGACATTTTTACATGGCAGAGATGTGTTTGTTCTATTTTGTGCTTTCCAGAAGTTCTTTACTATCATACACTCACTTCCACCAGTAGCAGAGATGCATTGGTCTGATATTTTCTAGGCTAAGGTCGTCTCCACAAACTCAAAGGCACAGATCCCTGTGCTTCAACAAAATTAAAGCTTTTGTTTGAGAGGAAAAAAAAAAAAAAAGGTCTCCAAGTTTCCTGTAACCAACCTTCTAAAGAAGTTGAGTGGCTTTCTATTTCAAAGAGAAGACAGACATCTTACTGTCTGTATCAGAGTATCAACTTCCCTCCTTTTATCATTTTAAGAACTGAAGGGTCTCTTTCCTGTCACATAGAACTTAAAGCTCCGTCTTCACACTCTTAGGTTTCCATAAGGTAGCTCATTGGTCGAGCCTTTGAGAGGGTTCCACGTCACGCTGTTTGATCTCATTAAGCACTGATACAGAAGTGGTTTGGAATGTATGCTTTCTCTGTCTTTTTCCCATTGTGTTCTACATGCACTTAGATAATCTAAGATACACTGCTTGTTTTTAAGTAGGGGAGCACACACGATCTAGCAAGTGTTCCTGTGTATGGAAGTCTGCACATCCGTGCCACTTTGCAAGGCAGTGTGTTCGTGCGGATGGCTCTGATGTAGCCCACGGCGTTCCAGAGCACAGTTCCCAAAGTGTGATCGGGCAGCCCTGGAGGGCCCCCACGCCTGAGACCCTGAAGCCCCAGGTCCAGCCAAAATCATTTTTCTAATAACATGAGGACGTTGTGTCTTGGCCAGTCCCCTCACACGAGCCTGTGGGGTCCTCCAGGGGCCGGCCCACTTGTGACACTGCAAGACTGTCAGATCGGGTGAGAGAACCCAGCTGCCTTCAAACATTCAGACAGCAGTGAGATTTCTAAGATGTGAGTACTCTTCCTATTAATATTCTTTGTTTATAAAAATAAGTGTTTTTCATAAAATATTTGTTACCATGTTATTTTTAAAGAAGTAATAAATATCTCTTAAATATCACAGTTTTATTTTCTAATATGGTAAACATTGCTAGATTCAGACCACAAAAGCAAAAGTAGTTTGGGATTCTCATTTTTAAGAGTGTAAAGGGGAGGGAGTAGGGCTCTGAGGTGAGAACAGCTTGCAAAACTCTGGTTCAGGGCACTTAGCTGGTTTTGTTTGGGGCTGTTCTATCACACAGTTTCAATTCACATGAAAATGTGGAAATCTGTGACTGTGCCTGTGTGTAAGAACGTATCTAGATAACCAACTTTGTTCCAAGTCCAAATTCATCCTTCCATGGAGAGTGACTGCAGCCATGAAATTAAAAGACATTTCTCCTTGGAAGAAAAGCTATGACCAACCTAGACAGCATATTAAAAAACAGAGGCATCAGTTTGTCAGCAAAGGTCTGTCTAGTCAAAGCTATGGCTTTTCCAGTAGTCATGCATGAATGTGAGAGTTGGACCATAAAGAAGGCTGAGTGCGAAAGAATTGATGCTTTTGAACTATAGTGCTAAAGAAGACTCTTTAGCATCCCTTGGACAGTAAAGAAACAAAACCAGTAATCCTAAAGACAATCAACCCTGAATATTCATTGGAAGGACTGATGCTGAAGCTGAAGCTCCAATACTTTGGCCACCTGATGGAAAGAACTGACTCACTGGAAAAGACCCTGATGCTGGGGAAGACTGAAGGCAAAAGAGAGGGCCACAGAGGATGAGAGGGTTGGATGGCATCACTAACTTGATGGACATGAATCTAAGCAAACTCCCAGAGATAATGAAGGACAGGGAAGCCTGGTGTGCAACAGTTCATGGGGGTCACAAAAAGTCAGACATGGCTGAGTGACTGACCACCAACAAACTTCTGAAGAAGTATTCAGGCTTTCAAAAATCAACTTTATGAGCTTTGAAGAGAGTTATTCCCTCTAGGTCCTAGCATTTGTTTAGAATGGGCTACTTAGAATATTGAAAATCGCACTAGAAGTTCTTATAAGTTTAGAACTCTGTCCTTATAAACTGAGCTCTTAGTTTTGTATTTAAAAGGCAGATTTCTTAGGAATAGAGCTTGTCACAGCAATTCAACTCATTAAAGTCTCTGAACTTGGGCACGGGTGTCCCATCAGGGTCAGAGGGAAGTATGCAGGCACCACGTCAGACACTCTGAGCTGCGGGGCCGCCTGTGGCTGGAATGGGGCTGGGGAAACACCTCCTCAGCTTGATCCGTTCTGGGTTTGGTGTGAAAGCCTTCTGTTATTACAGCCATTAGTATGTGTCAGTGACAGCGAATGGATTTGAACTTGCCTGGGTTAGAATTTAGGATTCTAACATTTCAAACCAGGACAAAGGTTCTGCTGATACTTTTGCAGGCTGATGCCTATCATCAAAGCGGAGGGTTTTATTTAAACAACAGTTACCTTCCAAAAATAGAAACATAATAGATGCCACTCAGATTCACAAATCAGCTAATGGTTCCCACGGATTCTGCACATCCGTCCTTGTGCTGCTGTCAAGCCTCCAGCGCTGAGACGTTTGGTCCTGATGACAGACGCCACCCGAACACGCAGTCCTCCAGACCCGAGGGTCTCACTGTCGGGGTGGGGGGTCCTCATCCAGACCCGAGGGTCTCACTGTCGGGGTGGGGGGCCCTCATCCAGACCCAAGGGTCTCACTGTCGGGGTGGGGGGCAGAGTTTGTCTTCTTGCTTTGGAAAAGCATGTTCAGAATTTCAGCTGTTTTCTTTTAGTTACAATATTTATTTTTATAATTCAAAGAACAGATGAGAGAGCATGAGATTTATAGACAGGGATCTTCAGCTTCTGACAATATACTTTTACTCTCCCGTAAAATTTGTTCCTTGCTTCAATCTAAACCAAAGGGTGGAACTATGGACTGTAAACCCCGTGAGAGCAGGAACACATCTGTGTTTCATGCTGTTTTGACAATAACCAAAACACGGACCCAGTTAAAATTCACTATAAGAATTATGGATGAAAGGATGAATATCAAAACCTCAGTATCATTCTAATTTTCAACAAAGACGTCAAAGCAATTCAATGAGGGGAAAGGGAGGTGTTTTCAATCAAGTTCTAGAGCAATTCGATATCATACAGAAAGCATGGCTCTCCACCCCTTCCTCACACCATACACAAAAGCAGCCGGAGGTGGGTCACAAACCCTGAGGTGAAAGCAAACACTACAGTTTCCTCAGGAAAGGAGACGCACGGCACTCACCTTGGAGGGAAAAGGACAAGCCCGAACGGACAGCCGTCACTGACTGCGCCTCGGAGGGAACCACAAGGAGAGTGAAGCGGCAGCCAGAGGCGGGGAGGAGACAGACGCTCACGCTGCGCGTGACCCACGGGGACCTGAGGCCCCACCGCGTCCACGGCTCCGGCAAATGAACGTGGGGCAGCTGGAGCCCGCCGGACCTCGGGCGGGGCCGCATCCCGGCGGCCTGCGTCCCCGCAGGAGAGGTGCCTGGCGAGGGCATGGCCAGAAGCTGCCAGTTCAACCAGAAAAGCAGCAGAGCCCTGGGTGGCAACGCGAGCCTCGCGGGGCCTGGCTGAACACGAGGGCGTCCCTCAAGGCCACCGGCCTGGTTCCATCTCCTCGTTTTCAGCCTTGCCGTCGGCGCCGCGCCCACACGCCCCCGCAGGTCTCACTTGCCGTCTCTCCTGCGCAGAGACCCGTGGCAAGGCGCGTGGCGAGGCGGGTTGTTACCTGTGGAACGGACAGGTGATGGAGCAGCCAGAACCAACTTCCAAACGGAAGGAACGCTCCTGGAGTTGTCCTGTTGATCAGTGTTTGAAGTTTGCCTTTTGAAACAAGTTCTTCAGAGTGTCTCATGCTGTGAAGAACATGAGTAAGTTTCTCTCACCCTGGAATTTGTCAGACATACACGTGTAACATCGCACCAAAGGAAGCAGACTTCCAGCTTAAAAAGAAAACAACAAAAAAGTGCTCTACCGCCTGCTGGAGTAAGTTTGAAAAAGATCATCTTCCTTGGTTGAGAATTTCAAGATTACTCTCTTCTCCAAACATATGAAAAGGTAAGGACGGTTGGGACTAAACTGAAATCAACGTTACAAAATACTGCTGAGAAATCTATATCTATCTATACATATATAAATGAGGATTTTAAAAACAACCCTACGTGCTCGCTCACACCATTTGCACTAGCGTGTGCTGTGTGCGCCGCGGGCACCGTGCGTGTGCACACAGGCCACCGACCTCTGTGTCCGCACCCATCTCTCCCTCGGGCACATGTAAGTAAATTTAAGGGCCTTGTCTTTTTCTTTTTCAAAGGTGATTTTACCTCAGTTATTTTCTGTGAACACATCTGTTGCTTCTTTAAAGCCTGAATTTACTAAATGTCATATCTAATGAAGGAAGAATTTATGCTTTTTCAACATAAATTCATTTTATTTTCTCCAGGCTCCTCCTCCTCTGCTCAAAGCTGATGACTTCTTAAAATGGTTGGTCAGAATCCAATCAAGAATATAAAGGCAACTGAATAAATAAGACCATGAAGTAAGTGTAAAATATTAGTGTCCAGACATGCAAGATGTATGTGGCTACTATGAACGCGCACAGCTGCACCGACCCGGAGCCCACGTGGTCCCCCAGATTTAACAGAAACCATTACCAGTAAGGGTTTTATTTGCTTAATAAATTACATTCTAAAGCACAATAGCCTGGGTTCATAGCTGTAAAATTGCCAAATATTGTCAATGACCACTCTCTGGTCATAAATAACAAAATAATCTATGACTCACTGGATTTTTGATTCCCAGGGCAATTCTTTCTCACCATTACTCAAAAATGTAAAAAAGCGCCTCTCCGTGGCATTTTATGGAGGTTATAAATTACTCAGAGGAGATGACATAGGACAGATTTGTAGGCCGAGTAACAGGAACCAGACAGCCCAATGTGTAAATTAAAGAGCGAGTGACACAGAGGAGGGCTAGTGAAAGGATCATGAAACCTAAGACTAGATCAGGATGAACCACGAGAGGAGAGGAGAGGAGGGGAGGGGAGAGAGGCGCAGACCGCCCCTGGGCCCCCGCGCCCAGGGCTGCAGGAACCAGATCCGACCGTGGCCCGAAGAGCAGCACGCCGCGGTCCCTGGAACACAGGACTGTGGCCGTAGGGCGACACATGCTTGGCAGGTGCCTTGGAGACAAACCTGGGAAGGTCAGCTTTTTAACTGATATCAACTTTCAGATTGGCTCAAACTGATGGACAGTTCTCCCATTCATCCCACAGGACACGGAGCAGGTGCTGCCTGCCCACCCCGTGGCCAGGGGCGTGGACGACGACCCGGCACAGCCCTGCCGTCTGGGAGGAGGAGACACGGGGGAGAGCCCAGCCTGGGAGGTGCGGGCTGAAGGCTCCCAGCCCGACTCACCTGAGGAGTGGGCGGGAAGGCACCCTCAGGAGCAGCTGTGCTGGGGAGGAAGGATGGGGAATGGTTTTCAGGTGGATGGACCAGAGTGAACAAAGGTGCCTGGTGAGCCTGGTTTGTCCAAGAAACAGACAGGGAGGTGATGGGGGAGCTAAGACGGGCTATTTCAGGGGTCTCCCTGCCCACAGGGGGCCTGGGCACGCCTGCTGGGCCAGCGGGACAAGGCCAAGATTAGACCTGCTTTTTGAAAGATCATCCCTTCAGCGCCACAGCTAAGTTCATAGGACATGAAAGATCAAAGTGAAGTGTTTTTCAAGAATCTTGGAAAATAAAAACTGATCAATAAACTAATCCTTTGAAAAAGTTCTTTAGAGGAAAGTTCAGACAGAAAACTCCGTGCTCAAGAGCCAAAGTGAAGTTATCGTAGGAACACTGACAGCCAAGTCATTCTTATTCTCACCTGACTTAAGAAAAGGAAGGAATTCTCATGGGCCTCCTTTGCCATCTGAAAACTTTGCATGATGTCGCAGGAGACCCAGAGAATCATCAAACCCCAAAGAAGGTACCTTGGGAGGAATTAGTTCCAGACAGCGAACACTGGATGGCTGAGAAGACAGAGTTCTCCAGTGCTTTTAGTCAGAGTATCTTTGCAAAGACGCAACAAGCATGAGACTCTTCAGAGCTTCAAGCACGACAGCCAAGCAACTCCCTGGTCTGCCTTTAGTGACGGAGTTCTCCTAATTCACGCTCCTCAAACAGGAGCTAAAGCAAAACTCTTCCACGATGTTTCTCAGCAGTCAACTGAACACAGAATTGTCATCCTGTTGCTCCCCAGCTGGAAACTGAAATATTGGGGGTAAAATCATAGAATGAATTCCATGCATTAGAACTAGTAATTAATTCCATTTAATAGCTATTAATAGAAATCTCTGATTTCATATAAAGAAACATAGGGACTAGTTTATAAATCATAACTGCTTCTTGCAAGCACGTTTTGAAAATTCAGCATCACGGACATGAGGCACTGGGGCAGCCCCAGGCTCCAGGGTGACCGGAAGCCTGTCCCCCTTGTGTTTCCATTTCCATGTCAGCAGACTTCAGGTGTCCATAAGAACCAAGGTGGACAACAGGATTTTAAACTCAATCGGAATATCAGTTCCAGGGTGAGTCTGACTAAACCCACTGTGGCTGCCAAGGGCTTCCAGCTCTCCAGGTCGGGAGGTTGCATTCCCTTCCTCACAGAGACAGGAATTTCTGCATGAGGGAGAAGCACCCACTTCCCAAGGACCGTGGCTGGAAGGCTTTTTCTTCCTTGTGTTAATAAAAGAAGGGTACATTTTGGAATCAGAAAGACTCTCGGAGCTTTACGACAAGCAATGTTTTCAACATTAATACGCAAGATAAGGGAACCCGGGAGAAAAGTGCGGCTGCAGTTGGAATAGTCGAAGACCACCCAGGCTGCACTCTCCAAGCCCGTCCAGTATCCTCGGAGGAGGGACGCAGCTGAACGTGGGGGGCATCATGGAGCCTTAGACGGTGTAAGACTTAATAATATAAAAGCCGCTTAACATCTGTAGTTTTAAAGACTTCAAGTGGGAGATGAGCAGACTTAATTTGAAGGCATTTAACTTTTTTCAAAGTGTGTGTGTGTATCAGTGTGTGTTTGTGTGTGTGTGTGTATTTGAAGCTCACATATTGAAACAGTTCCACTTTACAATGCAGTCTCCAAATTTTGTTATACAAAACCAATTCAATGACTGGTATTTTATCTTATGATTTGGTAAAATTTCTTGATATTTCAGTTTCCAATTAAAAGTGATAGGATGAACAGTTCTGTGTTTAGTTGACTTGTGTTAAGAAGAAAGGTGTGTATTTTAAATCAAATGTGAAAAAAAGTCACATTTGGGGACAATAGCAGGAACGCAATAAGACATCACAAACCCTAAGGCGGAACATACATGATGGTGTCATGAAATCCCCCTCCTTAAAATGAAGTGAATTCTGCAGGGGTAAACCTGCCCTGCCCCTCCATGCATAGTACATCTCCTTCAACATGAGATGCTGAGACTTTCTGTATCTTGAAATGTTTTTAGATCATTGAAGACATTTTTTCCCCCAACACAAATACTGCCTGCAGTGAAAAAGCAATTCATCTTATTAAAAATTCCAGCACTTTACCTCAAGTTTGAGGCAAGTTTAGAGTCTCAGTCAATCCCCAAAATAATATTTTTAGCCCACCAAGTTATCATATGCATACATACACACAGAAAAACTGATATTTTAACAAATAAACCTTAGGTGACTATTTTTGGAAATAAAAGTAACGGTAGAGTAGCTCAGTGTCTTTGTTTTTGCTATTAAATTTTAAGAAGAGGCTACATGTGGTCTGGACTTACTGATCACCCGTGAATATTCCTGGACGGGGGCAGCCGCCCTGCCCGGGGGCTCGAAAGGGG
This sequence comes from Alces alces, assembly GCA_015832495.2. Classification (NCBI taxonomy): domain Eukaryota; kingdom Metazoa; phylum Chordata; class Mammalia; order Artiodactyla; family Cervidae; genus Alces; species Alces alces. The sequence continues at coordinate 48,324,004 of JADEYB020000019.1, read as the reverse complement.
ACACTCACTCCACATGTTGAATGAGACCACGGAATAATCCATTTCTTGGGAAACTAAGAGAAAGATCGCCGGAAGTTTTGTTTTTCTCCTTTGTGATGACTCACATGCTTTGAACCGTCCTTTATAAACAAGAGTAAGCTGTTCAAGTGAGGTTTAAAGAGTGACCCATTTCCACTCACACAAGGTGAGCAACGAGCCTTTCAACCGCTTTCTTTTCTTCTTTCCTTCTGTCTCGTTCTTCTTTATTATTATTATTTTTTAATGACAAACAACAGGAGTAGTAGAAAGGTGAACATGAGCTCTGCAGATAACTTCCTATTTAATTATCAGCTGTTTGGATGGCCCTTGTTCTGATGTCCACTGTTGTTTTAACCCTGGCAAATTTCGCTCACAAGAAAGCCCAGACTAGCAGAACACTGCAAAGTATAGAGAAAAAGAAAGACTTCAGCTGCTACAAGCGGACTTTGTCCATGACGCGGAGCGCATTTCCCGTCTCTGATATGTGGGGTCTGCAAGTTAACCCTGCTGTTTGCAAAGACGTGCCCAGCCGAGAGCCCACCGTCCATAGGCATGGGCACCCACGAGCTGAGCGGAAGGCGTGGCCTCCCCTCTGACCCCGACCCTGACCGTGAACAGGCCAGGCAGGTCCAGGACTGGCGGAAAATTAACCATTGACTCATTGACTCCCTGGTCCCATAGTCATGAGCACCTATTGTACACACGGCTAGGTTCTGGGCGGCATTTATGGGAATTCTGCCACGAGCTAGGAGATTTAATTATCTCCCCTCATCTTTGCCATCTTAACGGACACAGTGTTTTTACAACATCCTTCTGGATGAGGAAGGGGTGTCCAAAGAGCTTATGAGCTGACCTAAATCACACCAGCTAAGGCCCAAGCAGGACTGCCCCTAGTCTGTCTCCTTTCACAGCTCAAGAGCTCCTGACGGCAACATTCCGGGGATCCCACAAAAGGCCGCCTTCGGGTCTGTCCACGTGCATCCACCCTCTTCTGAAGTCCAGGCGTCCAGAGGGCAGAGGTCAGACCGCTGCTGGTACTCTGCAGAACCGGCGGCTTTGTTTTCTACTTTTTATACCTCTAAAAGTAATCCATTTTCTTTGTAATAAATCAAAGAACACAGAAGTGTGTAAAGAATTTCTCTACCTCTTTCAAACAAAGTTGAATTCAACCCGTTGACCCAGTTCAAATCTGGCCTTTTTTCTACACTGTTTCCCTACTCAGGCTAACTGTGACAAGGAGATACGCAGACACTATTTTTTTTTAAGTTGTGAAAAAGCTTTTCTTTTCATGTTTGACCACAGGATGCTGTTTCCATGGGAGTTTCAACGGGGGAGTGGCCGCGCAGTTTCGGGCGACCAGGGAAATAGCCGGAGGAAAGCAGGTCTGGTAGGATTATCAGCGCTGACGTGCCATCCAGAAAACCTTCTCCTCCCTTCTTCTGAGCAGGACCTGAAGGCCAGTCACTAGTGAACTGGCTGTGACCTCACAGAAGCACAGCGGCAGGGCTGTATACACGCTGGGGTGCACACACACCTATGTTATCCATCGCTGCTCTGCACACGCACGCACACACACACACGATGTTGCTGCCGGCATGGGATCTACAGCATGCCTTCCTGTTCCAGCACAAGTGGGTCTGCATTCTCTTTTAACTTGGCGAGGTTAAAAAACAGACTCGTCATAAGTGTGTAATGTCTTGAACCAAAATAGACTTCCTTAATGATTTGTTTTCTCCAATTTCACCACAAAATGTAACGCAGCCAACAAAAGAACTATTCTTCCCCGCATATAATAACATGTTATTCAACAATCATGTAAGAAAGTCTATACACGACACTGCCAAAGATCTGAAATGGAGTCTCTAGCTGAAATGTTTGAGAAGAAATCTTTTTTTTTTCTTTTTTCAAGTTTCACTCCAAGGTTTTGAGTGAAGTGATATAAATATCTAGGAATATACTGTTGCACTTTACTACTGTAAGATGTTTACAGAAGTAGTTACGGCTTACTTCATAACAAGGGTCACTGAAAACATCAACCATAAAAACACAGAAAAATACAAACAAGTTCTCAGCAGGCCATTTACTTTGTAGCAGAACAAACGTATTAACTGCTTCAGTCCTTGTGAGGGCAAACAGACCCTGGTGAGGCTGGCTTGGGAGCACCGCTGACTTTCTGGGGAGCATGTACCCAGCAGGCCTTTGAGGGGTGGGCCCCGGGGGAGGGAGAGGCCTGGTGGACCCTAAAGGAGGTTAGAATACAACGAAATCATGGGTTTCCTCCTTTTCCTAAAGGAGAATGCAAAAGATAGAAAAATTTTAATGCTGTAAAGAGCTAACAAAAGGGGCAAAAAGTGAAATCACACTGTCAAGTTTCCTGACATATACAGTCGCTCTTAAGATATACCTCCTAGTCACCAGCCCATTGGGAAATTACAGAAGATGGGAAAACGCAAAAGCCCCATCTGAATGTACATTGAGGCAAATTCATGGTATAAATACGTCAAGGGATAACAGTGCTACCAAAAAACTTCTGGATATGTTACATTTCTTGGAAACTTAACTGAGTATATTAAAATGGAATAGCTAAGAGAAAGCAGAGCTAATGAATTTAAAAACTAGAATATCAAGGACAGGCTATTATAATGACTCAACTTTGAAATGACTCAAAGTTCGGGTTTCTCTAAATGAAACTATTCTCCCAAGTGAGAAAACAAATACTACCTGTGGGGGTAGGGATGGCACAGGGACTAGAAGAAGCATACACGTGTGTATAGACACACTTATACTCATGCATAGACGCACACAGGTATACGCACACACACGCATACACAAATGTATACACACATACACATGCACAGACACATAGATGCACACACACGGCATATACACACATGCACACCCAAATATACACACGTGCATTACACATACACAAATGTATACACACACACAGACACATAGATACACACACATATGACATATACACACATGCACACCCAAATATACACATGTACATCACACACATACACAAATGTATATACACATACACAGACACATAGATGCACACACATGACATATACACACATGAACACCCAAACACACACACACGTGCATTACACACACATACACAAATATATACACACATAAACATGCACAGACGCATAGATACACACGCATATGACATATACACACATGCACACCCAAATATACACACGTACATCACACACATACACAAATGTATACACACATACACATACACAGACACATAGATGCACACACATGACATATACACACATGAACACCCAAACACACACACACGTGCATTACACACACATACACAAATATATACACACATAAACATGCACAGACACATAGATACACACGCATATGACATATACACACATGCACACCCAAATATACACACGTACATCACACACACATACACAAATGTGTGTAGCACACATATACACAAATGTGCACATATATACACACACACACACTACTGACACATACATACACATGATACATACACATGGACTACACAGGTATATATACACACACATGCCCCTCACACAAATACACACACATGCCCCTCACACAAATACACACACACATGCCCCGCACACAAACACACACACACATGCCCCGCACACAAATACACACACATACGTTCACATGGTATATGCAGGACACATACTCACATATACAAAATATATACATATACACACATATTACACACACATATGGTATATATGCACACATTCACATGGTGTATGTAGCACACATGTGCACATAAACACACATCAACACTAATACATACATACATACATATGGTATATACACACAGACTACACAGGTATGTATACACACACTCACATGGTGTATGCAGTACACACATATACACAAATATTACACACTAATGCACACACATATGGCATATATACAGACGACACCGGTATGTATACACACACTTTCACATGGTGTATGCAGCGCGCACACACATATATGACACAGTGATACACACACACGGTATATATACACAGACTACACAGCATATTACACACACTTCCACGCAGTGTATGCAGCACACATACACACGCACACTAGGTTACAGAAGTGATCGCATTCTACACCCGGGATTTGTTTCAAATCCCAGATCTACTGCTGACCCCCCACATGGTCCTGGGCAAGCCAGCTCACCTCCTTGGCCTCAGGCTGTGGCACCGACACCCCCCACAGGGCCTCTGGGACGTGACCAGCAGCGCAGGGGGCCTGGCGTCCCACCTCGTCCTGGGCAGCTGCTCGCTCCAGGATGCCCAGGAGAGGGCTGAGTCCAGCGGGGCCTGCGCGGCTGGGGAAACTGCTGACTTGTGACCCCAGGAAAGCTTCGTGGGAGAGGCCTGGTCCTTGAAAGACTCTTGCACGTTGGGTGAGGTATCCCCACAGAGACGAGACGCGGACGGGCAGAAGCTGCGGGCACGCGCGCTCCTGGCCCCTCTGCGGCCACGAGCACACATGCGTGTGGCGCACACTCACAGCCTTGGAGGGAGCAGACGCTCCCGCAGCAACTCAGCGTTTCCTTTGGAGCGTGCACAGCAGTAAACACACACATCACACGAAACTTCCGTCTGCAGTCAGTATAAGAGCCCTCTGATAATACAACTGTGAGTCAGGGAAACTGTATTTCCTAATCTGTTGTTATCATTTATAAACTATCTATCTTTGACTCAGCACTACTGAGACTTGCACACTTAAAAACATATTTGGCATAAATTTTAAGTGGGAGGAAGAACTTAGGGTGATATCTACTGTTTATGTTGTTACTGAAAGAAGATGTATGAACTTTATTATGAAAAAAAATGAAAGGTGGATAAAGAATCCCTTGGTAATAAAAACATACACATAAAAAATATTGGATTTCACAATCAAAATCTAACAAAAAAATTTTCCCCTTTGGCAGTCAAACTAAAATTTCAGGAAAATAGTTTAAATCCCCTTCACAGAGTTCAAATGTAGCTATAACATGCAAATATAAGGAAAAATATTTTGGTGTGGATCAGCAATTGCTTATGCACCCTGTAAACTTTAGAATTTTTTTGCATTAAATATATTTAATATGCAATTATCATGATAATAGTCCAGCATCTATTTACTTAATGTAATTCCATTCAGATGTATTATAACCTCCTACAATTTTATGTATTTAAATTTTAAGAGGAATAAGTGGTGCTCATAATTATTTTTAAGAGAGAAGAATGTTTTAAAGACAGAGACAACACATATGCATTGAAGAATACGTTCATTCAATCTCTAAAATTCTGATAAGCACTGTAATTTACACATGTCTACGATAGAAAGTCTCAGCTTATAAGAAATATCATGCATGCCCCTAGATTCATCTTTTACAGCTCAAGTCCTCAATGCGGGCCTCGCGCCTGTAAGCCTTAAGCACGCCGTGGCCGGTCACCAAGCCTCTCTGCACACGTGGGTCAGGGCCTCCGCTGGGAGCCGGCCCTGGGGCCCAAGCTTAGACCCCGGGTCATCAGCTTGCTCTGTGACCGCAGTGAGGTCCCAGAACCACAGGTTCCAACCAGGAATTTACCAGAACAGCTGTGGGAAGTCCTGACAGGACAGTCCCCTGGTGCCGTCCACACGTGGGCTCTATATATGGACACACGCGTCACGCCCAGTCCCAGCATCCCAGGGCGAGAGGGCGTCTGAAGAGAGGCAGTTACTACAGCAGAGAGACAGGAAACACTCTTTTTCATCGCTCAAGGGAGCACAGACATTTGTTCCTTTCCTTGTCTCCTGGAAGAAATGGGAAAACTTTCCAGCAAGTCAGAAGTTAGTGGATCTCCCTGGGGACGAGGGACGAGGTTACAGTAAAACTGCCGAGCTGGGTTCCCTCCTTGGGGGCGGGGGGGCTGCCAGGGGTCCCTGAGTGGGACAGGGCGTAAACACAGGGCAGGGCGCGGGAGCGCCAGCCTCGGGCAGGCGGACACCCCCACAGCATGCCTGGCGAGGGCAGGGTGGGCAGGGGTGGGCGGGGAGACTGACGTTTCTTTGGTAATAAAAATGCAATTTATATAAACTACAGGAGACGTGGTGAGAAAGTAAAAGAGGTAATTGTTCGCATTCCAAACGCTTTAATATATAAACTGTGTGACCATCACTCATGAGTAGAGCAGCTGCTAGCAATTTCTTCTCTTTTTTTCCCCCCAGGATAAAATTCATGCTGAAGCCAAGAGATGTTTCTCTAGTGAATGATATTTTGCATCTCGGGTCAAAATAGAATTGTGACATAATAAATTTTTAAGGAGTCAGGAAAGCTTTCAGCCTGAAATTTGAAAGAAGCCCCCGTTTCCAGCCCAGTTGGGAAGGACCTCGTCAGTTTCAGGGTCCAGGACGTGCGGGCCCGGCGGGCCCGGCGGGGGCAGGGGGGGTTGCCCAGTGTGCACATCTGTTTCCAGTGCAGGGCTGGTATGCAGACTATTGTCTATTGGAAGTGTGTAGGGTAACGTTTGCCAGGGTTAAAGGCTGGGTCAATCTGATCAAGAAGCTAAAATTAGCTTCTGTGTGTTTTCCTGAAAAGAAAAAAAAAAAAATACTGTAAAGCTCTTTGTTTTCCTTCAAGGGCCGTTCTCAGATTTCAGTTTCTGGTGTGTAAGCTACCAGGAAACAGACGGCTCTGACAAGTGACTTCTTGTTCGCTGCCTTCCGTGTTGTGAAACCCCACGACAGGTTACCTGAGCTGGAGACGCCTGCAAACGCAAGCCTTCTGACCCAATTCACATCTTCCCATTTGAGAGTATTAGCGTTATGAAATTATTCAAAGCGAATGCATTTGGAAATTCAAAACCAGAGCTATATTTTGAAGTATGTGATGGTTTGGCAAAGCCCAAACACGTTAGGAAACGCATCACTCTGAGAAGTATTGGGGTGAGTTCTAGGTCACAGACTACTGGTAGGCTCCACAGTGCTCTGATTATTTTCAGAGGAAGTGAGTTCCTTCAGACAGAAAAGAGGGGGAACACTCACATCGGAACTCCACGCCAGTAACAATCTGACAAATTCAAGGAGCAGAAGGGAACGGTGGAGACAAAGTATGCAGTCACGAGATAATTCAAGAAAAATATCAATATGCTTTTAGGCTTAATGATGTTCACATACACAGGAGAGAGGAAAAAAGACAAAATTCTTGGTCGTGTTGAAGGCTTTGTGATGAGAGAAGAAGAATGTCCAAGGTTTATTTATGCCCTCAAGATTACACTGGAAAAGCCAGATCACAGTGACCTAGCTTTGCTTTAGCAAAATACCTCTTTAATATTTTAACTGCTTAGTGAAAGTGAAGAAAGTGAAGTCACTCAGTCGTGTCCGACTCTTTGAGACCCCATGGACTGTAGCCTACCAGGATCCTCAGTCCATGGGATTTTCCAGGCAAGAATACTAGAGTGGGTTGCCATTTCCTTCTCCAGGGGATCTTCCCGACCCAGGGATGGAACCCAGGTCTCCTCCATTGTAGGCAGACACTTTACCGTCTGAGCTACCAGGGAAGTCCTTTAACTGCTTAAACATTATTAACTTTTAAAAATTGTAATATAATAAAATGTGATTTTAAAAATATCTATGATATAACAAATAGCTTGGGAGTATATGTGTTTTACTGCAGTTGTGTCCGACTCTCTGAGACCCCGTGGACTGTAGCCTGCCAGGCTCCTTTGTCCATGGGATTCTCCAGGCAAGAACACTGGAGTGGGTTGCCATGCCCTCCTCCAGGAGATCCTCCCAACCTGGGGATCGAACCCAGTCTCCCACATTGCAGGCAGATTTTTTACCGTCTGAGCCACCAGGGAAGCCAAAAAATTAGATTATGATGATCTATTTTTGCTTCAGCAAGATACCTCTTTAATAATTTAACTGCTTAAATATTACTAATTTTTTAAAAATTATAATAAAATGTGATTTAAAAAAATCTGTAATATAACAAGCATTTTTGGGTATATGTGTTCTACTGTAGCTAAATATTTCCCTGATAAAGTGGTGTCTGAGAGAAGAGAGAAACAGCTTTTCCCCTAAACACAAAGTGTTGTAAAAAACACTTGAACCAACATGAAAATATTGTGTATTTGGGTCATTTATACCACAGGATTTCCTTTTTTCTAAACATCCTCTCAATTTCAGTGACTTTTTGTACTTTTAAAATTTAGAGCTCATTGAAAAGATTTGGCTTATGTATCAGAGGTATGCAAAATATTTGGCAAAACTCACTCATATATAAAATCTACTTATTTGTAAAATATACAAAAAATTATCTAATTTTTCTCTGTAAATGTTCTCTGGAACTCTACACAGAATGGTAGGCACCTACAGCGTCAGTCGCTCAGTCGTGTCCGACTCTGCGATCCCATGGACTGCGGCACGCCGGGCCTCCCTGTCCATCACCAACTCCTGCTTGATTCTTTTTTCTTGGATCAGAAATTATATATTTTGATAGACGACTAATACAATTCCATATCATCCCCATTCCCCCACCACCCTCTGCAGTTTATAATCAATCCTCTTTCTCACAGTTCTTTTCAGAAACGGGAACCGTAATACTAAGCCACAGTAGCTGCCCATCTGGGTCCCCTGGGGGCTGCACTGCACGGCAGGAGACCCGGGTGTGATCCCTGAGTGCCCATCGAGTCTCGGGCTCTTCAGGTAAACCTTCCTAACTGTATCACCTTACACACAGCTGACCCACCCGGCCCTTGGGGGCCTTAAGACACCTCGCGATCCAGCTCCCCGTCTGCCCCACCCCAGTGACCACCCCCCCCCACACACATCCGGATCTGCAATTTCCTAAAGTTGTGACCTGGTCTTCCTGCCTCTGCTTTCACATATCGTTTTTCAGTAAATTCATCACTAACATGGTTTCAAACAGCTCTGTCCTAGTGTGGAGCCCTTGAACCTGGGTCCCTGGATGGATGTCAGGGGGTATGTTAGGCTCCGCAGTCAGGGTGGGAGGCATGAATACCGAGAATCTGCAGGAGACAAACCCAAACCCGAGTGCCATCTCCACCCCGGCGGCGTCACCAGCACCGCCAACGCCAGCCCATGGAGCCACCTGCCACCTCCCTGAAAGCGCTTCTCCTACGCGCTCGGGTGCGGTCACCAGATCCCCCCCCACCCCCCGCCCCACCGACTCCCCACTTCCTCCCTCTCCAGCAGCACTAACCAGCTGCCCGTCCAGGGCGGCCTGTCCCACCAGCCTGGGCTGCGACCCATCCTCCTCCACGCTCAGTCTCAGGCAGAAACTCGCAGGAGGCCCCGGGATGTGCCTGCAGCCAAGAGGACCAGATACCTGCCTCCGTGGCGCCCACAGGCTCTCCCCAGGTCCCCCCAAGTCCCGTCCGGCCCAGCCCCTGTCCCTCGGGGCTCCACGGTACCTCGTGTCCACCACCTGAACGCTCCACTTGACAGGCGCGCGCTCAGTGGGGGTAGGCTCACAACCGGGCTGTGAGGATTAGAAGGAATAATGCACATTGCACGCTTTTAATGCTCACTCTTTGCAGCTGTGGTCTGAACATCCCCGCACCAAAATAGTGTATCTATTCTCCTCCACCCTCTGCCTCGGGCTTCGGGGCTGCCTTCTCACCTCCTAATGAGGTTTTAGCAGGTAGGGGCGGGCATTAAACCACCCCTGCAACCAGCTCAGTGCCTGATACACTGCAGGTGCCTACGAAATACTTCATTGTCTTCCTGAAGTCACTTTTCCTTGGGCCAGAAACTACAGAGGTGAAGGCAGAAGGAGGCAGGGGAACACACAGGGGTCATTTTCTTAAACATCTAAATCCTTTACTTGCAAACAAATAAATTCCCTGTGGGCGTCAGTCGCCATTCAAAGCTGCCCGGCTGCAGTGCCTGAGGCTTTACACAAATCAACTCTGAGAACACTCCTGGCAAAGTCTCACAGTAGTGCGCCCGTCAAAATACCTGACTCCTGTGAGAACACATCTGTAGGAGACACACACAGAATAAACTAAAAAAATCACATTTTCTTAACTTTAAAAAATGTACTAGACCAAACTTATTACAAAACTTAAAATTTGCAAATTAGCAGACAAATAAATCAAAAGTTGGCTTAAGTTAGGAAGCTGAGTAAGTAAAGCCCATCTAGTTTGAAGAACTAGTTAAAATATTTGTAGTCAGGACTGTGGAGCAATTCTCAGGAGCAAGCCTGAGACATCTATAGGCACCTGTGTCTATAGATAAAGCATTTGCATCAGCAAGCTATTTTTGTATAAATAGAGGCTCCTAAATTATGTTAATGCTTAAAAGTTTGGTATAGGTAGGCATCATTTTCACTTTGCTTAATCTGTTAATATGCTAAACAAATGCTTTCTACAGATATTGTAACAGTACAGTTATGAATCCAAATTAATGAGGTAAGTTAAAATAGCCTGACTTTAATTATACATACTGGGTTACTTTTCAATTCTGAAATCTTATCACGAATGACCTAAGGCTGCTTATAAACGTCCAACTGTTATCTGAAATTAATTTACGTCAGTAACTGAACATGGCTGACCCTCCATCAGGGGCACTGGCATCTTGTGCAGTCGGAAATTCACGTGTAACTTTACAGTTGGCCCCCTGTACCCCCAGGGCTTTTACAGGGAGTTCCTCATTCACAGGTTCAACCATCTCTGGATGGTACAGTACTGGGCATGTGTGTGTGTGTGTGTGTGTGCATACTCAGTCATGTCCACTTGGGATCCCATGGACTGTAGCCCACCAGGCTCCTCTGTCCATGGGATTTCCCAGGCAAGGATAAAGGAGTGGGTTGCCATGCCCTTCTCCAGGGCATCTTCCTGACCCAGGGGCTGAACCTGAGTCTCCCGCATCTTCTGCATTAGCAGGAGGGTTCTTTACCACTGTGATGCCTGCAAAGCCCACAGCAGTAAAGTATTTACTGAAAAAAAAAAAAAAATCCTCATAACAAGTGGACCTGAACAGTTCAAATCCATGTTGTTCGAAGGTCTGTTGCCTGTATAAAATGGAAAATTCATGCAGTGATTATTTATTATAATTCAACAAATATCTACTGAATATATACTAACTTCAAGGCACTACATTATATGTTTGGGAAAGAGTCCTAAGGCAGAATCTCTGACTTTAAAAATGTTGTAAATCAGCTTTATTAAAAGATAAGGATTTATTCTATTGCTTCAACACCCACCCCCACACCCCCCCCCCCCCCCCCGCCCCGGCTGAAATGGCTTCCACAAAGTCAAAGGAACAGCCTTCTGTCTTCAGGTTCTCAGAGACACCCACACGTTCAGGAATTCAGAAAGTCACTGTGCTCAGCAGGAAAAGACCTGAGAAGACCTTAATCCTTTTCACCTCAGGCTGACCCCTGGCACAGACACACCCAACAATAATAAAAACAAAACTGAGAGAGAAACAAGCCCTGGGAAGGAGGGTTTTATTTCCAGAGTTAACTTTTATCCAATTCAAATGTCTAGTTTTCAACAACAAAAAAGAAACAAGAAAGTATGGGCTGCTTAAAGGGACAAAATAAAACCAGAGAAAGCATTCCTGAGGAGGTTCTGACTTTGGACTTACTCAATAGTTATACAAAAGATGCTCAAAGGCTACATGATAAAGGCAAGAAAGTGACAGAGGAACAAAGAGCCTGTGAGAGAAGAGACAGAACTTTTTTTTTTTTCCCAATTATTTTTATTAGTTGGAGGCTAATTACTTACAATATTGAGACAGAACTTATAAGAAGGAGCTACAAAGAAATCCTGGAGCTGAAAAGTAAATACAATAAAAGATAAATAATAAAATAAACAAACACATAAATAAATAATAAAAGATACGGCGGAAGGGTTCAAAAGCAGATTTGAGTAACAAGAATCAGCAAACTTGAAGATAAGAAATATGAGATTACTGAGTCTGAGCAACAGAAAGACAAACAGTGAAGAAAAGTGAGCAGAGCCTCAGGGACTCACGGACACCATGAAGCAGTCAGCGTCCCTGCTGCAGGCATCCCAGAAAGAGGACAGGGAGGAAGGGCCAGAAAGAAAACTCCGAGAAACGGCGGCCGACAGCGTCCCAGCCTGATGGAAAGAGCACCCTACAAATCGAAGAAGCTGGACAAACAGGTGAGATCAACTCAAAGAGATCTACACTAAGACACACAATCAAATTTAAAAAAAAAAATTAAGGCAGAATCTCCGAGAGATAAATTAGGAGTTTGGGATTAACACATACATACTACTATCTATAAAACAGGGGAATAACAGGACCTTCTGTGTAGCACAGGGAACTCTACTCAATACCTGGTAATAACCTGCAATGGAAAAGAACCTGAGAAAGAGTGTGTGTGTATATATATACAAATGTATAACTTTGATGTACACTTGAAACTAATACAACATTGTAAATTTACTTTCATTAAAGAAAAAACATGAAAAGAGCAATGAAAATGCAGATTATTAAAATCTTTCAACTTTCAAATCATTAAAAAGAGAGAGAATGTTGAAGCAGCATAGAGAAGAACCTTTTCAGACACGAGGGCCCTCAGAAAAGACCATTAGCCAATTTCTCAACAGAAACCTTAGAGGCCAGAAGCCAAAGAGCCTCTGGTTGATATATTTAAAGTGAGGAAAGAAAAACACTGTCGAATGAGAATTCTATATCCAGTAAAACTGTCCTTCAAACTTGAGGAAGAAAGCAAGCCTCCCCGGATCAACAGCGGCTAAGGAAGCTGAAGGAAGCCACAGCAAAACTCAAAGCCGGACGGAGACGTGAGGGTCCCCAGCGGAGCGGTCACAGAGACACTGTAAAGTCAGTATCACGGCGATTCTGGCTGGTAGGTAACTACACCTTTCATTTTCTACGTTATCTAAAAGGCAAGTGTTTGCAAGGCTACCTGTGAACCTGTTACCGGGCACACGGGTAGAAAGACATGATCCATGGCGTCCCGACCGCAGGAGCTGCACTGAAGTGAAGCTGGCAGCGACACAGAGAGATCTGGGGAACGTGCACGCCAGCCGACGAGAGGGGAGAGGAAGCGTCTGCTTCCAGCTCTGCCGTCTGCTGAACACGCAGCCCCAGGCTGGCCACTCAGCCTTCGGGAGTTTTTGTTGCTCGCTGTTGCCCTTTACTCACTGAGCTGTGCCCGGCTCTTCATGGGCCCGTCAACAGTAGCCCGCCAGGCTCCTCTGTCCGTGGGATTTCCCAGGCAAGAACACTAGAGTGGGTTGCCATTCCCTTCTTCAGAGGATCTTCCCAACCCAGGGATCAAACCCACATCTCCTGCATTGGCAGGCAGATTCTTTAATGCAGAGCCACCAGGGAAGCCCTTTGGCATTTTAGCTTCTTTATTTATAGTCAGGGACTATATCACATGCCCTGACCACTTCAGACTCAGAGTGAAGTAAAATGGTCTCATATCCATAAAAGGCTCAGCAAACTAACTCTCCATAGAGAATCCGGGGGGCTGACGGAACACACACTTTCTGTGAATGACTCTGTTCTGTGTGAACTTACATTTCTGGCGTCTGTAATATGTCTATGGTCATGCCCCTCACTGTATTTACATATAAAAAGGGATGATGGGGATGCCTGACCTTTTTCTGCTCCATCTACAAATAGCAGTATCAATATTTCATGAATGGAAGACATTCTCATGTTCTAAATTGATAATGACAGATTAATTTTTAGTTATGTGGACATCATGGTAGGAGCTCAGAAACCTCCACGAATTATTTGAATATATATCTTAAAAGAAGATAAAGTATTCCTTCACCTCCATGTTCCAGCCTCTGGCATGGCTGTGTGGTAACAGGGTGCTCCTCAGAGGGCCCAATTTCAACCAAGGAGTTACACAACTCCAGTGGGATGTGGTAGTTCTTAGATGACTCACAAGGAACCTGTTTCCATTAATACTGCTGAAATTTGCAGATGAGTAAAAAGCCTTTTGCCAACAAAGGTCTGTTTAGTCAAGGCTATGGTTTTTCCAATAGTCACGTATGAATGTGAGAGTTGGACCACAAAGAAGGCTGAGCATCAAAGAATTGATGCTTTTGAACTGTGGTGTTGGAGAAGACTCTTGAGAGTCCCTTGGACTGCAAGGAGATCCAACCAGTCCATCCTAAAGGAGATCAGTCCTGAATATTCACTGGAAGGAGTGAAGCTGAAGCTGAAGCTCCAATACTTTGGGCACCTGATGCAAAGAGCTGACTCACTGGAAAAGACCCTGATGCTGGGAAAGATTGGGGGTAGGAGGAGAAGGGGACGACAGAGGATGAGATGGTTGGATGGCATCACTGACTCAATGGGCATTAGTTTGAGCAAACTCTGGCAAATAGTGAAGGACAGGGAAGCCTGGCGTGCTGCAAGTCCATGGGGTCCCAAAGACTCGGACACAACTTAGCAAGTGAACAACCACCACCACCACAAACCCGAAACCTGAGCATATTCAGCGCTGTCTGCACACCTGGAAGTGGCCCCAGAGTCCAGGAGGAAGGAGGCATTCCCTCACCCTGCCCACAGGGGTGCCCTTGGTGAGTTTCATTTAGAAATCTGCATAGGAACTCACATATGTCCAGACTAAGAGAGAATTTAAACTTTTCATTTGAGATAATTTAAACACATGACGCCAGGCAATATAAGTAACTATCAGCAGGCTCCCAGTGTTATCAAGTTGGGTTCCATCTTGTTTAGTCTGTGCTTTGACCCACTTTGCTCAGCCTGGCTTATTCTTAAGGAAACCCTGGCAGGATTCCTGTCCCAGCCCCACCTGAGACCTGTGCAGGAGCATCTCTCAGAGGATGCACACACACATCAGAGTCCAGAAGGTGCTGTTTAAACCACAGTCTCTTCTCTTCCCCTTGGCTCTCAGTCTCCTCTGTACTCAGAAATCAGGTAAAACCACTGCTTTTCCTTTTGATGTTCTGAGTGTGTAAACCTGTTTTTTCCTTTTACCGTCCTTCTAATGGGGTATAAAGTGGTGATCCCTGGAGAAGCGAATGGCGACCCACTCCAGTGTTGTTGCCTACTGAATTCCCTGGACAGCAGAGCCTGGCAGGCCACAGTCCATAGGGTCACAAAGAGTCAGACTCAACTGAGTGGCTAACACACACACACACGACAGCGGCGGAAACACGCCCAGGTGTTCATTTCACTTTCAGAAACACATCAGATCAGTGAAAACCACCACGTTACACGGTTTTGCTGGAACTGAGTGAGGACTAGGTGCAGACCCGAGAAATTCCTGAGAGGGGCCCCAAGCATTGAAGTGACATCTTGGTCTTGAAAGGCCTGCAAACGCTACCAGGATGCCCAGAGGTGGGAAGGGCACGAAGACCCTCTGCCCGCAAAGCTGGTGGGCGACTGGGACCCCAGCCTGACTGTGAACATCCCGGAAGAAGACAGGCTGGGGGCTTCTCATGTGAAAGGGCACGCACAGACCCGCTAAGGCGGCGCTCAGTTTCCATTTCCCCTTTGAAGCTGGATTTCCTCACATGCAGGGTCTTCTAGACGTGCAGCGTGGCCATGTGAAACCGTGGTGACCTTCACTGGGCTGGGCCTTGGGGGCCACTTCCGAGCGCCACGGTCAGCCCTCAGGGTGCTCGGCCACTGGAGGAAGGAGGTCCTGGGCTCCAAGGAGCTTTGCCAGCCCCGGGCCTGTGATCACCCACACGGGAAGCAGCCGGCGCCGCGGGCCCTCTGCCTGGCCCAGCCACAAACAGGCACGGACAGCCTGCTCTGTGGCGGGGCCCCCAGGCAGGGAGGCCCAGACCCCCAGACCCCTGCACCCTGGGGCACGCTCATCAGCGGGGCAGTAGGCCCTCCTGTGGGGCTTCCCGCCCAAACTGCATGGTCAGCAGCCCTGGGGGTGGGGAGGCCACCCCAGGGCACCGGGCTCCCCCATCTTCGGAGGGAAGGCTCATCTCGGGGTCTCAGGGCGAAACATGAGGCCTTGCTCCATGACCAGAAACACCCGATAAGGTGGGACCATTTGTTTTCTGAGTTTTCCTCCTCTCCTCTCCTCCCCTTCCTGACGGAACGTAACACAAGGGAATTAAATGGTAAATTACTTGAGAAAGAAAGACAGATGCTGAGGCTCATGACAAATCTGTGCCAAAGACAAACTTCGTGCCCCACGCGTGTTCTAATGACCTCGTTCCGGCAGCAGAAGGAGAAAACTACAACCCAGCTCGCTCAAAACACAGTGTTCAGATGGAAGGGCAGGGGGCTGAAGATTCTTCATTATTCAGGAGTAAGGTAATTTACAGAGGCAGAAATGAACACAAACCCAAGTTGCTCATTAAATAAACAAGGTGAATTAAGAGGTAGTTGGTTAGCTTTTCTGCATTTCTAGTCAACGTCTGCTTGGGAAACACGCCCTCCTTAAATGACTCGGTGTGCATTCCTGTAGAATCCCCGTCCTCCTGTCCACCAGAAAAGCAAGTCCTGTGCATACACTCACGGCGGGCTCACCAAGGCAGGGCCTGGGCTCCAGCTAAAAGTTACTGCAAATTTAAAGACATTATTAAGGGTTAATATTTTAAAATCTAGTAGTTAAAGTTGAAAGGAAGAGAGTTACTGATTTGCAGGTTAAAATGCTTGGCATGCTTTGAAATGAAGCCAGCTGATACTTAATTTCATCCAGTAGCAGGAAAATGAAGGATACTGTACAAGCTTTGGTTAGGGGTCCATCGAAGGCTTAAAAACATTTAAACCTATGGTCTAAAAGGTTTAAACTTAAAAGAAGTTCCATGTAAAACACTTGTGGTCATGGAAAAAAGTTGGGTGATTTCAAGATGCTAATTTCCATCAGCAGAAGGGCTGGTACACCACATGGCCTGAGCCGGGCAGGGGCGGGGCTGCCAGGGGCGGCTGGCCGCCACCTTCTGCCACCAACCAGCGGGGCCCTGTCTTTTCCTGGAGGGTGACATCCGTATGGACACTCAGCAACTCCCTCTTTCACTAACCAGGAGCTCACGCGAAAGCATTTATTCACAAGGCTGTCACGAGATGAGGTCTAACCTTCAGCCCACCCTCGGTCTCTGACCCACTTCTGGTCTGAACCTGAGATTCCGCCAGCCCCGGAGGACGGGCTGAAAGGCGGGTCCTCTGGAGCTGCACCGCCCCAGGGAACTTCGCTCTCTCTGCAGACCCTGCGTTCCCGCGCTAACCTCCCCAGTCCAGACCCCCGGTGGGCAGCCAGGGGACCCTTCTCTTGCGCGCACCATTCGGTCAGCACCAGAGAACATGCTGCTCTGACCCTGCTTTCTGTCCAGACGTCTCTCAGAGGTGCTTCCACTTCCTGGAGAACATGCCTGCTCTTCGCCACAGCTGCAAGCCAGCCGCCTGATAGCCTTATCATAAGCCATTTAACTGTGCTTTACGTTAGATACAAATTGGCTTGCTATTGGACAGGAATAGGCTTGCCTCCACCCTCACTTCCAAAAAAAAAAGAAAAGTTATTTTGGATTTTTGAATCTTGTCTTGCTTTTGTTCCATGGCTCTAACTAGGCACAGCTGATCATTTGAGCATAATTATTTGGTCCTTGAGTTTGATCCAAAATCAAAGCCTGTCATCTATCTATTGTGAACAATACTGTATTCTATTTTTCATTTCTATGTTTTCAGCAAGTGTTTACTAAGCATCTATTATATGTCTTTCTCTTGGCACCCACTAGGTATCAAGTGGAGGTGGCAGGGAGGGGGGAAGGTTTTTAAAACATCACCAGCGTGCCTTAGGGGCTTAGACTGTCATTGACAAGGCAACAGAGAAAGGGTGCAGGACAGAGCTGACCAGATGTCCAAAGGGCAGCTGCATGAGTTTAGATGTTTCTAGGTAAGTCAGTAAAAAATTTTTAAAGTTAAGATCACTGCTGTTTTGACCAGAATTATTTACGTTCACACGCAGACTCTGTCATTACTGTCCACACAGTCCCGGGCAACTTCTCTGCAACTTCTCTGGGCCTGTTTCTCTTCCTCCTGCTTCACGGGGCCGCTAAGAGGGGTGAATGAGACCATGCACGTCTCTCCCCAAGAGGTGAGGCCGCGGGTGTGGGCAGGGGACACAAGCCCGTCCTGGCCTCTGGGAGCCGGACGGCCAGCTCGATGGAGCAGAAGGGGGTGATTGGGGTGGGAGGGGAAGGGCCCAGCACCGTGCTGGCGGGGATTGTCAGGGAGGCCTCCTGGGGGCAGGGTGCCTGAGAGGCCCTTCGGTGACAGCCGGGGACGTGGGGGCTGAGTCCAGGGCAGCCTCGCAGCGCCCCCGCGCCCCGCGTCTCTGCAGCAGAGGAGGGAGCCCCCGAGGGGGCTCTGGTGTCAAACGCTGGGGTCTGTAGCCTGTTTTTACAGACAATGAAGTGAAATCAAAGGAGGCTTAACTTACGAAGCCACCGTCCCCTGAGTAACATTCACCTTTAAATCACCAAATTACGCCTATGACGTTTTAATTCTGATGAATCGACTATCTTACAAGTTCTTAGACTTTCTGTATTTCTAATTCAAACAGGACGTGCAGGAGGGTGGACATAAGTAGCAACTGAACTGTTGCTGATAAAATTACATGTAGCAGGTGCTTTTTGATTACAACAATTCTTGAAGACATTAATTTGGTAATACAGTAGAAAATAACTATCCCATCAAGGAAAGAAGAGGCTATTGATTTAATGTCCCGGATGGTTCTTAGGGCATTTTTTTCATTCGCTCTATTATTTTTTTAATTTTTTTTATTTTTTAAATATGCTTTTGATTCACTGGTGTCCCATCACCTCTAACACGGGCAAGTCTCTCTCCCCCTTGGTTCTGTGGTGTCACTGAAAGAAACACGTCTGACCCTGGGCTCAGATATTGACACTCCAGCAGACGCCAAGCGGAAGGCTCCCAGATGGGTGAGTATAAGCGAGCATGCCGGCCACCACCGTAACAACGGGAACGCTGACTCACTGAACTTGGGCATATGCGTGGCAGGTTGCAGCCTGCACTGTCGGCTCCATGTCTGTGACATTGCTGAGAAGTTCAGTTCACAGTGCCCCTGAGTCGGAAGGCATCTGAAGAGTGCTGCTGGGTATTTTATGGTAAGGTAGCTAAAGGTCTTGCTTTAGTAAAATAAAATCTACCGACTATTTTAGTTTGCAGAAAAATGTTTCAATGTGAAAAGAACCTATAAAAGGGAGGTTGGTAAAAGTGGTCAGGTTAGCCCGTATTTCTTTGCGAATTTTGTCGTGTCCTGCCCCCTCTTCTTCTAAAACTCCTTGGATGCTTGCAAATCCCTTTCTTCTGCGGCCAAGGGCTCATTCAGCAGAGAGGACACCTGAATTACATAAATCTCATCACAAAGTTACATTTCTGTGCAGAGCGAGGCTTGTCAGGAGAAAGGTAATGAAGAAGAATAGCTTGAACGGAGGGTTTAATGGTATCCAGCTGCTACTCTGTGCTGCTTGCTGATAAGACTTTGTTTTAAGTTTACAATAGAGAAAGTTTGGGAAAAAGCTAAAACTTCATCGGCAGGAAGTGCAAGTCTTTATATTTCATTTGTTCAATTTCCGCTAACTCTTGCAGTTGTGTTCATACAAGCTTTAATTTTCAGCATGTTCAGCTGTGTCACTTATGACTTAAAAAATAAAAATTAAATTGCATCCAAAAGTGTAGAGACACTGCACCTTGGGGAAAAGACACTTCACCTGCTTGGGCTCACCACGTGTTCAGATGCTAAGATGAAGCTGGGAAGGCACAGGCTGGTAAATGCTCACTCCAGCTGTCCACTGCGGTTGCACTGATGGATCTCTGCACTTACAAAACGGTGTGTGTGTGTTGTAGGGGGAAGCCATTTCTTCCCAACATAGAGCAACTTTCCACAAAAGTAGACCACGAGTCTCTGAAGACTGTTAGAACTGAAGCAAACTGCGTGATGCTGAGGATCCGGGTTCCCCCGAATTCGTGATGCTCTGGCTTCCTGGTCTGATGACTGGTGTGCCAGCCACCCGGCTCCTCAAGCCTGAGCTTTCCGAGGGCAGGAATGCATCGGGACAGACCGTCGCCTGGGGAGGGAAGCTAGCAGGGAGTTCTCTGTGTGAGCAGAGCTCTATGACTCTCCAAAGACAGAGCCCCCTCTGAGCAATGTGAGCGCTGCCCTCCTGCGTTAACTGCGGCAGGAGCCCAGAGCGAGCAGGGCAGGAAGGTGGGATGTTCTTTCAGGCTAATGAGACCTTCCTGCCCGGAGTTCCTTCCCCAGCGGGTGGGCGGGACGGTGGGAATGGGGGCCCCTGGGCACTTTCCCACAGGTCTGGACAGGATCTCCTGCCTGGGTCCAGCCCGAGAGGAAGCTGGTATGGAGGGCGCCTGTGGACCGGCGTGGGAGGCGGGAGGGGGCAGAGACCTGACAAATAAAAGCACTGCCTTTCTGTTGAAGGGTGGAGGGCCCGGAGGTCAGTGGCAGGTACCTGTGTGCAGGCATTCGACGCTATTGGTGCAAACCTCCCAGAGCTGCCCTCCTGGGAACACTTCTCCTCGCAGGAAGCCTCCAGATACAGGAAAAGCCCATAAAGTGAAAAGGGAGGGGCTGTGCTTTCCTTCCCAGCTCCCTCTGACCAGGTCTCACATTACACATTTGCAAACTAATTACTTCGAGCCAGACATATTAAAAATTCCCCCTTACAACTAAGTGAACATAGGGAGAGTCAAGATTAGAGAACCTGGCTCCAGACTGAGATAGGGCTCTGAATTTAAAAGTCTAATTAAGGCCAATACTGTTTGCGATGTGGTCGTTCTCTCAAACACTGGCATTATTGAAATTACTCCTAACGACTTAATTGATTTAACCAATACCTCACGTAAAGATTAGGCAGTAATTAGTTCAGCCTGCAGAAGCTGGAGTAGTAGGAATGATGAGGTTTTCTATAATGGTTTTGTTATTTTTATTATTTTTTTTACTACTTAAATTTATCTGTGAGAAATTTTGGGTTAGACAATTTTACTTTAAACAGATGTCAATCAGTATCCAAAGCAGCGGAAACTGCAGCTTGAATGGGCCGCGTTCTCCATCCAAGCGGGGTTGAGTGCCGAGCATTCCCTGTCTTTCCCTCTGAGCTCCTCCGGCGAGAGAGGAGAAAGGGAAATGGCCATATTCCGTGACTCATCCTCTGGAGCAGCATTCCAAGTGTGATTTACTTAATATAGCCTCATAAATCACCTAATGCAGAAATAATCTCCAGATCTGCATGTAAACACAGCTATTAAAATACTACAATCACTCCGTTTGCTTAGTGTTCATACGGCATATCTCATCTCAAGGTGAGCAGCCTTTTCCCGAGGTGGGGCACGCAGGGCGGCGTCCGGATTACCTGCCCATCGAAGAATGCTAAACTTGGTAAAATACGGGCTCATTGGAGTGCCACAGGGCGTGCCTCACTCGGGGACCATGACACCCGAGCTGACAGTTTTCTGCTTTCAATTTGCTGTCCTGTTTGGAAATCAAATTCATCTCACTTCCTAATTGGCTGTGACACTCATTGGCGATTATTTATCACAGAAAAGGAATCCAGCTCAGGAAGAAACGTCAGCCTGCCTTCTGACTGCATTCGTTTTAAGGGTTTGCTCTGCGGCAGCCACGCGGCGTTTGTCGTTAGACATAAGGTGAGTCAGGGGACCGGGACACACGGTGCCTCTCGGTGACGCTCACTGTTGAGCCCCAAGGCTGAGCTTTGTTCAGCACGGTGATCTGTCACGGGGAGGACTCACCCTCCAATGGCTGCGGGTTAACAACTGTAAACCGTCTACAACTCCTAGCGTGATCCCTAACCTCTGCAAGGTGGTAATCCAGTATCGGTTGTTAGCTGTCAAATTTATTTCCTTTTGCTGAAATATACCCTGGGTTTAATTAGCAGTCATTCTAGATGCTTTATGGAGCTGAGCCCAAGCGCTGTGGCTCCGACATTTAACCCCTGACCCTTAAATATTTACCAGCTTTTAAACTGGTTGTGTACAATTATCCCTTCACGTACATCTCAGATCCATCATCCTGACCGCCGCGTCGAGCCACGTCAGATGTGCTATTCCAGCTCACGCTGCACTCACTCCCTGAAGCCAGAGGCAGAGCCAGGCCACTGCACCTCGAGCTGTGCTTGCGTAGAAGCTTCCTGGAGGAGTGGGGGGCTCCGGCCCCGGTTCCCCACGGCTGGGACTGGCAGGCAGCAGGGCTGAGCGGCCGGGGCGCCCTGGGCCCCGACTCATGTGGGGATGGCTGAGAACCGCTCGTCTTCAGCTCACAACCAGGAAAGGAATCCTCTAGGAACCACTTCCATCCGTTATTCTGAAATCAACAGCGTTGGGCACGATGCGGCAGCCTGCTTTAATCCCTCTTGAGTTTCCAGGCAGGAGATGCCTGGACGGACACACTCTTGGCACACTGTCAGTTCCCACTAGGCTCCGAGTGGGCACTGAACAGACAGCGGCAGCTTCACACAGGCAGGCACGCTGACCACGGACGTCAACCAGGTTTGTGCGAACAGAACGTTCCGGGTACAGAGAGTCAGAGCCAGAAACACAGCGGCAGCCGCCCACACCCCACACCCAGCCGAGCAGAGGAGAGGGTGCCGCTGGCGGGGACCCCCTGTGTGCGGGGGCAAGCTCAGTCGTGTCGCACTCTTGCGACCCGTGCACGGTAGCCCCCCAGGCTCCTCTGTCCATGGGATTCTCCAGGCAAGAACACTGGAGAGGGTTGCCATTTCCTCCTCCAGGGCATCTTTCTGATCCAGGGATTGAACTTGGGTCTTCTGCGTTGGCAGGCAGACTCTTCATCACTGAGCCACCTGGGAAGCCTGGGGGTCCCACAGCTGAGTCTAGATTACAGCCAGATGCTGGGTTCTCCCCACTTTAAGAAACCAAAGTCTGGGTTGCTTCCATGGAGAGCTTTTTTTATTTTTTTAAACGGGTCAGGTTTTTTTGCATTCTCAAACAGGTACAACTGCTCATTTAAGATGTTTAGGAAAATTGGGAAGGGGCAGCTGCTGACGTCAGCACGGGGATGAGCACAGATGAAACTTGCTTTGCACGCATGCCCTGCTCTGGGCACAGCATCGCCGCCAGCGTGAGGATGACGCAGTTCGAGGGTCACCGCAGCCGCAGGGCCCAGGACTCGCCTGCTTCTCCCCCTGCACCTCCTCGGGAGGATTCTTCTGAGGTCGGCCCTCCCTGTCCACCCGCCCCGGTCCTGGTCAGAGGCCTGCCCGAGTCCGGCCAACCTCAGGGACACCCTGAGGTCGTGGGCGGCCATGACCCCATGCCCTCCTCCTGATCACCCCATCACCCTCATCCTCTGCAGTCACGCATGTCGGGCTCCCATCACAAGAGCCTTCAGGACTTGCTGCACAGACAGTTCCCTCTACGTCAAATCTCATCCATAACTTACTCTTCAGAGCCCAGGGCGAAGGCCTCCTCCAGGAAGGCTTCTGCGGCGTGATTTCCTGCCCCCCCCCCTTGCTGAGCGAAGCCTGGCATAGACCTAGTGGTGGCCGCAGCCGCTAGCCTCAGAAGGCTGACCACAGCCCGTGTCTGAGCAGTCAGAGCTGTGCCCTCAGCAGGCCGCCAGGGGCCACAGCAGGGCCGGGCTCTGGAACACGATGGGCATCACTGCTTTGCTCTCAATGGAGGTGATGCGGCCTGACGCCCCCAGGGACCAGCCTGGCGTGGGGGGTGGGCATGGGGACCAGCAGAGGGGGCAAGCGGCCCTGGACACCTCTGGGTGCGCAGACTCCCTTACAGCTGTGGCCACTTTGACTCAAATTTTCTGTGACTTGAAGGTAGACACGTCCTGATTTGGGGGTGGGGGCAGGCCCGTGTTCCCCGGCCGCCTGCAGCCACCTGCGAATGTGTCGTAAGCAGAGCCCCACACCCGCATGGCCGGGCGCTGCCCAGGGCGGTGTGGGAGGTGCTGGTGACGAGCCACATGCCAGGGTGACAGCTCCTGCCCACGCCCAGGTGGCCAGCCCTCGGGCAGCAGGGCGCGGTCTCGGGCAGGCAGGCCCCTTCACGCCCCAGGCAGGCTGCGGCCACGTGGGTGGAGGAGACGGACTCCACCCTCCCGGGTCTTCCGACTCCAGGGCTGGAGAGAAAGTGCCCGAGTCAACACCCATGCAGAGCACGGCAACCAGCACCAGTGGTGAGGCTGGCGAGCCCGGGGCCGCGGGCAGCATGGGGAGCGGGGCCCCCGGGACGGCGGGGCCCCCAGGATGGTGGGGCCCCAGGATCACAGGGCCCACAGGGCCCACAGGGCCGCGGGCAGCATGGGGAGCGGGGCCCCCAGGACGGCGGGGCCCCCAGGACGGCGGGGCCCCCAGGACCGCGGGCAGCCCGGGGCGCGGGGGTAACACCAGCTCCCCATCCAGACTCACTCACCTCCTCGCCCTCCCTGCGGAGGCGAGGCAGCCCCCACTTGCCACCAGGCTGGGCGGGCATGGAGCGGTCTGCGTCCAAGTTCGTCTCTAAACTTGCGGTCTCTCCAAGTGTGGTATGTGGCCAACACACAAGGAAGTAAGAACAGTCCCCTAAACAAAGACCCACTGCCAACTCCACGCAGAACAAGCTCTTCTACAACTGGAGGCGAGGCCGGGCGGCCTGGAGGCAGGGGGCTGGCGGGCACGCAAACTCTCCATGGTGGACCTCAGGACACATAACGGGATAGCCAAGGGCCTTACACGGGGTGTGTCTATTTCAGGATTCAACATCGCATTCTTACCACACCACACTTTTTTGCATTTACCTTGAAGTTTAGACTCATAAATGCTTGGCGTGTTTTTGTTGTTGTTTGTTTAGTTTGAAATCTCCTCAAATCCCTGACAGATAATCTTCATTATCAGAAGAAATCTTTCAAAACTTTGCACCAAGAAATACAACAAAGCACACCTTTCCCCCCGCCCCCCCCCCCACCCCCAGAGGGAGCAGAAAAAAAATTAAGATTACAGCAGTGTTTTTTTTGTTGTTGTTGCTTAGAATATTTTGGTTGGCAATTTTGGGAAAGATAATCAATGTACAAGCTGGCCCAACTGTATCTATGCAGCAAATTCTAGTGGCATTACTACACGAAAGTACATTTCAAAATAACTTTCGGCGTAAGTCCAAACACATACTTCTTTTTATAAGTAGGCTAACTTCTCTCTTGGATAATTCTGTGTAAGTAGAAGAAATTAATAACAGAATTGCACCTGTAATCTTAAAGTAACATATCTTCATATGAATTGATGATGATTACATTAAGTGGCCTCTTTATACAAAATGGGAAGGGGGCCTTAGAAGACAGATTTGGGGCTGCGTCGTTCTGCCCGGTAAACGCTGCTAAACCTCAACATATCTACAGCGTGTCCTCTCGGTGTTTTTCCCACCTTCCATCTGAGTATGAAACAGGACTCTGGTTATGGATGGAAAGTAGAAACATTTGAAATAACGGCAGACAAACTGTTTTCACATCACAGGGCATTTCATGTCTGAGACGGAGGTAACATGTCAACGCCACCACCGGCCTCGATTTCTCTGACTCGCAGGCAGATCTTGCTCCTCTCCGCCTCTCCTTACCCTTCCTGAAGCTCACCGATGCAGAAGGTCTGTGGCAGCTCCGCACTGTCAGATGACGGTTAGCATGTTTGAGCAATAAAGTAGGTTTTAATGAAGGCACGTTTTTTGGATGTAATGCTAACGCAAGCTTAATAGACCTCAGTACAGTGTGAATGCTACGTGCCCTGGGAAACCAAACAGTCTCGATTCGCTTTATTGCGATGTTTGTTTTATTGCAGAGGTCTGGAATCAAGCCTGCAATATCTCTGAGGTGGGCTTCTATGACAAATAAAATAAGTGGCTTGCAGAAGGTCATAGACTGACTGAATGGCAGAAATCATGATGTGTCGCATTCTCAGTTTACTATCCTTCATGCAAGACTGTATTTATACCTCATTGGAAGAAAAGCACGTTGGGATTCGTGGAAACCTTTCTCAGTGACGAACGCAGATACGCAAACACACACCTGTGGCAAGTGCACGCACAGAAGCACGGCTCTTCTGGAAAAGGCACATGGATTACAGCGGAAGACCGTGCAGGCTCACCCTCCCCGGCCCCGCGGGGAGCTGGTAAACCGTGCGCATCTGCCCGGCAACATCTCCGACCCAGGGGCTGGGCTCGGACCTGTGCCAGTCTGAGCCATCACAGAGGCCGAGACAGACGTGGCCCTGACTTGACAGATCACAGCTGCAGGGGAGACAGGCTCTGGAGGAGCAGGGGAGTGCACGAGATTTACTGGAGCGAAGGGTCAGGACGCCAAGGGCGTCCATGGCCAGGTCATGAGGCCAGGCGCCGGGCGCCGGGGAGGACCTGGGGAGACGCACACTCGAAGGACTCTAGGTGCAGGGGCAGGCGGTCCTGGGACTGACCCTGGTTTTGTTTAGTCACCAAGTCGTGTCTCTCTGGGACCCCATGGACTGTAGCCCACCAGGCTCCTCTGTCCATGGGGTGCTCCAGGCACGAGTACTGGAGTGAGTTTCCATGCCCTACCTCCAGGGGATCTTCCCAACCCAGGGATGGAACCCCCGTCTCCTGCATCTCCTGCACTGGCAAGCAGGTTCTCTACCACTGAGCCACCAGGAAAACGCTACTGCTTTCTGAATCCACCCAAATCCCACCTCTCGCTCCCAGCTCTCCATGCCTACAGAGCACACTCCTTAGCTTTGCCTCGGATTCCTCCCAGATCCAGCACCAGCCCGTCTCCCAAGTAGGCACCCCACCACCTGCTCCCAGCCTCTGGGCCAGTGCCCACCTCCCTCCACCCAGAAGCCCGGGGTCCAGCTGTGGCGAAACTCTAGGTGCCCAGCACACTGGCCCCTTATAATGACCCCGGGGGCCCCGAGCCCCTACCCCAGTCCAGGTCCCCTGCCCTCAGCACAGAAGCTCCTCGTGGGTGCCGGGAGCTCCTAGCACCACTTGTCCTGACAACGGCCACTTTCTGACTTTGGTCGCTGGGCGCGTTTTCTCGGCCAGCGTGTGCCCAGCAAAGGCCTGGAGGAGAGATGGTGGATTCATCTGGGAGGCTGTCCTTGGCCTCCGGGCGGGAAAGGTCCCTCTCAAGGCCTTCAGACAGACGCTCTTTGCCGTGGCGCATGGAACGGCAACGCTGCCGGGACCGTGATGACACAATTTTCAATCCCTCCTCTCAAACAAAGAACTCTTCAAAACCCTTTTCATGTAGCCAGAACAGCT
This sequence comes from Alces alces, assembly GCA_015832495.2. Classification (NCBI taxonomy): domain Eukaryota; kingdom Metazoa; phylum Chordata; class Mammalia; order Artiodactyla; family Cervidae; genus Alces; species Alces alces. The sequence continues at coordinate 48,296,737 of JADEYB020000019.1, read as the reverse complement.
CAGGAAAACTGGGTGCTCTCTGCAAGCTATAAAGTTCGTTCTTCACAATAAGGAAGTTAGGCCTTGCAGAGCTTTTATGCCTGAAGACGTGTGTATGTGAAATTCCACGTGCTCCCCCATAGACGGCCTTTGCGCCCCCATGGAGGACGCCGGGCACACCCCACTTCTTCCCGATGCTCCCTGTTCACACACGCGGGCTCCCAGGCCTGCTGCTCTGAACAGAGGCGTCACCGGGCAGCAGACGGACCGCGGGGCGCCCGACAGCTTCTCCCTGTGCCAGGCTGTCCCCAGAGGTGGACGCCCCCTGGACTGCGTCAGGAAAGCGGCCCTTTCTAGTCCCAACTTGTCTTCTGCCTCCAAGCTCTCTCCTGAGAAAGTCCGTGCTGGGGACACGGGCGTGAAGGCCACTGCAAGGGATGTGGCGGAGCCTCACCCAGACCCCGGGCTGGCGGTTTTCAATCAACTGACGACATTGGGCTGCTTCTCGGAACTGCACCCGGGCCGGCCTGGTGCAGGGCGTGAGGCCCCCGGTCACCCGAATGCACCTGTTAATTTTGCCTCTGGGTAAACAGTTGAAAACTCCTCAGCTATTTCCTCAAATTGGGTGGAAACAAAGAAACATGAGATTTAAAAAAATGTCTAGATTAGGGAATTGGAGATGCATTAATTTAAAAAGGGAACAGGGTCAAAGCAGGGGCTCGGAGGCTAATAAGTGCAGAGCACAGAGCAGGGTAAGAGTTCACTCAATTTGCCCCGAGATCGATTCCAGACGCGGCCGGTGAGGGGTTATTGGATCCAGACCTGTGGCTGCTTCCTAAGCCCGGCTCTCGCTGGTCGCCGCCCGCCCTTCAGGAGCACCGCCCCCAGCCCAGCCGCCGTCCAGGGATGGGGGTCTCTCAGCTGGCAGCCCCCCACGTCTGCTCGTTTCGCCGCCCCCTCCAGTTCCCAGCTCTGCCGTGGGAGTCAGGCAGGACAACCACTGTGCAAACCGCAGAACACCCAAGTTGATCCAACTCGACAAGATTTTTAGTACTTTATTACACGGGAAGCCAGCCTCAGGGGCAACAGACTATAAACAACAGCAAGCGCTCCGTGGGGCAGCTGCACGAGGTGGGGCTCGGAGGTTTCCCGGAGGGGCTGTGGGAGGAGACGACATTCAGACGAAGCTCTTTCTTACACATCAGACGGAAAGAGGAGAGAAGAATGGAACCCCAGACACTGAGCTAAGATGTTCAGAAAACACGTGCGTGTTCCCAACAAGAAGGGAGGGCTGAGGGATTAGCTGTAATTAAGACTGTCTTCTAACCTTTTAATTATTATTAACGTGGAGACTTATAAGACTGAGAAAATATATATATATAAATATAAATATTTTATTGCGAAAGGAAATAAGTTTTAGGTGTTTGCTGATGTCATTTAAATATTTAAGTGCATTTGGTGAACAATAACAATACTATACTCATAGTAAAGGCGTTTACTGGAAATAACAGACTTTATTAAAGTTAGGAGCTTCAGGGCAGGAATTCGCTCCTTGCCTGTGCAAGTGCAACTGTTTGCAGATACACAACTGTGGGAAGACCCCGCACTGAACGCCAGGACACAGGCCCAGAACAAGGAAGGTGGTCTGGCAAACCAGCAAGGGTGGGTTCCCCAACACCAGCCCCCAGGGCCCCCACCCGGTGCCCCTGCTAAACTTAAATGACGATCATGAAGCACAACAAGAGTTGGACTGGAGAACTGCCCACAGACCACGACGGTCAATCCGAGGTGACCAGACCACCGTCTCTGTAATGCCAGCATCTCCCAACCTCACGCCTCTTCCGTTTCTTATTCAGAAGTACCTTTTATTTGCAGAAATGAATGCTTTCAGACTAGAAAAAAGCGGCAGGCCACGGCCAAGCAGTGGCCACACGTGTGTGTAGTCCCCGCCACAGCCAGTCTGAACTGACCACCGTGCATGCGGCCAGCTTCTGAACAGCGAGTGCCTTAGACAAGCAGCACTACCATGCTGAGCCCGAAGAGCTGCTCCTTCTGTAGGAGGTCATTTCAAGGTCATGCAGGAGACCACCGCATGTACGTGGGGCTGGGAAAGCCGTGCACAGTGGCTATGTCAGAGCTGGGGGATGGGAGGCGACTCGTTTACTAAAGAGAACACCCCTCCCTGGGCTGTCATTCCAGCAGTTCACACCCAGAGAGGAGAGGCTGGGAGAGGCAACCAGAGGCAGCGCCATCGGTTTGATTTACCACGGGAGGCAAAACACTCGAATCCTGCGTGGATCAGACCAGCATATTCATTTTAGAAAATGCCCTGAGCTGAATGGGTGACTCATGCATGTAAGGTGTGTTTTGTGTTTTATTTCCCCCGCTCTGATATCAGTGCCAAAGCCCGCCCCCTGCCCCAGCCCCAGCCCCGTCCCAAGGCGGACAATGCCACCACTATTCGTGTGGCACAGACGCTGTCCAGAGTGGAGAAACGCCGTGATGCCACGGGAGGCGGGGTGCAGGGGCTGTGTCAGCGTTTCCACCGAAAAAGGCTCAAGGATTAATATCTCAGTTGTAAAAATTCACACCCAGGGAAACTTTGGTAGCAGAAACAACTCCATTCTATAAAACGGGAAAATGTACCAAAAAGTCATATTTTGAACATACACTGACTTCTACACAAACATGGGCACGCGGGGAAGGGGACCCTCATCTGTGCACAGGGCCAAGGCCTCCTGTGTCTGACTCCACGGCCCCGTGGACAGCGGCACGCCAGGCCTCCCTGTCCCTCACTCTCTCCTGGAGCTTGCTCAAACTCATGCCCATCCAGTCGGTGATGCCATTCGACCATCTCATCCTCTGTCCTCCCCTTCTCCTCCCACCTTCAATATTCCCAGAATCAGGGTTTTTTCCAATGAGTCGGTTCTTCTCATCAAGTGGCCAAAGTATTGGAGTTTCAGCTTCAACATTAGTCCTTCCAATGAATATTCAGGGTTTATTTCCTTTAGGATTGACTGGTTTGGTCTCCTTGCTGTCCAAAAGCAAAGAGGCCACACACCAAACTGGGATTTCAGTTTTTAAAATTCAGCTTTTGTTGTTGGAAAAACCCGAAGACACTGCCTCATGTTGACCTTCTCCCCTCCAGCACCATCCGTCCTTGAACAACAATGGTTCCCGAGACGAGGGCAAGGGGCTTCTCTCCCAGGGGGCTGGAGCAACGTCTGGGGACGTCTGTGGCTGACACCCTGGATGGGGCGCACCACTGTGGCTGAAGCCGGGGTGCTGCTGGACGAGACGGGCTGGACCCAGGGTCCGGGACTGTGGTGGGGGCGAGGCGGGCTCTGCTGGGCAGTTACCCCCGAGCCCCGGGGGCTGTCCTCACTGGGGCCCTGGCTCCGTGTCCTGGACCCAGGGCAGCTGCACAAACCTCTTCCCAGGTCCTGAAGTGACGCCTGCATTTTCTGTCTGCACCGACTGGAGAGGGGGTCCACCCTGGACCAGTTACTCAGACTCTTCCCTGATCACACTGTCCTGCTAAGGGTGGCTTTCTTAAAACCACAGAGACAGTCAGCGGAAAGGAAGAAAGGAGGGTGAGAAAGCAGTGACCCTGTGCTGGTCCGACACCGCGTTTGTTTTCATTGGAGGGAGGCTGACGCTCTGTGGGGCCTGAGCTCACCGGCGTGAGAATCTCCCACTTGCTTTGCTCATCCCTGAGGCACACAGAGACAACACCCGATTGTTTGCCTATTGATTGATCAGAGATCTCCGTACCCTGTGGCTAGGAAGACGCAGGGACCCCATGTGCCCTGAGGACCCACAATGGGGAACGGGGAGGAAGCACCCAGGAGGCCCCAGGAAGGAGGAGGTCCGGCCACAGCCGTGGCATCAGCGTCTGCTCCAGGGTCGCCCCTGGCTAAAACCATTAGCCCTGCGTTCTGGGGACAAACGGCATATCCTCAAGTTCCTCACCTCTCCGCTGAGAGGAAGACCTACTTACTGAGAGAGGACAAGGGTGGGAGACCAGGGGTGGGCAGAGGCGGCGGGGGTCCTGTCCAGAGGAGAGCCTCAGCCCTGGAGGCATGGGTGCCCCACGCGTGGGGACAGCACCCCCAACATGCCCCTACCTGGGGAGGGCGCGACCGCTCGCGTCTGTCATCGGGGTTGTCGTCACGAGGGAGGGGCAGATAAGGTCACACGGCAGAGGAGAAAGAACTTCAGGGTGACCCTGTGAGGCTGGATGTCTTTCTTTGTGTTGTGCGGGGTCTTCACTGCCGCTCCAGGGCCTTCTCTAGTTGCGGTGAGCGGGGGCAACGCTTTGCTGCGGTTCGTGGGCGTCTCCAGGCAGTGACATCTCTTGTTGCGGAGCGTAAACATCTGTCTACACTGTGTCCCTGTGTCCATCTCTCGACTCCAAAACCTCCCACGAGAGCCCCACGCCGCACAGGGAACACACAGCGCGGCGGCGGGGGTAAACCTCGGGCACCCAGCTGCCTCGGGGCAAGTCCGCGTCTCGGAGTGTGGCCAGCAAGGACGCGTGTGTCCGCTGTCCGGGCCACAGCGAGAAGCCAGCATCTCCTGACGCTAGTGCACACAGGGGCTGGACGTGAGAGCCTTGTGCGTAACTCCCCGGCCGGGCGCCCGTCACAGACAGCTGCGCTCCCCCCGCCCGTGGCTGTGGCCCGCACCCACGGGGCCTGCTGGTCCCCCTGCATGCGGCGTCTGCGCCGCTGCCCACACTGCCGCGTCAGGGTCGTCCTCCCAGCAGCCACACGTGCCAGACTCCACCCGAGACCAGGCCAGACTGGAGCTCCTCCTGAGCCCCCCGGGGCTCGCGGTCGCCAGTGTCTGTCTTTCAGGGTCTGCAGCTACAAGGAGCCACCACCCCCCCCCCAACCTGGGCGCCGCCCGAGGGAGACACCGTGGCCCGTCGGACAGCACACAGCGGGGTTGAGCGGCTGTGACTCCCCACGGGGCCTCCGTCCCGGGCGGCCTTGGGAACAGAGTCAGAATGGGAAAGGGTGACACCTCTCCCCGGGGCCCAGCACTTCCCCACGGCAGGGCGTGAGGAAGGGGCCACTCACTCCCTGAGTCTATATTGAGCTGAAGGACAGCGATTCCTCAAAGCGATGGAGAGAGAGAGCAAAACCATTACAGACCGTTTACGAGTTTCTAATTCCTCTCAGAGTCTAAGGAAGGGAAGAACTGACACCCTCCCCTGGACGCGGACGCTGTGCCTCACGAAGGAGTGACCATGCGTGGCCACAGGAGCGCTTGGGCCCCTCGGCAGATTGTGCTGTGTGGACACACTGCGGCATCTGCTGAGAGATCAGACTCTGCCGCTGAGCTACGGGGCAGGAAGAGGCCCAGGCCCCAGGCAGAAGGAGGGAACCACGCCAGGACACTCGGCGCCCGGGAGCCCGCAGGGCCACACTGTCCTCCACTCTCGGGAGATGCCGAGCAGTCAGCAGCGCCGCTTCCTGCAGTCAGACGAGGCCTGTGGACACCCGGGCGCCCTGCGTGGACACGGGGGGCCGCAGGCCTGGGGGAGCTCACGCTGGACCTGGGCGGGGGCGTGTCCAGCCACAGTCTCAGCACCTCACACTTCGGAAACTGTTGTCTGGCTCCAGGTGACGCTTGATTAAGGGTCACAGTAAGAGACGTGGGTTCCATCCCTGGGTCGGGAAGATCCCCTGGAGGAGGGCATGGCAACCCACTGCAGTATTCTTGCCCGGAGAACCCCAGGGATGGAGGAGCCTGGCGGGTTCCGGTCCACGGGGTCACACGGAGTCGGACCCGACTGAGCGGCTGAGCGCACACGCACACAGAGCTCGCTTGGCAAGTGCTCCTCGGCTTCCTTCTACCGGGAGCGGCACCCCCAGACGGGGCACGCTGGCCCCCGTCTGCTGGGAGCCAGCAGCGGAGTGCAGATGCCGAGGCTGCTCGTCTCGGCACCACTGGGAACACAGTGAAATGCACTTGCAGTAGTTTTTGCACTGCACAGAAGGACTGACCGTGGTTCATGCACAGACGGCTTTTGTGAATTAAGTTAGAAATATTCTGACAGTCTAGAGGTCACGACTGCTGGAAGCTACATTTCTGTGATTATAAGCAAAGCACACTGCAGTGAGCACCCTAGAAAATCCACGGGACGGTTTTAGGATGAACTCCACCACGTGCACCCCCAGCCTGTGTTACACGTATGAATACGTGTCTCGTCCTGTCAGAACCCTGGGTGTATCATGCTCATGAAGACCTACACTCCCTACGTAGGAGAAAAGTCACCAGGCTGAGAGTCCAAATAAGTCTGCTAAAACATATCAATGTGAAATCAGACAAAAAGGATCCATAACATGAAATCTTCAAACAAGAGTGAAACCTGGAGAAAAGTGCTTACACGTTACCCCTCATTTCTTGCAAAGTAAGCTCATATTTAAGTTCAGATGGACTGGGTTAACAATCACTATTTTTACTGTTAAAATGCCCCAGGGAAGTTATAAACGCACCAAATATGCTGTTAACCTTCCTTTATATTGTGTGCAGCTGTGTGGCTTTGTACCAGCGACCAAGCTTCCTAACGGGGCCAGCAACGTGAAAGAGGCTTTTTTCCAGAAACTTTCAATAACAATGCTTTGCTTGTCACTAGATTTCCATTTCTTTCTTTTTTTTTTCCTACTACTTCACACTACAATTTGGTTCAGATTTTACTTATTCCAATTACTTTTCGCTGAGGAGTGTGATGTATATTATTCGAAAAGGGATGAAAACAGGCAAAGAAATGTCACAAAGAGAGAATAAATTCAGACATTTGTTTCCGACAGCCAGAGTGAATGCTTTCTTAACTCTCACGGGAGGATTCTCACTGACCAGTTCACAGAGGCGTCTTTAGCATTTCTGTGGGCCTCCCTGGCATCGGTAATATTAAGGATTATTGATTGGTCTTAGGAGAATTCAACAAAGATGATAACTTTTATTCTTTTCCCTCCCTGTCTACATGGGAGGTTGAAATAGATTGAGCTTTTAAAAGAGAGTTTTAGTTGTTTTAGGTCATTCACAAGTGTTGGCAGTTTCCATTAAAGGAGAAACGTCAGTCCCATCCCAGGCCCCCTCATCCTCCCCACCACAGGACTCAAACGGAGGCAGAGGCCCCAAGGTTGGCGTCTCGGTTCCAGGGGACACGCCCTGTCTACTGCTTACTCTTGGTGCTCAGACCCACACAAACGAGATTCAGCCATGACCCGACTAGCGTATTGTCTGTGATTTCTCTCTGACAACCAGCCAAGACCTCCTCAGGGGCTGGAGGCCCCCGCGGACTCCTGTGCTGCTTCTGCTCTGCCCCCGTCCCCGGGACCACGCTCCCCACACGGTCCTGCTCGTGGAGAGGCCATGACCAAGCAGCCTCTGAGACGCCTCGCGCGCGCGAGACGCAAACACGTCTTCAGGCAGAAGTCAAGCTAGGCTAAACTGCAGTACATTGGATGAAAAATTTCAATTAGGCAAAAAAAAACTCCGTTTGGCATAGAACTGCAACATCCTAGGGCTGAGGTCCACCAGAGTGAGAGGAGCGTAACTGACTTAATAAGCGCCCCCTCGAGTCTGTTCCCCCTCCAGCTGGAGACTGGACTCCAACCTCTGTCCCTCGTCCTGGGGTGGGACGTCCCATCTGACTTTTGGTTTCGGTTTGTGAGTCAGGACAAATGGCACCCGAGCCCTCGCTTCTAATCGACGCGCCCAGAGACCACAGGCTGCGGTGTCCAGGCCCCGCAGGCCCGCCCAGACCTGAGCTTCTCTGCTCACAGTCGGGGCTGCAAAGATGATGTCACAGCCCTGGAGAGAGTCAGTGCGAACTGAGCGTCACGGCATCTGACCGCACCCACGGGACCTCGTCACAACACCGGACCGCATCCTCGGGACTGTGTCACATCACGATCCACGGGCTGCGTCACAACACTGGACCACACCCTTGGAACCGCCACAACACCGTACCGCATCCTCGGGACCGCGTCATGTCACGATCCATGGGACCGCGTCACGTTACCGGACCGCACCCTCGGGACCGCGTCACATCACCGGGCCACACCCATGGGACCGCCTCACGTCACCGGATCACACCCACGGGACAGCATCGTGACGTGCTTAGTAAATGCCTTCAAATACACTCATCCTCATTTAAAGAAAATAGTACTAAGTCCAAATTTTACAAACTAGAAATCCTGGGTAATGACGGGACTCAAATCGTACACAACAGATGGCCGTGCACAGACTTCCCGCTCCCCCTGGCCCTCCAGACCTCCAGCCTCACCTCCAGTGAGGACAAGCAACTAACCAAGCAAGTAACCGTTAGAAATGCCACAAGACACCCACATGAGGATGTGTTTCAAAAAGGAAGAGACGATGTATTGTAATAACCTACAATGGAAAAGAATCCAAAAAAGGACATATTATATATGTGTGTGTGTATTATGAATGTATAACTGAATCGCTTTGCTATAAACCTGAAGCACAACATTGTAAGTTAACTATTCTTCAATAAATAAAGATAATCAATGGGGGTGGGGGGGGAGAAGGAAGAGAGAAATTCAAAATAAATCGCTGACCCGACTTTAACTGTGTGTATTTTAAAGTATGGGAACACATAGGGTAGATACCGAGTTAGAGCGTTTGGACAGGAGCACCGACGCACACGTGGCAACACGGGAGACGCGCATGGGGTCGGCTGCGCAGCCCGGCTCTGTGACGACCGAGGGGCGTGGGCTGGGGGCGTTATATACATACCTATGCATGTAATTTGCACGCATGTGTGTTTATACAAACATGAGCTGCACTGTTGCATGGCAGAAACCAACGCAACACTGCAAACCACTGATCCTGCCATTGAAAAGAAAAGGACGGATGCACTCAAACAGCATCACTGCAAAATTTAAAAATTACAGTGTGATTCTGTACCTTTTTTTCAGTTAAAAAAACAGTTGATCCATATAATGGGCTACTACTCAACCATAATGAAAATATGGGCAAAGACAGGGCTGACTCTCAAATGCAAATGAGAAGTGAAAGCAGCCAGACTCCAAAGACTGCAGAATTACATTCACGTGTTTTTCTATAAAAGGGAAAATGTTGGGGCAGAAAACTCACTGATTCCGAGGGGTCAGAAAGGAGAGGAGAGGAGGCAACTGACCACGGAGGAATGGGGGGCCTCCTGGGGTGTGAAAGTGTTAGTCGCTCAGTCACGTCCAACTCACGTCCACAGACTGTAGCCTGCCGGGCTCCTCTGCCCATGGGATTCTCCAGGCAAGACTACTGGAGTGGGTTGCCACGCCCTTTTCCAGAGGGTCTTCCCCACCCAGGGGTCAAACCCGGGTCTCCAGCATCGCAGGCAGATTCTTTACCATCTGAGCCACCTGGGATGTGGGTTATTCTAACTCCTGATTGTGGTGGTGGCTCAGGACTGCACGCAGTTATGAAAGCCACAGGCGTACACACCACCAAGGGTGAGCTTCACTGTGTGTGAGCTACATACAGTGCACCTGGCTCACAACCACGAGGCTGATATTTTTCACTAATATGTGGACAGCACTCCCAAAACAGATGTAAAGAGTTTAACATCACAAGTTGTCAAATGTGAAAGGGAGTATGGTCTGCAGGTTTGGGATTTTAGGGACTTAGTTCAGAAGGTAAAACCCTACGTTGTTTAGAAGCTTCAACATGGCAAGTTCCGCAACGTGCTGCGTCACCCACGAGCAGACACCGCTGGCAAGGCGGCGAGGCCCCTAGCCACCCTGCCCCACCGCGGCCTCGGCCTGGGTGCACCGTGCTTCTCGCCTGGCGCCTCCGCATTGGCTCCACCCGCTGCCGGTCAGCGGGCAGCATCGTGGCCAGAGCCCACCGCAGGGGCAGGGAACGCCAGGCCTGCCACTCAAGAGCGTAATTTACAGAAACAAGCTCTGCCTTCCGGTGAGCGCCCTGCGGAGCTCTGGAAGGGTCTGCTCTGGGGCTGCTTCTGGGCCAGGGCCCCGGAGAAGAGCATGGCGAGTCACCGGCACGCATGATGCCCACAGGACGGAGGGATGCTCAGGCCATGAAGGACAGCGCTGGGCCGACAGCTCCCAAGCTCTGGGCTGACAACACGCATTCCAGGAGGAGTGTGTGTGAGCCCAGTGTCCGGGAAGGGGCCGGACGTATTTAAGACAACAGAGTCTGCGTGATGAACAGGAGCACAGGGAATCCAGGGCTCCCAGAGCTGGGGGGTGAGCCCGGGGCTGCTGTCTGCCCCACACCTGAGCTAGCTGTTGCCACTGTTCCCAACTCCGGTAAACAGTGAAGTCAGACTCTTTCTTATAAAAATGCTGTTTTGATCTTTGGAACAATATAGCTGATTTCTATTTCCTCTACTGAACAACAGCCTTTCAAATGTGAAATGGTAGCTTTCAAGGTTCCACATTAGTCCAAAGCACATACTGAAGCAGTTTGCAGGAAATGCTTAAAACTGCCGACTGAATGATGTCAACTCCCTGGCCTCAGTCGCCAAGAGCATCACGCTGTCTGTCCCTCTCTGGTGGCCAAAGAGTCGGCCTTGGGTCACCAGAGCCCTGGGAGCTGAAAGGGTGGAAAATCTCAAAAGACAGATGTCAGCAGGCTCCGATCGCTGCCCGGGCAATGGTACCGGGGGTGGACATCAGGGGTCCAGCTTCCCCGGAGCCAGCAGAGTAAGCAGCTCGGCGCTGCCTTCCAGGGGCCCAGGGGAGTCTGCCCTGTGAAAAGGGCAGCCCCTGGGGCTGGATGCCGGCGCCGCCCAGCTGACCCACGGCCTCTGACTTCAGGGCACAGACCAGAAACGTCCGTGGCTGAAGGTCATCTCTGCAATCTCTCTGCTCGAAAAGAGAAAGACCAGGAGTCACTCAAGGCCACGGGGTAGCTGTCGCAGCCCCATCCTAGCAAACACACTTCCTTCCCACCGCTGCAGGTCTAGGGGCTCACAAACACACCGGGTCCTACTCAGCTTTTCTTCAGAGAAGGTTCATCCAGATGACAAAGTCAAAATACATCCTATCACTAGACTGACATTTAATCTTGCTAAAATTCCAACTGAAAAGCAGCTATTATGGTCTATGTTTAAGCACAGAGACGTTGCACAAACCTTAAAATAATGAAAGGGGCTCAGGGAGGACATGTACATCAACCACTCTCCAAGCTTCTAGGTCCCAGGTCCTTTAAACCCTGGACTATGTGAATGGGATTTGCAGAAAATAACTCGAACAGGAAAGGAGACGATGATGAAAGAACAGATACTTTCTGCACTAGAATTCCTCATTCTTCACAAACCAGACCAATAAAAATAATGTTTTGTTTGATGAGCTAAGCTCATTTATTTATTTTAGAGGCTGTGGGAGATCCAGCGGTATTGAAAGAGGAATAAAATTATTTTGTTTAATATTTCAAACTGAAATAGTGGTTCTTCCTTTACATAACCAGGCCTTGGACAGGAGGCAACAGGAAGGACAGGAAGACAAGGGCTCCCGCTGGCACAGCATGGGGCGGCCAGGGAACAGTGCCGGCGAGCCGGCCCCCACGCCCGCCCTGCGTCAGGTGCAGCCCACCGCACAGCCAGCCGGGGAGGAGACCGGCCGAGTGTTCCGAGTGTGCACCTCGGAAAAGTTCTCTGCGTTAGCCAGAACAAGGTCAACAGCATTAAAACCGTTCGTAAAAGAAGTCTACGATTTATGCATTCCCACAACTTGGCAGAGCTCATGCCAGTCTGTCTCTGCCGAGGACTCTTGGCCAGCTGTACCCAGTAAGCCTCATGGAAAACATCTAACGTTTTATTCATGTAACATTTTCCTTGGTTAACAAAAAAAAAAAAAAGCTGTGGATTTATTATTTGGTACTATTGAGATATTCTTCCTTATGCTAAAATGATGGCATATGTGAAAAGCTAATGAGGAGGAGGAGAGGAGGAATAATTTCTATGTGCACAACTGTGACATTGTTAAGACAGGTCTTTCCAAGTAGCATTCTCTCTTCCAAATATAAGACTCTCATCGACTTACACCAAATCCTGAGTAAACATCCCTAAACTCGAGAAATTAAATACTGAAGTTATAGATCATTTATTAGACGTAGTGACTGCTCAGAAGCTAAACTAAGTATGTTATTCTACTTTTGAACATGTAAGGAACGATGCTTGCATTTTCACTCTGCGGAACAGGAAAATAAATTTCTTAGAGAATGTGATTTTAGACATTAAATCGAAAGCATCTGCCTGTCCTCTGCTACCTCAGTGGGCTTTGTCACCTGTGATGAGACGTGGAGAGCCGTCGATGGGGGCCGGGCCGGGGGACTTATCCATGAACTCCGACCGGGGCTCACATGCACAACCGTTGGGTTTTCTGAACACACAGAGGAAATCTCGCCATAGGAAAGCCTCTAGCAAGTCAAAGAGAAAATGTTTTAGGACTTTACCTTAGAGAATATATTTTTCCTGTTTGTTTTAGTACATTTTTGTGAGCAGGGCAAATGGACTGGAAACAGTACCCACAAACGCTTGGCTGTAAACCCTGAAGTGTTATGTAATGTGTGTGCACACAGCAGTCCCTCACAGGAAAATGTGTGTGTGTGTGTGTGTGTGTGTGTGTGTTTTCCAGGGTAAACGGGAGGGAGGGGAAGCCTCCTGGTGATTTTATTCAGCACCTCTAAATTTACATGAAGTATCTGGGTAGCTTTTTTTTTTTTTTAACTTTTACGTAGCACAAGAATGGGCTATTTTATTATTGGTGATTTAAAGATTCTGACACCTCCTAAAAGCTTTTTAAAAAATCTTATAAATTAAAATCACTCTTAGAGATTTAGACATGCTCACGTTTGCTTTAGCTGCTGAATATGTATGTCTCAACAGTGAAGAAGTCAGATAGCCTATGAATCCCATCATCTTTGGTATTATTGTACAATGTACACTCATCAAAAAAATGCAAACATGTCACATACACGTCCCTCCCTTCACATCTGTGCCTTGTACCAACATCACGAATCAACCTTTACAGTTATGACAAAACAGAAGACAAAAAATTTTTTTCTAGTGTGTAGCCTTAAAAAGACATTGACCAGTTTCAAACAAATCAGTCAATAAACCAACAGGAAGAAAGTGGTCATTTTTGATTGATAAGATTAAACTGTCTTATGAAGAGAGGCAGGTCAGAACATTTTATTTATAAAAAAGAAATTAAAGCACTTTTTACAAAAATTAAAAATATGTTCCCTACTTTATTATTGGTTCAAAAACAATTCTAAGAAGATAAAATATATAGATATTAAAGAGTTATTTAGAGAACTTTTATTACTCATTGGTTTTAACTACACGGGAACAGCACTTTGACTAACCTTTCAGACCAAGGACTTGGGAAGTATAACTACTTCTGGATTAGGAAAAAAGAGGATTTCAAGATGATGTATCTTTATGTAATGTAGGTCCTAACAGCATTTTAAAAAATAGAAGCATAAATTTAAGTGACTATGACCAAGGAAAACACACGTGAATAAAATAGCCCTTCACTCAGATCAGAAATAAGTTATTAATTTTTACTGTGAATAAGAACATGTGACTACCAGAGAGCCGCTGAAAATGATGAAGCAGTGGCTGCTCCTCCAGCGACACGGACTCTCCTCCTCACACTGGGGGCGTCAGCGGGGCCGGGCGGGAACCCCGTCCTGGTCTCGTCCGGGGAGTGTTCACTACATGTGCAAAGGGAGACCTGCTGGTGATGAACTCAAGATAAAATGGGAAAAATGTGAACCCTGACCTTCTTAGCACCACTTAAAAATCAGAACCAGGCCCTCCGCTCACCACCCCACGGCCTTCGGCTCCAGACTCGAAACCTGACTCCTCGTCCATTGGGTAGAAAGGATGCCAGCCAAGCGGCAAGGGCAACGTTGCTGCCCCCCACTCTGTTGCCTTCCCCCAACCATGCCGCCCCCACCCCACAGCCTCCCCTCCCCCCACTGCCTCCTCCCAAAGCACATCATCCGGGGCATAAATCTGGACTCAACAAGAAGCGACGCTCACACTTCTATCGCCGGAGCAGAGAAGCCGCACCAGAGAAGCCACACCAAGCGTGCTCACAGGTTCCCTCTTCGGCGCTACCACCTTAAATCGACCGGAGCACCCTGATCGCATCAGTCCCCTCCTCAGACATCAGCGTTCTCCACGTGTCTGTGTGTGTGAGACCTTCCTTCCCGCGCCGCAGCAGTGGACAAGGGGCGGCAGGGGCCCGTCCGGTCAGCAGCGGCCCAGGCGCCGCGTGCTTACTTCCAGCGCCGACGAGATGCCTGTGAATACCTGCTGTCCTCTGCTCTTCCAAACTCGAAAACCTGAAACTAGGCAGAAGTGAGCTGAAACTTTACAACAAATTGACCTGAGGTGATAAAATCCATGGGGAAGAGGAGGAGGAGGAGATTAAATGACAGTTAAAAATACCCAAGTCTTCATTTGATTAACTTTAATCTAATTAGAAAAAGTCACTGCTCGGTTCCCAACCAAACAAGGAGGCCTCAGAAGGGTTATGTAAAAAGAAAAAAAAAAAAGGTTAGAGCAGCAAAAATAACGCTGAATTAAGAGCACTCGGAGGCCGACGGCTTTGAACCTGGGCTCCAGCAGCCCCATGGCCCGCGAGGCCGTCTGCGCGGCCGGGCTCCTGTGAACAGAGGGCTCATTGTCCCAGAGGCAGCGAGAAAAAGGCTGCTTTATATCTGCTCACACCACGGCCCCGCGGAAGGCAGCCGAGGCCGCGCAGTCCCCAGGAAGGAGGAAAACGCGGTACACACAGCCCCTCACCACACCAGTACCCACACAGAGAAACACACTTCTCAGGAGGAGCCGTCCCCAGGCCGTTCCTGGCGCGCAGACTGCGGTAAGGGATGTTCTGGTGGCGCATAATTTATAACTGCAAAGTCTTGATTCATGTGGGACCTGGCATTTCTCTGCCCTCTGCCCCTCTGCCTGCACCTCCAGCCCCGGCCGAGGGGTCAGTCTGCCCAGCAGCCAGGAGATAAACACTGCCCTGGGCTGGGCTGGGTGCAGTCCTTCCACACCTGTTTAAAATGTTTATCCAGTAATTAAAGATGAACGCTCATTCCAGACCAGACAAACATCAGACAGCACGAGTGTGGACACACATATATGAATGTGCAATGCAGCTGGGAACAAAGGCTTCATTGTGGGAGCTGCCTTGGTGCAGGGACACGCTTTAAAGAAGCTGGAGCTTCACAGAGTTTACATTACAGACGGGAAAAGGGCTTAGAAACGTCAAGTGCTCGGAGCTACCGCGGCCACACGGGGCCCAGTCCTCACTGCCCGGCAGGCCTCAGGCACCTCGACGAGCGTGCTGAAGTTCAGCAGGAGGGCCTGCTGGAGCGCAGTGAGGGGCACACCAAATGCCCCCCGCTGGCCACCGCCCCACACGGTGCTCCCAGCTTCAGAAGAAGCAGAGCTTCGAGGTGTCCGGTCAGGCGCTGGGGCACGGGCCGCCGCACACACCACGCCCCCTCCGCTGGCCGCCGGGCGGGATGGCTGGCTTGAGTTCTCTCCGGGAAGGAAAACCACCCATCGTGGCAAACTCACAGGATGACAAGAGAAATGCATTTTTTTGATTTATAATGCATTAATTGTTTTGGTAACTTTTGAATTAGCACTCCCCCCCCCAAAAAAAAAAAAGTTTAACAGAGACTCCAATGTTGTCCTTCAGTTTCTGCAAAAATATGCTTTGGAGAAACTGCATAGATATATTCAGCCATGCTTATCAGTTTATGTACAATAATTTGACAGAAATTCTGTTTCCTTCTGATGACTTTAGTTCTGGTGACTTCTTTAATACGTGGAAACATTACTTGCAACTCAAAAGCATTAACTGTGACAATATTTAAAGTTGAGACTCTGCATTTTAAAGGGCATGCTAATAGAGTCAAAGTAAGGGAAACTTTATAACAGGGGTTATTTCAGGATCATAAAATTATCCTTACATGTTTTTTTAATAAAGAAAGGTTTTTTCTCTCTGAAATCTTAATGAAGACATTTTATTTATACTACTTAGGGTAAGACAAGCAATTAGGTAGGAGTCCTAAAAGGTAATAGCAAGGTTACCTCTGACAGATTTGATAGCATTTGTGCACAAATACAGAAATAATTCTGACAAATCTAGACTCCATCCATCTGGACTTGACACCACTGTTCACTCTGACCCCCAGAGCACATTACAGCCCAAGGTCCACTCAGCCTAAACATTACACGAGAAGGTCTGCACACAGCAAAGATCTCCAGAAACACAAGGACGCGGGTCTGAGACACAGATAAAGACATGGCAGGAGACCGCCCTCTATTGCTTGAGTAACTGTGAATTATTAAGAAGTATGACATAAAGATGCTTAAGAAAAATAAGTCAGTAAGTCAAAAGGAAACTCTGAGCAAACAAGCCAGAATAAAAGTTAAAGTTGGCTGAGAGGTGGAACTGCCCGCACCCAGGAGCCCGGACGACCGCAGGCAGGAGGTGGGGGGACAGGGCCCCGCGTGCTCGCCTCAGCCCCCGACAGCGGCCCCGCAGCCATTGGTGTCCGCCCGCAAGTGTACGGGGCGTCTCTCCTGGCCGGTGACCAGGCCGCCTGGGAAGCACCACCCTGTGCCGACCGAGGGCCACAGGGGCGCTGAGGGCCCTGAGCGCGTCTCACCGCCGGGTGGCCTCGGCCCCGGGAGGGAGACGGACAGCCCGGCTCTGCAGGGCACTGACAGGAGTGGCCTTGCATCTTTCCTTCATTTAACAGTTCGAAAGGCTCTCTGAGTCCAAGACGTTTACAGATGATGGAATTAATCTCAGAGGTGTGGCGCAACCCCCTGGCTTCAGCGGAGGGATCCTGGACTCTGCTACGAGGGTTACCAGGGCGGCTGTAGAAAGAACAGGACTATTTGACACACATGTGTGCTTCCGAATGCCAAGCTCCCTAACAGGACCCCGGGAAGCAGCAAGCGCACGTCTGCTCCTGCCTATCGGGAGCAGGACGAGAAGCTCGGCGCGGGGGCTGCAGGTCACGGGCCGGGTCCTGCATCTGCGCGGCTGAGGGAGCAGGCCCAAGGTCTGCAAGGGGAAAGGAAGCTTCTCTGGGCAGCCATAAAGGCCGGATGCGCACTTCTGCGGTGAGTGCGCGCTTCTGCGGTGAGTGCGCGCTTCTGCGGTGAGTGCGCGCTTCTGCGGTGAGTGCGCGCTTCTGCGGTGAGTGCGCG
>JADEYB020000019.1:48120323-48279453 GCA_015832495.2 Alces alces | reverse complement strand
GCTTCTGCGGTGAGTGCGCGCTTCTGCGGTGAGTGCGCGCTTCTGCGGTGAGTGCGCGCTTCTGCGGTGAGTGCGCGCTTCTGCGGTGAGTGCGCACTGGTGAGCACCTCGTGACGGCTGTGTCAGGACCTCACACTGCTCGCTTACACACGGCTGTGTCCGACCATCCCGATGAAGCTGGACAAGACAGGAATCAAGGGTAGATTCCTTATGCATATTTTAACTTTAAAACATTGGTTTTAAATCAATTCCTCATAATTTACATGTACTTTCCTGCATCAGGAAAGGGGGGATTGCGTCCTGGGGCACTGGGCTGGGCTCGGCCCCTTTCCCCTGGGGACACCTGGGGAGGCCTGGGAGGGCTGCTCCCCACGCCGCCCAGACCCCTCCTGAGGCGGCCGTCCTGAGCCAGGGTGTGTGGGCGAAGTGTGCTCTGCGGTTGCTGCCAAGCGCCTGCACCCACTGCCCCTGGCCCCCGGCCCCCAGCCCCCAACCAGAGGGTGGAAAGAAGGGTGCGTCCACCAGCCCCGACGACACCAGGGAGCAACACGCACGTGTGCGGAGACTGCGGAGCACACGTCGGCCAACCCCCCGCCGCCCGCGCCTCTCCCCTGCCCCCAGCGTGTCCTTAGCGCGCCCGCAGGACCCAGGTCGAAACATGGCACCCGCCCCCGAGCTAGAAACCCCATCCCAGCATGTTTTGCCTTCTAAGGGGAGGAGCCTACACCACGGCCAGTCACCGATAAACATCTTAAACGCCCTCTTCCGTCCACACACTCTTCTTAATAGAATCATTACCCTTGTCACAGCCGAGACACACCCACAAAGTGGAAAGAGTCACTGCAGAAGCGTATTCAGAGCAGGGACGGCCTCAGTGAAGCATGTCAATAGCTTTATTTCCCTCAATACCACCTCTCACAGAGGCAGACAGGATGAACTGGCCCAAGTCACTGATTTCTGCAAACAAGCTCGGCGGGCCAGGGCCGAGAGCCCTGCTGTGTGAGAGGCTGACTGGCCGGTGCCCGGCAGAGGAGACCCAGAGCCCCGAGGAGGAAACACACCAGACGCAGGGACGACTCCTCGTGTCCCCCCAAGCAGAGGGCATCCACCCTCGCCCACCCCACACTCACCCTGTTATCTAACTGTGCTCTGAACGCCCTGGTCAGAGGCCTGAGTGCCAGGGGCTGGTGGGGCGGGGCGGGGCCCTCCTCCAGCTGCGGCCTGCTCCTGACGTCTTGGCCTCAATGTTTGAGACGTTCTGGCATTTTTATTGCCTGTTGTCTCAGTGATAATGTGCAAGCATAGAGATATATTAAAACCCTAAGTAAACATATTCAAAGAGGGAGAAAGAATAGGTCATTAGAGAAAACAGCTCAAGAACATTAAATCTGAAGCAGCATGCACAGAGAAGGAGGTATTTTAATTTTTAAAATTGCTGTAAAAGTGTTCGTTAAGGCAGTTATTATTTCAATTGAGTGCTTTGGGGAGCACAGACAAATAAATTATAAGTGGTAGGCCATGAACTGGAAAAGCTGAAAGGAGGCCCCGGTGAGCTGGACTTGTCCTTTCCTGTTCTGCTGCAGCAATACTTTGTGAAACTGTGAAAAGACAAATCTACCACAGAAAAACG
Organism: Alces alces; assembly: GCA_015832495.2. Lineage (NCBI taxonomy): Eukaryota > Metazoa > Chordata > Mammalia > Artiodactyla > Cervidae > Alces > Alces alces. Next base: position 48,277,823 of record JADEYB020000019.1, on the reverse strand, counting down.
TAACTACCTTCACTTCGGAGGTGTCCGTTCCACCCTGAAACAGTATTAGGTGGCCATTGCTAACAACAGGCAGAGTTAATCATGACTTGCAAAGATTTAAAAAAAATAGTTACAAATAAGCTCAATTCTTTTCTTATTAGTCACATAACACTTTCTGCAAGAACAGTCAAGACTAAGATTAACAGCATGGCAAGAAATTTGCCCTCCCCCCTTTTTTCCCCTGAAGGTGAACAAATATACAATATTGAGCTGAGAGCCAGGCGGCCCAGAGCTGCTGGGACCTCACGTTTCTGGTGGCGTGCAAAAGGACTCTGGGCCCCGGGCGACTTCCTGGGCGAGTGAAGGATGGGCCCCAGTGCAAGCAGAGCGGGTCCGTGCACACTGGGCCTGTCCTCCCGCCTCACAGAGGACGCCCTCCCCTCGCGGTCCCCCGCCTTTGCCCGCAGCAGCAGGGGGCCCGCCTGCAGTGAGAGGGGACACAGGAGGCCCGGGGCCGAGAGCAGGACGGCCTGCTCCCCAGGTTAACTGCAGTCACAGGACCCGCACCAACGGCAGCTCAGCCTGTGAGCTGCATGGCGTGTGATATGGATGCCTAATAACTGAGAAAAATAATGATTAATGCCTTGTGGAAAGGCTGAAGCAGAAGTGAACGCATTTGTTTGTAACGAGACTCTTCTGAATTCTTCCCCCAGTTGCGCTGCCAGGACCTACTCTTTTTGCAGGAAAAGATGGTCCTGGGGATAAAAGAGCCCCATTTGCTGGCTATGTGTGACAACACCCAAAAGGGGTGCAATATATCACCCAGGCAGCCCACAAACCGGCCGGTCACATTATTTATTACGAGCCACACATGTGACAAATTATTTAACTCAGTTGATCCTAATAAGTCAAAGAGCAAGCAATTAGCTGGCTCAGTCAGAGGGCTGTTTGTGGAATTTATGGATGCGCTCAAGCTGCCCTGCACTTCAAAGCCCCATTAAGGGGAACCTTTTAATGACTCACTGGAGATGACAAGCGTTACACAGCCCACATGGCAGCCCAGAGCCGGGCCGCCGCCTGGGTTACCCCTGCCTCAGCGCCCCGCCCCCAGCTGTGGGCCGTCTCCCCGCTGGGGCTGCAGACTCGGGGGCCTGGAACCCGCTGGCACCCCACACTGCTCTGGGGCTCGGCGACCTCGTTCACAGGTGGGGAGAGACAGCGGCTCGTAGCCGGGGCGGCCCGGGAGGTGGCTCTGTCCCAGGCCTTCAGAGGCAGAGGGACAGCAAGAGCCCTCCTCCAGGCCAGGAGAGGGTGGAGGTGTTCTGGGGGGCCTGGGGGAGCCCCGGAACGTCGTCACACGAGAGTGAGCAGCGTCAGCAGCCTGCACTTCGCCCTCCTGACAGCACTCGCCCTTCAGAGGCAGTTGCTCGGGGGGATCCACCTCTCCTCGGCCCCCATCCTGGACTCCCCTGCAGCGTCCCCACCCCGCCCACCCCGGGGGTGTGCCGAGCACAAGACCAGGGTTCCCCTGTGCAGGGGGAGGGAGTCTGGGCCACCACCTCCCTCAGGACACGGACAACAGGGCCCCTTTGTCCCTGGAGACGGGCACCCACTGACCCTGAGCAGAGGGACGGAGACCAGGCCTTGGACAGGCGGCCTGGGAGTGGAGCCCTGGGCCCAGGGCCCTGGCTTTAAGCAGCAGCCATGCCGGCTCCTTACCAGGGGTTCAGGGGCCTCGGCGGGGCCGGCTGGGTGGATGGGGGAGCTGGTGACAGCACCAAACAGCCCCTCCGCTGCTGGGAGCGGGGGGGGGGGGGGCGAGCACCCAGGACCCCGCCCGCACCCCGCCTCCTGCAGGAAGCCCCCACCAGCCCTCCACTGCTGGGAGGCGGGGGGGCGAGCACCCAGGACCCCCGCCCGCACCCCGCCTCCTGCAGGAAGCCCCACCAGCCCTCCGCTGCAGGGAGGCGGGGGGACGAGCACCCAGGACCCCGCCTGCACCCCGCCTCCTGCAGGAAGCCCCCACCAGCTGTGCTCTGGGCCCCTGTGGCCACCCCAACTCAGGGCTGAGCTGCAGCGCGGCTCCTGGGAGGCGGCGACTGCCGTCCATCATGGGGGGCGGGGGTAGGGGACCCCCGGGGACAGCAGTCCCTCTGTTCCCGACTCTAGATTTCCACTTTGGCCTGATGCAATTTCAAGTGGGAGACTTTGTTTATACAGAAAATCTCAAAGAACAAACGTGAAATTTGATACAGAAAGACACGGATGAAAAAAAAAAGAAAGAAAGAAAGACACGGATGTTTCTTCCATAGTGTGGGGACAACGTCTCCCCCAGTGCACCTTCTGTCCAAGTCCTGACGGAGTGCCGGGGACCCTGGGTGGCCTCTCAATTATACTGTTTCAAACAACTAAGCACCACGTCGGGGCGGCAGGGCGAGAGGGAAGACATTCACTTGAAATAACATCAATCCATCCCAGCTTCCACGATTCAAGGGGTCACGTGAAAGAATCTGTTTAAAGACGAGGCACCGAAGGAGCTATAATCATCGTGAGCATGGTCTCATCACCGAAGAGTCTGATGTCAACGAAGACACTGGAATCCTCTACAAGGCAGGGTGTTTGGGTCGAGGAGCACGATGGCCTGCCCTTGCAACGGAGGAAGCGGCTCATCCCCGCCAGTCCCCGAGGCCTCAGACGGACGCCCCGACACGGGGCCAGCAATGGAGGAGGGGCTCTGGGGAAACGGCTGGTCGAAAGATGCCAAAGACGCATTTGAGGGGATTGGATAAAATCATTTATAAAATGCAAGAAGAAAGAACTCCGATATTTCTAAACACCGTTGGCTCAGTTGCTCAGTCGTGTCTGAATCTTTTCGACCGTGTGGACGCAGGCTTCCCTGTCCCTCACCAACTCCTAAACATCTAAACATCCTAATGTTATTTAAAATATGAATACGTACTTAATTTAGCAAATTAAATATTTATAGTCACTTAACCATTTTGTCCACATTCCTAAAGGTTTAAAAATTCGGTTGGCTTAGCGTATTTTCTGTTTCTTCCCTGTGGAAAATATGGGATGGCCTCATATTTGAGGTTACCTATTTTTGGGCACATATAATTCAAAATAAAAAGAATACAAAACTGTAGAATACTGTAAAAATATCCAAAAATGTTCTACGCCAAAAGAAAACTCTTTCAAATGAATGAATTTGAACAAATGTAAAGGAACATCATTTTTGATGTTTATGATTCAAATTTTATAGACAATATCTGAATACCTTTTATTAAGCAAATTTATTTGCAATCTTTTTTTTCTATTTAAAAGTTACGTCACAACAACAAAAAAGTTATATAACTACATATACACATAACACACACAGAGACGGGAAGAGTTTGTGCCAACACAATCTCTATTAGGATTGAAAACTTTTGAAAGTATGTAAATGCTACAAGATAGATACACTGTAAAAATATCTCAGTCATCTAACACACACATACACACAAAACAAGGCCCATGGCGCTCTGCTGCCACCTCTGAGCCATTAAACACCACACTCACACAGGCAGACCAGAAATCTCAGATTTTCTGACTATAGAACCCTGCAGTCCTCACTGAGCTTTTCTATCTTGAAGTAATGCCAAATATATTCACAACTTCTATTTGCCAAATATCATGCCAAAGTGAACTTGACAAAGTGGAATTTGCCCAGAAGAAGGAAGACTGCTAATCGCATGTTCTAAAACATGCAGGCAAAATGATCTAATGCCATCTTCAACTGCATCCTCACGAAAGCACACGCATGACATAATGAACAGACTGAGAACAAATGTGAAGCTTCTGAAAGAGACACAGCTGTGCCCAGGCCGTGGGGAGGCCGCCGGTGAGGCTGGGGAAGGTGCAGGCCCGGGTTCACAGGGGCTTTTGGACAATCTCTGAGCTTCTGGGATGTGACTCCGTCCCACCTAACCGGGGACAGTCAGACCACCCGGGGCCATCCGGAGCACTGCCGGAACAAGGTGACGCTTCCTGAAAACTCTGGCGCGAAGCAGGCGCCAGGCACTGACCCTGACACTGGTGTCTGTGTCCTCAGCGAGCGCTTGCCTAGAGCAGACCACGGAATAAAGGCCTTCCCTTCCACCCCGGTTCACAGTGAGGGCCTAGATGGCTGATCCCCTATGGACAGAGTCCTCTGGTCATCTTTACCTCTCTGGTGGCGGGAAAGCCAGGAGGGATGACCTTGCAGGAAAATCTACCTTGGGGCCCAGCCAGGGCTAAACTCCCCGAGTAAATCCACTGCCAGCTGCACCTCTGTGTGCGAGCCCTGGTGCCTCTGGGGACAAGCGGAGGGCCTCACGGGCTGACGGACAAAATCCCCAGAGGCGGCCTCGGTGAGGCTGTGCTGCTGGAGCTGTCACCTCCAAGCGCTGTGCTCACAGGACGTTTCTGCAGTCCCAGGTCAGACCACACGTGAGTAGTCTCGATTTGCAGAGGAGATTCCCAGATGGTCAGCAGAATCACGGGCTGGAAAATGAAGGGGCTTCAAGGCAGGGCATGGAAAGCCTGCGACCTCACCAGCGGCTGTGTCTCCTGCAGATCTGGGATGCCCCCCTAAAGCAGTCGGGACATGGCCAAGGCGGCCGCCACAGGCCCTGGAAGGGATGCAAAGGCCAGCTCGGCAGGCGCACTGACACCTCCTCGGCCCCCCCGCCCGCACACCCTCACTGCGTGCGCCCAGGAGGTGGGGTGGAGGAGGTTTCCTCCGCGGGGTAAATTCACACAGCTTATAAGATCAAGAGTGAAATGCTCTCTAAGGCAAACACCAGGATTCAGAGGTCAGCACACCTGGTTCAGTGGTAACGGGCAAGAGAAATCCCATCTCCCCAGAGTCCCCCAGTCAGTGGTGCAGACCAGTCCCGTTCCGTAGCTCCTCAGGGACAGGCTTCCACTGTTACAACCCTAGGGTGACGTGATGTCACCAGCAACCCCGGGGCGTGCCCACTAGACCGTGCTGCCCAGCCCCATGGGGTCTCCATGGGCCCCTTTCACAGAAGTGCGACAAGTGTGGGATGAGAAATGCCCACTGATGTACACGCAGCTGCTGGGGACAGGTTTTATCTATTCAATCCTAGGACAGGGAACTGAAGCGTCAATGAACCCAGTGCACTTGCTGGGAATCCAGGGGAGAGCAAGGTCAATGATTAGATATTTGCAAAAACAGCATTTAAAAATAAAGCTCAGAAGACTAATAAATGGGTGGCTTTTCACTGATAGAAATGCACCCCAGGGCGAGTGCAGGGAGAGGCCCTCACTTCTCTCCACATTCCTTCCTGGGCCCAGAGCCCCCATCACACCCACCACCAGGAACCAGGACCCATTTCCAGGACCGTGTGGCTCTGGATGGGATGTGGGGCTCCCTGAGGTCAGAGGCTGCTTTGTATTCACCACATGGTCGATCCCAGTGCAAAACACATACAGCACAACAGATGTCAGGCATTCAGTAAACACTCCCTAAATAAGTTATTACAGAAAACGGGGGGGGGGGTGGTGGAAAGAATTCAAAGATTAGTTCTAAAATTTAGTTATAAGCATGGCAAAGACAACAATTAACTGGTGATTTTCTATTTAAACAGGTAGTGGGCACAAAATACATTTTAAAAATACACTTCTAAAATATATTTAGCCTGGCAGGCTACAGTCCATGGGGTCACAAAACATATTTAGATTCAGGTGAGAAGGACAACTTGGCTGCAAGAGGAACAATCTCAGAGTCTGCCAAGGCAGGAGGCAGAACCATCGGGGTCTTAGGACGTCTGAGACGCAACCCGGGCCCTGTGCTGTTGACTTGCTCAGGAAGCAGCTGGCAGTGAGTCAACCCCAGGCGACCACGGGATTAGGGTCCTGTAGGCATCTTTATGCTAAATAAAATACTATTCCTTGAAGAGAGAAATTTATTCTTATTTCTCAGCACGTTACCCCAGTTTTCACACTGAGATGATAACAGACAAGTTCTCTTTCACGATAGACTTTCTTTACTCCTCTGTGTTTCAGCAGCAGAAAATCTAGGACTTGAAGGTAAACGTCCTGACAGATGATCCACTAGCTACCGGGTCACACACAGGATGCAGGGCCTCCACGGGTCAGTCTGGAAAAGCATACTGCTCCTAAGGCATCTCTTGGGAGCCGCCTTCAGGCAGTGAGCTCTGGTCTGGGCACAGAAAGGAGACCGGAGAGGGTCCCCGAGGGCAGCTGGCCCCCCAGCCTGGGCAGCACGGCCCTCCAGGCGACAGGGCCGAGGCTCTGGATGGACGGGCTCGGGGAGGGAACATAGGACCTCGCCCCACATCAGGGACGGGCAGTGCTCTGCAGTGAGCAGGAGGCGGCCCTGGACTGGCTTCTCTCCCACAGGTAACCGCCGTGCCATCCGCCGACGTGTGGACAGCAGAGAGGGGCAGTGTGTGTTCTAAGTGGAGCTGGTTACGGGGGCAGAAGTCGGAGCGAGACGAGAAGGAAGGGAAGGAAGACTCGCACAAGGACCCACTGTTACAAGAAAACCTTCAGAGGTTACCGGGCTGACGTGTGGCTTACTTCCCTGGGTTTGCCCAATACTATAACTGTAAATGGCTTCCCAGGTGGTGCAGCGTTAAAGAACCCACCTGCCAATGCAGGAGACATCGGAAACATAGGTCCAACCCCTGGAGCAGGAAATGGCAACCCACTCCAGTATTCTCGCCTGGAGAATCCCATGGACAGAGGAGCCTAGCAGCCTACAGTTTATGGGGTCGCAACGAGTCAGACACGACGGAGCGGCTGAGCACCCGAGCACCATGCTTGTGACCATAAACGCGCAGTTTGGGCCCAAGCTGTCTAGGTAACACGCCAACAGCTGCTAGAGGCGTCATCTCTGCTGGTGATCACAAAGTTCACGTTTACAAGGCAGCTCTCAGCGCATAGGTAGAAGCAATACAGTTGGTTCAGGATTGTCCCAATTCCAACCAAATTCCATCAGTATGTTACTAGTTAGACAATTATCAGAAACAAAGATAAGTGCTGGCAGCAGAAGCGATGCCCTTCACCCAGCAGAGCTCTCCCCCGCCACCCACCCACCGTGAGGGCACTGCCCGTCTCCTGGCAACAGGGAGATCAGCAGGGAAGCTGACACCCCCATCACAGTACTAGGCACTGCTAGAAAAATCAAACTAGAAATAAGGGCACGTGTTGATGAGATGTGAGAGAAGAAATCAAGGATAAAGAAATGAAAGGCCATCTTATTAATTTTGTAACTTTTAGATGAACCGAAGTTAAAATAATGCTGAGGTATAAACTCTAGGGGGAAAAATAAGACATTTTAAGAAAGAATATTTTTGTAAAGAAGACATCCATCTATTAAAAAAACAAAAACAGGCAGGAGGAAAAGGAGGCACAGAGAAATCAAAGTGACCAAACAAGCTGGAAAAGAAGGCTTTTCCTGCAGAAGTGGAACCGGTGACACTAGGGGCCAACCTGGACACAGGACACGGAAGAAACGGATACGGAGACGAAACGAGGGAGGCGCAGAAAAACGGCGCTGGAGCCCACTCGCAGCCAAGTCCTCGGGCTTGGATACCAAGCCTTGAACATCAGACCAAATTTAAAAAAAAAACAAAGCCCAAACATTAAGCAATTAAAACACAAATAACTGAGATTAGAAATTGATAGTTTATTACTTTCTAGGAAAAGAGAAGGCTGAGTACGGGTTCAAGGACAGTGAATGTGAATAAATTCCTGAAGTACACCATCATCGAGCTCTGCCAGGCAGCCTCATCAGGGCAGCATCAATCAAGTCACAAGAAGCAGATCTGAAGAAAGAACACAGTCCTAACATGGCAAAGACACGATGAAAACAAGAGATGCATGCATGAGACAGATTTGTCTATCCTGAAACATCCGCTCTGCTTTTCACCAAACGGCCCATCTCTCGTCTCGGGGCTGCCGCAGGACTGACTGCTCCAGCTCTCAGCTCAGAAATCCCACTGAGTCTGCTGGAAATAAGCAGGCTCCGGGTACGCTGGCTATGGAAGGCCTCTGCTCTCCCGCAGGATGCACAGCGGGAAGAAGAAGAGACGCCCCTCCAGCCCTGCGCGCCCACCACCCTCAGAGGAGCTGAGCCAAATGCAGGGAGGTTGGGAGAAGCGCCGGGAGCAGGGAGTCCAGCCCATGCAGCCACAGAGACTCAATGTCTCCTCCTGGGTAAGGCCCGATGTCAAGGAACGTCTGTCCACCAAAAATGGTCGAAGGGATTCTTTTCTAATGCGTATATAAGTAGGTTTATGTGTGCTCACTATTTTATTTTTAGAACTTCCTTTCCAAATCAACCAAGGAGGGCACAGGCTTACGACCATGGTGCAGCATTTCCAAACAGATGCCCAGTTTAGCTGCTAAATAGACATTTTTACCAGGCGGGGGGGGGGGGGGGGGGGGGGGGGGGGGACAACTCTCTGCAGCCCTTGATCCCTCAGAACTGGAGGCAGAGAAAACTGAAGCCCAGGGCTCTCCGTGAGGCTCCCTAATCGGCTTTTCTAGAGAAGGTAAATATTACTTAGAAATAGAAATGATGGTCGTAGTTAAATCACCATTTAGTTGAGCATATGTAAGTATGTATGTGCATGTGAGCATGAGTGCATGTGCATGCGCACACATGCACACGTGCACACACACACACACACCCCCCCCCCAGGCTGGAAGGAGATAAGCCAGCCTGTGATTTCAAGTGCTCCTAGGGTAGGAGGACAAGTTGACCCCAAATTCCCTATTTTGCACTTAGAATGATCACAACTTTTAGGACCACTTAGAAGAGAGAGACATAATGAAGAAACTCCATGTGTAGACTCAGGAAGGGAAAACGTCTAAAATTAATCCTAACACCATTAGCAACATCCAGCACACGACCCAGAGTCATAGAAAGTCAGGGACCACGAGACTCCTAACGTCTGCTGCTGATTATCATGAGCACTAGTCTGGCTACAGAAGGGCCCTTCCGAGTCCCCAGCTCTTAAACTCACTGCACGATGACGTCCCCGGGGGATTTACAAGGACGTGGCCACAGGATGTAACAGAAGCCAGCGCTGGTCATCCCATTCAGAATTCCCGTTTCTCTGGTTACACACCTCAGGCTGAGCTCCAGTTTTCCCACCTGTGGAACAGTTACTGAGCCAAGCCCGCGTATCTGGTGAGGAAAGTGGGCGTGTCCTGTATCCTGGTCCGAGCAGATCAGCAAATAGCACACGCCTCTGCTTGGAGCAAAAGCATTCAAAATACACACAAATGTTAGGCTTCCTGCCTTAAAAATAATTTTATAGAATTAATCAACTGTCTGTTGACCTACTTTTTATATATAGATCAATGGATTTTAAAAGTTGCCAATGAAAATGAAACACAAAGTAAATATGTTAAAGACTACTTTAGAAAAGATCTCTCCACATATATTACAAAACAGATTTTGAAATGTGAAGGAGCCCTCAGGTATACCATCTGTCTATTCTAAAACTCTGTATTACCAAGAACACCTCTGCCATGTGACTCACACTGAAACACAGCTTAAAGAGCAGATGTGAGTGAGTCTAACATTGGCACCCCTGGTACCCAGCTACCCTTCCTTCTACAACTGAACACCTACTAATTACCCTGGATACTAAGCCAAGTGACTTCACCAATAAAATATTAACATTTAAACTTCAAAGTTAAATATCAATAATCTCAGATATGCAGATGACACCACCCTTATGGCAGAAAGTGAAGAGAAAATAAAGAGCCTCTTGATGAAGGTGAAAGAGGAGAGTGAAAAAACTGGCTTAAAATTAAACATTCAAAAAACTAAGATCAGGGCATCTGGTACCATCACTTCATGGCAAATAGATGGGGAAACAGTGGCAGACTTTGTTTTTTGGGGCTCCAAAATCACTGCGGACAGTGACTACAGCCATGAAATTAAAAGATGCTTGTTCCTTGGAAGGAAAGCTATGACCAACCCAGACAGCATATTAAAACGCAGAGACGTTACTTTGCCATCAAAGGTCCGTATAGTCGAGGCTATGGTTTTTCCAGTAGACATGTATGGATGTGAGAGTTAGACTATAAAGAAAGCTGAGCAATGAAGAATTGATGCTTTTCAACTGTGGTGTTGGAGAAGACTCTTGAGAGTCCCTTGGACTGCAAGGAAATCCAACCAGTCCATCCTAAAGGAAATCAGTCCTGAATATTCACTGGGAGGATGGATGCTGAAGCTGAAGCTCCAATACTTTGTCCACTTGATTTGAAAAGCCGACTCACTTGAAAAGACCCTGATGCTGGCAAAGATTGAAGGTGGGAGGAGAAGGGGACGACAGAGGATGAGATGGTTGGGCGGCGTCACCAACTCAGTGGACATGAGTTTGAGCAAGCTCTGGGAGGCAGTGATGGACGGGTAAGCCTGGAGTGCTGCAGTCCATGGGGTTGTAAAGAGTCACACAAGACAGAGCAACTGAACAACAACAACTTAAATACAAAATATATCAAAAAGGAAGACATGTTTTATGTTTCCTTATTGTAAGAATACATACAAATACATTATTACATGTTTATGTAATCAAATCTAAGTGTTCTTTAATCATTACAAAATGTATTACATAGTTTTACTTCTCGTTCATTTAGACTTGATGGGTGGAGCACAGTCACCTAGGCAGTATCTAGCATATAATTTTCAACTGGCCAAGACTTTGATACAATGGACCTATGATGAAAGTAAGAGCCTTGGTGTAAGGAGACGGGCAGGACCGACCTCCACGTGGGGACCTGAGTTTGTCATTGTCCTTCAACTCGTGTGTCTTACGTTTTTACCCACAGGTCGTAGGCACCCAACTAAACATCCTCACGAAAAACAGATCAATACAACCATTTATTAGACTCATACGTTCAAGGACGTCCATTATTATCCAAAGATCTAAACTCTGACAACAAAGGAAAATGCAACCGAGGAGGGTGATTTACATACAACTCAAATCATCACTTTAATAAAAAGCACAAACCCCAGAGTCCTAGGAAGGAAAGGATGCAAGTCCCACTGTGCAAAGCCAGAAAACAGGACCGGTGGTCAGTATGTCTTCAGCAAAGGGGCAGTTTTTGCTAGCCAGGCTCTTGGCAGCCCTCAGGGGGCTCAGCGAGCACAATTTACCAAATATGGTGGGGAATGTGAAAACACCACAGATATTAGCATTTATTTCTGAGGCTAACATAACGCAGTCCTCAGGCTCGCCACCGGAGCCTGCAGCTACTAAGTGATAAGTGAGGCAGTGGAATTCAAATAATCCATTGGTTCACATCAGTGTCACGCTCGTCTGTAAATGTTCCCAGTCCCCTCTGGCCCTCGGGGCACCGCACTTGCTTTTTAGGGGCATGACTTATGGGCAGTATATTAAAAAGGGAGTTAAATTATGAGAGCACCAGTTAGTCATGATTTACTCATTAAAAAGTGCATTAAGCCCCAGTGCCCTGAACGGCCGACCTCGCAGCTGATCGCTCCTAAGTGGTTTGAGTACAAGTTCGTTATTTACCTATTGGCAGGGCCCCAAGATTTATCTCTTTGAGCCACAGAGTTCCATCATTTATCTGTAAGCTCCCTACTCCACGTTAAATTCTGAAATGCTGATTTAATTATAGGAGAAAACCACGCTGAAATAAGTGAAAAAGGAATACAGAACTCGGATAAAACAGGAAATATTTAAGCACTCTGGCACCTCTCTTCCAAGAAGTTAAAAGGATGTTTCAAATAATTTATGGATTGAAGGGGATAACACCCTTGTTATAAAGAAACAGGGGCAGGAGGCTCAGAGCACTTGACCCAGAAACATCCTATTAGACTTCTGATTCTGGGAAAGAGTAAAACTGTAATTTACTAGAAGAGCTTGCATGGAAATTAATTTACAGCCTCGTTATCTCCATGTGCAGAGATAAACATAATTATTTCTCATTTCGAAGCTGAAAAAGAAAAGCTATCTCAGAATAAGTGGATTCTCCCACTCGTCCTCTCTCTGCTCGTTTATCTTTGTCATATATCAAACTAATGTGTCTGCAGACCCAGGCAAAGAAGTCAAGTGTTTAATCTGAACTTCACGTCACTTTCTCAGAGCAAGGAAGAGCAGGAGACGCGGGGGAACACATCTGAGCTGACGCTGGCCGGAGAGAACAAAGGCACGGGGACAGGGCGGTGACCTCTCGGTGCCGAAAACGCTCTGGAGTTTCGGTTTATAAAGATCATCATGGTTGTTCCTCGGCTGCTGCGGAGTCCCAGGTATTGAAGGGCAGGCATAGGCTGTCTCCACAGGCCGCCTGATTCCCTCCGGGGTTTCCATCCTTCCCGCCCCCTGCATTAACGCCCACCTGCCATGCTCGCGGGACACGACCCTTGGGTCTGGAGGCTGAATTAAACCAGTCGTCGGGCCAGCCTGGGGTGCAGCATGGAGTGGCCTCAGGCAGAGGCCAGCTGTGCCCTTTCCTCATGTTCTACACCCCAAAACAGAGCCTTCTGAACTCCCTGGCCGCACTGACAAATCAGGGCGTGTGGTCCTCTGGCCGCCTTGGGGGCTGCTGTCCACAGAACTGCTGTGAACGCGGAACCCCAGTGACTAAGTTAGGACTCACAGCAGGTTCTGCAAAGTGAGTGTGTCTGTAACATATGAAAAAATCTCCTGCTTGGTCGTTTGTCTGAGAAAAGAGAAAAGTCATGATGTTTCTCCTTGTGTCCTCCCAACTGGGAATAGCAATGCCAAGAATGTCCCCTAAAAATATAACATGAATTTCCAACTTCAAGAACTTAACATACTGCCATCAAGTTCAGTCTCTGTCAGAAATCCATTAGAGTGTACACTTTCAGGACCTACGGGATCATTCTTTCTCGGTTGTGTAATTCTGCTGGAATTTTACTGTAACAAGCCCTAAAATATCAATGGGAAAAGGATATCGACCAGAAATGGCACAGACTTTATTCTGTGATAAATCAAACTCCGTCACATCCCAGAGACGGACAGAGAGGCTGATTCCAGGCCCTGCTGTGTGGACGTGAGTGGGCTCCCCATCACCAGGACACTGAGCCCACCGTGCCCGCAGCCCCAGCAGCAACTTGGTGGTCAGTCTCCACGATGAGGGTGCACATGAGCGTGGCCTGGGAGGGAGAGGCTCCTCTGAACCCAGAGCTCTGCCCTGCAGCGGACAAGGGCCACCTGACATCGTGTTTTGCCTGCCTCCTTTCAATTAATTATACTTTTCAAAGACCAAGAACAAAACCAACATTTATCTCATTCCATTCATCTACACCAGGGTCTGGGGGTGAAGACGGATGAAGGGAGTGGCACTGTTCGGTCATAAGAGATAAGATCTGTAATTTGCATAAATGATTAAAGCAGCAGGGGTCCTTACTGATGAGCTCTCACTGACAACCGCAGAAAATGACTCTTTTCTTCTGCTTGTTCTGAAGACTTTCACTCTGAAAGGCGGTGTCAGCAGCGGCTGCTGTTGCCACTTTAAATTATTGGGCCTTTCTGACGTGCCAGGCTCTGTGCAGACACACAAGTTCTCTTTTATTCATCACGACAATCGCAGGAGATTAATATCTGTTGTACCCATGCCACAGATGAGCAGAGTCACAGAGAGGGTGAGGAACTTGCCCTGAATTGGAATGGGTGACAGTCTATTCTGGGGCTTTATTCTCTGCCAATTATTTAGCAGCTATATTTTCAACAATACATTTAAAATAATCCTATCAGAAACATCGCAAGTGGGCAGCATTATTAGCGCTGTGGGGCAGGGACCAGGTCCTTGGGGAGGTTTTTGTGGCAGTTCTATAAGTCCTTTTCACCTGTCCTTCCCTCCATTCCCTTCAGTAACACAGACCCAAAACAAATGCTCTCCAACCTGGCAGAGCCACCGCTACCCAGGCTGCCTGACCTCCAAGTCTAAGAACCCATCCCTCTGAAGGTCAAAGCAAGACCTCTATCTAACGTGTGGGGCAGAGCAGAGAGGATGGCTGTGTCCCGACAACCTTAGCCTGTCCCTCAACTTCCAGAAAAGATAAAGTTAATCTGGAAAAATCCTGGGGCAGTCCTGGATAGTAGAAAACTTCTGACTATTTTAAAGAAATGATCAACTTATGATACACATTTGAGCTTCTAATCTGGCTCGCCAGGCTTGCTTTTTGACAGCGTCACTGCGGCGCAGCTGACAGGGTCCGCGTATGTGCAAGCGCACCCTCGACAGGCCGCGTGTGTGAACACTATGCAATGGCCCCCATCGCCGGCACCCACCTTCTCCTTTCCTCCTTCTCACTGTGAGGTCACTGCAGGCCTGCCCGCTCTGCAAACCCCAGGTACACGGTGCCGCAGTCACCACGGTCACCACGCTTCTCATTAGAAATCCAGAGCTGCTGCCTCTTAAAGCTGGGTCCCCGCTTCACTGGGGCTGGGTCAGGATGCGGGTGAGCAGCCAGCCCAGCGCAGGGTCACCTGGGGAACTTCAGAAATGTGCATTCTTGGGGCCCACTCAGACCTGCTGTGTGGGAAACCAGGGGCACAAGGGACCCACGTCTGTGCTTTAAACAAACTTCCAAGGCATCCTCCTACAGCCAGAAGGCTGAGCACCTCTGAGTGAGGATAGCAGAGAGGAGGAGCCTGACCCTGGGAGGCGGGACGGGTGCCAGAGGTCACATGACGTCATCAGTATCTCTTCCAGATGCTGAAGTGGCCTCTGAAACCAGAGGGCTCCATGGAGTCAACCACCGCCAGCAGCAGTGGTTGCGGATAAATGTTACAGCTAAACACACAGCTCGTGATGGGTGACGGAGACTTCTGAAGGTGGTGGTGGTGTTTACTCACTCAGTTGTGTCCAACTCTTTGCAACTCCACGGAGCTTAGCCCGCCAGGCCCCTCTGCCCACGGGATTCTCCAGGCAATGATGCTGGAGTGGGTTGCCATGCCCGCCTCCAGGGGATCTTCCCGACCCAGGGATCAAACTGGGATCTCCTGCATTGGCAGATGGATTCTTTACTGACGAGCCGCCAGGGAAGCCCTCCGAAGGTTATTAAGCTTTTGAAATTATTCAAAATCCAGTGTCCTCTGCAGGAACAGCTGAGGAATAACCTCGCTTATTTTAACATCACAGATTCCGTGGGACAGAAGCGACACGGTGGGGCTTGAGCAGCAGCTACTACTGAGCTACCCATGTTCAAACACAACATTTCTTCTCTCTTGGGAGAGATTGAGGTTTACGTCCAAAGAGAAAAGCAATGACACACACATTCACAGTCCCTCCCCACCAGCCTCTGACATCAGCCAGCCTCCAGAACCTAGAACCTGCCTGTATGCATCTCAATAGCACATCCCTCACCAAAGCCCACAATAAATCCACTTTTAAGCAATCTTTTACACCCTATATGAATTACTTACAGTTAATTTTGGACCTAACAGGCAGAGCCACACTTAGCAGGTGACTTTGGTGCAATGGCGTGTGTGACGGGGCGTGCCACGCGGCATTCACTCCAGCCTCGGCCGCTGTGCTGAGACCTGTCCCCACTCAGCGGCAGCGCCTCCCGGGTGCCAGCCACCTGCGCACCACGGATGCCGGTGGCCCTGCTGGGCTCCCCACCCACCGCCCCCAGTGACAGCAGAGCCGCCCTGAGACCCAAGGCCAGAGGGGACGAGCAGGACAGCTTGAGCCTGACTCCACCCGCACCTCCAGGTGAGAAGGGAGCGCCGCCCCGGGAGGCGCTCCTGGGGGGCTGTAGGGGTGAGGGGCCCCTCCTCACCCCCACCTCCCGCCCCGGCGGCCTCGCCCCGCCTCCCCCACCTCCCTGCCAAGTTCAGTTGCCATTTCAGGCCTTCCTCACAAATTGAACCCTGTTTTCCAAATTGGCCGGAGAAACGTTTTTGCCATGCTGAAATCATTTCCAGAGCTAAATCGGGACGCCTGAGGCCGCCGGGCGGCCGGACAGCTGGCGGGAAGGGCAGCCCAAAGCCGCTGAATAAGGTGCATTGAGACTAAACTGGATTCAGGCGAAGGGTCACGCACACAGTGGGGGTGGGGGGACGAGAGGAATTAAGGAAGATAAGCGACTACGCGCGCTCAGGCCGCCTTTACAGAGGCCGGCGAGCACCTGCCCTGCCCTGAACCTTGCGCAAACCCGAGGCCCTCGGCGTCCAGCGGGGAAGCTGGGCCGGGGCTGCGGGGAGGCAGAGGGTGGAGGCCGGTCCTGAAGGCTGGAGACCAGGGTCAGCGCAGCGACGAAAATCCTTAATTAACTCATCACTGAATACCTGACACGAAAATAAACATGGCTTTTCATCTTGGCTCTCACATCCTCCTTCAATGACAGGAAAAGAAACCAGGACTTGTCACGTTTGTGAAAAATTATCAATCGATTTATGAGCCTAATGCTTCAGTTGACGGTGACAGTATTTTACTCGCACCTCTAATCTGACCTTCCTGCCCTGGGGGCTCCCTCGGAAGAACCAACTCAGTTCCCAGCCTGGGGTTTTAAAGACGTGTGCTCCTGTGTCGTGAAATGCCTGCTGTGGAATAACGGCCCTTCCTTAATCATCTAACTTGAATATCAAAACATCTAATAATCTTAAAACATTAATAGAAGGGAATGTATTAAATTTCTTAAATACCACTTAGCTTTCTTTACAGTTTTGAAGTGAAAACACACGTTTCTCATTGTCACCTAAATCTCTCTTCTCTTGGAACAATGTTACCTCCACTGCTGTTTCTACAAAACCGTCCAGTAAGACGTCCTGTCCTCAGGACGGATGCTCTAATCCTCAGGGGCTCCTAGTGTTTCT
The DNA here is from genome assembly GCA_015832495.2 of Alces alces. Taxonomy (NCBI): domain Eukaryota; kingdom Metazoa; phylum Chordata; class Mammalia; order Artiodactyla; family Cervidae; genus Alces; species Alces alces. Next base: position 48,261,003 of record JADEYB020000019.1, on the reverse strand, counting down.
CCGAAGAGCAGCTTCTCACCACTGGCCCGTCTGATCCCGCATGCAAGCTGGGAGGCCCGGGAGTCCACAGACACTCATGTGAGCGGGACGCGCGCGGGACCCCAGCAGGTCCGGGGCACCTGTGGGCTCCATTCTCTCTTCTCGCCGCTCGTCCGTCCAGAGCGCAGCGGGGCCGGACTGGAGGGAGGCACGAAGGCCAAGAGGCCGCCCCCAGTGAGCACCCGCCGCGTGCGCTCCACACTGTGCCCGGCCCCGCGCTCAGTCGAGCAGGATGCAGCGTCCGCCTCTGCTCGGCTTTCGCTCCACGGTCCCTTCAGTAAACATGGGCCAGGTCAGCGTGGCTGGTGCCGGCAGGGCCTGAGGGCATGGCGACAGTGACACCCCGCTGGGGAGAAGGACGGCCGCCACTGAGGGCGAGTGAAGGGCCTCCGACGGGCCCGCGGCAGCGTTGGGAGCTCTGCGGACGGTGCGTCCCGGGGGGCCCGGCCACATCACCCGCCCTCTGAATGAACATGCGCGGCCCCCGGGAGGGGCCAGGGGTCAGGCGCAGGCAGGACGCGCAGCGGGGTGTGGGAGGAAGGTGAACCCAGGTCACAGCGAGGGGGTCCCAGCTGTGACAGCCGCCACCAGAGACGAGAACACAGGCGAGGCCACCGAGACACCTCATCGGCTGTCACATCCGCCATCCACGCTCGTCTCGCGGGGAAGGCCGAGTAGCGACAGGAAAGCGGCTTCCCTTCCGCCTGCCCGCCTCTCTGCGCCCACCCACCCTGCCTGTGGAGACATCTAGTGAAGATAACAGTCAGGTTTAAATGTCACCAGTGCCACTGTTTCTGAGGGCTTGGATCTAAACCTTACAAACCGGCATATTGAACAACATCTAACTTTATTTCTAGGAGGAAATTTAAGACCACGGTTTCCGTGCACCAGGGATACCTGGAGAGACAGAAAGTGAGTGATTCTCCCTGTGGCAAAGCGGGCAAACGTGGCCTAAGAGACCTGTGAGGAGTCAGGAGTCACCTTCAGGGGAGACAAGACGTCACTAAGGAAGCTCAAGGCAGAAGCTGCAAGGAACCGGGAGAGAAAACCCCCTCGGACCATTCCAGGAAATGAAGGGAAAAAGCAGACATTTTAGCAAGTTTACTATAAAAAACGTTAAATATCAAGCCAAAGAACAATCCACTAAGGCTTTAGCAGAACCGTAGCTCAGGCTGTTTGGCAAACACTACCGAATCTTAACCGAAGAGGCGTCGGTCGGGATGTGGCAGCAAAGATGCGGGCCCAGGAGGACAGTCACCTGTGATGGGCGCGCCCACAGCTGTCTGAGCCAACTCGTGAGGTTTAAGCCACTTGTTCCCACACACTGACCCTTCCCCAGGAAAGGGGCCAGTGAAGAGCAGAAGACGCCACAGGAGGGGCTGCTGGGAAAGGCTGGCCCCCTTAGGGTCTGATACGGGGAGAGGAGGCGGTTCCCAAGCAATGCAGTGGCTCCTGCTCACCTTCAACCATCCAAGGCCTCCATCGTGTGCGGCCCACAAGGGCAGCGCCGGCGACACAGGAAGAAACCACCTCGTACCTTAACACGTGACAAGCCACCGCCCGCCTTCATATAATTACGCCTTGATTTGAAGAGCTAAGTATTTACTCTCATCAAAAATACCCTCAGAAAGAAACCATGCTGGTAAGTATGATGTCAAATTTCATAAATCATGATGTTTTAAACATAATTTATGTTGAAATATAATGTTGTTGTTCAGTCTCTCAGTTGTGTCTGACTCTTTGCAACCCAATGGACTGCAGCACGCCAGGCTTCCCTGTCCTTCACCAACTCCTGGAGCTTGCTCAAACTCAAGTCCATTGAGTCAGTGATGCTCTCCAACCATCTTATCCTCTGCTGCCCCCTTCTCCTCCTGCCTTCAGTCTTTCCCAGCATCAGGGTCTTTTCCAGTGAGTCAGCTCTTTGCATCAGGTGCCCAAAGTATTGGAGCTTCAGCTTCAGCATCAGTACTTCCCATCATTATTCAGGGTTGATTAACTTTAGGACTGACTGGTTTGATCTCCTTGCAGTCCAAGGGACTCTCCAGAGTCTTCTCCAGTACCACAATGTGAAAGCATCAATTCTTTGGTGCTTAGCTTTCTTTATGGTCCAACTTTCACATCTGTACATGACTACAGGAAAACCATAGCTTTGACTATACGGACCTTTGTCAGCAAAGTGATGTCTCTGCTTTCTAATACACTGTCTAGGTTGGTCATAGCTTTTCTTCCAAGGAGCAAGTGTCTTTGAATTTCATGAATCATAATATACAGGTTAAAAAAAAACACATATAAGTGCATGGATAAATGTGTCTTCAGAAACTAAACAGTTGATGGTCAACATCAACCCATCTTTACAATAATGAGAAGATATGAGACGATACTGGGAAGAAGAAACAGTGGCCAGGGAGCTAACAGCTCTGGCTGGATGCATTGGATGCGCCACTGACTTCTGCTGGTCTTCACGACCACATCTGATCAAAGCAGACAACTTCCCAGTGAACCTTCTCGTCTAAAGTGTTATACACTGAAAACGGAGGCTGCCTAACTTCTAACCGTGCATCTGACGCAGTCATCAGGGAGTGTTCCGGAAACTTCCTCAGCTGGTCTGCTGCATTAAGATACCACGTGAGGTGGGGACAGGCCAGGCGTGGGCTCGCCTCCCTCCCAGGCCACGTCCCAGCAGGGAGATTCCCGGCTGAGCTGAGGGGTCTGCACCCTCTGCGCCCGGCCCAGCCCCGAGGGCAGGCGGGCCTGGCGTCCACCCACTGCCCAGAACCCCGGGCAGCAGACAGCCTGCGTTAAAGAAGGGCATTGCCCCTCTCAACTGCGGGCTGTGATTCTGATTTCTGACTCTTTTCTGAGCTCTGACCGTGTTAGTCCTTGGGCTTGGGAATGAGACTTCCCGCTGGTGCCGGTGGGGTGCACACGCTCACACGTAGCACAACCACCCGGGTCTGTTACACGAGCTGTTTGCCTCAATGCCGTTAGAAACACAGAAGGGAGAATACGTAAGGAGTACTTTTAAGATTATTCCAGGAGCTAGGCTGCCTGGTTTGGGGAAACGCAACGACTTCTTCAGATCATTTTCTGCTCTGGAGCCACTGACCTGGGCCTTTCAGCCTGTGCAGAGCTAGTGAAATTAAATGCAGGACCAGAAGCAATGATAAACATCAAGTTACTCATGGGCTAAGCAAGAAAGCATGCAGTGGCAATCCTCCTAAAAACATCAAATATCTGGGCTAACAGAAATGAAACTTTGCAGTAAACTATTCCCCCCACCCCCCCCGCCCCAGATAATTGACTACTATAAGCCAAGGGTCCTTGAGGAAAGCCTTGGAAAGCCAAGTAGCATGATGTGAGACCCATAACTCCTAAAGACTGATTTCTAATCTCAACAGAAATACAGAATTTGAACATCTGGAAGATAGCTGAAATGGTTGTTTCTGAGAAATTGCACAGGTATGCTAAGAAGTCTATTTAGATTATTACTTCAGTCACAATCATCAGATTATAGAATGAATATAATAAGACGTCATATATGACCATATATAATGTGGCTATTAAAAGTTTATTAGATTAAAAAAATCCTTAAAATTGGATATGATTGTATATTTAAATACCTGGGCCACATAACAGGCATAAAAACATTCAGATCACTTTCATCGAAATCACCATGCTTATCTCTGGAATTTGTTTAAGGTATATGCTATTTCATTATTTAAGGTCATAAAAACCAAAGTGTTCCCATCCAGAAAGTAAGCATGAATATAGCATTGTGAGAAAATCCAGTGTGCTGAGGAAAGCCACTTTCCGTTGATAAAAGCCTCAGGTAAACGGAAAGATGTGCTATGCAAAACAGTAAGCTGTTTGGCACAAAGGGCCTTGTTTTTTTACTACCAGCATTTTCCAATTGTCGTTTGTGATGATCTATTTACAGAGATCGTGCAGCAGTCGGGAGTCACCGGTTTATTTACGGAGTTTCTAAATAGCTGATTTTCAGATCCTCAGTAAGGGAAGTAAACATATTACCACAGGAAAAAGATGTTTGGTTATTATTTGTCTTTCATGGTGTCTTTTTTTTTTCCAACTTCATAATCAAATTTCTACAGTGGTTAATATTAAGGTTAAAGTTGAACAAAAACATGGTTGCAGTGCATGCTTTTACATTACAAGCTATTTCTTGTTTTCTGTTTCTAATGCAGCATTTTGCTAGGATACGTGGAGAACTGGTTCACGCTGCACATTCCCTTTCATGTAAGTTCAATCAAGCACCCTTTTCTGGATGGTTCCATGCACTCGTTCAGGACTGAAGGACTGAGCAACGCTGAGGCGAGAGCCGCTCCCGAGGAGCCCAGCTCTCCTGAACGCAGGCACCGCAGGCCCGGTTCTCCCGGGTTCCTTGGCCTGACACGGACACGTGCGGTATCAGCGGACACTGGTTTCAGGACAGCTTTTTCTGCGTTGAGAGCGCCTTGACTCAGTCCCTTTTCTTCCGTCTTCCTCGGATAAAGCACAGCCTCTGCGTGACTGCAGGCCCTGCAGGCAGAGGCTGGGCTCGCAGAGCACGATGCCCGGAGCGCGCACGTCCTGCAAACCAGGTGAAGTCCGCTCAGACGTGTGCATGCCCGTGCTCCCCCCGCGCTCCTGGGTGGGCAGAGACCCGGGAGACGCAGCCACCAGGCAGCACATCTGGGCTTTCTATCAGGCCTTTAATTAATCCTCAGTGAGAGCCGAGCTATGACATTTCGACTGGGCAGGCTCCAGCTCTGGACAGGCCTTGATTTATGGCGACGGAGTCTCCACCGACTGTGATTTATTCCAGCTCTGGGGCGAGGGGTGAGCCCTGAACAGAGCCGCGCTGTTGAGCGTGGAACACGTGACGCGGAGACAGGCCCTCCAGGCTTCGGGGCCGCGGGACAAAGGAGCGGACGGGAATGGCCTCGGAGAAAGCCATTTCCAAAATATCCAAGATTCAAGTACTGCGGGGTTGTAAAACAAACACCATCGTGGATGAGAGAGACGGGCTCCTGAAAGAGCTGGCTGACCGAGCCCGGGCTGGGGCGACGCTGGACCTCCTGCTGGACCTCTTCCTCTGGACCACCCGGCCCTCCCCCCACCCCTCGCAGAGAAGCCTCAGGACGACTCCTCGTCGCTGGAGGTAGGGAAGATCTCCAGTACTGACTGTCTCAGGCAGACACAGAAAGTCAACAGAAGGCTTAGCTGTTTGACGAAACAGAGGAGCCACCGGATTTAACCAATGAATTTGCATCTCTTGTGGGAAGACCGCTCCCCTGGCTGAGGTCTGGACCCTGTGCTGTGGGTGCCAGCACCTGCTTGAGCTCAGCCATGGTGACCCAAGTGCCAGCGAGATGCCAGCCCGGCCCAGCGCAGCACCCAGACCAAGGCGGGAGCCGCACCAGAGGGGCTCTGCCCCTGAGGACCCTGCTCCCAGCTGGAGGGAGACAGCCTGGAGTACGCAGGGTCCTGGCCACGTGTCACAGGGAGCACACGGCTGACGAAGCAAGAGGGTCAAAGACCCACCAGAGGCAAAGTTACTGTGCCCCTTGAGGGGAGACAACAGTAGGAAACGGGGTTGGGAGCAGAGGGAAGTTCTCCAGAGGTGTCGGGGCCAGCCCGCGATTGCCGCCTGCCTGCAGAATCTGGGGTGGTGCTGCCACGCGCTCCGGGGAAGTTACCTGGCCACACTGCTACCGAAATGCTTCATCACCAAAACGCTAATAATGCTCGCTCTGCGGAGCGGGGCTTTCTCCAGCTCCCCCACGCCGGACGCGGGCACTCCTGGTGCTGAGGACAGGTGTGGGGCTGCCAGAGCACCTACCCTCAGCGTGCGCTCCGCTCCGGTGCGGGGGTGGGGGTGGGTGGGCCTCCAGGGCCGACGGGGACCTCGTGCCAGGAGGAAGGGGGCTGCGAGCGCGCTCCGCCGCCAGCACCCCGGAGTGCCTGGAGACAGCGCTCTTCACCAGGGCCGCTAAGGGACAGCGCTGGGCCTGCCGGCGGGGGACACGGATGGATGATGCTGTCCAGAGAGCAGCATACCGGGAACTTCCGGCCCGAGTGGCTTCCTGGAGGCTCGCTGGGAGGGGGTCGTGTGGGTGCGGGTCCCCCTCCTGCTAGGGGGTTCCACTGGGCTGGGATAACCAAAGAACCCCCAGATTCTCAGGGACGGTTTAGGCCAAACCAGAACCCTAACTGCTGTAAGTCAAACAGCCAGACATGCATTTTGTCACTGAAGCCTATTCTAATTTTTACGACTCCTTAAAAAATCTACAGTTAAAGTTTTACCTGAACACGTCTGTTCACCAATGCTGGGGATCTAGGTCTCCGCATCTCAAGGATATGCTAGTTTCTGGGAGGTTCTGAGGAGGTTGGGTGTTGCAGAGCTGGGCTGGGCGATGCCGCCGATTCTCCAGACCCGCGAGCCGCGGGTGCACACATCCAGGGCTTGTATGACCCGACATGCGAGTCCCGGGATTCCCCTCCACCCCCTACCCCACCCCCCCGCGCTTTCCCCGGGCTGTGCTGGGGACCAGGGTGCTCGGTCCTCCAGGAGCCCCTCTTAGCCACAGCAGGCTGGCAGGTCCAGCCTTCAGGTCTGGGGCTCCCTGAAGCACGGCCACAGCCCCTGATACTTGTCAGCCCGGTGCCCAGCTGTACCCGGGGTGGGGGGTGTCAGGCGGGGCAAGCACCTGCAGCTGGCGGGGGAGCGGACGGGTGGGGCAGGGCGACCCTCGGCCCGACCCCTGACCCTGGACGGTGGGGAGCGGTCCTTGCCGCCGGCACCGGAGAGCAGGAAGACGCGGCCACGGTGCTCGGTCCACAGGCCGGGGCCGCGCCCGTGCACGAGCGCTTCCTTCTGCGCATATGTTTTCTCTGCCCCGGGATCCCAGGCTTCCAGGGGAAAATGTGCCTTACCTCTGCACTAACTTATCTCTGCTCCCCCAGCCCCAGGTGCTGGGGGGATGGATGGCAAGTCTAGGGCCACAGAGTCCCACCGCCCAGTTTGCAAACCTGGATTTAACAAACAAAGGTGGCACAAAGCAATTTATTGTGACCTATGACTAGAGAGAGCTTTCTAAAATGACTTAAGTTTTAAGAAACCAATAAAAAAGTACTAAAGTATTAGTCGCTCAGTTGTGTCCAACTTTTTGTGACCCCATGGACTGCAGCCCGCCAGGCTCCCCCGTCCATGGGGTTCTCTAGGCAAAAAACTGGAGTGGGTCACCATTTCCTCCTCCAGGGTAAGAAACCAATAACGGTGGATAAAAAAGTTCTCCCTGTTTATCACAGGGCATTATAGTCAATATAACGTTAGTCAATATCCTATGGTAAACCATAATGGAAAAGAACATGGAAAAGAATATATACACACGTGTAACTGAGTCACTCTGCTCTGCAGCAGAAATTAAGACAATGTTGTAAATCAACCCTACTTCAACAAAACAGATTTAAGAGAGAGAAACCAAAGGCTGAATACCTATTTTGGGCCATATATCGATGAAACAAGGAAGTAAAACAAAGTCTACTGGGAAAAGTCGGCCTTAAAGGGGGCTTCTGACTAAACCAGGAGAACAGTTTATTTATGGAACTTTCCCTGGTGAACTGGTCAGAGAGCTTGCAGAGCACGTGTCTGTGACCTGCTCCTGCATACAAGCGGGCCCGGGCCCAGGACCAGTGTCAAAGTCCCTCCCTGGGGGCCACTGTGACCTCAGGGAACCTACACATGCAAAAACACAAACAATCTTAAATTGATAAGCATCATAAATGATGTGCCATGTGCCTATATGTTAGAGACACTCCCCATTAATGAGACAGCAGCATGATTTTGTATATATTTCTTGTATATATTCCTACACAGTGTATTAAAAAAAGGAAAAGTCATCACTTTGCTGACAAAGGTCTGTATAGTCAAAGCTATGGTTTTTCCACTAGTCATGTAGGGATGTGAGTTGGACCATAAAAAAGGCTGAGTGCTGAAGAATTGATGCTTTCACACTGTGCTGGAGAAGACTCTTGAGAGTCCCTTGGACTGCAAGAAAATCAAACCAGTCCATCCTAAAGTTAATCAACCCTGAATATTCATTGGAAGGACTGATGCTGAAGCTGAAGCTCCAATACTTTGGGCACTTAATATGAAAAGCTCACTCACTGGAAAAGACCCTGATGCTGGGAAAGACTGAAGGCAGGAGGAGAAAAGGGCGACAGAGGATGAGATGGTGGTGGTATCACCGACTCAGTGGGCATGAGTTTGAGCAAAGTCTGGGAGATGGTGAAGGGCAGGGAAGCCTGGCGTGCTGCCGTCCATGGGGCTGCAAAGAGACAGACACGACCTAGCAACTGAACACCACCAAAATACATTACTTATATTTTCACTTACATGTTTCATCCAAGGGTTCTCTTTGCCAAGTAGTTGATGAGTTGACCAGTTTTGTTCAGAATTTCCTTTGGTAAAAATACTGGAAGGAAAGTTTTCTGTGAGATACATGTGATGTGAGCTATGACATAGACTTCAATCAAGTCATGCCATCCCCTGGATGGCAACCACCCAGCCAGCAGCTGGGGTCCTGGAGGTGAACCCGTCATCTGCACAGCTGCATCTCTGCTTCCTGAGCTCCTCTTGCTGCTCATCACTCTGGCCCTCCAACAAGTGTCTGGGAAAGCGGCATGTGCCCCTGCGCTCTGAGGCTGCAGGGGAGGGACGAGGCGGGTGGGCTGGGCAGGGGCTGTGGGCTCACACACGGCTGGACATGCATTGCAGTGAGCAGCAGTGTCCCGTCTCTTCACATTTTTAAATAACTAAAACTTCGAGCAGAAATTCAAGAATCAGGAGTCCTGGGTTAAAATCCCAGGTTTGCCCCCAGACTCCTAGCTGACTCTAAAAGCAAGCCATTTTCACCCCAGGGGAGTTAAAATATCCACATCTCTGTAATTAGAAAAACTATACCAACTTCTACCCAAACATGGTTTGAGAGGCTTAGCAAAAAAGATGTGGTGTAAATGGAAAGAACGACACGGATTCACTGAAAACCTAGGATGTTAGTCACACAACGAAAGTTACAAGTGCCTACGTTATTTGTATCGCTGCCCCTATGAAAAAAAGAGCACGAGCGGACGTTTCGAGTTTGTGGCCAGGGAAGCCTGGCAGTCTTCAAAACCGTACAGAAAGGTGCGGCTACAGCGTTCTCCAGAATTAAACGGATCCCTGGTCTGAAGTTCAAGCACTTAAGTAGAGTAAATCAAGTTAGCCCCAAATTCCACTTGACAACCGGGATCCCGCCCACTGCTGAATTGCTGTCTGAAAGAACAGAGTCACAATGAATCTGTCTGGTCTGAATCAAAGCCCCGAAGATATATGCTCTGTTCTTATGGTTAATCCTGTGTCAACAACTACATTCTTTCTAAGGTCCTTTACTTAAAAAATTCTGGGATTCTCTGGATTGCAAAAGGATCTGCTCTGAGGCTTTTCACAGGTGGCCTGGTGTGGCTTCTGTCCCCAGGAAGGCCGGCAGTGTGTGCAGCCGGCGCTGGCTGCAGCCACTCCAGGGAGAGGCTGAGGACACAGTCTAAGCAGCACGGGTCGCGGGGCCGGGGCCCCGTCGGCTCCCCAGGGTGATGGGACAGGCCACCGGCCTCCGAGTCACCCGGCCACTACAGAGAAGGAGTGCCACGTGCTCAGCACACAAGCACCCAGTCTTCCTCTTCCAGAGACGCGCTTCTTCAGGACTGTGCGTGTGTAAGAGCTGGTCTTAAAGCATGCAGCTCGGAGCGAGAGAGGGCAGACCATGCTCTACAAACCTACAGAGCTCCTGTGCAGTGACCTCTGAGGGCCTGAGGTGTGGCCTGAACATGGACGACCCAGAAAGTGGATCACGTACATACAGTCCACACTGGGCTGTGAAGCCTCAGCGCAGAAAAATAAAGGCGGCAAAATGCCTCAATAACTGTGTGTTTAAAATACATCTAAATGGTGTTTTGGATGCAATGGGTTAGATAAAATATTAAAATTAATCTCATCTTTTTAAAACTTTCTCAAATGTGGCTACTAGAAAATTTTAAATTACTTAAAATCAAATGGCTCACATGTGTGGCTTGAATTACTATTATTATCCAATTATTTCTATTGGATAGCCATGTTCTATAACATCTCTTACCTTGGCATGGAAAGAGAAATAAATGTTAGCTTCAATGTGTCTAAATTAACTCATGAAAGTTGAAGAAAATGACATTGGGCTGTGTACATTGTTTCATTTAGGTATTTCGCAATGCCAAAACAGGAAGGCATAGTCCGCACCATTCAAACCAGCATGCACTGTACAGCAGACGGTCTCTGGGCTTCCGTGGAAAGTGTCTGCCAAGCTGGAATCACATCGCAGATCCTGAAGCCCACAGTGTGCCCTCACACTGAAGGCGAGGGAACCGTGAGCCGGAGGGTTTGCAGCTCCCGGGTCAGAGGCGGCCGCTCGGGGCTGAGGGGCACTCGGCCCTGTGCATCGGGCCACACGGGCCGGGAAACGGCAGGCGCAAACACTCAGGGTTTCACGCTCCATTTGGAGATAAACTCCAGGAGCACATATTTTATTTTAATAAAAACAGCTCATGAGGCGAAGGCCCTCTAGGAAATATGATACAAGTATTTCTCTGAATAATTGAGTATTAGCTTTAAAAAAATTGCTATGGGAAAACTGGTATCCTGCTTTTAAGAAAACTCACCGATAACTCTGGAGAAAGGGCAAGTGATTCATTTTACCACAAGAAAGCTCACAGCATTAGCCATCACCTAGAACTGTTCCACATGACTCCCGACTGTCGCGGTGACTGATTGCTGAGTGAAGACGGCCTGGCTTATCTGTTCATGCCCAGGGCAGAAGCCCCATCTTTCAAGGTGGTCCAGCGTGGGACGGGTTCCCAGAGCCCAGAGCCCACAGGCAGGGACCCAGCGAAGGTTGCGTTCGCCTCTGACACCGGGACAGCGGTGGCGCGCACCACACACTTGATGTGGGCGGCAGACAGGGCCGTGTGTAAGAGCCGCAGCTTTCCCTGCGTGCGGACACCGTCTCCAGGGCCTCGCTGGTGTCCCCTGCAGGGCCTGCCGAAAGCCCAGCTGCGCTGTCTCTGCACCTTTGACACCGGACGTGCCGTCAGGTAACGCCCCGCATCCCTACCACGGAGAGCAGCTTTTCTCAAATGGAAACTGGAGTTCGCCCGCTGGGTTTGGAGAACATTTCCATCCCAAAATAAGCTTCTAAGCACAGAGACAGAAATGGTCACTCTGCTGATAACTGTTTTACCACCCTCTGTCAAATTAGGGAAAATGGCAGGGGAAAAAAAAACCCAACCTTTATATAGTCATTTCTGTGTGCCTGTTCTTTCCGCCATTTAAAACGACGGTGGAGCTGGCCAGAAAGCGAGCCACAGGCAGGGTGGTGACGCGGCCTCATGTCTCACCGGCTCCTTTTCCAGGGGACAGAGTGGGGACCGACAAAGGAAGACAGCACACACGCACATCCGCGGCGTAACCCGCCCGCCAAAGGGCCTCAGCGCTCCTCGTTAACTTGCATTGGTCTCAAATTTCAGCTTTTATCCTCCTCTTGAAATAAAAAGACGAGTATGCCTTCACGCTGTGTACCTTCAAGCCGTGGCACTCAGGCTCAACGAGGCCAGGGAACACCACAGACAGCCGGCTCTCTATGCGGGCTTTCCGTCCCCCTCTCCAGACCCTTCCTTGCGGCCTCAGTCGCTCAGGTGTGCCCAACTCTTTGTGACCCCGTGGACTGCGGCACGCCAGGCCTCCCTGTCCTTCACCACCTAAGAAATGCTAGGCTGAGGGGGAGGGTCAGGGTGTCACAGCCCTGTTCCTCCAGTGTTGATCCTTCCTAAGCACTAAAAAGAAGTCACTTCAAGAATCCTGGCGAAGACTAATTAAATCCGGGTCCTTCCCACGTGCTGGGCATTATGTTACACACTGCTCTTATGCACTGAAATCTGGGACAAGACCTGCACGCTGGTCAGTAGATCTGAGACCAAGAAGAACTACAACAAGAGAGAAAAAGATGCCCGGGGTGGGGAGGGGGGTCTTCTCTCCATAGCTCGTGGGTCTGAGCTGCTGGGTGATGTGGGGGTGGGGAAGATGAACAAAACCATTATTTTGTAAAAAAAAAAAAAAAGTTTAATTTGTTTCTAGAAACAGTGATTTATATTTAAAAGTAGCATTTTAGAAAATGAAAAATAAGTGCACGTTTGCTCGAAGCGTTTTGAAAAGAGGAATGCTACAACATAAAGATACAGTATTTCACCTCCACACACACAGGCATCTGTGGGAACACAGTCACTGACAGGGCCTCTGCCTGCACCGGAAGAGACCGCCTTTTAAAAGCGGGCCTGCCTCCTCCACGGTCACAGGAAACAGGAGCTGAGTGGGGAGTCTCTTTCAGTCATGACACTTACTGTTACCATTTATTGTTAATTTGAGTCTTTATTGTTGCTATACGATCCTTTTAGAAAACTGGCTAATGTATATACTATAGTTCATGTATATATTTATTGTTGTTTAATTGCTAAGTCGTGCCCAACTCTCTGTGACCCTGTGGACTGTAGCCCACCAGACTCCTCTGTCCATGGGATTCTCCAGGCAAGAAGACTGGTGGGGCTTCCACTCCTTTCTCCAAGGGATCTTCCCAACCCAGGGGTTGAACCCATGTCTCCTGCATTGCAGGCAGATTCTTTATCACTGAGCCACACAGGAGCTCTTGTAGATATATATATATATGTAAACAAAACACAGAATATTTTTTCAGCCACAAAAAGGAATGAAATCCTGCCATTCGCAGCATGGATGGACCTGGAGGGCATCACGCTGAGCGAGTGAGTCAGACAGAGAGAGACAGACAGTGCCCACCCTCACTCAATACTAAAAGATACAGCAAGCAAAAACATGGAACCTACAGACACAGAGCCAGGTGGGGGCAGGAGTGAGGATAACGGCAACAGCAATGGGTGAGGGCGGTCAAGATCCAGCCCCTCCAGGTGAGGCCGGGGGTGAGCGGACGGCGGGTGGCACGCTCAGCACTGAGCTGCTGCGCCCTTGAGAGATGCTCAGAGTAGATCTCAGACGTGCTCATCACAAGATTAAAAAAACTGTAACGGTGTAAGGTGACAGATGCTGCCTAGGCTTATCATGGTGATCATTCTGCAACATATACCAACATCAAATCATGATGCTGCACATTCAAAACTAACATATGCCAACTAGCTCACAATTAAAAAAAAAAAGCAAAACCTATTGTTGCCTGACCCTAATTTAAGAAAACTTGTACTGCTGTGAACATGTCCAGTCCATCCACAGTCACCTTGGGCGGCTGACATGCAAACTTAGTAGCTCCGTATCTAAAAGAAATTTTAGAAGCAAGGTTTCTTCCTCAAAGAGTAGAATGCTGTAATTCTTTTTAAAAGACTATATTTCAGTTACAGAAAAAAAATAATACTATGTCAAAAATGACAACAATATGCATTTTTTTTCCACCTTGGAAACTTTAGACTTGAAAGCCGCCCATAGTGTAACTTTTCCAGCGCTCCAGTTGAGTTCTGAGACCACCAGAGTAACAGCAGCATTCAGAAACCACAGGGCCGGCCTGGCTAGAATACACACACGGCCGCCGAGGGGCCGGAAACGCAGCCAGATGGTTCTGCTGAGGGAGGCACTTTTCTTCTTTATAAAACCAAAAAGGCAGTAATAGGTCAAACACAAAAATGCAGATACGGCAGAACCGAAAGCTAGCGGGAGACTGATGTCAGTGAGGCAGGCACAGCCTCGTGCTGTGCGCCCATCGACGGCAGCCTGTGAAGGCAGGGAGATAAAGCGAGGAGACGCAACCCCGTCGGCCCAGACCAGACACTGGAGTGGTTCGGCGGGGCCACCGAGGCCTGGAAACAAAGCACAGGTGAGGGATCACAAAAACAGCAAAAATGAACCTCTGTCCCAAGCCTGAGGGAGAGACAGGCTGCACACGGGTTGCTGGCCGGTCCATCTCAGCCCCGTCAGGACCCCAGGAAGCCCCCCGGGACGGCACTCAACACGGGTCCGGGGGCAGGCGGCACAGCAGGGACGGCAGGGTGCTGGGCCGAGAGCTCTGAGCCGCCCAGGCCGGTCAGAGCCGGGCCTCCCGCGAGCAGGCATGTGGTCCAGGCAGGCCCTCCCAGGAGAGTCTTGGGAGGGGAAGACCTGCCCCCACGAGCCCCAGCAGAGCAGAGCAGGGCAGGGCGGCCGCAGGCCCAGGCTCACCTGAAGGTCTGTGGCCTTCTCTTCTGGGCAAGGGGGTACTCACAGGGCGGGTGGGGTCACCCTGGGGCCACTGGAGGGGCCAGGATCTGAGAAGCGTGGACTTCCAGCCAAGAGGAGAGACTGGCCTGAGAGGGGAAAGGGGCTGCAAAACCCCTCCCTTCGTGTTTAACACAGATTGTGTGCTTGTCATGGTTTCCATGGAAGGCGGGTGACTGTGGGTCACAGGTCCCCAGTGGGTCCAGGCCTGGGGCCCCAGGGGCTCCTGCAGCTGCAAGGGCCTTCGGAGCACAAGGCCAGGGCCTCACCCTGCAGACATGGAGACCCCATCAGAGATACACTCAAGCGAGGGTTCAGGAGCTGCCACTTTACCGGAGAGGGCAGCGGCGGGGGGACCCGCGGAAACAGCCCCTGAGCCGCACGGCCGCTCAGAGCCTGCCGAGGTCATGAGCCAAGGGCAGCTGAGCTGGACCCGGGCTCGCGGGGCTCAGGTTACAGGTGACTCACGGCCACACCACCCGCTGACGCCGGTTCCCGGAGCCGCCGGCGGACGGTTCAGTACATTGAGGCCTTCAGCGGCCTCTGACAACAAGCAATGGAATTCAAGCCACCTCAGCCCTTTCTTCCAACTTCTCACTTCAGAGTTTCTGAAGATAAGGATCAAATGAAGTGATTTCTGTTAAACCTGTATTTCCTGTACGGAGCTGATACCTTCCCCAGACGACACGACGGCACAAGTACTGAAGTAGCGCGCGCCGCAGCGCAAGTCCCTGCTCAGAACCGCGGGCCGCCTCCCCTCCCTGCGCAGCTGCTGCGGCTTCTTTCTGACCCGGGTCCTCGGGCCTGGGCTCCGTCTCTCGGGGCAGGGAGGGGGGTGCCCAAAGCCAGCAGTACAAACGCTGTCTCATCCCTGATTCCCGGGGCGGGTCGACGCTGGGGGTCAGTGCAAAACACGACTTCTACATCTCATGAGAAGGTCTAAAGGTGCCAAGAACCCACCCGAAAAGGCCACGCGGCATCACAGTCAGGCCAGGCCTGCGGGCCAGGGTGTCTCCATTCAAAGCCAGCCTTGCCCTGTGAAAAATGCACATAATAATCCCTGCTCTCCTAACCACGGTCTGACATTTGTCAGGAGAATCAGATCCAAAGATGGGACTGATAAAGCACCACACAAACACAAGAGGATAACCTTCAGGGCTTTAAAAAAAAAAAAAGTCCAGTGAAAGCACTTTTTATTTTGTTTTCAGTCTGTTGAAAACACTTTTTATTTTGTTTCCAAACTTGAAATTTAAGATTCAGTGAAAGTCAACAAGTAATTCCCGAGCCATAGGAGACACCATAAGAAAAAAGCCCGCGAAACCATGGCGACGCCCAGGCCCAGATCTCTGTGGTGCCGCTGCCACGCGCGGGATGATGGGGACCACAGATGCGGTCCCAGGCTGGCCAGGTCACGGTCACGGCCAGGAATGCACCCCGCCTCCCAGACTCTGCCTGGCGGCCCCCAGCCCGCCCACAGGGGAGCCAGCACGGGCAGACCCCAGCCCCAGCGCCAGAGTTCTGATCACAGGGGAGGAAGGGACGCTTGGAGAGCCCCAGGTCCTGCGGGGGGACCTCCCTTCGCGCCACGGTTCAGAGACTCCTGCCGCCAATTCTGCCAAAGAGCTGCCTAAAGTCAGGAAGTCAACTTTTACACATATTGAAAAACAAAGACAAATCATTCCAAAGTGAGCACCTCATATGTGTGTGTGTGGCAGGGCGTGGGGGTGTTGGAATGGAGAGAGCGTTTCCGGAACCTGTGACAGAAATCTTGCTCTATCGGAGAAAACTGAGCGGAAACATGGCGAGGGTCCCACAGATGGAGAGGTCTGTAAGGAGCGGGCGTCAACGCTGGCAGTCACGCTGCGGGCAACTGATCTGACCAACTCACTCTGTGATTTTTAAATGCTGTCTCATAAATCGGGGCCAATGTGCCATTCTTTCTATGTTTTCCATCTGCTCAGATAACCTGCTTTTAAAAACAGGAATCAAGTCTAGTGACAGTACTGATAGAGCCTAGAGGTCCTCAGGAGACTGACCCGAAACGAGGACGTGTGAGCACCGCTCGGCGCTCCTTCGTGGCCAGAGTGCAACAAGAGAGAAACCTGCCTAAGCACGTTTGGCTGGGGTCAAGAAAATGCATCACAACTAAAACCTAAATGTGGTAAGAGTGTGTTCTGTGGAAAATGTCTCATGCCCAGTATAGGAAACAATGCTTTAGAAGTAAGAGAAATCAAACACATCCCATATTTTTATAAGTTCATTTTTAGACACGTTATGAAGAAGTAATCTACAGGGAGGGTCCATTCCTTCCACGCATTAACAGGGCGCCTGTTCTGTACCAGGCGTTTTGTGAGGCACGATGACAAGGGAGAGGGACAAACCCCAGTCCGCGGGGGGCGGGCCCAGGTGGCCAGCCTCATCCTGTGTTTGTGGAGGAGGGATTTCATCCTCCGAGATTTCAGGTCTCAGACTCTGCAGGAAGTGATGGACAAAGAGGTAGGTTCAACCATTTTCGTTATGAAATGAGAAAATGTGGCAAAAGCAACCTCAGATATTTTGCGTAACTCAGAGGAAGTGGGGGACGCGAGGCTGGCCAGCAGTTTTGCGTCTTTCTTCAGGGTCTTCACTAGTCACGTCCGCGTGAGGCTCCGTCAGCAACACTGACCGTTTCACAAACAGCTTCTCAATGTTGCCTTCAGGTAATTCTGCTTCTGTAAAGCTTTGCTTGTGAGTTATTCGGGCTTCGTGGAAGCCCCGTCCATGATTCTCTTTGCTAAAATGAGACAGGGTCTTCACACAGTCCCCCAGGCTTGTCCCCCTGGGCACCCTGAACTTGTGAGCAGGATACAACCACCGCCTCTGGAACCACTTGAAAGGCCACCTGTAAAACCTTTTGGAAATTTGGTTCCAAGAGGATGATGGCTCCTGCAGACACCTGAACCACAGTAAGGTTCAAGAACCGGAATATAAAGTCAGTACCCTATCCTGAAGCTATTTAACTAGCAAGTCAAAGTGTCAACCGTTCATTTCTGCACAAGAGTCCCCAGCACGGCCGCCTCCTGTAAAATCACCACTAAGTGCAGGTGATGTCAGCCTTTATGAGAGGCAATTATATCCATATCTCAGCAAGTCTTGTTTGTCACTGCGATTAAACAGCCAGTTCTCATTGTGGGCGGAAGCAGACAGGAAGTGGGTGCCAGCAGGGACAGACGGGAAGGCACAGGAGCAGACACATGAGAGTCGGCCGGCGAGGGGGCAACACGGGAGGACAGCTGCGGGCTGCAGCCCAGAGGCGGGGGGCCGTCCAGGGGCCCTCGTCAGACCCTGAGATGAGAGCGAGCACCACCACTCACACGGTCATCTTCAGGAGCAGACCCATGACTCCCTTGGGGGCACGGAGTCACCTGATGACCCAAGGTGTGCCGACGCCAGGCAGGGGTGGGGTGGAGGGCAGGGCCCAGGCCGCTGCTGAAGGCGGGTAACTCTGCCCCTGAGCAGGTGCGGGGCGTCTGCCCGGCATGGCATCGGCTGAACCGGCAACCCCACCTAGATGCGCTTTCGTCCTCTCCACGCACATGTGCACATGTGCGCACACACACACACACCCTTTTGCCAAGAACTGCTCTTCCGATGCAAGGTCAGATGTTCCATTCTACCTTTGTAAAATACAACTGAAAATCTGATCTTGCAACGTCTCTAATCCCCATGCTGGGACTTACCTGTGGATGAAAACTTAAGGAGTAACCCAACCCATCCTAGAAGCTTCATTCGTCAACAAGATGACACAGACAGAACCTACAGTGTATGGGGTGTGGGGCACATGGCCACTCCTGGGGTGTCACCCCCAACCAGTCAAGACCTGGCCAAGGAAATGTGGCTACAGTGACCTTCAGCATCTCTGCCAGGTATGGCCTGACTAGCGACCCGCTTCAGAGACCCCTGACTCTCAGAGACTCAACCCTGACAAGAGACCAACTCCTCTTCTGAACACGAAGAAGAGGTGCCGCAGTGAGCCAGCTCCCCTTAAACAGTCTCCGGCGCTCCCACGGCATCTCCTCCCAGATCTGTGTGAATGAGCACAGGGCGGAAATGCCCGCAGCAGCCTGCACGCGGGGCTAGGGGCCCGGGAAGAGCGGGCCGCTCCCCCAGCTCGGCCGCCGGGCTCCCGTCCGGCCAGAGGCCTCCGCTCTGCTGGGTCTCCGTCCCCTGCGAGCACAGCCCTCGAGTTCTCGTGGAGACAACGTGCAGCTCCGACGCGCGAGCCTGGCCTGGGCACAGGCCGTGCTGAGGGCACACGCGCAGTTAAGAAGACGAAATTATTTTCACAGTGTGAACTGTCAGCTGACCTTATCCCAAAAGAAATGCAAGTTTACAGAATCTGGGTGATGGATATATGTGGCCGTTCACAGTAAAATCCATTCAACAATCCTGAACCTTTAACAATGTTTCCAATAAAATAATAAAAAAAGGTGTAACTGCACACCACTTGTTTACCCTAAAGTACAATATAGTTTAAAATAGAATTTATATTCTTCATTTCAAGCTGAAATACCTCTTACCCACTCAAATAATGTTTTAATCATCTTGATCTCAAAGCTAGACTATGAAACAGAAGTTAACGGATCTGAATCAGCAACAGGAAATGGCTTTGTATAAATTGCCGGGAAAATGTTCCCAAGACAGACAGATTCCCATCATGAATGTACAGCACATGAAGGTGAAGGCTAATTCTTAATAGGACTGCTATTTGTTCTTTTCAAAGATGGATAAATTGATACATAAACCTTGTAGAGACTGTGGCAAAAATCACTAGCCCAGGTGGGACCATCTATAAACTCTCTCTACTCCTCCTCTCTGAAATCCATCCACAAGTAAAAAGTATAAGTTGCTTAACCTAAAGACTTTTCGATACATTTATATACAAATGAGAGGGATTCTATAATTAAAGCGTGTGTAAACAAGATGCTATTGTGACTCGTTTGATCTGTGCTGGCTGAGGCTTCTCAACTCTAAGACTGATTAGAGTGCCAGGATCTAGATATGGGTTAATCAAACAAGGTTCCTGTTTTTTCATTCTTAGGCTTGTTGATTTTAATTCTGGCCACACCTACCTTGACTCATAAATCTGTGAAGTAGCTTCATTTTAATATAATTAGAATTGCCAAGGATGGTCCTATTTCTTAAAATGGGGATGAAAGTTATGAATTTTATTTAATGATGACACTTTTTTTGGAAATCATGAAATGTCGATTTCTTTCAGAACCTGTAAATGAGAAAGTGGTTTTTTCAGCATCAGTATCTGTTACTGTCAGATCCCCGGGAGCCCTCAACACGCAGAGTCCCCCTGTGCAGGGCACAGACCAGGCCATGGATGCCCAGGGATGGCTGGCTCTGAGCGTGCGTCTCTGGAATTCCAAAACACCACACTGTCCCTGGGGAGCCAGGCCCTCCTGCTCTCAGGCCTTACTCTCCAGGGCAGTTTAGCACCTGGGGTTGCTGGACTAACACGTCTCGTCAAGGAATCTTAAACATGACATCATTTGGGAAGACCTTTAGAAGTCTTTGAGACAAGATGTTTCTGAAATTTTCCCTGTTCCACGAACAAAGACAGGGGTCCTTTGCGCCGAGGTCTACGTGACCCCCTGAGCTGAGGTGTGTTTGGCATTTAGGGGTGAGATGACCCCGCGGTCTCCATGCAGACCCAGTGAGCTCCTGGAGGGGTTTGTACTACTGCATTTACCCAACGGTCTCATGCATTTTTGTTGGATGTTTCTGGCATGTTTTCCAAATGCCATTTATTTTTTTCCCTGATTGAAAAAGTTTGTATGTACTTGTTTCAATACATGGAAAATACAGAAGTCTACAGAAGAAAATAAACATAACCAAAAATAAGTATTACTAACATTTTGGTATACTGTTTATTGCATTATCAAGATCTATTTCTGAGTTCCAACACAAACTTCTTCTGAATCCCAGTGCAAAAACATAAAATAGAATGAAATTTGATCTATCTGGTTCCAAAACTGCAAAACAAGACTTTGGATAAAGATGGATACCTTCACAGCCTTCTAAGTTAGCTGCAGGTATTTGCAGAGAGCTAGAAGGTTATACGCCAAAATGACAGTATTGAAAAAACAATTATTTTTACAAAACTTGCCTTGTATTCTTAAGAAGGGGAGGCTAGATAGGTTAGACGAAAGAAAGTTTCAGGTTCTTTTACATCACCTTTCACCCACTGTCTCATAGTTTTTAAAAGTGTAGCCTTCTGTACTTTTTAATGCAATGTTCTTAAAGTATATCCAAGGGCTACAATCACAAAAAGCTTCATTTTGTTTACAACTAAGAAGAACACATGTAAATGATCTAAATGTTTCACTGCTGTGCAAAATATTAAATTGGACTTTTGGGGGCCATGCTATAAATCAAAATGTAGATGTTTAAGTATGCAACATTTTTAACTGTCACAAACAAAAGCAGTAACACAGCGGAGTCAGCCTCTGTGTTAGCAAGGGAACTCACGTTTGCTTTCTTTTGTAAACGGTAAAGTTTCTTTTTGAACCACATCAATGAACAAGGGAGCCAGATCTGGTTTCCCAGAGGCATCACTGCGGACAGAAATAGTCCTGAGTGCAGGAAATCGGTGAGCACCTAAACAGGCACCGCGGGCTCCGGGACGAACACCCTGTCACCAACACACTCCTTCATGTCTCGCCACGGAAATGCCAGATATCAGCAAGGTAAGGTACCACCGAAGTAAAAGGTAACGATTTGTTCACAGAAAAATCATGCTACTTATGTGTACATTAAATAACGTACGTGAGCCAAACTGAAACGTAACGTGCGCATAAATCCTGAGACTGGAGCCTGAATCCCCTCGAGCAACGCCTGCTGCTCCGCAACAGCGTCCCTCTAGCATCTCTCTCCTGCTCTTTCTTCAGTGGACAGAATTCATGGGTGGGAGTCACAGGCTGCCCAGGGCGGGGGTAAGCAGAGTCTGAAGCAGCAGGAACCACGCCCTCTGAGGACAGCACTCAGGAACGAGCCAGCACACCCGCTGAAGGGCGCGATCATACAGACTGGCAGTGACGTCAGTCCAGTAGTGCTTCTGGGGGGTCTGAACACCAGTTCTGCTCACCAACAGATCCTCCCACAGGCCGTCACTCGCATGGTGGGTGGGAAGAGGGAGGAGGCACGCGGAAGACACTCCAGAAAGGAGAGAACACCATGCGTTTTCTGTCCACCGTGCAGCCCACTGGCCGGCATCCTCGTTTTCAATAATTAAAACGATGACTGTGAGGGCGCCCCCTCTGGACTGTGCCCGACAGCCCGCACACACCGCTGACCGTGGCCAGCAGGAGGCACGGTGTGAGCCGAGACGCAGCTGCATGAGCACGCTGACCCGCCGCCCCCCAGGCAGCCCTCCCAGGAGGCCTTGCTCACTCGGACAAGCAGACGCAGATACTTAGAGACCAGGACGCACTGGTTCCTACCTCCACATAGTCCTTGGCATGGCCCCAATCTCGTTTGGCATCCAGATTTCCCAAACTGAAACATTCCAGTTGTCCAAGGTGAATCTTAGCTACTGAGCGGCTAATTTTCCGAGTAACAAAATTAGCTCCTAAAAGAGACAAAAGATGTATTATCAGTTGAGTGATTTTGACAATAACAGTTTCGTGAACCAAACACAATCTTGAGCCTCTGGCATTTCTTCCATCCCCTCCCCCCTCTAAAGAAATAACAAAAGGAAACGACGGAGACCACGGCTGTCACTGAGGCAAGCCCAGGAGCCCCACTGGAGCATCACGCCGGCTCCACGGCCACGGCGAACATTTGGGGGCCATCTTGGCATCCCCCACATGCTGCAACATGCAAGCAGGCCCCAGGCCAGAGAGAGCTCTAAGGCCAGTCTTCACACAGAAAATTCAACTGGGTTGAGCAAAGGGAAATGCCAGAATCTGTAATAAGACCACCCTCATTTTTTAAGAACATAAACATCATGTATTCCTATTAATAAAACTATTTCAGGGTTCATGGGGAGAGAGAGAGGAGACTAACCTGCCTCCCAGGTGGGAGCACAGGAAACAAACAACAAATGCATGTGGCTGCTGGAAGGGGGGTGGTCCATCCTTCTTTATCTAAAGAAGGTGGAGTGCCAAAGAATTGATGCTCTTGAATTGTGGTGTTGGAGAAGATCCTTGAGAGCCCCTTGGACAGCAAGGAGATCAAACCAGTCAATCCTAAAAGAAATCAACCCTGAATATTCTTTGGAAGAACTGATGATGAAGCTGAAGCTCCAATACTTTGGCCACCTGATGTAAAGAGCCAGCTCATTGGAAAAGTTCCTGATGGTGGGAAAGACTGAGGGCAGGAGAAGGGGGCGACAGAGGATGAGATAGTTGGATGGCATCACTGACTCAATGGACAGGAACTTGGGCAAACTCCGGGAGACGGTGAAGGACGGGGAAGCCTGGTGAGCTGCAGGCCACGGGGTCGCAGAGTCAGACACGACTGAGTGACTGAACCTCAACAACGGTGGCTATCCAGGGCTGAGTCTGAACTTCCAAGACTCTCTGTACTGACTACAGTGTCACCTTCTAGAGCCACCCACGTGTTATCTGCAGGACAGCATTTCTGAATTCACTATAAATATTTTGAAATGATCGGATGAAAGGTATCATACCCGAAAGGAGTGAAACTGTTTTAATGTTCTTTGGTCTTTAATGAAAGCCTCTATCCACTATTAAAAGATCACAAAGAAGGAGAAAATTAAAAGGCACTTCTGAGGCAGCTTTATCTATGCCCCTGCATCTAAGTAAGGTTATCACAAAGCTACCAAAATCTCAAGGTAATTAACAGGCACGTGAGCTGGTCAATGGTGGCGTCACACAGTTTAGACAGATTGCCATCATAATTTATCACATTTCAGTAACTTTAGCTTTGTTCTTCTGCAGAAGAAACAGGGAGGTGAGTGTTATGACAAAAGCGTGGGCTTACAGACAAACTGACACAGAGATAAGGGGGATTCTTACAAATAGGTTTTCTCAGCTTTGGCAAGAAGAGCCCAGCACACGCTCAAACAACAGCAGACTCACTGCACAAACTTGGCAGACGCATTTATACCAATGCCCTGCCACGAGTGGCAGTGAGAGTCTGAATTTTCAGCCTCTCTTGGCTGTTAGTAGAGTGCTTTAAGAAATCCAGCTTCAACTTTGCAAGGCACTTTATAATATAGTATAATAAAGAGCTCCTCCCAAAAAGAGCCTTTGAATACAAAGTATTTATCAGGCATGATCCTTTTCAATCTACTACCAATTAGCAACTTTTAATTTACTATTAATTTAAACTGACAATTAAACTTAGGCTTGATGTCTATCTTTGTATGTTAGTGTCAGGACCATGCTATCATCCTGAAGTTCCCTGGATAAATTTGTGATGTCAACTCACCTATGTTACATGAGCTAGTACTTCCTTCTTGTGGCCAAATGGACAAGGACACACTGCATTTCTGTATCCATTAATCAGCACACGACCACTGGACTGTTCCCATCTCTTGGCTGTTGTGAACGGTCATCCAGTGAACGCGGGTGCACACCTTTCTGTGTGGGGATCAAGTGTGCATTTCTCCTGGAATTACTGGGTCCCAGGTCAGCTCCATGGAGCCTCCCTGGCGGCTGAGCACTAAAGACTGCCTGCAATGCATGAGACGCAGGTTCACTCCCTGGGTCGGGAAGATCCCCTGGATAAGGAGATAGAACTCTTGCCTGGGAAATCCCATGGACAGAGGAGCCTGGTGGGCCACAGTCCATGAGGTCACAGAGAGTCGGACACAGCTGAGCGGCTGAGCACGCACGCAACGTGCTTCATTTCCACTCATTACACAAGCTTCTTGTTTTTTGGAAAGAACTATACAAAATCACTTCACCTGAGGGCTGAGGCCTTGGCGGACACCCTGTCCAGCCAGGCTCGGCATGTAGATGAAGCAGGGGGCGCCCAGGGCCCGAGCTGGGCCGCCCCCCGCTACTGCACGTGCTGCGGGCACCAGCCCACCCCCGGCGCAGGAGGCGTCCCCCGGGATGGGTTAGGGTGTGGTGTGTGGCACAGCACACAGGGAATGGAGCACCTGTGAGCATGCACATACGCGCTTGATTTCCAGTAGCCTTAAGCCGCAAGACCTCAGCCAGGATGAAGGCCAAGAGATGGAAAGTCGGCCCAGGGAACCGACCGGAGGCTGCTGGCCACGGGCTCTGCCTCCCAGACCACGGGGCACTCTGAACACTGGCAGGACAGGCACAGCTGCCTGGCCAAGCCTCGGGCACCCACCCGGGGGACCCGGCACGGCAGACCGTGAACCATCACAGGCACAGAAGGAATCAGGATCGTCAGGTCTTAGTTTGTAAAACAGGGATCATAACAGGACTTACCGTGCAGGTCTGCTGTTTCAGAAAGCCTAGGTAGACGTGATTAAGGAATTCTCAGTAAGTGTCACCTATTATTACAACTATTACATTACAAAGTTAATGGTACCTGTAATTAAACCTCAATGAGAAGTCCAGATTTCTTAGTTTGTTCATGACTAAGTCGCTTAATTCTCTGACTTTGGAAGTCTGAGAATGAGAATAGATCTAAGTAAACAGCCAGAGGCAGGCAGGCGGACTGCATACCAAAAGCACCAGTGACCATCTCTTACATCGTATGTTGCAGGTTGCTTTTTCATGGTAAATTCACTAGCCAAGGAAAAACAGAATACACACAAAAATGTATACTAATAAGAAGGAAACCAAGCAAAATGGGTTTTAGTCCAAATACTAACTGAGATTGAGATCAGGAGCTTTTCTAGCATTGACAGAATGAAAAGTTCAGAACTTTTACTTTGGCAAATAGCAGACAAGAAAACCACCCCATTAAAAAACGCCAAACTGTGCTGGATGAAATATGATGACGAGTCACTGAATTTCAAAGCTGAGTCTCACACACCGCCTGGGTCACAGGTGGGCCCCGAGGGGTCAGGCTAGGAGTGGGTGGGGTGTCACCTGAGGCCCCGGAAAGAGCTTCAGCTCTGATTTCCAACTGGAGGCCAAGGGCGAGGCTTCCAGAGAGGTCCAGGGAGCAGGGCCACGCGCCCTGGGAGTCACTCGTAACATGTCCCTTTTCTCAGTGTGTGCTAAGTCACTCAGTCATGTCGGACACTGCGCAACCCTGTGGACCATAGCCCGCCAGGCTCCTCCGTCCACGGGACTCTCCAGGCAAGAACACTGGAGTGGGCTGCCATTTCCTCCTCCAGGGGGTCTTCCCGCCCCAGGGACTGAATTGCAGGCACGTTCTTGACTACTGAGCCACTGGTAAGGGTGGTCCTTCATGAGCAGGAGTGCCAAACAGGGCCTCCAGCGGGAATGGGCTGGGGGCGACCAGGTCGGTTTCCTCTCAGGGCCGCTCTGCTGGTTGCTCGACTGCTCTGAATAGCTCCCCGGGCCTCTTTTCAGAGAAGACAGGTCTGTTTATAATTCTGGACTGGAAGGGCTGTGCATATTCCCATCTGTACCAATTTTCCTTCTCATCCTACCTTCTTGAATCTTTCTTCTGGCATACTTTCCTTTCTTCTTAAAATGCATTCCTTAGAAGCTCCTTTAGAGTGGAGAAGCTGTCTGGCTTGACTCCGAGAGTCCTGAGGCCCCAAGTTGAAGGCTGCCCTGTCAGCGCTGGGGGCACTAGCACACGGCCTTCCGGCTCCGCTCTGTCCTGGATGAGAGCGCAGTCAGCAGGGAGGTCCTTCTCCTTGCTCCTCTGGGAGACCAAAGACGCCCTCTCTGTCTTCAGCTCCTGGAGTCGAGTCCAGGCGTCTAAGCGTGGTTTCTGCTCGTGCACACGTGTCTTCCTGTGTCTGAGTAACGCGTGGACCTCTGCGCGTGCTGCCTCCTCTTCACCCTATTTTATTCTTTCTGTTTCCTTCTGGGAGAGAATGCAAGACCTTCCCGTGTTACCTTACAATCTCTTCACTTCTTTTTAAAATAATTTTCCTCCTTCTGCCTTTCTCTGCAATATGCGGGGTAACTTCCTTAGATCCATGTCATTCTCCTCAGCGTCTAGAATTTAAGTCAAACATTTAATTCTTCTTTAAATAACCTCTATATCTAAAGTTCTCTCTGCTCCTTTTGCAGATCTACCTGGGTATTTTTCACATGCTGATTTTGCTCCTTTCATTATGGTTTTTCATTAAACACACCCTGGAGCTCTGTGCTCTGATTGGACGGCTCTCACACGTAGAGCTCACCGGTGACTGATCTCTCTCGTCCCCTCCGCTGACTCTGACTCACTGGCTTCCTTCCGCACTGCTGGCGCTCACAGCTCTCTGTCAGCAAAAATCCGCTGGAAGCCGGGGGACACGGCTGACGCAGACGGTCACCTCCAGAGAGGGTCTGCACAGAGACACCGCCCTGCCGTCTCCTATCACCTCCCCCAGCCCCAGGGGCACAGGGTTCCGTCCCCACTTCCATGGGAAGGCCCAGACTGAGCCCACCCACCCCTGCCAAGAGGCTGGGTGGTGACAGGCCTCCTGGGTCACCACATCCCACTGGGTGGACGGAACCAGGGGGCACCTTGCTGTCCCTCACGGTCCCTGCCTGCCAGCGGGCAGGGCTGCCAGAAAGCCCAGACAGACCTGCAGGACGAAACCCGCTTGCCCTGCACAGCTCAGTACAATGTGAGCAACCACGCCACGCTGGGCATATTTATTTTCACTTTACACATTCAGAAAACTTTGACTTTACTGTTTTATTTTGCATGGAGTATGTCTGTACATTGACTACATGTATATAAAAAATACGTAAAAACCTGAAATTTGTCTATCTTGCTCACACGATTTCTCTGGCTCAAATACACTTATCTGTAATGATTTTTTCATGCACAGGCAAACTCATGAAATTCAAGAGGACCCTGTTTCTCTGGGCCTTCCCCTCCTGCCAGGCCTCACCTCCCATGAGGCCTGATGACCAGGACCCTCTGAGAAGCTGGGGAGCAGGACACTTGGGCTCAGAGGGGAGCCCAAGCCAGACCCCGAGTCCCTGGCTCTTTTCCCGTGTCTGATCCTCACGTGTGTGTGTGCAGACATCCAAGCCTTTCTTCTATTAAACTTTCTAATCTCATCTAACAAAGCAACCACATAACACCCCCCAAGTCAAATACCTTTAAGACAAAACTTGAAGGAAAAGGAGAACTGACAAAATTGACAAAATACACACCTTAAATTTCCAGCATTAAACCGTAAGATGTGAAGATAGCACATTCAGTAAAATTAAAGAACTAGATTATCTGTTAAAATACCTTCTCTCCCACAGTGCATCACTTCAACAAACCTTTTCAAAAATGCAGCAGCGGACACCGTGGGGAGACTGAGCGGCTCTAAGGGAAGAAGCACCAGGGAGCTCCCGGGGCCCCGGACAGCTCTTCTGTCATTCATGAGACAAGTCACCTCTTCTCTGGCCAAGCTCTAAGTGTGGGGGACTGCAGCGGGCCGCCTGCCCGTGCCCGGGGCGGCGTGAGCACACACACAAACCCGTGAGAGCCGCCCCCATCAGCACCAGGCAGGAGGAGAAGCCACCACGGTGCCTCCAACAAAATTCTACCCCACTGCCCAGCACCGCGTCCAAAAGCGCTTGACTGGGAGGCTTTTTGGAATTAGATAAAGCATAGAGACAACTTGGACGACGTTCTTCGGCAAACAGAAATCATTCCAATGTTCCTTGAACCCCTGGCGACCTCCGCCGAGCCCACGTCCCACTCCGCAGGGATCCTGGCCGCCCCGCCGGGCAGGGCCTGGGCCGGGCGCGGTGCAGACGGGGTGGAGAAAGAGGAGACGCGGGAAGGTCACGGCCAGCGGTGCAGACCGCGGAGATCAGAGGGCCCGTACCTCCTGTGCTGCAAGCCCGGCCAAGAGCAACAGCGTCTGACTGCGGGGACCTGGCGGACAAGAGGCCCATTCACGGCGTGAGCTGCCACCTCCGGGCAGCTAGTCATAAATGTGGGCTGAAGAGAGAGGTGCGGGCTGCTCTGCTGTTTGTTGCAGTGCGCGCTGCCCTTGCCGGGGAGCCGGCCCCTCACGTGCCTGCGTGCTCACCCTCCTGTCCTGGGCTGTCCTGGTCACTCAACCCTCGGGGCAGCCGCCCTGGAGACAGTGTTCCCAGGAGGAAGCACGCCTGGGGGCCACACAGGGACTTGCACACCATCCTTTGACGTCCACTCTTTCTATTGAAATGATTTGTTAATGTTAAAAGACGACTGATCTCTGGTGGGCCTGGGTTGCATTCGGGCGCATCCAGGGCGGGGCACCTGCTACATCAGGAAAGCAGTGCTTCTCCCTGGCCAGGCTTACTCATAACCGCGGGGATTCAGGTCCTTCATCTTCCGTCTCGACTCAACCGTCCTGACCACGGAGAAGCAGAGCACGGCCACTTCAGGGAAATGTCACGTTCAAGGCAACTTAGAAAGTCGGCATCTGCTTACAGGCATTCCAGTGCAGAGGCTGCAACGTGAGAAAATCTCCCAAAGGCTGTGCTTCAAATCCTTCATCTGATGGGAAACAGGGACAAGACAAAGGTCCACACGCGGAGGCCACGGCGTCCCCTTCTGGGGTCATCTCCTTCAGTGCTTGGGATCCAGTTCCTGTCCCAGAAAAGTGAGCAAACGTGGGCCCTAGCGAACAACAGCGTGCGAGCGACACCTCCGCGCCGCAGGCCGGGCCCAGAGCGAGGCTGCCGAGCCCCGGGGCGGGGGCCATCCACTCCCGCGGACGTGGCCACTCCAGTCCTCAGCGTCCGTTCCAGGAAGCAAGTTCATGTTCACGACCATCGAACTTAAACAACTAGCAGCATCTGCCTGCGTCTTTCACAGTGAGAGGGGCGTTTACGTGTCATTTTTCCCACGTGGGGTGTTATTAATAGCGCGTGACTGTGCTGGGTCCAGAAGTTCGCTGTTCAGTCACTAAGTCACGTCCGATTCTGTGACCCCGTGGACAGCAGCCCGCCAGGCTCCTCTGTCCTTCAGTATCTCCCAAAGTTTGCTCAGATTCAAGTCCATTGAGTCGGCTGGTCCAGCAGAATAGATGATACTCGTTTTTAAGGATATTTTCAGTTCCTGCCTGATTTTCTTTCGTACAAGGAGACGCCGTGTCTGCAGGCTTAGGAAACACTTCAGCTGAATCGTCCACCGGGACCTCCTGCGTGCGCCGTCCCAGGGCCGTGCGCGCAGATGCACATCCACACTGAGGTTCGCAGCCACGTCCAGCCCGTCTTCCTCCAACAGAAACCTCACAGCTCCCTCTTCCTTAACAAGGTTTGCTTCTTCTGCACAAATCCACTGTTAGGGTTTTAAGACGGACCTGGGGCCGGGCTGAGACGTTGCCTGTGGACTTCACCGCAGCCTCCTCACCGTCGTGTGGGCACAGCGGCTTCCCCTTTTCCACTGCTAAGACGATGCTGAGCACCCACCTTCCTCACCGCCAGGAAGTGCTCTCTGCGGCCGGACTGTGGTCGCACTTCCTAGATTGCGGCCATTGTGGGCTACTTATCCTTCCACACATCCTCTTTGGTGCCTTTGCAGACACTCCGAACTTACCAGATATTCAGCAAGTGTTATTGCAATGATATGCCTATTCTGGCAGAAATAAGCCTTCTTCAACATCCACTTTGGCCCACTCTGGGAGTTTGGATGTGACCCATCGTTTGGGTCCATGCAGACCAT
The DNA here is from genome assembly GCA_015832495.2 of Alces alces. NCBI lineage: Eukaryota > Metazoa > Chordata > Mammalia > Artiodactyla > Cervidae > Alces > Alces alces. The sequence goes on along the minus strand of JADEYB020000019.1, from coordinate 48,230,900 downwards.
GAATGTCTCTGTAACAACACCTGAAGTGTCCATTCAGCCAGGGCTGTAGGAAGACAGCGAAGGGTCTGCTGAGAGATTGAGCCTAAGCTCTAACTTCCTGAATGGACCCAGGATCGGAAGCCCAGGACTCTATCAGCCGGTAACTACCAAGGTCAGAGAAGCAGTTGGGCTGACTTCCGCTGACCCAATGGGAAATGCTGAATGTTCGCAAAGGCTCCTGTCTGAAGTTCTCACTGTCCTGGCACTAAACAGCTTGAGGGAGGAACCACGGGCACCACACCGGGCCCCAGGGCTCAGCTGGTCCCAAGGCTCCAGGGGCAACACGTCCTCCCCCAGGACGGTGCCCCCCACGCACGTGGGGGAGAGGCCCCTCCCCAGCTTCTAGCATCAGTATGGCATCTGAGCCCCACGGGAGTGCTCTCAGGTCCTCAGGCCCCAGACTCACGGGCTTCTTCCTGTTTTAAGAGCACGAAGCCGGTGCCACCCTCACCCCTCCTGGGTCAGACCAGCTGTGCGTCTCGGCTTCCAGCGACGAGCGCCGCCAGCCCCACCCAGCATCTGTGTGCAGGCTAAGCCTGTACCGCGTACTGGGCGCGTGGGCGAGTGTCTCACCAGCCGGATAGGACGTCAGGGCTCCGGCAAAGCCCCCGGCGCCCCTCGCCCTCAGGCCAGGGCCGCAGCCTCAGGAGCCGAGCTGTGCCGTGGGCTCTCCGCGCCCCTCACAGGCGGGTGGGCGGACAGCTGCCACGAGGCCTCAGAACCGCGGACGCCCAGGCCAGAGGCCTCCACCGAGCCCGAGTCGCGTTGGCTGGCTGCTCGCAAGGCTCCACTTCCTCTGCCTGCTCCCTGCGGCTCCGTTTGCACCTTCCTGTTCTTTCTTTACCACCAGTATTTTCTATAGAAAGAGTTCTCCTCTGCAAAAGATGAGCACAGGAGAGTAACATGGCTTTAAAGCCTTTCTCTAGAAGAATCGTTTCTGCTCAGAGTTTGGTCTCTAACCGAACTCTGGAAATTGAAAATAAACAACAAGTACAGGACACTTCCCACCAGTATGGGGTGCCTGGTATTCTGGAAATTACTGACACTTCACCACACCTCGTCTACCTTAATCACCCCTTAGCCAGGTCTGAAAGCTGAACTTCTCTAACTTCTTCAGGAAAGACAAGTTGTCACCTCTCCCTTCATGAGTCTCCCCCATTCCTTCATGATTATCACATTTGAATGTGAGGTGGCCACAGATGGGCACCCCTTCTCCAGATGCACGCTCAGCAGGAGTGGTGTAACATGCGCTAATGACCCTACTTACAGGACTTCCTCCCAAGCTCACAGGCCCTTAAGTGAAGCCAGTCATCATCCCATCTCACAGGTGAGAAAACCAAGGCTCAGAGAGATGACAGGACTTGCCAAAGTTGCTCCTGCCATAAATGGAGGAGGCTGGCTTGGATCTAAGCAGTTGATGACTCCTGGGTCCTCACCTGAATGTAAACAAATGAAAAGGGGGAGCAAAGCCCCATGATAAACAGGAGAAAAAAAAAAGCTTTGGCTCAAAGTAAATTTTGGGGAAAATGCCATTTGAAAAAAATTTGCAATGTATCTTATAATAAAATTTAAACAATAATTGTACATTTTTTTCCCCCTTAGTATCACCAAAATGTATAGCGGGCTTTTTTTTTTTTTTCTGGTTTGTAATTTCTTTGACAAAACATTTTGCACTTCACAGGACCATTAATGAAAATATGTGAACCATTTTTAAAAATGCTTAAAGGTTTCATTTACTTTCCCAAGGGTCTCACACAGGCCTTTGGTGTTTACCCATAATCCTTCCATATTCATCATCATCTGCTTTTGGCTTTCCTAATTCAAACATTCGCTGGCTTAAGTTCCAGAATCTCACTTGCAAATGGCTTTTCCTGCGGTTCCAGCGATTCTCCAGGACCGCCTCCCTCTCTTCTCCCCGCAGCGCACGGACGCCTCGGCCGCTCTAAGCCACCTGTAAGCATCGCGATCCGTCCTCAGTGTTCGGCTCAAACACCTCTGGCTGGCAGCCCCGCGGGATGTGCGCTGCTCAGGCCACCCCTGCTCCGAGGGCTGCTCCCTCAGACGGGGACACTCGAGTCCAGCCTCCAGGGCTCAGCGGGGAAGCACAGGAGGAGGGAGGAGCAGAGGGGGGGAGGGAGGCACACGGGCTCTCAGGGCGCCGGGACTGCGGTCACCTGTGTCACACCCGCGCCCTGCGTCTCCACTACACAGACCCCGCGGGCACGCAGGGCTCACCATCCGCTCGCTGGTCCTCATGAGACAGCCTGAGCTGGACGTGGTCCCCAACACGGAAGAGGACTGAGGGCTGCCCGAGCCCCTGCCACATGGCCCCGGCCCACGCCTGGCTCTGCACAGCCTGCAGCCCCGCGGACGCTGCCCGTTTATGGGTGGGAGCCGTGCTACTGAGACCCAAGAGTCGTCAGTTTGGTTTCAAATGTAAATGCCACAGAAATCGCAAAACATTAAAAAAAAAATCAGTGTTAACAATGCTGGAAGTGTCCTCTCAGGAGGTGGGAAGGGACTTGACTTTCTTGAGTGGTAATAACCACTCGCTGAGACCAAGCCTCACTTCAGGAGTCCTTCATGGGCTTCACTGACGGCTCGGTGGAGCCTGCCAGTGCAGGGGACACAGGCTCAGGCCCTGGTCCTGAAGACCCCGTGCACCGCAGGGCAGCTGGGCCCGCGCGCCGCGACGTCTAAGTCCCTGGTCCTGAAGACCCCGCGCACTGCAGGGCAGCTGGGCCCGAGCACCAGGATGTCTCAGCCCCTGGTCCTGAAGACCCCGCGCACCAGGATGTCTCAGCCCCTGGTCCTGAAGACCCCGCGCACCGCGGGGCAGCTGGGCCTGCGTGCCGCGACGTCTAAGTCCCTGGTCCTGAAGACCCCGCACACCGCGGGGCAGCTGGGCCCGAGTGCCACAATTTCCGGGCTTGTGCCCCGGAGCCCGGGGGCTGCAGCTGCTGAGACCCACACACCCTGAAGCCCGCGCTCCACAGTCAGAGCAGCCCCCACAGTGAGAGGCGCGCAGACCGCAACTAAAGAGAAGGCCACACAGCAACGCAGCCGGCACAGCCAGAAGTAAAGGAACCAGCAACATTCTAAAATCTTAAAAAGAAAAAACAGCCCATCGTGTCCGATCAGTTACACCTCATCCTCTGCAGAGAAGAACAGGCCAAGTGTCACAGTCCACAGGGGTGACAGGGGGCCGGAGGACGTCACTTCCTGCCCAGTCAGAGGCCACCAGAAGCCTGGTCGGGCCACAGTGAGCAGCCAGGGACCTCATCATAAACGCAGGTAAAATGGGTCTGCGTTGAGCCTGCAGGACTGGACTGGGCTCTCGTGTGGGCTTACTCACACCCCAATTTCACAACAGGTGGCTGCATTGTTTTCAGTAATTCAGGCTGTGATGCTCACCCAAAACCACAGAGCACTCTTAATGTATAGCAATACAAATACATAGTTGGCTGATTTGATATTGGTTTCCATGTTTCTTAGTATGTCTATAGCACTGAGATTTAAATTTACCAGCCAGATTGACAAATACTAACTTAAGTCATTTTTTTTAAAGATTATCTTATTTACAAATAGACATCCACATACAGAAAGGGGAATGCTTCCTACCCATCAGGATTAAATACAAACCAGTTCCAACTATTTAATGTATACCATGCATCCTCTTATCCCCTAGAGCATTAAATAGCTGTGAGTTTGAATCATTTCAAAGGAAAACTCTCATACTTCGGGAACATCTCCAGAAATGTTACTGTGGTCCTGTGCACTGAGGGATGGGCTTGGACATGGATCCACAGTTTATTCCCAAAGAAAAGCTGTGGTCCAGCTCTAATTTACAACCAAAGATACAAATGCTCGTGTACTTTAGAGGTGGAGGGAGGGCAATGGAGCCACGCTGGACAGTGGGCCCCTCTGCAGGGAGAGCTCATCCCCAGCTGATCAGAAGAGCCGTGAAGACGCTGACTGCTCTGTCCTCAGGCTCCCCTGACTCAGGCCTGACCTCCAGGAGACCTAAGGCCTAAACAGTCTCACAGGGAACTATTTAAATCAGATTTCTTTTCTCCTGTGTTTAGGTGAACATTTGCTAAGCTCTAGGAAGGATTTACCACAAAGTAAAAGTGATACATAAAGAAAAAGATGCTGGCCTTAGAGAAGACATTTGTCTAGATTTGGTGACAACCTCTGGGGCTGTCACCCTCAGCATGACTGACACAGCTGAGGGACTCTCGTCCATGGGGCACCTGTGCTTGTGGGCTGTGTAGGAGCATCCCTGCCCTCAGCACCCCACCCTCCAGGGGTGAGAACCAAAAACGTCTTCAGGTGGATCACATGTCCTCTGGGGGCAGGTCACATTTTCCCCACCTTGCTCCCCACCCCAGTGGAGAACCTTTAGTCTGAAGAGTTAATCTTATATTTACAGCAATGAATAAAGAACAATCTTTAGAAAAATAAAGGGGGAAACTGTCGAAAATTTTACCATGATTTGAGTGGTTAATTCTTGCAATTATAGTTTTAAAAAATCTGAGGATTAACTTATGTTAATATAGTTAGACATACTTGGCAAAAAAAAAAAAAAAAAAGCTCAAGTCTAAACCTTAAAACCACAAGTTCATGAACCTTCCAGAGTCTCCCAGTCAGGTGAATACTGTGTTTAGACTGATACGTATGGTTTCTTACGAAGCCCATGTTTAGAGGCATGTGCTATAGCATCTAAACAAGCCTCTACTCCTCAGCAGTCGCTGGACACCATGCATTTTCGGAGTCGAACTGCTAATCATGGGTGTATTTAAGGTGCTTTACTGCTGCACACTGTCACGTGGGATTGTAACGTATTTTGTATAAGCTCTGCTGTTTCTCCTGGCCAGCTCTTGGTCATACTCAAGGTCAGCTTTTTACTTTAAATCACATTTGTATTTTACTGCCATAAAACTAATGTTTCATTATGATCATTTCTGCTAAACATCTGAAAGGCACACTGCATTTAACCAGAAGAATTCACGTCTTTCACCAAAGACATGAGCCATTGCTCCGTTCCATCGTGAAGCCCACCTCTGCTCCTGAGGCTGACCTGCTCCCATGCCAACTCCAAAGCATCACCACGTGCAATTTCCATAGGCACAAGCAACGTGTAGGTCGACCCTCCATCCCCAGGGCTGTGCCAGCCTCGCGCGGACATCAGTCAGCGCCGAGACCGCGGACGCCTCACACTCGTGGTACTTCCACTTCTTCACTGATGAGACAAATGGGAGGAAAAGACTCCACTCCTTCTCCTCACAGATTCTGAGCACCTCTGGGGAGGGCACACACAGGTAGGCAGCCACTGGTCGTCCCCTAAAACCGCTTTCAGAGAAAGAGGATCACCTCATGGGCTACTATGTACTTTTAAATTAAGAAATCTTAAAAAATAGAAGTGTGTATGAATTACTACATACACAGAAAGTAATGTGTAAGTTTAACAAGTCTGTCAAAATATCTCTACAAGTATCTTTAGAGTATTAACTGAACATGTCGGCTGCAGCAAAAACAGCTCATGGGTACAATGACCTTCCTAGTAGGCATGCTTTCAATGTTCTAATCTATAGAACAGTCTCATATTTTATCATGATAACCAATATATTAGAAAAGAAGCTACTTTCTTTTCACAAGCTACTTTAAAGTAATTTTAAAACTTCTCAGAATTTTTCACATAATCTAACTGCTATAGCTAACAGCTCCGTGATGTCAGTCTCTAACTGATCAGCTTTCCAAAGAAACAGCAACGGAAACAAAAAGGTTCTTTGCACATGACATTCTCCTCACAGAAATGTAAGTTTTAGACAGAGAATATGTAAACCTGTATCTTCAGAAGAAAGGTGGCACCGCTGCCACATTCTGTTCTGCAAACAGAACACCGCATGTATTCACGCACATGTAGAAACATGTAAGTAAAACAGATGAAGAAGCTCAAGTTTAGAGAAACAAAAGAGAAGTAAAAGGTTTTCAGGTGCATGTCCAGATTTGTGCAATTTCTCCACGAGGCAAAGCAACTCTTAATTTAAAAAGAATAGTCCATTTTTTTACTTTAAAGAGCTGAGTGCTTATGAGTAAAAGCACTCTGTTGATATCTATGAACATCATTATATAATACGAACACACGATGATACATTTTCATCCCTTTATGGACATACAATGCTAGATAGTAAATTATCAATCACTGTTACTTTGCTGTAAATGCTACTCAAGGGCCTCTGCTTTCTTAAAAGCAAACCTGGAGCATGAGCCACCTGCATCTCTGAAGAGTGAGCAGGGGGCTGGCCGGGCAGACAGGCCGCCTCTGATCACGGGTGTCTCCACCAGATCGGGGGCTCTGAGCGGCCACTTCTCACCAACATCTCCCAAGAGCGAGCTGGGGGCTAGCTGGGCAAACAGGCTGCCCCTGGTCACGGGTGTCTCCACCAGATCGGGGACTCTGAGCGGTCACTTCTGGGCCAATCGGAACCACCCCAACCACCTTCAGAGCTACTGTGAGCTCACCACATGATGAAGTAAGCATCCTTCCAGAGAACCACCAGGACTGCAAGGGAGCAAAGACATGCAGTGCAGGTGAAGCCAGCGGCCGCATGCCCGGCAGGACCAGCTGGGACCAGCCCCGACGTCAGGTCGCCTGGGGGCCTCTCGGTACCCAGCTGACAGCATGCTGCAGGAATCCTGCTCCAGGTGGGTTAACCACTGACTCATGCGACACTCATGTTTGTTGGAAGCCTTTCTATGAAACTACCTTGCTGCCTTGGGAGAAGCCCATATTATACACAGTTGAATGTTTCTTACTTTTGAGGCTTCAGCTGTTCCCGGGGGGGTGGAAAGTGGGGGAACAGCAGATGTTTTGTTAAAGGGTCATATAGTCAACTCTCAGGGCTTTGCAGGCCCCAGGCCTCCACTGTGGATGCAGCCACCGATAATGTGTGATTCCTGGGCATGGCAGGGCTCCTGTGATCCTTCACTTACAAACCCAAGCAGGTGGGCAGGATGGGGCGCACCAGCCAGAGCTGACCAACCTCTGGTCCAGAATATCTCTATAACGAAAATACCTCTTTCTTACTTCTTAAAAGTCCGAGATTCTCATGGAATGCTATGCAAGCAGTCAAAAAGGGCCTTGTCAGTTAGCTTCTGTTAGAGAAAAAGCAGAAAGTAGCCTCCGCTTCGGCTCTACTTAATACGGCCTTTGTGATGCTGTACCTTCGCTGACACTGAGATTTACCACTGCACCAGCGAAATAAAAGTGGCCCAGAGATGACAGGGCGGAAGGACTGAGGGACAGACAGGTGCTCAAGCTGCTTAAGAAAATAAACTCGAAGCACTAGAGTATCGCAGGCATACGAGCGACAGGCGATTAAAGAGGAGCTCTGTGTGTTTACTGAGGTATACCAGAGAGGATCTTCTAAATCCTTTCCTACCAACAACTATGCACAGAATAAATAAGCTAGAAGGATGTACTGTACAGCGCAAGGAATAGAACCAAGGTTTTACAGTAACTGCAAATGGAGAACAGCCTTTAAACACACACACACAGATTCTTTTCCCATATAAATTATCACAAAATGAGTGACTGTGTGCCATATAGCAGGTCCTTCTTGTTAATCCACTCTTTGTGTAGTAGGGTATATGTGATCTTCCTAAATTCATGATTCATTCCTCCCCCAGCCTTTCTCCATTGGTAACCACAGTTTGTTTTCTATGTCTGTAAGTCTGTTGCTGTTCTGTAAATAAGTTCACTTGTAACATTTAAAGATTCTGCATCTAAGTGACATCATATGGAGTTTGTCTTTGACTCACTTCACTCTGGGATCATCTCCAGGCCCATCCGTGTTGCTGCGAATGGCATGATTTTGTTCCTTCTTACAGCGGAGTAATATTCCATTGCATGTATCTACCACATCGTCTCTATCCATGCTTTCTGTGTGTGTACACATACATATATATATATTCAGTTACATTATATATAAATCACTTAATTGTACACCTGAAACCAATACAACATTATGAATCAACCATACCTTAATAAAAAAATAAATACATTTAAAAAAATAAACATTCCTTTTAAAAATAAAATTTTTTAAACAGTCACTAACATCCATGAAGACAAACAGTTCTCACTAGGAGGCATGCACATAGAGGACTGAGGTGGGATTTATATTTAAATGTAAAGCTACTTATTCTACAACTAAGAATGTTTTTCCCTATCCTAACCTAACCCCCAACAATTGAGTTTTCTTTTTTCGCCAGTGGAAAAGTTGAGGGGGGAAGCACAGAAGACAAGACGTATTGACATGTTTGTGACTGGGAGGCTGGACGGTTGGTCCCCAGCACCCCAACCCGCTCCAGAGGCGGGGACGGCCAGGCGCCCCCTCTCCTGGCTACTCAGGACGCCCCACACCGCGGCACTGAGCCTGTTCACTGGCTCTTCTTTTAGCATCAGCGGCGGCAGCCGGGTTCTTATGCTACAGCAGTCCATCGTGGGAATTTTTAACTTAAGCAATTATAAAATTAAAATGTATTGCCACTAAACATACCAGTATAAATGTCACTTTAATCTTTCCTCATGACTTGCTGGTTTAATTACGTGGCTATACAGTCACATAAAATTTCATTGACCAAGTTATAAGCATTACTAATTTTTGGACATGAAACAACTTACAACACTGGATTTCTCATTCATTTGCAAGCTAAAAGCCTAAATGATAGTGAAATTTAATAAAACTTCTTAGAACTAGATTAAACAGATGACTTTCACTTTGTAGGTGTACATGTTTTGTTAAAGATTTCTCATGCCTTAGTAAACCAGAAATAATGAAAGGAGTACACATTTTCTTATTTAAAACCTAATATTTGGAAGAGGAGACTTGGCATGTTGCTCACAGTCTCAAAGACAACCACAAAAAGGCAACAAGCCAATGCAAACAAATATGATTTTCTGAAAAAGAAAATGATTCTAAAGACAAGCAGTGATTTAAATGTACCTTAAGACACACTCCAGAAGCATAGAAATGTCTGGGTGCTTGTTAAATGGAATGTAAAGCAGGAACATTGAGTGCACAACTGATTCAAAGTGAGAAAGGGGAGACCACAGGTGGAGGCTTCAGAGAGACAGTGATGCAGGGAAGAAGCCCTGGTTCCCTCCCGGCCCCTCGTGTTCCAAGGCCGCCGCCCGACTCTCGGGTTCACACATGCATGGTGAGCCCTTCCAATGGAAATGGTAAACCCGGGACACTGCTCAGCTCCATGCTGAACAAAACCCCTAACAAAGCTAATAGGTAATTAAAGCTAGATTTGCATGTCTTCATCTACCGCTTCTGACACTCGCATCATTAAAAACAGATGTGAAACGGCCCCAGTCTGCACGGCACATGTGTAGAGCCCATGCACGCATGTGCTTACACATGCACACACACACACACACACACACACACACACACACACACCACACACCACACACGTCCCTGAGTGGAGCCAGGCGCTCTCCTCCCATCGGCACCTGTACTGACCTCTCCGGGGGCTCTCGTGGTTGAAGAGGATGCCGTTCACTGCAAACAGGTTGTACGCCTCCCGGAAATTCACCACAATCCAGTAGGCATAGAGCTTTGCTGCCCCTGTGGGAATAAATTTTTAAAAGCAACTCAAAGAGTGTCTTACTGTAAAACAGATTTTCACTCAAACATGTAACAACTTGCAAAATTTACAGTTCACAATGTATCAGGATAGGGAAGAAATGAATCAAAAGCCAAGGACAAAATAAAGGTTCCTTTGCCAGTTAGTCATGAAACGAGGAAGCACTTAAGAGCTTCTTCCTTCTGTAACAGCCACAGCCCCTTCCTTCACCAGCTAACTCACGTGCAGTGTGTGCCGCACAGCAAACTGACCTTTCCTGGGCCTCACCCCCTTTTCCTTTGTTTCAAGGAATCAGTGACTGAAAAACGTGGATCTTGGTATTCTAGCTGCTTTAAAGTTTATCACTAAAGTCTTCTGTGAATATTCTTTTCATAAATATATTAGACACAATAGATTTGTCTATCTGTTTTAGGGTTTCCCTGGTGGCTCAGATGGCAAAGAATTCACCTGCAATGTAGGAGATCCAGATTCGATCCCTGGGTCAGGAAGACCCCCTGGAGAAGAGAAAGGTGACCCACTCCAGTATTCTTGCCTGGAGAATCCCATGGAACCTGACAGACTACAGTCCACGGGGTCACAAAGAGTCAGACACGACTCAGCGACTAACACTTTCACTTAAGGGTTTGAGCTCCGGGAGAATTTAAACTGGGAAATGGAATAAACACCAGAGATATCATTTTAGCACGACCCACACAGTCCAGTACAAAGAATCCTGCGGGAAGCAACTTCCGTCTCAGCGCTTTGTCTGGAGGGGGCAGTGAGACAGCGATTCCACCCCAGAGGTAACGGCAGCAGGACCCTGCCTGCACACGGCGTCTGCCTGGCAAGTCACGCCCCTTGGTCCGTCTGCCCAGCCACCGCCCACCACCTGACGCCAGCCCCCGGGCAGGACTGGGCCGCGCGTTCTCACCGTAAGGAGAGCGCGGGTAGAAAGGCGTGGTCTCCTTCTGGGGTATCTCCTGCACCTTCCCGTAGAGCTCACTTGTCGAGGCTTGGTAGAACCGCACCGAGTTGATAAGGCCACAGGTCTTCACCGCGTCCAGGAGCCGCAAGGTGCCCACGCCATCCACGTCAGCCGTGTACTCCGCCAGGTCAAACGAGATCTGGAAACAGCAGGTGCCGACGCAGCCACGTTAGTGCAGACCCGCAGCAAAGACCCTCAGAGGTGACAGGCTGCAGCTGCTACTCGGAAGGGTTCCGTGTGTGGGAAAATGTTATTTTCCAGCAGCAGAGTAAGAGCTTGGATGTCATCTGTTTCTAACGTCTTGTGGATGGAAAAATACCTTAAGAAAGCGGTATCAATTCCCTGTGGTGACACAGGGAACACCTGGACCACACGCACCACCTCCTAACTCCAGGCTCAGGTCCCTGGGGCTGGGCTCCTCAGAACGCAAGCCTCTGCCCCGAAGGACCACTGGGCGCCGGGCATCCTGGAAGGGTTCAGTGGGCCAAGCTCCGGGTGGGGGGTGGCGAGGAACCCACATTTCCAATGAGCCCCATTTAATTTTTATGCACAGACAAGTTTGGGAACATGGGAAAGAACTGTTTTAGCTTCTATTTTTAATTAAGCTACAAGCATGACTTTTTAGTACCTTCTATACATAATAATATAGGCTTCCCAGGTGGCTCAGTGGTAAAAGAACCCTATTGCCAGTGCAAGAGATGTGCGTTCAATCCCTGGGTTGGGAAGATCCTCTGGAGAAGGAAACGGCAGGCCTCTCCAGCATTCTTGCCTGGAGGATTCCATGGATAGAGCAGCCTGGAGGGCTACAGTCCGTGGGGTTGCAAAGAGTCAGTCATGGTTTAACAACTAAACAACAACCACACATCTTTAATTATGAGACACGCTGACCGCAGCGCGGTGCTGACGCGTGTGGAGCTGACGGGCTTCGGAGAAGAGGGTGTTAGGGATCGCTCAGCACCCTGCGGCTCTCACATGCTTTATTTAAAAATAAACGTGACCGACGTGCTATTTTCTTCAATTAACTGTAAATACAATAAATAAATTAACCTAATATTAAAATCTCCTAAACTAATAAAAACCATCGTCTGCAAATCGCTGTCCCGGTGTGTGTACTCACAGGCACACAGTCAGCCTCACATTGCGCGCGATGTGCCCTGTCCCGGGGGCCTGCCCTGCCCTCTTCTCCGCCCACAAAGCCCAGAGGCCCTCCACTCCGTTCACCCAGGCTTCACTCACTGTCCAGCTTCTCCATTAAAACGAGGCTCCTGAGGGCAGAGTTTCCTTGTGTTAAGCAGGAGCCCTGGGCCTGAAACATGGCTTGTGCCAGTGTTTGGTGGATGAATGAAGACAGCCATTGAGATTTAAATGTCGAACACAGAAATAGCAAATAAGACTACAAAGACTACAAGAAAATATGGGCCATCAGAAGATGGAAGAAGGTTGATAACCTAATCTTACTGAAACAGGTACAATTTCAAAGAGTCAGATACACAAAACTCTGTCAATTTCAAAACTTCGGCGTAACAGTTACAACAAAGGCTGCACAGTCCCGCTGGACAAAGATGCAGAGCTCAGAGCAGAGGAGCGTCTGGGGCTGCAGGTGGGAAGCAGGTTCAGGAGGAGCAGGGGGGCCGCAAAGGAAGACCCTGCCGCCCCCGACACGCTCACCGCCAGGCACATCAGGACAGCGCAGGGCCGCCAGGACCCAGGGCGCTTCAAGTCAAAGGGAAACAGGAAGCTTAAGTTCAAATGTGGAGCAGATTGCCCTGATCAACATTCAAAGATATAAACGCATATCCCAGAGTTATCCTCATTCAGAGAGGGGTAGAAATCGGAGCCTCCCGCCCAGAGCGCTGTGGGGACCCAGATGGAGGCGTCGGAGGCCTGCTCTCACCCCGCACGACTTTGCAACACGTGAGCGCGGATTCTGGAAGCGTCCTCACCAGACCGGGCCCAGCTCTCAGCACAGGGCTCACACCACGCAGGGCCAGGGAGGCCGGTGGTCCCACCGCCCTCACGCCCCTCCCGGGCGGCGTCTCCTCCTGGCGTCACCTCTGACCTCAGGCCCAAGTTGCCCACGGCCTAGTGGCCGGGAGCCACCAGGACAGGAGCCTTGTTTGTGCGTGCCTGTGTTTCCTGTTTTCCCACCAGTGAGAACCTGAAGGGTGGCAGGGAGTCTGAAGTGACCTGAGCGTACAGTTAATAAGGAAGTGGACTTTACGCGGGAAGCAAACTTGATTTCTGAAATCTCAAGGTAGGAGCCTGTGTTTCCTGAGTACGGATGTCGCCTCAGACCCTCAGAGGATGCAGGAGAACTCTGTGTGGGAAGAGGCAGCCGGGCCCCGGGCGCCGCCTCCGCCTCTGGGAGACGCGGGACCACACAGGCAGCCGCCCGCTGCCGCGCCTCCTCAGAGCTGGAATCTGCAAGTGCAGTGATTAATCAAGGAGAGCAACAATAAAACACCCGTCTCCACGGACACGGCGCTCAGTGGGCAGCGACCTCCTCGCAGCTGGGACGAGGAGATCAGAGCAGGGTGGCGGGACAGCAGGGGCCTGGCCCACAGGGGCGATGCGGCCTGGCAGAGGGGCTTCCTGGCCAATCTGGGGTAAGGGGCAGCGCTGTTTATGGGGCGTCCACCCCGAGCAGCAGGGCACCCTGTCCTGAGTGCAGGACATGCAAAGGTGAAGGAGTCCCCCCCCCCCCAGCCTCCGGGTGCAGAATAGCGAGGGGGATGAAGGGACCCCAAGGCTGAGGCCACGGGAACTGAGGGGGGTGGGGCTGAGATGGCTACAGGGCCTGGGGACCACGGAGGGTTGGGAGCCAGAAACTCAGAGAAGGGGAGAGGACATGGGCAGAAGAGAGAAGGCTCACGGAGGAGACGCCCACGTGAGCCCGCGGAGAGGTGGTGGGAGGCCCCCGATGGGGGTCAGCACGAGCAGAGACCAGACGGTCACCCTGGGCGTGCCGGGAACCAGGAGGCTCCAGCTCAGGTGGGAAAAGCCGGGGACAGAGGCGGGCCACGCTGGGGGAGGCCACACTGCAGTCCTGCTCAGTGGGAACTGGGGAGCCAGCGATGGCACCGGAACAGAGGAGGCGCATCGTTTCCACAGACGCACTCCCGGCCTTGGGTCTCTGTGCCCCTAGGCCAGAACCTCCTGACACTCACAAGCCCAGCTTTATATGATCTTTTCCTTATTTCACTGCAGCTATGTTTTTATTGAAAAACATTTATAATGATCATTTGAAACACCTAACAATCACAAGGTTATCAGCCCGTCAGCATGTCGCATTCTACCCGGACTAAGCAAACGGGGCATCTCCGTGCAAGCCTGCACACCCAGAGCAGTTTCCACCGCGAGTGAGGATTGCTCAGTCATGTCTGACTCTCTGCGACCCCGTGGACTACACATCCTTGGAATTCTCCAGGCCAGAATACTGGAGTGGGGAACTCTTCCCTTTAGGTTTTTAAAAAAATATTCCAAGTCGACATTCGTGGAGTTTGGACAAGACAACTGCCCCAGGCATCATGCTCCTGACAACTCCAATCCCACGAGAGCCGTCTGCCCACTGCCCGCATGGGGACCCCGTGTCCCACCCATCTGCTCAGCACACGGCAGGACACGAAATCGTTTGTGGAACAGACGAAGGACAAGTTTCGACTTCTCTCCCAATTCCACTTTTTATCCGTGAAGATGAACAGAAACACTGACTAATCAGAATCTCGGCCCAGTCTCTCAGAACCCACACCCCCTCCATGAACAAGCCCTACCCACCCACGTCGGGGCCTGACGCACACAACCTCATGGCACATCGCTGCATCTTCGATTATTCTACGGTCTGAATCACGGCAGGCTCCTGACCTCGGTGACTAAGTCCCAAAACCACATAGGTGTACTAAGGTGTTAATGTGACACTACTTTTGGACAGATAATCAAAAAGTGAACGACCAATGCAGCTCTGAGCCCTCGCTGATAAAGTTCACAGCTTCAGTCTCTGCATTACTCTGATCACACACACACACACACACGAAGGCTCTAACTGCCCTGAAACCCCGGGCCAGGAGGCCTGGGAGTGACTGGAGGGATTATCTGCATCAGGGGGACTCAGCCAAGAACCTTAAACACTTAAGCAAGGGATTAAACTGTCTGTTGAAGGCAGTCCAGAGGCCTCCCACCACCAGGGAGCCCTCGGCACAGACCAAGTCCGAGCAGCTCCTGGCAGGGCACAGGAGGGCCGGAACGGTGTCCACTCTTCCCATAAAGCACCCCTCCCTCTTCCAACCTCTGCCACGACAGCTGGAGCGGCCACTACTTCCCGCTGAAGTCGGAATTCAGCACTTCCCTTTGCATCCAAACAGCTGAGTGTCCGTCAGTCCACAGGCCATCAGGACAGCAACCACCAAAGGGGGACGGCTCGCAACTGCTGAGAAGCTGCAGAGTGTGCTGCTGCAGGAACCTGGGTCCCGTCCTGCGACGGAAGAGAGTTTCACCAAGAGGAAGAGGGGCCAGAGCTCCTGGTAGGAAACTGACAGCTCAGGGAGATGCAGCCCAAGCGAGTGGGGCGTCCGAGTGTCCCAGCTCAAGTCAGGCCACAGCAACATCGCAGCACCTGGGCACACGGTTTTCTGTCCTTTCTGCCTCCCTTTCTCTTGAGCTGCTCCTTCTCCCAAAAGCGGCACCTAAGCATACAGTGTATCAATTTTAGAAGAAATGATAGACTAAGCCACTGGGGGAAACGCACAAAACACGTCAGGACACTGAAAACTGGACCGTGGAGGCTGTGCATTTAAGATGCGAGAGAGAGAGAGAGAGAAGGGACAGTAGCCACACCCTCAGACCCCGAATCCCCACAGATCTCAGCTTCGGTTTGGGGCCGAGAAACGGAAAGGGAGCCATCTCACCGCAAAGGGCAGAGACGCAGAACAGAAAGCAGTACCCCCCACCCGCGCATGGGGAGGCCTCGCGGTCACAGCCTCCAGGAGCGTCTTCTGGACGCAGAGAGCTCGAGAAAGTCTAGAGGACACAGACCAGCTGTCACAGGGGCAGGGGGCTCGGGAGGGCGAGATCTCTTCCCACTGTGAGCTCTTAGCAGGAAGTGGGTGCAGCGACTCTGCCTCTGTTAAATAATAGAGGACATGAATAGAAAGATTATAAACCCACTCGTTAGGCTTGAGAAGACCTGAAGGGGCTGTGAAGGGGCACACCCTTCACTGGGTCTGATTAGGCACTAAATTAACAAAACAGAAGTCCGTCTGCAACTGAGCGGTGTTTTGAAAAACAATCTGCTTAACGTGCTCCCTCTGGAGCAACCCACACTCTTGAGAAGCAGGTTGTGCGTAAGAGAAACCACGGTCTTAGGGGCAGGGACACGCCTCCATCCTGCTCTCCATCATGCCCAGGGCAGAGTGATATTCCGTGAGGACGTGAATAAGAAAGAGCCAAGTATTCCAATACCACCAAACATGGCACATCTCCTCAGAAAGGACAGGGACATCGAAATCACTCCTTCCTCTGTGAATGCCTTTCTCTAAATCCCAGTGTCCATTGTAAATAGGAGTCATTCCCACAGGAACAGAATGATGTGAAAACCTGATGCAAACATAAGATTAAGGCAATGCAGTGAGGTGCAGTCTCGAGGAGGAAAACATCATTCACAACAGCACTGCTACTGTTCAGTATGTGTTTAGTGCTGTTAAACGGCATTTTTTAAAAGTAGAATTTTCTATAACAAAAAAGTGCATAAGCAGGTACTAGCCATACACTTTCAAAATGTGAAACAAAAAACCACTGCGTTTTCATGGTCTTTTTTCCACATTGAAACTGCTGCATGGTACAAAAGTTAGATTTCACAGGAAAACAAAGGTCACGCTGGGCAGGATGCACGTCTCACCCTCTTTTGAACACTGCCCAGTGTGGTGTTTGCTGAACTGCAGACCGACGTCTGTCCCCCTGGGCTCTGTGAGCTGAGTGACCGAGCAGAGCCAGGAGGCTGGGGTGGGGGGCAGATGGCCGCACACACAGCATGTCAGGCCAACAGACACCTGAGAACAAGAAGAAACTGATTTCAGAGCAAATGCAGAAAATAACTGCATCCAAGTCAGAGTTGAGCAGGGAAAGAAAGAACCAGAATGAATGTGTGAGTCCTCAGAAGAAGGAAATGCAACTTGCTGTCATAGTAGCTTCCTTGGGTAAGGTAAAGATGCCTCTGGGTGTGTGATGGGTGATGACAAACGAGGAAAAAGTGACATAGAAGGTGCTGATGGCAAGTGATAAACTCTAGGCTCTCCTCCTTGTTGTCAATAACCTAAGCCTCAGTCTCTTTCTCCCACATAAAGTTCTTTCCAGGCTTATTCCTCTGTGTATCTGAGGACACCACACACGTGTCCAGCAACCCTCCTCTTGACTGACATGATGGTCAGTGGAAGCAAGGGAAACACAGGCTCCACCTTCTGTTCCAAGCAGCCATTGAGTAACGTGGCCACAGGTGCGGCAGGAAAGCGCTGGCCTTGAAGGTGAAGGGCGTCCGGGCAGCCTGGGCACCCCGCCCAGCACAACCCAGCTGCTCCTCATGACCCTGACATCCTTGCTGAGTCCAGCACCGCACACCCCGGGTCTTCCGTCATGACCTTTGCACAGACGCAACATTCCAAACACATCTCCCAGCCTCCGGTCTGGGCTTTCTAAGCTCCATCTTCCATGCTACCTGAATGATCTTTCCAAAATGTAAAATCTAATCAGGCCACATTCTTCTAGAAGTAGAATGGCTTCTCACACCATTCAGATGAACTTCAAACACGTTAGTTTAAATAATTCAAAAATAATTATTTACTCACGCTAAAGAGAGAACCAACAAGATCTACAATTCAAGAGAGAATTTACACCAGAGGAAATGAAATTAATAGCACATTCTGAAAATGACCTTAAATAGTTCCCCTTAATATCTCTTTAATGTTGACTTCATATATATTTCAAAGAGACCAAACAATTAATAACATCAGCTAAAAACAGGAAATAATTTTTGAAAACAGGCAAAATGAAATAATAACAGAGTGAAAAAGACTGAAAATACTGGAAATAGGCAGTCAGAGAAATCGAAACTATGACTGAAGACAGGCAAAGTGTTTAGAAAAGACATCTAGAAATATCACAGCAAAAGTACACACCAAAAGAATGGGTACATTTTGTGAGACTTGGGTTTCTTCCATCTTCAATAGCTAGCACAGAGCCAGGAATATCACCCCAAAACACACAGATGCAGTGAAGAGAGGGAGAGAGGTGGGGAAGGGTGATGGACAAGGGAACCAGAGCTGGATACAAACCAGGTCCTCCGGAGTCAGGAGGCAGCCTGAGGTTGCCGCCGTGAGCCTGCCATGGCAAAAGCAGGGTGAGTCAGCGTATGTATGTGGCCCGGGGTGCACGCACGGCTTTATTCTGAGCAGAACTACTTTGTGTCTGGATGCAGACAGCTTAGGCATATTTATGATGGCTTGAAAAGCGGATGACCTAGAAAACTAGTGAGTGCCAATAATTTCAAGTTTCAGCATTTCTGTTATTCAAAAGAACATCACTTTCCTCTAAGATTTATTACAGTAAGACCGGTCTTAAATCATAGGTAATCTGCAAATGATGTTCTTTGTGTTCTTAAAAACGTCTGAGAAAATGATCTTCCCTGGGAGCTCTCTGAGTGAGATGAGATGTTGGTACCTGCTCTTCCTCTCTGAAATGTTTCAGGTGCCCTGGAGATTAACTGCCCGGAAAGTGCCAGCACGGTCCAGGCAAGTCCAGCCTGAGCAGGGGCACCTCCCGTGATGCCAGACACTGCAGCCTGGGAGCTGCTAAACTCGCCACCCTCAGCGACCCTGGCCTTCCGTCTGCAGAAGTGCCAACAGTCTCCCCTATGAAGCTAGTCTCTCACTGCCTTAAAGAGAGCAAAGCACACATCACTAATTAAGCAGCAAAGCCTGGTGAATTAAGTTCATGAGGGTGCAGTGCCGCACAACCACGGCAGTCTAACATCAGCTTATCTCCAAGCTTCTTCACAAAGGTTTAGAACTCACAGCAAAGACAACGGCTGTGCAAAGAACCTGCGAAGCACCCGGGTTCTGACCCCACAGGAAACGTGAGTCTGGCCTGCGCTTTACCTGTCGCTCCCCTCACTGCCCTTCATTTAATGACCCGGGCGGCTGTTGGGGAGACTGGGTAAGAGCGATTCATCTTCCAGGGTCATCTCCAAACCACGCTGCCAAAGTGCCAGGTTCAGACCACACAGGGTTTGAGAGTGAGGGGCGGGGTGGGGACAGGAGGGGACAAATGAAGAAGCATCGGGCCTCGCCTCATGGAGGCGACACTGACCCCTTCTGTGAGAGGACAGGAAGCCAGGGCTGAGCCTGAGGCCGTGCTGCTGCCGGAACCAACACCGCCCTCCGCCGAGAGACACGCGGCGCCCGGGGCGGCTGCTCGCGCAGCACAGGCTGTCCAGAAACGCAGAGCAGGGACTCGGGAAACCGCCAGGGGGTCGGGTACAAAGATGCGCAAGGAGAGCCCATTCATTCCCCTTCTTGTGTCAAGCGGAAGAAGGGGAGAGAATGTGAGAAAGGAATGTTTAAAACGTGCTTTCATCTGGCTTTCATTCTTTTCTACGTATTAATACCTCCAGATAAAACACCCTCAAAATGCAAAATCCACTGAAAGTTGTAGTGTCTCTCTGACAGGCAAGTTTCTCACATTTTATTTTACTTTCACTTTTTGCTGCAGATACACTGAGTCATGCTATTTGCAAAACTAGCATCCGATCCACTTAAGTCCTCTTATTGCTTATTCAGTTAAGTATTACACAGCAACTCTACAGGTTCCAGGCGCCAAAGACACAAACAAAACAAGCAAAGAGCTCTGCCCTCGCGGGGCTCGCTCTCCAGTGATGGGAGAAGGGGACAGACAGTACGAAGAAGGAAGACCCACAGCAAGTCCCAGGGATGAGAGGCGTGCAGGGAGGAGCAGGGCGTGGCGCCACGGACACCAGAGAGGCTCCCTGAGCCCAGGGGCGAGCCCCGGGACAGACACGCGGAGCCCCAGCGGGCGGCTGGGCGAGACCCCGGGGCCCGCTGGGCGCTGGGCAGCTGCCCAGTGCTTTCCCAGCGCTCAGTCATCTATGAGTCAGAAACTACTATTATATCTATTTTACATCTGGAAAAAATGAGGCTCAAGGCAATTAAGGAGCTCACCTAGGTCACAGTCGGTAAGTAGTGGAGCTTGGATTAACACGAGGGGAAAAATAATAATATACGGGAAAAAACCAAACTACCACCAATGCCCTCCGAGCGCGCCTTCACATTAGTGCTTCCTGCAACCACAAGCGAGACACACAGAACAGGTGCCCTTGTTTTTTTCTGCAATTTAATACCGGGACGATGCTTCCCTTTTTCTAAAAACAGGCTGGCTGTGATTTAGAATCCGCTTGCCTATGGCAGTATATATTTAGGCCGTTTCCACCATTCAGAACGTATTTCCCCATAGGTGTAGGATTGAAAACAGTGGCCTAGTTTTCATACAAGCCTGTTTGATTCAGAATGCAGCTAAAAAACACACAGATTCAGTTTTAAAAAGGAGGGAATAATTCTGGTCTTCCCATGAGGGAAATTATGCACTATATTCCATATTGTAGCTTATAATTTTCACAAAGCATCAACAAAGCAAAAATTACTCTTCAACAAACATGGAGGGCACACTTCCAGGCCTGGGCACAGAGCAGAGTTTGGGGACAGAAAGATGAATGAGGTACTGCCTCTGTTGTCCAAACACTCGAAAGGGAGGGAGTGAATAAACAGGCCCGAGGAGCCAGGCCATCAAGGAGCTGCGGCACTGAGGTGAGCCAGGGCCGATGGCCGGTCCTCGATGACAGGCAGGGAGGACATCCCCCTCACTGGACAGACAGGGAAGGCGCAGGGCAGGATCACGTGCTCGGAGGCATGGAGGACTTCCCCTGTGAAGAAGCAATCACCTTGAAGTCATCCTATGTTGTTTGCTGCTTAACTGCTTGGAGCCATAACTTCCAGCTTCTTCCTCATCTCCACTCTTTCACCCAACAACCAGCTGTGTCATCGGGTGGTGGATGGACAGAAGCTGGTTCTGGCATAATTTGTGCGCGTGAATTCTTCAGGGGACCTGGGCAGGGGGCAGCAGTACCTCTGCCCAGCACCCAGTGAAAGAAATCAGGCTCTGGGCAGACCTCTCTGTGACAGGCTTCCTCCCCATGGGGTCTCACTGCCGGGGTCCCCGCTGGGGCCCAGCCTTGCAGACCAGCAAGAGGGGGCTAATCACAGCTGCCCTTTCTGCCATTTCTCCAGTTTTCCTGCTCCCTGCTCCAAGTGACTGCCTCCATCAGCTGGGACTGGGCTCACATCAAAGTGAAAGAAAAGCTCAAAAAGAGAAGCTGACACAAGTTGAAAGTTCCCCCTCCCCTTGTATAAGTCTGACTGTAGAGAGAAAGGCCTGGTAGCCCCACAATTACTAAGGATGCCAGTTCTCTCCATGGCTCTGCTATCCACATCATAATGCTTCCAAGCCCTAGTCCAAAATGGCTGCCAAGATTCCTGCCACCACATCCACCCTCCCACCAAGAAGATTCTTCCCCTTCCCCTCTGTGTACACACACACACACACACACACACACACACACGCACACATTTTATATACTGTAGCAGATGTCATGTCTATTTGAAAGTAACTTCATAGAAGGCAGTCACACGCACAAACAAATTATAAAGGGAGCTGAGAATGTAATTATTATAGAAGATGATATACTCAGACAAAACTTCAGAACTGTATCCCTGAGAAGGAGAAAACGGGAGCTGAGGGACAAATCAAGCATTTCTGCCGCACTCGCTAAGCAGACCTCCCACCAAGGAGTGAGACGCCAGCCTTTCTGGAAGTTGCACCAGTTCCCCAGTAATTCCTGCAATGTCCCCAACCCTGAGCTTGGGAAGAGGCGCCCACAGTACACCAGCAGGCTGGTGCTCACACCTGACGACCCCTCCCCTCTTCCTGCCTGTCTGCTCTGATGGCTGGGGAGGGTCCACTACAAGGCGGAGGGGGGAAGCGCCCAGAGAGGACAAGGCTGATCCAGAGGCTGCTCCCGGGCCCGAGGAAGGGCCGCGAGAAGCTGCCGACTCCCTGAGCATGTGAGGCGGCATCACCCCCAGACCTCCATCTCGGGCACAAGTCACAGTCCTCTCGGCACCCACCCCCTGGGGTCTTCCTAGAAGAGGCGGGCTCTCTGCTTTGTTCCCAGGCAATACACCTGGAGGGGAGGGCCCCCTTTTGGCCTGTGAACCCCTGCGGAGTTTGCTCCCACTGGCCATTTGGTGGGCGGAGGCCCCTGGGAGAGAAGGAGACCCCCGGCGCTGCGGGGCCTCTCCAGCCGGCAGCACTGGTGGCTTCACACCAGCTCCATAAGGGGCACGGGGCGCCCTGCGGGCGGCGGAGCATCCAAATCAGAAGCGGCAGGCCCCGAAGCAGCAGGTTCAGGGAGCTCTGAAGACGCGTCACCTCCAAGTAGGACAGAGCCACGCGAAAATACACAAAGAAATGGAGGACCCAGAGAGCCTGAGGAAAGGGAAACTACAGCCGCTCGGCTGAGGTGCCCAGTGGAGACATGTGACCTAATAAAGCACTGAAGACAACCAAAGTCTTGGTGTGAATTCCAACTGGATAATCTCCCCGAACAGACAGGAACAGTGGTGCGCACACAGGAGAAATGTAACCATGACAGTTGGGGGCGCCCACAGCTGCGAGCTGAGGGGGAGGAGCTGGAGCCATCGCTGGGTCAGGGAGACCCTCTGAGCATCGGGCCCGTGGGTGCTGACCACGGACCCCAGACCTGGGGGGTTCTCAGTGCAAAAACAAGGAGAAAGTCTCCATGAGCCCCCAGCAGGAGCAGAGGAGGGCAGGGAAGGAGGAAACCCAGGGGGAGCGGAGACGATCCTAAATGCTAAACACAGATGAGGGAGAACCGAACAAACCGAGGGAGAGGACCACAACCCCAGAGCTGAAACAAGACGTCACAGTAACCGTGAAGATAAAAGAAAACCATTTATCTTAATGAAAAGACCTGGAAAGCATGCCAACGCATTCTTCTCAGGACAAATATTACTTGAGGATGTACTTCAGAGAAAATAATGATTATGAATAATGCAAGCAATGCGTGGCAAACTATGAAGATAATAAAAATCTTAATTAGCCCAAACCCTGTCCAATAATGCAGTTGTGGAATTAGCCGCAATTGCTCAGAAAGACAGTAAAATAAAAAAGATATAATAAAGAAATCTGACCCAGTATTTAAAATATAGATTATTTCTTAAAAAAAATAAAAACAACCCTAGGATTCAAGTAGGAAAGAGGAGATAATAAAATAGCATGCACAAGATTTCCTTTCATCCGTGGCAAAGATGCAGTAACATGCAGATACTATTAAATTCTTGGAATTCATAGTTTCAGATATTCTTATGAGAAACAACCAGCAAAGTACAGTTGGAATGCAGACCTTCAGAACAGCTTGGGGGTGGACTATAGCTTAAAGAAAATTAGATAAATGAGAGACGTCAGAAACAGAAGGAAAGAAATAAAGGGAAAAAGTGATAATTTAAAAAAAAAATACAATGGCAGGGATTAGGACAAATAAGGAAACAGATCAATAATTAAAATAGATGTGAATGCCTTGAACCTTCCTATCAAGACTCAAAGGTTCTTTAAAAGTATTTTAAAAAGCTTTAATTAGGAGTTATTTTCAAGACATCTAAACCTGAAACATGAACGAAAAAGATTGAAAAAAGGTATAAACAAATGCTAATAAAAATAAAGTAAAAGTGGTAATAGTAACGTCAAATAAAGAGTAATTCCAGAAAATAGCATGAAAAGGATACTTTGTACAGTTCTTTTAAAGTAGGCTAGGAAAAGAGAAGATGTCAACACAAAGCAACATTCCAGCTTCCAAACATACAAAGTGAAAAAAGTCAGGAATGCAACAGAATTAGACACTACAGTCGTACTGGGGGGTTTCTGTATGTCTCAGAATTTGAAAGATAAAGTCCTCAGAAACACATCAATGAAGGGAGTGGGTAGGGAGGGAGAGAGGGAGAGAAACAGGGGAGCTGGGGTGCGGGGAGTCAGGACATGGGATGTCTCTGGGCAGACGGAGGGCACAGGCTCCCTGCCTGCAGTGGACGAGAGGCAAGGGCTTGGAAGGCTGCTGGGACCAGACCCAACAGGGGGAACAGGAGAGGTGGGAGTGGGGCAGAGCTCTCCGCCGGATGCACCTGACTCCCTCGGTGCAGAGGGACTGCGCGAAGGAGCGGGGGCGCCCCGGGGCTCCCAGGGCAGCAGAAGAAAGAGCGAGGCTCGGCCCCACCCCTGCCAGCAGAGCTCATGCAGGCTCCAGGCCTTCAGGAACCGCGGCCGCAGGGCTCCGGGGGAGACACCCCCCGAACCGGCAGCGCGAGGAACACGCACGCATGTCGCTGGACTTGCAGCCCAGCTGGGCCAGCGCAAGGACACACGGTTCTAGCCACAGACACGACAGGTCAGGAGGAAACCCAGCAGCTCGTTCTGTGCCCACACACAGAAATGAAAGGCTGTCAGATACGCATTACTAACTTAATATTTTGGTATAGATATTTTATGAGGACAATTGATTTGCAAGTGTTTAAACTGGTTATGAATCTCTGCGCCTCTCTCTGAGGTCCTCCGGTCTAACCAGTGGTCCACCTGCCCCTCGTCTCTGTCCAGCCCCTGGCTTAATTCACTCAAGACCCCTCAGAGGCTCCCAGATGCTGATGCACTTTAGGGAGCTTTGCACAGCCTTCCACCAGTGGGCTCCAAGTTGACTTTTCCACCTGTTTCCCGCCGCAGCCCCGCGGATTCCCATGAGCTTCACCACAGGCCCCTTTCATCACCCACAGACCGCAAGATTGCGGAGACTTTTCCTCCCTTGAAGCAGCGTCTCCTCTCCGGTCTGTATTCACCATCACTCCCATTGTGTGAACTTCTGGATACAGAACTACAGCGCACAGCCCAGCTCGGCACCGCACTTTCGGCTATGGACACTCACAGAGCAGGAGGTAAGCGCCTGGTTCCTGCAGGACCACACGCACCTCCCTCTGACTCAGCACCAAGGTCAAGTCCGCAGCACCTTTTATCCAGGGGGCTCCCGTGGGTCAGAGAGCCCAAGGCCTCGCCCAAGACTGTAGCATTGACGAGCTGATGTGCCAGGACTCAAACCAATCACACAGGCCCCACCACGTGCGTCTGTGGCACCAGAAGTCTAGGACAGTGACCAAGGACACGCTGAGCTGATGCTGACACACATCAGCAAGCACCATAAACAGAAATATCAACCAGTGTTTAACGCTTCTCTTGGGACTTCCCTGGTGGTTCAGTGGTTAAGAATCCGCTTGCCAATGCAGGGGACACAGGTTTGATGCCTGGTCCAGCAAAATCCCACATGCCAAGGGGCACCTCAGCCTGTATCCCACAAAGACTGAAGCCTGAGCCCTCGAGCATGGGCTCTGCGACAACAGAAGCCACCGCTGTGAGAATCTACGAGAGAGAAGCTCCCGAAACCAGAGAAAGCCCAAGCGCAGCAAGAGAGACGCAGCAGAGTCGAAAATAAATAATTTTTTAATGTTAAAAAAAGACTCCAAGCTTCCAAAGCAGGGGATGTGGGTTCAATCCCTGGTTGGGGAACTAAGATCCTTCATGATGTACAGCACTGTGGTTAAAAAAAGAAAAAAAAAATTAACATTTGTCTCATTTTAAGTCCTTCCAAATGACAGAAGATATTACCCCGGGGAACTCTGACAGCCTCTGAGCTGCTGGACACTGAAGACTTGACGGAAGGACTCCCCCCTCTGGGGGTGGTCCAACACTGTCACTGGCTGAGGCTCTCCAACCATCACCACACCTCAAGGCTGACACGGAAGCTCCAGACTCCGGCTCGGTGAGTCAGGAAGCAGGAACAGATTCCCTGAGCCCGGCATCCACTGACATTTCCACAGTGGCAGGGAGAGGGCGGGGCTGACGGAAATATGGACTGTGGGTAGAAGAGCGAGGGACACAGAGATGGAGCCTGGCTTTCAGCAAGTTCTAAATGGGTTTCTGGTATTTGGATTTAATGCTGCTCTTTGGACAATTATTTGAGCTGATGTTTGACATTAGCTGCTGAAAACCGTCTATAAAATAGAGCAACTGGAATTAAACTAGTAAAATCTTAGCCAGTATCAATCCATAGATGTAATAACTAGATAAGAGTGGTTTGCAGTGAGCGAGCAGATAGCTTATACGTGAGTGAGGGCCTCTGAAGGACTTAAGGAGTACTTAGGACCACTTATAAACAAAGCCCCGCGCTAAGGAGTCGGAGCATTCCTGCCAGGATCGCGTTTGCGCTATGCGTTTGCTTAGTGGAACCTTTTCTCATCAACCGTTACGGTGAGTTTTAACAAGCCTGCGTCTGGAATTGCTCAAATCCTGACTCAATGGGGCCCGGATTAATAAGGTTTTAAATTACCTCAAAACACAGGGCCTTTTGCAATATGTGAGGGATCACTGGGGCTCAGGGCGTCCAGCTCAGGGCCCGACCTCGGGCCAGAAGTCTCCGTCAGCAGTCCTGCGGGGCCCCTGACGCCAGCCCTGGAAAGGGAAGAGGCCTCGAGCGGGCAGACACGCGGCTCCCCTCTACACAGCCGGGGTCTTGGCGTCTGAACTCGAGCGTCCCTGCTTTCCTTTCCATCAGTGCGGGCCGTGGGAAACTGGTGATGTCGAGGGAAGCCTGGACCCTGCTGTGCGGGTCTCGGCTCACCTGTCAGGGCCACCGCTGCCTCTACCTGAGGCACCTCGCGCTCGCAAGGGCCCCTTCCATCCCTCCCCCACGGCAGACTCATACTCATCACCCCTGCTCTCGTCTCCAACGCGACCACCTGAGTCGGGAAGGCTGCCAGGCTGCACCAGAACAGCTCTGCCAGGACGGACCTGCCCCACTGCCCCACGTCCCGCCCACTGCCCCCCACCCCGCCCCCTGCCCCCCACCCACAACGTCCTCCCACCCGCGTGACAGAAAAGCGGAAGTCATCCAATCCTTTGGCTTCAGAGGTAAAGGACAAGAACTGGGTTCTGAATCTTTGTTCGCAGCCATGCACTTTAAACAACTCTAAATAGATTCTTATTTATCAATAAGTAAACCTAAAAATGAATAATTTACATGTTGTTTTCATTCTATCTTATGTATTTTCTGCATTAACTAAAAACACACTTTTCAACATCATTCTACCCTGTCTTCCCACAAGTAATTTTTCACCACCTTTTCCATTCTGTAACTAAAAAGCTAGCGAAGTACTTAACTTTCCCCCCAAATAAATCAGTCATCACAAAACTACTTTACATCAATTTGACCTTTAAACTCATTTACATGCATCCAAAGTGCATAAAGTTTTCAATCACAGTGTTCAAAGCAGTGAGGGGAGCAACTCCCAGGGTGCACTGCAAATATTTTGCCCTTGAGTGTAGAAATGGTTTGAGTAATACCCTGAGTGTAAGTTCTTCCTAAAAGGGGAACACCGATCTGCTGTGATATAATTTCCTGTCTTATAATTCTTCCTTGAGGTTGAGAAAAAGTGACAGAAAAGAGAGTTTCACACAGAGTAGTCTTTGTACTCTTTAAAACAGAATAGAAAATAACAAGTGGCTTTAAAAACACCCAGATTGATCTGAGAAACTTGTGATTGGTGAGTCACTCATCCTTTGACAGCTTCCAGGGATGAGGTTTGGGGCCTCAGGGCCCCTCAAGTCACCCTTTTTTTTTTTTTTTTTCAAATCACCCTTGAAGGAGATTCCTTTTTATTTGTTTGTGGGGAATAAAAAGATCACCTAAGGAAAACTGAGGTAAAAGCAAATGATGCCTTTATAATGCACCAGGAACTTCCCTCTAATTAAAAAAAAAAAAAAATGACACAATTCTAAGCACATGAACCTCTGGGGAATATTATCTTCCTGGTTATTTATAATGAAAAGTTCTATGAGAAATGTACCTTTTCAGGTTAATGAATGTCGTCTTGCTACTTCTCATTTTTTCACTCACATTCTCTTGAATGTGAGATTATATAGCTCAGTGCTCTGTTTACTCACTATGTTCACAAATTTACTAGGCTTTCCCAAAAAAGGGTCTAAACTTTTCATTTCTTGGTTTTTGGAGTTTAATACCATTTGTACAGTTGAAAACATCCTCTAGCTCTTCAAAGTTAAGTTGATGACATTTTAAGAGAAAAATATGTTCCAATAACTTAGGGTTCTCAGGAAAGCAGTTAATCCGGCTATGCCAATGGGTATATTCTCATGTCTGGTATATTTGGTTACACAAATCTTTTCTGGTTCATCTGTAAATGAAACATCAACACTTAAATGCATAGCAGCATGTTTTATGACAACTGTGTACTATGGCTTCATTTTATAATTGTTTAATTTCAGAATATTTTAAAAATTATAATTTAGACCCCATTACCTCTGAAATACAAACTCTAACATTTGTAATTCTAACCTTGTTTACATCTAAAACTGCTTTGGAAATAAGAGGCACTAACTATTCGAGAAACTGTATCATCTTTTCTCATTGTTTGATGAAGAGGGTGTACACCAGTATTTTATCACACAGAAACATTTTCCTGGCACTCAATCTCAGAAAAAACTGTTTTCAATATCATTTTTACTGAATACAGAAGATTCTTCTTGCGTCTCCTATTCATTCTTGATTTAAAAAATTAAAGTATAGCTTAATTTCTAACTATTTACATCCATACTTTTTGTTTATGACAGGGTCCTTCTTCAACGCCTATGGGGTCCACTCGTCACAGGGTGGGCTTGAGCTCGCCCAGCCCGGCCGCCTCTGCCAGCCCCGCACAGCTCCCCTGCTGCTGACAAGAGCTCAGTAGCTGACCCAAGCGTGTGGATATGCGACTCAAATGCTAGTATTCTACACTGCCAGACAAAAACAGAAGTGTATCTTATAGATATCGGGATCAAAACTAAGAAACTTAGCTTACCACTTCCTCAAGCCACACCTACAGGCTATGATATTAGAAAAAAGGACAAAATACGTTTGGTTTTGAATGAATCTTAGACTAAGGAGTGCTTCCTGCGCTTCCCAGGAACCTGCCAAAAACACTCTTTTAAAAATGTCTTTGAAGTTGTTTAAACCAAAAATAACAATAGATTGTAAGATTTAGAAGATGCGTGAAAAGAAAATCTATGAATATAACTGCAGCATAAAGACCAGGCTGAGAAAACGGAAGCATACTGTTGTCGGCTCCTTACATCACATGGGGGGCCGTCTGACACCGTGAACAAACACAGGTGGGGCTTCCCCAGGGGCTTGGTGGGAAAGAATCCGCCTGCCAAACAGGAGATGCAGGTTCCATCCCTGGGTCGGGAAGCTCCCCTGGAGGAGGAAATGGCAACCCACTCCAGTGTTCTTGCCTGGGAAATCCCAGGGACAGAAGAGCCTGGCAGACTAGATTCCATGGGATAGCAAGAGTTGGTCACAACTCAGTGAACTAAGCCACCACCATCACCACCACAAGCACAGGAAGAGAGTGATGAGAAAAAAGTGCATACGACAAACACACTAAAGCACTCACTAAAAAGTTTAAACAAACATGTACAGACAAATACAATGAAGATCTGATTTTCTAAAAGTTTAAAATACCCAATTCAACACAAATAAAGCAAAAAAAAAAAAAAAAAGATAAGGCCAAGAACACATGCGACAAGTAAAAACAAAAGCTATAAACTCTAGCACTCACCTGTCACCAAAAAGATACACAGGCAGCAAGAAGCACATAAAAAGATGCGCCACACCATGTGTTATCAAAGAGACGCAGCTGAGAACCAGGGGATCTGACTGCAGGTCTATCAGAATGACCAGATCTACATCGACACCACCAAGTGCTGGTGAGGGGGAAAGGGACCGCAGTGCCCTCTCACTGCTGGGCTGGGAATATCAGCGAGAACATACAGAGTACTCAGCAGCAAGGCTTAGAATTTAAACTAGTACAAAAGCTTAATGTTTAATAATTTCCCAGTTCTATAGTTTAAATGACGGTCTGTGGAATGCTTCCAATTTTCTAAAAATTTATTTTTAGGGAAGCAAGAGTTTTAGCTTAACTTCATAAAAATATTAAAATAACTACAGACAACATTTTGCAATACCTTAATAATCATGAGAAAATACTACAATGAACTCAGATGTATATATTTTTTAAAAAATCAAAATCATCAGAGAATCCCTTAATGGGAAACAATAAAACTGAAATTCAATGGGGAGGAATCATTAATATTGACCATAAGTGAAGAGTGACTTTTAATAGCTGTAACAAATGCCTAAAGAGAATGCTTCCAAACTTAGGATAATAGAATTGCCTGAAAATAACACATCTAACTTGCATAGGAAGACATTTTGCTTAAACCACACATTGATTTGTTTTCCTTAAATCAGAGATGGAATGTTACTAAAAAATGCAAAGCTTGAAACTGTGCCTATCTGCTATGCATATCTGGAAAAATTTAACAAATGTAGAAAGTTTCGTAAAAGCCCCCTTCCTCCCAGTGTCCTGGGCTTCCTCCCGTGGCCGTGCTGCGCGCCCGCCTTTAATCAGGTGCAGAGCAGGAACCCCACATCCTGCTGGCGCTCTCTGATTAGGAGGGTCACGTTCTACAGACTGGCAGGTTTCTGCTTCTAGCAATTTTATTTGATGAATCATTTGCTTTTAAGTATTTGAAAAGGGCCATTACCGCCCGGTAGCCCCCTTGTTGCTATTTTCCAGCCTATTTATAACCAGACACTCCAAGCACCCAAATGCTGATCCCCTTCAACTATAAGACCTAAAATTTAGGGAAGAGAATGGACACACTGCCTCATCTTAAATACCAGTCATGATCAAAGCTGAGGTGCTGGCTCCAGAGGTCTTAGGACCATTAAAATACTAAGTTAGCTGACAAAGAAACCACGGTCCCTTCTCCTTAACACCCAAGAGAGAGAGAAAGGCTGAGCGCAAAACTCAAGGATTCAGCCTCCAGAAACAGTACATACAGATTTAAAGATATAAACAGAGACAAAGAGCCAAAAATATAATAAGCAATATATTGGCGTCACCGGACCTCGTCTCCACTTCGACTCCTGAAGCCCTGGTCCCAGCTGTGAGGTGTCACGCGCACCAGCATCAGGGCGGCAGCACCTAGACGCCACCCCCACTGGCGACCACGTTCCCAACAGGCTCCCACCCCACACGTGCACAGCGGCAGCTCCCACCGCGGCACCACACACAGCCCGCACCGTGACACCGAGGGGCACTCGCCCCCGGCCGGGAGGGTGGCAAGCAGCCGGGCTTCCTCGGCTGTGCCGCCTTGACTCCCAGGCTGTGAAATGGCAGAGTCTCTCTAACACACAGCCAGTCTCTCAACATCTTCAAAATGCTAGCGTGGCAGCCCTGGACATCAGATGACCTTGCTGTAATCCTATGAAGCCAAAGGGTGATGAGAGCTGGACTTGAGGATCAGGGAATGCTTGCCACTGCAACCTGAATTTCTTCTCCATTTTGGGATCAGGGAACAGGTTCCCTACCTCTAGCAAGGCAGCAGAGTACAGAGAAGTACAGACATGTGAGTTAAAACCAGGAAGAAAGAAAGAAAGGAGAAAGATAGCGTTAAGTTGTGTCCGACTCTTGTGACCCTATGAACTGTAGCCTGCCAGCCTCCTCTGCCCTTGGGAATTTCCCAGGCAAGAATACTGGAGTGGGTTGCCATTTCCTTCTCCAGGGGATCTTCCTGACCCAGGAATCAAACCCAGGTCTCAAGCATTGCAGGCAGATTCCTTACCAACTGAGCTACGCGGGAAGCCAGGAAGGGGCAGCGCCAAATGAACAGAAAACACAGTCTAAAGGGACTTCCTAGGTGGCGTTAGTGGTAAAGAACCTGCCTGCAGATGCAGGAGGCATAAAAGACAGAGGCTGCATCCCTGGGTCGGGAAGATCCCCTGGAGGAGGACATGGCCACCCACTCCAGTGTTCCTGCCTGGAGAATCCCACGGCCAGAGGAGCCTGGAGGGCTGCAGTCCACGGGGTCGCAAAGAGTCGGACAGGACTTAGTGACTGAGCACACAGGTCTAGAGACACCAGAGTGGAGCAAAGAATGCTTTTAATCCCATGGGGGCGCTGAAGGAGAGCAGAGCAAAGAGATGAGCAGAGTACGCGCAAAGCTCCGAGGCGCGCAGCGTGAGTGAGTGCATGCTCGACGCGGGCACAGGAGAGTGGCTCTCGGCCCAACGAGCAGCAGCTCCCGTCCTGAAGGCCAGCGGATGATGCTGTGGCTGTTTCCTGGTTTCTCTGTGCAATTGTGAGATCCGTAAGGCAAAGAGAACATGGCGCTGCTACACAGGACTCAAACATCTCAGAGATCCCGTCATTCTGAAAATTCAAACTTTAAAAGGAGGGAAGAAATCACAGGTGAAATGACCTGTTAAATCTGCTAGTAATTATGCAGATTACAAAAATGAAAATCACCGCCCCGTTTAACACAGGACAGCCTTGAGATGCTTAGAACACAATGTGTGTTATTATGTATACACCACAGGTGCACAAGGCACTTTAGACTGGAATGTGTATTTCTGAATTTCACTGTATATTTAACTATACAGGAGAACAACATTCCTAAAAAAAGATAAGGTTTTGCTTCATATATATGTGAGTAATTTGGAAATCAGTCAATTAGAGCATTCCAGGCAAATAACTGTGAAGCTTTAGAACACACTAACAAAACCCCCCTAAAAGTCTCATCAGCTTTCCTTCTGAAGAATAATGAAAATATTCATGTACTTGTCTTTTAAGAAACTAGGTGTTCTCAAGACATAATTAAGATTTTAAAAAGTATTCATTAGTTGACTTCTATAATTGATTTCCTTAAATATGCAGATCCTGGGCCTATTTAGCAAACCATGTCAGTTAATATCGAGGCAGGTCCTAGAATCTAGGTGACTGACAGGCAAACTGTATTCCCAGAGGTGTTCCAGGCATCTTTCAAATAGCCAACTTGAATTCCATTTTAGATTATATTGAAAACTATACTCAAATTTACATGTAAATCACACTAACATTCAAAATAGTGGCAACCACCTCAACATGTACTTATGCTGTCAAGTGAAACTCCTTTTCACCTAGAGTTTAGCATAAAGCTTCTCCTGTCCTGTTCACATAGACTTGAAACTCATAAATGTGTCATCAGTTACAGTGGTGAGAAGCTACAAAAGGATAGGACATCTGTCCCTTCCTCGTACTGTTAGATGGACAAACTGTTCTGTGCCACAGTTTTCAGAATTCAAAACATAAGAGCTTGGTTGGAATGGGGAAACCTGAGATGGGACCGCACAGACGTGATGCCTCTCCGCAGCGAGCCTCCCACGTCCGGGGCCCACAGACACCCCACAGAAAGCGGGGGTGCACGCCCAGGAGAGTCCTCACTCCAAGGGCGAAAAATAAGAGAATGTGAAAGACTCTAAAATAAGCATATCTGAAACATTCAAACAGATGAAAGAAGTAACGACACAGAGCAAGAACAGGTGGGTCTGAAGCAAGCACTCAACAGAAGCTGCACGGAGTTGGTAAAAGAACATCAGGCAGCAGTGGGTAGCGGGGTAGCGGACGGAAGCACCCAAAAACTAGCCGGACTACCACTCAGAATTCGGGCAAAATTAAGATCGTCTCAGGCGAAGGCAAAGTGTGTGTAACGCACACACCTGCACTGAAACACCATTGAAGGATCCACGGAAACCAGAAACTTAAATGCAAAAGCAGGAGCGGGGTGTGGAAGCAGGAGGGAGCAACGCAGCTGCAAAACACACAGACAGATCTAAAACTCACGAGCTGTGCGGAAAACAACAGAATGACGGTAAGGGTTACTGGAAAGACATGCAGACAGGATAGAATTACATCTCTGGACAGCAGTCCACGGCCCTGGGAAGCAGCAGATGGACTAGTGTTCTGAGGCAGTGAGAAGTATGAATCCGGTTTAGAGTTTATAAAGTATGTGTGTTGAAATTAAGCACAGTAGCAAAAACAATTCAAATCGAAAGTACACAAATTAAAAGTTTAACTTCTGAACTGGTAGCTGAGGAAAAAGAAATTAAAAAAAAAAATTAAAGTAACCAAAGGCAAGAAAGAAGAAAACAGAGATGCAGAGAGAAAATAGAAGAAGCACACTGAGACAGAAATAAGCATCCATATATCAGCCATAACAATAAATATTAGACAAAGAAATCCTGGGCAAGTACTTATAAAAAGAAAGTTGATTCAGTAATATGAATTCTTTTTTTTGGTTTAAAATATTAACAATAATGAGCATACTACATACTGGTAAAACCACGCACCCCAAAAGATATGATGACCGTAAACCAGCAAAGACAAATCCACAATAATAGGGATTTTAATACTTTGTGGGGATACTATCAGATTCAATGCAATCATTCAGGGAAAGAAACTAAAATAAATGAACTTGAGATTATATAGAAGAAGAAACAGAACAATGTAGCCAAAGAAAGTGATGACACTAAAGCTGATTGTTTAAATTTTGACTTTGACAAGAAATCTAACTTGTTTCTAATTTATTTAACATGTATCCACATGGTGGGAAATCCATAAATTAAGGTCTAACATAAAAAGATACTGAAAGAATTCAAAACTTAAACAATTAGTTCTCTCAACCTGATGAGGATGTGTGTGTAAGTGTGAGTGTGTGCCTGATAAATATTTAATGAGTACTTACTAAATGGCCAGGATAAAATGAGCTTTGAGCCTACTGAAATAAATATTTAGAACTCAATGTGTGCATGTGCACATAACCACACACCCACAAATGAAAATTTCTTTCTTTTTGAACTTGAAAATTTTAAAATCAAGAATTTATTAACTTTATACATGGATAATAAGAATTAGCCAAGTAAATTCAACCCATATACTGTATGAATAAAGATTATATCAGCTCAAAAAACCCTATTTTCCACCTTGTACCTTAATCTGTGGGTCTGTAAGTGAATGAATAAGGATGTTCCCACATAGCCAGCAGCTCTGGTGATCTGAACACGTTTCAAGCTGAAGTAAGTATTTGGGGGGAAAAAAAAAAGTTTGAGTTCTTTCTGAATCCTAAGGGACCTGTGCAGGAAACTGGCTTGACTGAGTAATTAGTTAGCTAGCTCTGTAATGAAGATTCACAGCTGACCAAATCGTTGGCTAGCGAGCTCTGTGAAGAAGCTTTACAGGTCACATGAGAAGATATCAGTCTCCCTCACCGTGGGGTTAGCTTAAGAAAAAAAAAAAAAAAGGTTTTAAACTGCTAGAGGGCCCTTAAGAGTTTTTTTCAACACAACAAAATAACTTTCTAAATCAATCTTAAGGTGGCTCAGCACCTTTTGCTCAAATGCTCAAGGCTTCCTGCTATATCTGTAACTTAGCAGTTCAACCCTCAGAACAATCACTGTAGTTCAAGGAGCTGCACTTGGCTGACAAGTCAAAACTGCCCCACTGGCGGAGGGGTCGAAGGGCGACCACCTGGTCCCGGGCCACAGATCCCCTGGACTTTCTGGCCATGTGGCTTTCTTTATGTCAGGATGCAGAAAGCGGCCCAGCTTCTCTAAACTCGAAGGCAGGAGGCGCCATCAGGGCTCCCACGAACACACCTTCGCTCCACAGCCGCCGGGCTCGGTCTGTCCCCATGCTGGCCCCAGGCGTGGCCTGTCCAGCCCTGACGCGAACATGCTGGGTTTAAGGATGTGGCAAGGAGGACCAGAAGCAAGTAGGACTTTACAGACACAAAGTCATGTGAAAAGACCTCTGCAATTCATACATAAAACATAAAAAGAAGATTTAATAGTAAGAGATCACCATTTTTCTTGGCAAACGAGAAGCCGCTATTCAAATCCACCACCATAACCGTCTGGGGTGCAACCTTGTTGTGAAAGACAGTCAGTGTCACCCCTTGTATATGCTATGCGCACAGTCTCAGCAGTTTAATTTCAGCGGTAACACTTCCTAAACCGCTCGACGACTTCTCAGCGTCTCCAGGAATTCTTCACCAGAGCTGGTTTTGGTGGTGCCCATGGGTACCCTGCAGGGGGAGGTTACAGAGCCCCACGGGGGTGGATGAGGCCATGGATGACATAGCCACCAGGCTCACAGGACCCTGGCACACAGGAACCAAGTCTAAGGTCACTACCTTATAAAATCAACGTTACCGCTTCGTTAGTTTACAGCGTGTTGCCTATGGAAGAGCTTTGTACTAACTCTGAGATGTTATCAAGAAACAGGAAATGAGTCAAAAATATTTTTTCCAAAGAAGAATATGGATCATATAAGAAATAAGACAACAATAAGGTCAAAGAAAAACAGACTAAAAATTACAACAAAACCCGCAGAAACTATGAAATACGTACTAATATGCATACAAGCAAAAATATCACGGTTAGCCGGGAGCTGAAACCAGGGCCTGGTGGTGGGAAACGAGCACTCAGCCTACAACGGCTCCGGGAAGACACAGTCCCTTTGGTCCTTGTGAAGCAGGAGGTTCTGACCTGACCCAGCACAGCTGAGGCCGGTGGCTGCTGCGTGTGACCTCCCAGGTCATGTGGGGGGACGCAGAGGCGACCCGTGGGGACAGAAGCAGGCAGACTCTGACACCCAGGGCGACCCCTCTTCCCTTTCCTCTGCCTTCCGGTTTGCTCAGAAAGGGGCTTAGGTGATTTTCCTTAGAGTGTGAGATTCAGAAAGATGATTTTTACTCGGATATACCAGATATGCAGAAATAGAGGCTGAATAGCAAACAAGAGACAGGATTTTTCCAGAAACAAATACATAGTATCAGAGGACAGCAGATGATGTCATAGTTACCTGAAGAAATGGTAAATGGCTTGTCAAAACACAGAATAAGACAAAAGGTCATAAATTGGTGTTTTATAAAGTTTCGGGAAAGTCCTTTTATTACAAATAAATCATAAATGAAAAGTGAAAACTTTAGGAAGTTATCTGCATAATCAAATTGGCTTTCTATACTGTTACAATTAATAAACCTATTACCATGGCACAGTCCACTTCTGGTGTTAAGACTAAAAAAATGACAGCGTTTATAGTTCATTGAACAAAGGTTTAAAATAACTTTGACTAGTTAAAGAAAAACAAAAAATTCCTGGCAGAGCAGCCTTGAAGATAGCAACCATGAAAGGGTGTGATGAGGTCTCACGTATAAAATGGCTTCTGACCTGTCTGATAAGCTCTGATGTGGGTCCTTAGTTCAGTGTCCCTTAACATTTAAGAGTAAAAAGAACACTTCCATTCAGGCAGAGCCTCATTCTGTTTAGTGTAACTAGTAAGGATATGTGCGCTCAGCATGGCATGCATATAAACACCCTTATGGGTGGGAAGACACACGGATAATTTAATTGAAGTTAAATGTGTTTCATGTTTCTCTCAGTGGAGAAAAGGTGTACATATTTTTAAACCCTCTGCAATTATCTCATCTCCCAGAACTCCAAAACCAATTGGCTGGACTTTCATTTCTGCTTTATAATAGGAAAAAATGACACATTTCCAAATTTAATTAACCAAAACAAATACTCCTAGGACACCCCGTGTAACTCTGAGTGGGCTAAACAATACATCTTAGCCGCTCAGGACAAAAGGTCATTTGGAAGGGATGTGCCTTTAAGGGCTGACAAAGGCTCGGTCCTCAGTCCAGTAATAAAGAGGAAGCACCTCTCAGTGAAGGAAGGATGCCCACTTTAAATAAGGAAATGGGTTTGCAGGATGCACACAGGCTGCTTTCTATTAACGATAAGGACCGTCTAAAAAAGAGCCCAGCCTGCCTTAGCTTTCATGTGGATCGCCTGCAGAGAATGCCTAATGTAAACAGAATGACAAGTCAAGTGTCCCCTCGCCATTTTATTAAGTGATCTATGTGTTCATAGTGAAGGCTAGTAAACGCTGACGACTGTATCCCTTTGAAGACCTGTAACTGCTGGCGTGGTGACTGTATGCCAGGATCAACGCCAGTGACATTTTGGGAGAGAAGCGCTCCTTGGAAGTTTATGAGGATAATTGTACAAGATAGATGGCTTTGCCGTGTAACTTTTTTTTTTTTTTAAACTGGGGGCATGAGGAGGCAGAGATGTGTTAAGACCTTTACTATAACTTTAAAAATATATGTTGAATTGTATATTTTTAAGGAATGCAAAGCATTATGTTAAAGTTTGACTGCCTTCAAGACAAAATAAATCCAAACAATATCATGACAAATACCGATTTAAAGTTAAGTTTGGACATCACTTTTGGGCTTCTTCCATTCTCTGCCTCTGTCTCCCCTCCACCCTTTCTGTCTCTCACACACCCTAGTCAGATATTTTCCAACTACAATAAAAAAAAATTTACAGTCCTACTTAATGACTCAGCTGATGACGATCCAAATGTCAGCTTGCCCTGCCTCTGACCCCTCATCTTCCTTCTCACTATCGGGCGTGCGAAAGCGGATAAATTACCCACCCAGCAGAAACCCATTACAACTGGTCCAGGGTACTGGGGCTTCCAAGAATTGTCCTGATGACGAAGGAGGGCCAGGTTGAAAACTGCACGGACTCCGCTCAGTGCAGACTGGTCCCACTCAGCGTCAGCAGCGAGGGCAGCGAGGACTTCGGTGGCCGGAAGCACGCGCGCCCTCTCGGGCCTGTGGCGTCACTCCCACCTGCACGCTCCTGAGCGTCCTCCGCTGGGGGCAGGACCAGCCCACCGCGGGCTCACACAGCAGGCTGCCTAGGAACACGCTTGGGGTTCCCCGTGTCATCCCAAAGGAGGAAAAGCTTAACCTCAGTGAAGTTACCTGGACCCTTGACATCAAAATATTTCAAAGAACCCACATGAATTTAAATCTTGACATGTGGAATTACATATCAGAGTGTGGAAGAGGCACCATGAAATACTGTTTTCCAGCTCTGAGATCCTCCAGGATGTTAATCTGGTCCTGAGCAAACCTCTGTTGTAAAACAGATGACATGCATTTTATCTGCTGGGCTGTTTCTCCCCATGAGATAATGAGCGCTTCAGGTCAGTATGGACAGTGGACAGGCCGTGGAGGAGGAAAGAGTGCCCACTCAGGACGCCCCCCCATAGCACCTCCGGCATCACTGGCCACGGCTCCCAGTCCCTGTGGGTACTGTCCACCTCCTCCACAAGGGCCTGTGCCTTTGGTCTGGACTTTTTAAAAGATTATTTCAAAATAGAGGGTGAACAAGAATACCCGTATATCCACATTTTCTTTAAGTATTTTGAGGGGTGGTACTTTTGAACACCTGCATCAAACTTGTGAGGTTGGAGAGTCAGTAAAAAGATGAATCAGGCAAAATTTAATTTGGTGTTTTTTTTATTTCAGCATCTGAGAATCTGCAGAGAGAGGAAGGACAACTTCAAATGTTATCCCGATTTTTATTTTACACAGACCTGGTTCCATACATAAAATGCATACAAAATGTTTTCTTATCGAAGATTCCCCCGAGGATCTGCAGCAAGCAGAATTTGTACAGCAGACTTGACTGCAATGAGTCTCAGAGGCTCTCATGCTCTCCAGGGATCGAGGACATGTGTGCAGAGAATAATTTTTAAGACTCGTTGTAACAGTTCCCTGGGAACTATTACTTTCTGGTGAAGAAAGTAATAGATATTTTTTAAAAGTAGCGCAGTTGCCAAAATACGTGTTGGTTCCGAACAAGGCCGTGTGCACCGGACAAGCACAGTAAAGCGGCCGTAAAGTGCCTCACCAGGCGTGGGCACACGGCAGGTCAACACAGACAGCGTGGAAATGGGGAGGTGCAGCCCACGGGTCCCTGAGACGTGACGAGCCAGGGACATGAGTCTTATCAGGACTCAATACAGACACAACAGCAAGGCTGCTCTCCAAGTCCTTAACTACAAACAAAATCAGCTATTGTCGTGTCAATTCTCTCACATGTGAAAATGATCACCTTACTCTCCACCAGGTCACAAATGCCCACGGGGCTGGCCTGTCCTGTAGTAACGCAGGTGGGTCAGAGGAGGTTGCAGTCACCCCATGCGGGGATTCTCAGACTGCCATGGGTCAAGTTCAGGGGTTGTGGGAGCGCCCAAGACCCCTATTTCTCACAAGCTCCTTGAGAAGCAATGGCCTGGAGACCTTTTCACCCTTCCTGCTACTCTGCCTCAGACAACAGCCTCCACGCAGAAATGCAACCAGGCCCAGTGCTGACCCATTTCTCTGAAGAAGCCGGGAATCCATTCATCCAACAAATACAGCCTGGTCTGAGTTCCTGCGCCGTGGGCTGGGAAGGCCCAGCCGTGAGTGGGCAGACCAGGGTGTACCGGAGAGACGCCGGGCAAGATACACATAGATAGCACGCAAGTCTGTGGCCAGCGCTGTGGGAGAGAGAGGGAAAGATGGGGAGAGTGTATGTGTGCACACCCATGTATGCACGTGTGCAGGCATGTGTGTGTGTGTACGAGTGCGCACGCGCAACATATGTACTGTGTCTCTGTGTGTGCATGCATGCACATGTATATACACGTGTGTGCACATGTGCGTGTGACCGTGTGTATGCATGTACGCATACATGTGTGATCAGGGCCATTCTCACTGAGAACAGGCAGGTGAGACTCTTGACGAAGACGCAGAAGATAAGGAAGACTCTTGAGGACCTCTGGGGAGAGAGCAAAGCCCAGCTGTGAAAACCGGGCCGGCGTGTCCACGGTCTGTTAAACTGGGCTAGCCTGGGGGCTGGGGGGCTGAGGAGCAGAGAGCTGGAAAAGACAGGCACCTTCCTTAAACACTAAAGCTTCCCTTCTGACTTAAAGGTGGAGAAGCCTAGTTATGTACTCTGGAGATACCAAGATAGAGCTGTAAGAGTTTGCAAATACAAGTGATATTTTAGTAAAACGCTTTATGAAAAAAATAAATAGCCACTTTTCTCAGGCCTCCTTCCTCCTGAACTCGAGTACACTGCAAGAATGCAGTCTTACGATCAGAACTCATTACTGAAGGTGCGCACACACAAACATCCACAAGGAGCCAGGACAGATGTGGGAACCTCTCAGTGATCAAAAGGTGGGATAAAATCCCAGCAAAAGGGGACACTCTGCCGTCCTCCATCTGTGGATCTGCTGCCCCCGTCCATCATCCGGAAGATTCATACACGCCATGAGCCGAGTCTCTGGGGGCGGGGCCGGGCCGGCCCTGCACACTCACATCTATCCCTCAGTTGCTCTGTGATCAACGTCAAGCCTCTGACAGGCGAGCAGCCAGGTCAAGGATGCCCACAGAGACAGTAAATCTACACAGCCTTTTATCCTCCTGATACACAATCCTGCGCAGCTGGGAATCCCAGTGTCAAATGCACAGCCTTCGCCGGCCGGCCGCAGAAGTCCGCGTCTGTGAGCCGCACTCTGCTCTCATCCTTGGGACCGTCCTCCTCTGCTACTTTCCCACCATCTCAGTTTCTTCCTTAGCAATATTGAATTTATCTTCTCTTGGCATACTGTGTGTATCATCACACTTGTCAGTATTTCTGAAAATCCTTTTCAAAATAAGTCCTGGAGTCCATTCATTCACTAAATTTTTACTGAAGGTAGACATTATTAGGTTCTAGGCATATACCAGAGAACAATGATCCCTGCTCTTAGGGAGCATACAGAAGTCAATATATATACATGTGTATATATATGTATTTTATGTATAAACAGACACATACATACATATATATACACACATGCAAACAAGAAAAGGAATGACTTGTTCACAAGGAGTCTGATTTAATCATCAACATAATTAGTAGTAAGATCCCCACTCATTATTGTAAACTGCTAATTCACTGCTAGTTGCAGTGTCTTCCACAAGGTCACAGTAGAAACACTGTCAGCATTTGGAATATAACTCATCCTGACAGATACGAAGCAGTTCCTCTTAGTGATCTGCTATATACTCACTGTCTGCCAAGAAGAAGGTGCTAAGAAAAATTTTAACAACAATTTGGGGTTTTTCAAATCTCACTTTTAAAATTTTTAAGTTAAAAGCCACAAAACTGAAAGTAAAATTAAAATTCATCTTACATGTGGGTAAACTAAGTTACTTGCATTTACTCAAAGGGAAGAGCATAATAACTCTCATAATCATCTGAATCACACAGGAAAGAACAGACTGAGGTCCTCAGAATTCTGGCCGTTTCCCTTCCTGGATTATTTCAAATTGATAATTTTCTTCATTTGTCACTTGAGCCAGACCACGAGATCAGAGGAGTAAGAACTGCAGAATCACTGAACCGCTGACTCTTTCACCAGTGGAGAACCACCGCTGACAGAAGCCGTAAGCGCCCTGTGCAGTTGGTAGTGAAGAGCTCCGTGAGAAGGTCCCACAGCATCGCTTTATTCTGCTCCTGAATCAGTAAACTAGAGCAGTATCTACTTCCCTCAAAAATCACCAGCCTGTTTGCTGGGAGGCGGGAGGGTGGGTCTCATCATTTCTGTCCGAGGAAACCACTACGGACATTCTGAAACACTCACGTTGGAGCCTGCCAGGCGTGGACAAATTCTTCACTGCATCACTGGCCCAAGGTTGCTCTCTCTTCTGTCCTCTCTCCTGAAGTCTCTCACAGCACGCCCCAAGGGGCAGTGGCAACGTGTGATTCCCAGGAGGAAACTTAAAAGGCTGCTCTCATTACATAAAAAGCTTCTGGAAGTTCACTTTCTAAAGGAGTGACGCGTCTGAGGCTCCGTGCCATGGCCTTTGCCGCACCGTCTTCCCACACGTTGCACCAGGAGCCTGAAGGCGCAGAGCCACGGTGTCTGACCCAGGCTCCCCCGCAGAGTCACTGTGCTTCCTATCAAAACGCAGGGTCCTGGCTTCAATTTCTTAAAGAAAAAAAATTATCTGGCTGCACTGGGTCTTAGTAGCATCATTCAGCATCTTTCTTCATGGTGCAGGGGCTTAGTTTAAGTTCCACAGCATGTAGGATCTTAGTTCTCTGACCAGGGATTGAACCCATGTCCCCTGCATTACAAGGCAGATTCTTAACCAGTGGACCACCAGGGAAGTCCTAGGGTTCAACTACTAAAGAATCTGTTTCAGTAGCTCTCAGGTGGAGGGAGGTCTGGATAGTGTATTTTTGATAAATGCCAGCATGCTTCTAATACAGTCTATTTATAAATAAATATTTTGGCATCACCAATCCTGAACATAGTATGTGCCCCTTGAGAGGAATATATAATGGCTCACAGAGATATGGAAAAACATTTTAGCTTTTATATTTATTTTTATCTTTCATTTTTGAGTTGAATGATTTATAACATACAAATATGTGGTACAGGATTAAACATATATAATACATAAATATATGTCCTTGTGTAAATGCATGTGGTGTATATATAGGAGATTCATGCTCAAAAACATCTTTCTGATCAAAAATGCACACTGATCTGTAACAGGGGTCGGCAGGCATTTCTGTTAAAGGTCAGATAGTCAATTGTTTCAGCTTCACAGGCCACAGACAATCTCTGTTGTCTATTCTCTGTGTTTTCCTTTTACAACGTTTAAAATAATGCAATAACTGCCAGTTACAAAAGACCACATATTATAGGATCCATTTATTTGCAGTGTCCAGAGCAGGCAAGCCCAGGGCAGAAGCGACGTGGAGAGGTGCCAGGGTTTGAAGGGCTTGGAGGGAACAGAGTGACCCTAACAGGTGTGGGGGTTCCTGCTGGGGTGACAGCACCGTCCTCGAGCCAGCTGTGCCAACGGCCGCAGGACCTGCGAGGGGACGGAGCCCGCCACATGGTGCGCTCAGCTGGGTTCTCTCCCTGAGGCTGTCAGGGAGAGCGAGACCGCCTCTCCTACCTCAGCGCTGAGCCTGGCCCCCGGGCCACCGTCTGCAACAGGTACCTAGAGCTGCAGTTCTCCAAGTGCCGGGTGGGAACCCCTGCCCAAGTGAGCAGACACCCTGAGACCGAGAGGAGAGGTGCGGGGTGCTGCAGGGAGCAGGAGCCGCCTGCCCTGGCGGCACCGGGGATGGGCAGGGACACCGTTGGTCCAGCCTTCCCAACCCTCCCGCCTCATGAGAAAAGCACACTCATTTAAGCGGCTTTCCAGGATTCCGTAACTTGCAGCTGAACAAAATTCTTTCCGTGCACAGCATCCCATTGCCCCTAATTCACACCCAGCACAGGGTCTGGTCCCGCTGGCCCCCGGGTCATCCCGTGGAGGGCAGGCCTGGCTGTGGGACAGCGGCAGGCAGGTCCGCCGTCCGCGGTTGGCTTGCCTTGGTTGGGGCTTCTGATCAGAGCATCCCTCCTCCTCATCTCCCAAAGCTCGAAGCCCTCCAGCCTTCAGGGCTAGCTCAACGAGTCAGCCCTCCACCTGAGCCTTCCTCTGTCTCCCCAGGAATCATCCGTTGTTCTCCCCCACTGATTAAAAGCTCAGATTTGTCAGTGCTATCAGTCTTAGCACTACAATCAAGTTCTTAAGGAAACAGAAATGCCAGTGGGTAGAACAAGTTTCCCAAACCCCCTCCCCACAAGTAAGCTCATGTCTGCAGCCAGTGTGGTCTAGGAGGCCTCAGCCTTCCATCTGTCCTGCTGCTACAGGGAAAGTACAGTGCTTTCCTGCCACCCAACTTTAGTTTAATATTTGTATTTTTGTTTAATGAAAATCAACAATCCCTCCACTCCCTTTTAGAGTTAATAAAGGAAATCAGGGAGATTTAATTAAAGGGTGAAAAAAGCCCTCTTAAGCAGGATTTATGACCCTTCTGTGTAAAGTGTTTAAGATAACAAGGTGTTGATAAATTAGGATTTGACTGGATAAAGATCTATATACACCAGCATCACAGATTACCAATCTGTCTTTTACAAACTCACATGGCATGAATAAACCAGCTTATTGATCCCTTAAAATGTTTGCTAACTGGAAACAAACCATTGCTCTTCACTGCTCCAGGGAGAGCGCCAGGCTG
This sequence comes from Alces alces, assembly GCA_015832495.2. Classification (NCBI taxonomy): domain Eukaryota; kingdom Metazoa; phylum Chordata; class Mammalia; order Artiodactyla; family Cervidae; genus Alces; species Alces alces. The sequence continues at coordinate 48,186,153 of JADEYB020000019.1, read as the reverse complement.
GCCGGTGGCTGGTGCCGAGAAACCCATGCGACGTCCATGTGGGCAGGTCTGTCTCGGGGCCCTCAGAGCTCCCGCTGCCCCAGGCTTTGCTGTCCACACTGAGCACACAGATATTTCCCGGCTATGCAGCAGCGTATGTGTCCACTCCAAACAAGCGGGGCTCCAGGCAAAACGCCAGAGAGTTTTAAACAACAGAATCATATATGCTGATTCATGATAATTTTCTTCCCATAAATGTCAGGAAGTAAATACAGTATATACCGAGGGTGAGCAGTTTACCCACGATGAAGGTTCTATAGGAGAAACACACCATGAAGAAAGCTGCTGTGTGGGAAGCCCTGAGTGCCTCCGGGGCTGTGGACATCCCTGCAAAGCCCGGGAAGCAGAGCTCCCCAGCTGAGTGTGGACGCGTGATCTCGTGTGTCCGAAAGGCACGTTCAGAAGTAACGTTTAGATAAGCTCTACCCACGTTCCACTTGGAACTGTTTTACGGAGGCAGGAACGCGGGGGATGCAGGGCAAGAGCAGCACCACGAGCGGGGACAGCTCGCCCCACCAGAGGCGTCTGCACCGGCAGCCTGCTCGGGGAAACAGCGCCAGCATTTCGCAGGCCCGGAGCTCGCACAGTACCCGCGTGGGACGGCACCCAGCTCAGGCGTGCTGGTGCTGCAGAGAGAAGGAAAGGAAGTACACTGCGTCCGCAACACACGAGCCTTCAAGTCCCCAGCTCTCAAAGACGCGAACATGCGTCACGTCAGCGTCAGGCGTGACCCGGCAGCCCGCCTCCCTGTCTCTGTGGCCGATGACCGACGCCCCTCCAGCTCCGCCGTCCCCCGCGGCCCGCCCTCAGTCAGGAGCTCGTCCTGCCCGGTCACTCAGGGCAGCCCCGGCTGCCGGCACTGCGCTACCCTAGTCCTCAAGGCCCTGTGCTGTAAGACTGAAAAAGCTTCCTTCCCTTTTCACCTTTGTTCGTTACGCAGCGTTTGTGTGAGAAGTCCTACACTGCCAGCTGCGCGTGGGTTCCTAGGCTCCCTGGGTTGGACTTGCGGATGCGCTCTGAGAACAGAGCTTGTATGAGTGTCCGGGACGTGCGGGGGGGTGGGGGGAGAGATGGAAGTCCTGGCGGAGCCTCACAGAAGGTCCATGAGGAAGGCGCAGCAGCCTCGCTTCCAGCCTGTGAATCCGTCAGAGCTGTGTTTTCCTGCAGTACCAAGAGCCTCAAATGAACGCCCCCTGGAGCGAGCTCTCATGACAAGCTGCAGGGCTGCACTCACCCTGGGCCCCGGGCCGGGGGCTGTGCCCTGGCAGCTTCCATGATGGGGTGATGGGGCAGTGCAGGGAGCTGACGCGGAGGGGCAGAGATCCCAGGGCGGGAGGACTGGACCCAGCCCTGCGTCCAGGAGGAGGAAGCTGAGTGACTGTCCTCACTGTCCAGCGATGCACAGAGCAGCTTCTACAGATGAGGCCGAGCTGGGGGCCCCCGCGTGTCCCGAACAGAGACTCTGACTGTCCTGGGGTTTGCTTCTGCTGCTCCCTGGTATCTACAAACACCAGGGCTGGGCTTCCTGATGGATCTGCCCGCTGCTACGCGGCACATCTCAAGTCACCCGAGATGGCCACAGGAGGATGAGGAATGAATGAAGACAGTGGGGGGACGGAGCCGAGAAGGTGCTGCCACACACAGCACAGACATCCGCAGGGACATGTGTCCCACGCTCTCTCTGCCCCAGTGTACCTGCAGTTGGCCTGCCTGGGGAAGCTGTGCTTTTAAAGTTAACCTTGAACCTTGAAATGAAGAGGGAAAGACCTGCTCACCCAAGACGCCCTCCCAAAGCGGGAACTCACCCCTCACCCCGAAGCCCACCCCCCCCCCACCCTCCACATGGGACACAAAGCGGGTTTTGTCCCCAGCTCTGCGCGGGCGGGCGGCATGGCGTGCTTGCTGAGAAGCAGCTGTTTGCTGACAGCCAGACAGGGAGCCGGGGAGCCAGAGCCCAGCGCAATGCTTAACCCACATCCCCTCCCAGTGATAAAGTGCTTTGATAAGCGAACTCCGTGGGCAGATGTGGCAAGAATGCAGGCCTGTCTGCTGGACCTCGGCGCTTCCCCAGCCCGGCGTCCACCAGACCAGCCCTGGCGTCCTCCCGCGGGCAACGGGGCCTGAGGTCTGAAATGGCAGAGCAGTGTCACGGGGAACGCAGACACACCGAATGGGCTCTAATTCAGAACCTCCCAGAAGGGAGCCCAGCACTAAAGCGAACATCCCCAGAGACGCCGTCCCTCAGCCGCTGCTCAGAAACATGGGCACACAACGCTCTCTCCACCTCTCAGTCACAAAATAAAACGTGAAGGTAACTAACGTGATTAATTTAGAGTCTCACCTCCTAAGTACTTCTGGTCTCAGAAAGCGAAAGAAGTGCAAGTGTTAGCTGCTCAGTCGTGTCTGACTCTTTGAAACCCCATGGACTGTAGCCCGCCAGGCTCCCCTGTTCATGGGATTCTCCAGGCAAGAACACTGGAGTGGGTTTCCATGCCCTCTCCAGGGGATCTTCTCCACTCAGGGATCGAACCCAAGTCTCTTGAATTGGCAGGTGGATTCTTTACTGTCTGAGGCACCAGGGAAGCCCTAGGTGTTACCTAAATGCAGAGCCTGTATCTCACACTAACCCCAGGGGACACTCCTCTGAGACGAGAGCGAGGCCCCAGCTGAGTGTGCAGGGTGGAGTCCCGTGTATGCACCTTCCCGCCCAAGCCAGAGGACTCTCGTCACTCTCTCTCCACAGAAAGAGAAATAATGCAGAGGAGGGCGGGCCCCACGACCTGGTGACAGGAGGGCCCGAATCAGGGCTCAGAGGGGCCACTGGCCCGGCTGGGATGTTCACCAGCGTCAGGATGAGTCATACCGTGAGTTTGGCTGAAGCCCTTCTGAAGTAAGAAGTACCATATAAGCTCGGTGTTCAGAGACAGAGTCCATGAGTGTGTGAAGGCAGAGACCGGGGACTTCCAGAGCTTGTGTGACAGGAAACAGTCATGTGACCTGCTGGACTCGCCCACGTCAGAAAGGACCTACTTCATGGCAAATGAGCTAGTCGCGCAGCGCGACCTCACACAGAAAGCGGAACAGCACGTGCATCACACTGGTCGCTGCAGAGGCCACAGCGGGGGACGGAGGGCAGGGGAGCACGTTCACCAGCAGGGTCCAGGCCCTAAGGCAACACATGTGCAGGAGGGCCTCGTGCTGTGTACAAGGACACAGCTCAGATACACAGATGTGCACACGTGTGTGTACAGAGACAGAGCTTCTCATAATGGCAAAGCCCTCTAGAAGAGGTGAAAAAAATTAGAGAAATAATCGCTGATAGAGCACAACAATATGAAGCCGCCCCCACAAACATAAATGAAAACACAAATCATGAGACTATGACTGTCTCAGCTGCCTGGAGAGCCTGGTGGGCTCAGCAAAGAGCAGCTGACAGGACAGTACCATGGCACCACCTCAGACCTGGCAAACCACTGGGCTTTCAACTTTTAAAACGTTATCGTTACCCATGAGCAAGAGCTTCGGACAGTTGGTCCCATCCCTGATCCACACCCTCCCATCCTGGGCCTAGGAGAGTGGGGAGCTGACGGGTCTGCAGGGCCACTAGGGCTCCAGGTGTCTGATGAACACAGTACTCAACACGTGTTACTGAATTCTGGCTGCACTGGGTCTTTGTTTCTGGGTTTTCTCTAGTTGTGGGGACTGGGCTTCTCTCTGTGGGGGCTCCTCTCCATGGGGGCCTCTCTCTCCAGGGGCTCCTTCCCGGGGGCTTCTCTCTGTGGGGGCTTCTCTCTCTGTGGGCCTTCTCTCTCTGTGGGGGCTTCTCTCTCTGTGGGGGCTTCTCTCTCTGGTGGGCTTCTCTCCGTGGGCTCCTCTCTGGGGACTCCTCTCTCTCCGGTGGCTCCTCTCTCTGTGGGGGCCCCTCTCTGGGGGCTCCTCTCCAGGGGCCTCTCTCTCTGGAGGCTCCTCTCCATGGGGGCCTCTCTCACTGCGGGCCACGGGCTCTGAAGCAAAGATTCAGTAGGTGTGGCACACGGGTTGGGTTGCTACATGGCATGTGGAATATTCCTGAACCAGGAATTGAACCCATGTACCCTGCATTGGCAGGTGGATTTCAAACCACTGGACCACCAGGGAAGTCCTTAATACTAGCTTTAAACCACAATTTTTGGACTTCCCTGGTGTTTCAGTAGCTAAGAATCTGCCAGGCCAATGCAGGGAACATGAGTTTGATCCCTGGTCAGGGAACTAAGATCCCACAGGCCTTGGAGCAACCAAGCCATGAGCCCCAACTAGAGAGCTCATGTACTGCAACCTAGACTGGATGCAACCGACCAACCAGCCAACCAACCAAGCAACCAACCAACTAATCAAATCAACCAACCAACCAACCAACCAACCAACCAGCCAGCCAACCAACCAACCAAGCAACTAATCAACCAACCAACCAAGCAACTAAACAACCAACCAACCAACCAAGCAACTAAACAACCAACAAAACAACCAACTAATCAAACCAACCAAACAACCAACCCACCAATCAACCAAGCAACGTAACAACCAACTAATCAAGCCAACCACCAAGCAACTAAACAACCAACCAACCAACCAAACAACCAACCAAGCAACTAAACAACCAACCAAACAACCAAACAACCAACTAACCAACCCAGCAACTAAACAACCAACCAAACAAACAACTAACCAAACAAACAAACAACTAATCAAACCAACCAACCAAGCAACTAAACAACCAACCAACCAACCAAACAACCAAACAACTAATCAAACCAACCAACCAAGCAACTAAACAACCAACCAATCAACCAAACAACCAAACAACCAGCTAATCAACCAACCAACCAACCAAACAACCAACTAATCAAACCAACCAACCAAGCAACTAATCAACCAACCAACCAACCAAACAACTAATCAACCAACCAACCAACCAACCAAGCAACTAAACAAATAACCAACCACTACCAAACAACCAAGCAACTAATCAACCAACCAAACAACCAATCAACCAACCAACCAATCAACCAACCAACTAAACAACCAACCAAACAAACAAACAACCAAACCAAGCAACTAAACAAACAACTAATCAAACCAACCAACCAAGCAACTAAACAACCAACCAACCAACCAATCAACCAAGCAACTAAACAACCAACCAACAACCAATCAATCAACCAACCAAGCAACTAAACAACCAACCAACCAAACAAACAAACAAAAAAACAACCAAGCAACTAATCAACTAACCAAGCAACCAACCAACCAACCAACCAAGCAACTAAAAAACCAACCAAACAACCAACCAACTAAACCAACCAACCAAACAAACAACCAACTAATCAACCAACCAACCAAGCAACTAAACAAGTAACCAACCAACCAACCAATCAACCAAACAAGCAACTAAAAAACCAACCAACCAACTAACCAATCAACAAACCAACCAACCAACCAACCAAGCAACGAAAGAAACAAACAAGCAAGCAACTAAACAACCAACCAACCAAACAAGCAACTAAACAACCAAACAAATAACCAACCAAGCAATTAAACAACCAAACAAACCAACCAACAGCTAACCAAACAAACAAACAACCAAGCAACTAAACAACCAACCAAACAACCAGACAACCAACCAACTAAACAACCAAACAAACAACCAAATAACCAACCAAACAACTAAATAACCAACCAACCAACTAACCAATCAACTAAACAACCAAACAACCAACCAAACAACCAACAAACCAAACAAGCAAATATTTACAAGAAAACAAACCACAGCTTTACATCAAAATATGACTTTGCAAAAATATATATATAGATTTGAAAGCTACTAGAAAAGTTTCAGGCTTCCGTGCTAGCTCAGCTGGTAGAGTCCGCCTGTAATACAGGAGACCCCAGTTCGATTCCTGGGTTGGGAAGATCCCCTGGAGTAGGGATAGGTTACCCACTCCAGTATTCTTGGGCTTCCCTGGTGGCTCAGCTCGTAAAGAATCTGCCTGCAAAGCAGGAGACCTGGGTTCAATTACTAGGTTGGGAAGATCCCCTGGAGGAGTGCATGGCAACCCACTCCAGTGTTCTGGCCTGGAGAATCCCCATGGACAGAGGAGCCTGGTGGGCTACTTTTGGGGTCGCAAAGAGTCAGACATGACTGAGCGACTCAGCACAGCACAGAGAAGTTTCAGGTGAGCAGGCAGAAAGCACAGTACGCCTGACAGGGTGCGGACAGAAGGCTGACGCCGCGTCATGGACTTCCCCAATGCCCGGCGCAGCACGTAAAGCAGCACTGCCAGCTCCTCCTCTGAGTCTCCCGCTTGCTGGCTGACAGTGATAAAGACACACCAGCAGTGACTACAATACTAAAAGTGGCCCCCAAATCCGTCATATTCCTTAAACTAAGTGGTGGTTTGAGGAGTCGGTTTTCCACACAAGCAAAACTATGTTCCTACTGTGTATACTCAGGGCTGAGTGCGGCACAGAAGTGTGCTCACACACATGCAGGAATTACTAGAGAGGTGGACTATATTGAGTACAAATTTCACTTTTCAGTTATGCTTGGATAAATTCCAGACACTAAAAAGTCAGAAGCAGGCTGAATATATACTAAACCCAATACCCAATTCACACACTAGATTAGAGTCTCATTGTAATGGACATCTGATATAATCCATGAGAACACAAATCTTCTGGCAGTTCTCTTTAGAGAATCTTGCACAGCTTGACTTGGATTAAAATTTGAGCACAGAGTTCCTCGCAAACGTAAACCACCTAAATTCACGAAACAATGACTTGGAGAAGCGGGAGCAACAGCATGGTGACGGGGTCCAAGAGGGTACTTGGCCTTTGGAGAGCAAATTCAGCTTGGAAGTCCTTGAAAGTAGCAAGTTGCCTGGCAGGATTTTGGTTTTTTCCCCAAGTCATTCACAGAATTTTTAAGAATAAAATCACATAAAGTAATATTATGCAGAGTGAATTTTTTTAAGTGCACTGTCACCCTATAAAGAATGTCCCACCTGGTCCTCATGGTGGGATGAGTGCTCTCAGAGAGCAGACCTCGCACAGTCTGTGTGTCCTCCGCCCTCCCCCAACCCACGCCCTGCCATCTTACCACCTTAGGACAAGGTGGAAAGGCAGCCACCTATAAGCCAGAAAGAGAGCTCTTACCAAACCCAACCAGGTTGGCACCTTAATCTTGGATTTCTAACCTTCAAAACTTTGAGAAAATAAATTTCTATTGTTTAAGCCATCCAGATGATGCTATTTGGTTATGAGGGGCCAGGCTAAGACAACTCCTAAAATTAGTCATTAACTTCAACAATTTCTCTATCAGTTTTGGGGATTTTCCTTTGTCTACAGTCATTTTGTTGCTCAGTCAGTAAGTCATGTCCCACTCTTTATAGCCCCATGGACTGCAGCACGCCAGGCTTCCCTGGCTTCACTCTCTCCCGGAGTTTGCTCAAACTCATGTCCATCAAGTCGGTGGTGCCATCCAACCATCTCATCCTCTGTCGTCCGTTCTCCTCCTGCCCTCAATCCCTCCCAGCATCAGGGTCTCTTCCAACGAGGTGGCACTTCTCCTCAGGTGATCAAAGTATTGGAGCTTTAGCATCAGTCCTTCCAATGAATATTCAGGGTTGATTTCTTTTAGGATTGACTAGTCTGATCTCCTTGCTGTCCAATGGACCCTCAAGAGTCTTCTCCAGGACCCCGGTTTGAAAGCATCAATTCTTCGGCTCCCAGCCTTCTCTAAGGTCAAACTCTCACATCCATGCGTGACTACTGGAAAAATCATAGCTTTGACTATATGGATTTTTGTTGGCAAAGTCATGTCTTTGTTTTTTAATGTGCCATCTAGGTTTGTCATAGCTCTCCTTCCAAAGAGCAAGTGTCTTTTAATTTCATGACTACAGTCACTGTCCTCAGTGATTTTGGACCCAAGAAAAGAAAATCTGTCATTGTTTTCACTTTTTCCCCATCTATTTGCTATGAAGTGATGGGACCAGATGCCATAGCTTTTGGAATGTTGAGTTTTCAGCAAACTTTTTCACTCTTCTCTTTCACTTTTATCAAGAGGTTCTTTAGTTTCTCTTTACTTCTGCCATTAGAGTGATATCATCTGCATATCTGAGGTTGTTGATATTTCAGTCTTGGTTCCAGTTTGTGATTCATCCAGCCCAGCATTTCACATGATGTACTCTGCACATAAGTTAAATAAATAGTGATTCCTTTCCCAATTTTGAACTAGTCTGTTGTTCTATATCTTGTTCTAACTGTTGCTTCTTGATCTGTATACAGGTTTCTCAGGAGACAGGTAAGGTGGTCTGGTATTCCCATCTCTTTAAGAATTTTCCATAGTTTATTGTGATCCGCGTGGTCAAAGATTTCTGTATAGTCAATGAAGCAGAAATAGACGTTTTTCTGGAATTCCCTTGCTTTTTCTATGATCCAACAAATGTTGGCAATTTGATTTCTGGTTCCTTTGCCTTTTCTAAACCCAACTTGTACATCTGGAAGTTCTTGGTTCACATACTGCTGAAGCCTAGCTTTAAGGATTTTGAGTATAACCTTATTAGCATACAAAATGAGCACAAGTGTACAGTAGCATGTACGTTCTTTTGCACTGCCCTTCTTTGGGACTGCAATAAAAACTGACCTTTTCCAGTCCTGTGGCCACTGCTGAGTTTTCCAAATTTGCTGACATACTGAGTGAAGCACTTTAACAGCATCATCTTTTAGGATTTGAAATAGCTCAGCTGTAGTTCCCTCACCTCCTCTAGCTTTGTTCATAGTGACACTTCCTAGGGCCCATTTGACTTCACATTCCAGGATATCTGGCTCTAGATGAGTGACCATACCATCGTGGTTATCCAGGTCATGAAGACCTTTTCTGTAAATTTCTTTGTGTGTTCTCACCACCACTCCTTAAGCCCTTCTGCCTCTGTTTGGTCCACACCATTTCTGTCCTTTATTGTGCCCATCCTTGCATGAAATATTCCCTTGCTATCTCCAATTTTCTTGATGAGATCTCCAGTCTTTCCCATTCTATTGTTTTCCTCTACTTCTTTGCACTATTCATTTAAGAAGACCTAATTTCTCCTTGTTATTCTCTGGGACTCTGCATTCAGTTGGGTGTATCTTTCCCTTTCTCCCTCGCTTCTGCTGGTCTTCTTGTCTCAGCTGTGTGTAAAGCCTCTTCAGGCAACTACTTTGCCATCACGCATTTCTTTTTCTTTTGGATGGTTTTTGTCACTGCCTCCTGTACAATGTTATGAACCTCTTAATCCATAGTTCTTCAGGCACTCCGCCTACTGGATCTAATCCCTTGAATCTACTTGTCACTTTCACTGTATAATCACAAGGGATTCGATTTAGGTCATACCTGTATGGCCTACTAGTTTTCCCTACTTTTTTCAATTTAAGCTTGAATTTTTCAATAAGGAACTGATGATCTTAGCCAGTCAGCTCCAGGTCTTGTTTTTGTTGACTCTACAGAGCTTCTCCATCTTCTCCACCTGTAAATAATAAGGGATATTTCCTCCTTTCCAAACTTCTATTTTAAGTTTTTCTTTTGGTTTACATACTTGCCTAATCACCTCAGATCTGTTCCCCATCAGAAGGTCAAAGGGACACGTTCTGAAGGCAGCCTTCTCACCTCCCACATCAGAAGTATCTTCATGATTAAGCACAACTGTCTTTGCACACTTTTTAACCACACAGTGCTAGGCACACTAACGCCCCACGTCCACCAGGCCTCTCTGTCCATGGGTTGGTCCAGGCAAGAACGCTGGAGCGGGTCCCTGTGCCCTCCTCCAGGGGATCGTCCTGATCCAGCATGGATCACATGCCTCTTACGTCTCCTGCACTGGCAGGCAGGGTCTTTACCACGAGTGCCACCTGGGAAGCCCTAGACTTACACTATTTAGGTTAGCATCTACTGATTCCTACAGTGAGGTGGGAGGGTACTGCTCCTTTCATGTTCCCCGTAAGATACTGATGCCATGTAACCTGACCTGAGTGCAAATCAAGCCATGTGACATATTACTTGCTTGGCTCAAGTGAGTTAATCTTGTTGTTCAGTTCTTATATACATAGATAGATAGATAGATAGATAGATAGTCTGCTTCTAGTAATTATAAGAAAAATATGTTAAAATCTCCTACTCTGGTTACCATTTGTCTACTTCCCCATTTACTTACTAAACTTCTGCAATTGTTATACTATTTCATACAATTTTATACTAAAGCTTGACTTAGGTTGCTAAGTGGGACATATATAGAATTGTTATCACTTCTTGGGAACACAACCTTTATCATTATAAAGGTGATTTATCTATAACAGTGCTTTGCTTTAAAGTCTCCTTTTTTGATCATATTAAGAGAGACTTCCCCAAAGAAGCTATACCTAAGTTCGGAGTTAAATGATGAGAAAGAATCTATTAGGTGTAGATTCCAGGCAGTAATAAAAAAGTCCTAAAAGCTAGAGAAAACATGGTTCTTTAAGGAACTAAAAACCTTTGGTTATCTAAAATCTGTTTGTGAGAACACAACCTCTACCCCATGCCCCCTCCTTGCTGGCCACCCAGGTCCTAGCTTGGCTCTAGTATCCACTCTGCTGTGTGGTCAGGGAACACATGGTCTAGCCTGGGAAGGTAAATCATGGTTGCTGCTTACCAATTATGATAATTGTATTTCCGCAATCAAGGAGATGTGAGGAAACACCAGGAGAAGGTTTCCCCTGTAATAACACATTCATGGAGGGGGCCTGGATGTCTGGAGCTATGGCAGCCGTTTTGTGACAACGAGGGGACTCACCTCATAGATGGGACCACGCCAGCATGACAAGGCTCAGACCAAAGGTGCAGGGGCACCTGTCCACACTGACCCCACTGACCTGGCCCTGTGCCCAGACTTCCTGTCACGCAAGCTTAGAAACTCTTCACTGTTCAGGGGACTTCCGGTTGGGCTCTCTGCTCTTCAGAGCTGAAGCATCCTGTTATACCGCCTCTTGATAGTTTTATCTCCAGTTTTAAATGACAATAGATTGTTGAAAAATAGCTAATTTCAAAATAGAATAATCTTTGTAAGAGAATATATTTTTTACTTTTCCCCCCAAACATTGATATAACATATATATTTCATGATAGTCTAAACTATTGATAAATTTAATTTTTAAAACATTACCATTCTATAATCATTAAAAACTAATGGTATTACAGGGATTCTTTTTGAAAATAAAATTCCCAGGTCTGGTCATGATAAGGTAAAAATACAAAGAATTAAGAAATAACACATAAAAATGAATAAAATTTAGTTCCACAAACACACACACATTTACATATAGATGTAGGATAGCATTAGGCATTTCATAAGAGTTTGGGCTCTACTGGACTTTTCTGTGATTTTCAACAAATTAGGAAATACAAAAACAAACTTAAATTTCTAATTTTTCATATCCTTTTATAGCTACCATATTAAATACTTGTATCAAAATAGTTCAAATTTGAGAAAAGTATAGAAGAAAGGGGTGTACATTTCTAAGTCAATAACATACTTACTTAGCAGATTAAAATTGCATATAATTTTAAGAAATAAGAGGTTAAATACATTGAAAAAATTAATTTCCAGGTTTAACATGACCAAGCCAAAAAAAAAACCCACACCTCTAGCTCACATTATAACCACAGAATGACCCAAATTAAAACATCTCTGTTGATGCATGTGCTGTGCTGTGCTTAGTTGCTCAGTCGTGGCCGACTGTGTGTGACCCCGTGGACTGTAGCCCGCCAGGCTCCTCTGTCCATGGAGATTCTCCAGGCAAGAATACTGGAGTGGGTTGCCATGCCCTCCTTCAGGGGATCTTCCCAACCCAGGGATCAAACCCAGGTCTTCCACATTGCAGGTGGATTCTTTACCATCTGAGCCAGCAGGAAAGCCCAAATAAGTAGGGTAGTAGCCCCAGGGATTGAACCTGCATCTCTGACATCTCATGCATTGGCAGGTGGGTTCTTAACTACTAACACCTTGCACTGCCAATTAGTAAAGCAAAATCATCAGAGTTCCTTTTTTCTATAATTAAACATAGAATTTACACAAGATTTAATTACTTATATTTATGCCCTCCATCTATAAGTCACTTCACTAATCAAAGCTCTTACACTTGATTTGTGAAAACTAGCATCTTCTTATTTACTGGCAAAGCAAGTTTCCATATACTAAAAAAAAATTTCAATTTCTCCAAGAAACACATCAAATGTACTCATTCAGAATTCAGAATAAATTACACTCACAAAAAGAAACCAAAATGCAAAAAGAGTACATTCAGTTACCATGGAAAGTGAAGCAATAGCTCTAAACCTCCATTCTAACATGTTAAAAAACAGAAATGTCATTGTTCTTCCCAAGAAAAACATAACCTTCACACATCTTCATCACAAGAAACATTTGCGATTATTAAAATATAAGCAGTCCAGAAGAAGCCTCTGAGAAAGGAAGAAAAAATGGCTATTTTTCTGAACTGCCTGCAGATAATAACTGCAAACCTTGAACAACACAACACAACTGCCAAGATATTTAAGAGCATCCTAGCGAAGAGTCTGGAGGGGAGATGATACTCCAGTGACTTTCCTGCTTTTCGTGAACTTTAGCCTGAGGGCAGGCTCCCACCTAGACCAAGCAGAAGCAGCAACACCTACAGAAAACCTCCTGTTTTACTGGCGCAAAGAAACAAAGGGCAGTTTAGGGCAATGGCAGCAACTGGGAATGAGGCTGGCAGAGATGGGTGACTCCAGTGAAGACAGACAAGAAGATGACACGCACGTCTATGTGTGAACTCTTCCCAAACCTCTAGCTGACCCGGACACCAGGATAAAACTGAAAGAGATGGCTGTGGTTGGAGCTACTGCCCACACTCAAACTACTGTTGGCAGCTTGAGTCATCCAATCTTTGCAAAAAGGAAGAAATCAACACCATTAGGAGGGATGGAATGTGTCTCAGAAATGAGAACCTGAGCCATCTGAAAAGGTAAGACAATCAAGGAAGGCTGATACCGAGATAACCCCAGACGCCAACATAAACTGCAACTGTCACCCTCTCCGTGGACACTTGAAAAAGTGCGCGCAGGGTGAATGGAAAGAAATCTCATCAGAGAGACAGACCGTTAAAAAGAGAAAGGAAAGAGAACCAAATGAAAATCCTCGAGCTGAAAAGCATCTTACTGAAATGAAATGGACTTAACAGCAGCCGGTGATGACAGAGAAGGCTGGGTAGAGCTGAAGATACAGCAAAGGAAACTATGGACCCCGAGGATGAAGTTCCTGAACAAAATGATAAGAACGTAGGGATCTACAGGATAATATTAAAACATCTGTGTAACTGAGCTCCTGAGAGAAAGAAAAAGAGTGCAGAACAAATAAATTTCCCCATCAGGGCAAAAGTCATTATGCCACAGATTCATAAAGGTCGCCAACACCAAGCAGACAAATACAGACAAGCACGCAGAGACAGTCGGTCTGACTGCAGAAAGCGGATGACAGGGACCTGCCTAACTGTCCCCTGGCTCACTGCCGGCAGCTGGCAGCCCTGCAGCTCAGACATCCGGGTACAGCCTGGTGCCTGCCCTGCCCGGGGCTCGAGTCCACCACCCACACTTCTGCTGAAGCCGCGCCGAGCTGCGAGGACAGCACAGCTGCCTGCAGGACACTGCATTTCCCCCTCGCGCACCCCACAACTCTCACCACCAGCCCCCCGCACCCAGGTGAGAAATCACTCTGAGGCAGGAGGAGAGAGACTTATTGCTTTCTAATTTCTGAGGTGATGGGTAAAGGCAGGCAGAGTATTATAAGCACAGGAAGAGTTTTCAGACACAGTAGCCTGGAGGCACAAGGAGTCCTGGCCCCCAGAGAGTTTCTGGGGCATCTCAAGGCCTCCCTGGTGTCACCAAAAAGGAATCTAGCGGCGGGGTGGGGGCGGCACAGGGAAGCTGAGTCCCAGCACACACATCCAGGGAGAGACTGACCCCCTCTGGAGGGCTGGTGCTGCCCTGACGCGGTCGTGTGAGTCCAATGTGCCCCCGGGCATTCGAACCCCTGACCTGCTCGCGGCACAAGAAGAGTGGCTTCAGAGGCTCCTCGTCCCCCTGCTGGCGGCCCCTTACACACGGCCTCCTGGCCCCCCTTCTGCGCAAACCCAACAGACAGCGCCCTGTGAAAACACAGAATTATACAGAGCTACTATTTTCTTTGAATTTGAGACAGGTTGAAAAGCTGATCATTAACATGATAAATATTATTAAATATATCATGGTTTTGTTTGTAATTTCATTATCATTCACAAAATCATTTCTTTGTGAAAGCTTAAAAATGCACTACTGCTGAAATCCTATGGTGGGAGGAGACTGTACTTCATCCCTGAATAGTTTTTAAGTTCATCAACCCCAATTATGTGATAAATAATTCTGAGAGAACAAAGCTCAGAAGCAAGGACCTGAAAATCTTATAGAATAAAAAATATGAATTTCATTAAAAATGGAAATAGAATTGCTCCATTTTCAGCACTAGTATTACAGTCTGTCTTTTGAATTTTTTTAATTTATAAAACAAGCTTTCTAGTTAAAATGACAATAAATAATACAACCACACTTTCAAAATAAAAGAACAAAAAGTATGTCAGCAAATACGAGCCTCCCTCACTTTTCCACTTGACTACTAGACTGCTCACTAGTTTTCAATGTTCTAAACTGCTCTCTGGTCAATAAACTATGGCTAGTGATATTATGACATAAACACCCTCATTTCACAGATGGGAAATTAACAGAGGTCACACAACCACCCCCGTGAACATGAGTAGTGCTTGGACGTCCTGCCTTCCAGACCCCAAGACTCCCTGTCCCCCTGTGGTCGTCTCAGCCACTTCCCGAATGGCCCTCCTCAGGCTGGTGAGAGGCCTCCACAAGGACCATCCCTCCTTAAGTTTCCAAGAGGAAGCATATCTTAATTGTTTGTGTCTTACTTTCAGGTTTTTGTTCAACACTGGTGAAAAACTCACAGCCAAACAAAATGAAGCCAGCTTCTAAGTTCTGTGATCATTTGAAACGTCTTCACCAGGTCCCTGAAAAAGCATGGACGGAGCAGCTACAGCGGGCCACCCGAGCTGCACTCACGACCCCGTCGCCGAGTGTCAGGTTGTGAGGCATCAATGTCATCTCCAGAACTGGTTAGGAGCGTGTGTCTGAAACCTGCACTGAGAGGCCCAAGAGAAGTGATCAGCTGGGACAAAAGACTGCGTTTCAATTCCCAACATCGACGTCCTCGAGTGAAGCGACGCGTTTCTGAGCCCCTGTTTTCTCACCTGTAAAATGAAGACGGAACTCGCTCCTGTAAAGGCAGAGATATCACACACAAAGCCTGCACCTTTGGGTTTGCCTCAGGGTCTGCTTCGGGTCAGATCCCAGGACATGGTGTATGTCCCATGAGCCACAGACACAAGCCCAAGACCAGACGACGGGGGCAGAGACTCTGTCTGATCACTGATCACCCCCACGCAGGGCAGAGTGCGGCGGACTGAAAACACCAAGTACATGTCCTTTCTGACTGGAGGGAAAAGGGAAGAGCGTTGCAATAAACCTCAAAGTCGGCATCAGCCTTAACTTCCGCAGCAGTTCCTGCTCTAAGAACAGATACCCAATCACCAATAAGGAAGATCTTTAACTTCTTAAAGAAATCACTTGTTTAAAGTGCTGGACATTCCTTGCAAGTTTTTTAATTTGCAAGTAAACACATATCCATCCTTGAAATTCAAAACGCCCCCAAACCCAAAAAGCATAAGTACTCACAAACATAAACACAACCGCTGTATTTCTCATAATGGGAAACTATGTAAAAACAAATACAAACAAATGAAAATAAACACCACACATGATTCCAGTAGCACAAACAAAACGAGACCATAATAACTATTAATACATAAAACGCTGACCCTATAGCTGAAACCTCCATAAGGCTGGCTCTGGCAGGCATGTTTCAAGCTCAATAAAGGCGCCTCCTGCCACGAGGGCAGCCAGGAACAAGCAAGTCGAACACAATCCCCAGGGAACAAAGCGTGTGGAGCCCAGCATTTCGGCGGCCCTGAATAATACCCCACCTGTCGTTAGGTCAAACGATTTGGCCCACTTCCATAAAGGAACAAAAGACACTTTTGTTGCAGTCGGGGAAGCTGTTTGAAGGTTAGAAGGACTCTGAGTGGTTAGAAAGAGCTGCAATAAATAAACCTTGTTTCTGCCCCTCACATTACTGCTCAGAAATAGCCATGAATTAACAGATGTTACCAGCTGAGCTACATACCCAGATGATAGACAAATTGAGTGATATAAATAGGGGACCTACAAATAAAGATATCGAGAATGAATAATTAATGACAGACCATGTGGAAAAGCGATCTCACGAATTTAGAACATCAACAAATGGCACCTAATGAAATGGTTTTCAAAACACAAAGAGGAGATCTCATATTTTCCATCACCTGAAAAGTAGATCTGGTCATAAATTATGTTTTTGCACATCGAATGGATGCTAAAAGGTAACTCAAGCTCAGGGAACTTCTAGCGTATTCCACATCTTTAAAAGTTACTAGTTAACAATCACAGTTGTAGACCTATAATTATTGTGTTTTTCAGTTTGTCAAAATTGAGTCAGAGGATAAAAAGCATCAAGGCTGAGAGATTAAAAGAAACTGGGGGAGGAGAAGCTGATGTTTGCCCAATGTCAAGTCTGTCTTCTTTCCTGGGCCCGGGTCACCTGCTCCCACGCTGCCTGCCAGCACCTCTTCTGGCCCCATTCTCCCTCTTCTCACAGCGGGGCCCTGGGGGTCCAGTCCTGTGGCCGGCACGCCGGGGGCAGAGGCTCCAGCCTCCCCGCCTTCCAGGAAAAGCGGGCAACTCCACGGCAGCTGTCCTTCGGGAGCCCCAGGGCAGGCCACTCGCAGGGCGCCCCTCGCTGGAGGCAGAGGCCTTCGAAGCACTGCACTCATGTTCCTATAAACCTCACAACAACCCTAGGGAGGCCATACCGCTGTTACTTCTGTGTACAGATTAGGAGACAGGCACGCAGAGATTAGGGACTTGTCAAAAATCACAAAGGCTGTGGTGTAAACATTTCTGTGAGAAGTCTTCTGATACCTATTGAATTACTGAAGGACACAGAGGCGGCAGGACACGTCACCCCAAAATATACCACTTTGGCTCAAGGATTATTTTGAGCCAAAGGTACTGGAAGAACAGCAGAAGGAGGGAGGGTACCCTGACCTCCGCCTTCTGTCCTGAGAGCAGGAAGGAAACCTCCACGTGAAAGATGCCCTCACAACGCCCGAGGACAGAAGCTCCGGCCCGCAGACGACAGGGTGGAGGCCGAGGGCTGGGGACACGGCCCAGCGGCCGCCGCGCCCCACGTGCTCTGGCTGCGTCTCCACGACTGTGTCTCTGCTCAAAGCTGTGCGTGAACCCCGGGCCTCGCGGGTCTCTGGATCTGCACAGCCTGCGGGGGTTCCCAGGACAGGCACACGTCTGCTCGCTGCCCTGTGTCTGTCTGTGTCAGCTTAACTCTCAAGACCAGCCCCCACCCTGAGGGAGTGAAATCCTGCCTTCCCTACGGTGCAGATCTCATAATAAATGGATGACAGGAAAGCAAACCAAATCAAAACAGTAAAACTCTAAATGCATGAAGAATCCAGTCCCTTGAAGAAAAGACAGCTGTGGGGCTCTCACGTCTCTGGGTTTCTGCGCAGGTCAGGAAACCAAGCAATCAAACAATCCAAATAGCTTCTGGATCAAAATAAGGAAGAGAAAATGTAACATCTGACACACACAATGATACAAATTTCCACTTCCAGGAAAGCAGAGACATGACTTGAGAGCAGTTAAGCAGTTAATGTGTTCAAGACCAGAGAAGTTGGGTCTCTTCAGGGTGGTGTAAAAAATCTAAAGAGCTAAAGAGAGGTCAGGCCACCCAAGGCGAGGAATCCTTGCCAGATCAGGGCGGTGTCTGCACTCGGGGCCCTCAGCAGCCAGCCTGCCTGAGCGGAAGGACTGGGTGCCCGGAGGAAGGTGGGCACCTGGAGAAGGACGGGGAGTGGGCAGGTAAGGAGGCCCCGGGACCTGGTGCACACAGGGCGAGGGAAGAAGACAGACTCAGGTTGAAGAGAGAAGCTCTTCTCTGCTTCTCCAGAATTAAGACTTTCAAGTGTCCCATGCACGTCTCAATTTAACACATGCAAAATTTCTCCAAAATAAAAAGGGCTTCCCTTGTGGCTCAGCTGGTAAAGAATCTGCCTGCAATGCGGGAGACCCTGGTTCAATTCCTGGGTCGGAAGGTCCCCTGGAGAAGGGACAGGCTACCCACTCCAGTATTCCTGGGCTTCCCTGGTGGCTCAGCTGGTAAAGAATCTGCCTGTGATGCGAGAGATGTGGGTTCAATCCCTGGGTTGGGAATATCCCCTGGAGAAAGGAAAAGCTCCTCACTCCAGTATTCTGACCTGGAGAATCCCATGGACTAGTCCATGGGGTCGCAAAGAATCAGACACAACTGAGCAACTTTCACTTTCACAATATTAGAGGCTGTATGTAGAGTCGAAAGCCTATAACTAGAAAAGTCTATCATATTGTAGATTGAACACTCCCTCAAGACACCAGTGGCCCCCATCGCCCAGGCACTGAAGTATGTTTGATGAGAGACGTACTACTCAATTCACCTGTAACAGGAAGCTCAGATTCTCCCTTGCTAAGTGCGTGATTTATAGCGTTCACAATGTGACACTGTAATCGCTACACCCACGGCATGAACCACGTGTTGCAGGCGCCCAAGCAAGCCCCGCACAGTGGTGCACGAGGTGCGGCTGGGCAGGAGCCGGGACGCCGCGGGAGGCCCTCCCCCGCCACGGTGTCTCTGAAGGGCGGTCGTCGTGCGGGCGAGGGCACACTCGCCGTCAGCGGGCGGCAGGCGGCGTCCACGGCCACCACCTCACACTGCTCCAAAACAGGCTCAGGGCTCAGCAAGTTTATCTGGAAAGGCATGGCTTTGGCGCTGTTACCCACAGTTCAACCAGACGCAGTCTTTATAACTGACATCAATTTTACTGCCATAAAACTAAGAGATTCTAGAGAGAAATGGAAAGTAAAGAAAAAGTATCAATACGTATTCTCACCCCAGGAAACATCTCTATTTCCAGTCCTGTTGGCACAAGCGCCTACATCATCATGGTGCGTCTCAAGCGCTATATCCTTTCCCATCATCGTCTTATGTTACAGAAAACTTATGCCTGCAGCATTCAAGATCACGTCTGGGCACTCACGTGGGGAGGTCCCGCACCCCACGCCCCACACTGGCTGCGGGGGTGAGAGGAGCCGGCCGCGCAGACTGCCCGCCCGCCAAGTCCCAGGATGGGGCCGGGCGGATGCTGAGACCCCGGGGGGGAGGCTGGTCCACGGCCCAGGTCTCGTGTTCAGACGCCCCGGGCCCAGTGGAGGCACCACTGGGGACCCAGGTGCACAGGGCGTGCGGTCCAGCCCGCACCCTGGACCGTGTCTGTGCTGCGCGTCTCTTGCAGCCTATGAAGCTGAGGGGCACTTTCTCAGAATAATGCATTTAAAGATACAAAGAAAAATACAATTACAAAAGTAAAATTACAAAGGAAGCAAGTTCTATGTGATAAGGTAACGTGTGTCCTTTGTTGAGGACCTGGCAGTGTGATGAAGGAAGACACTCGTGCCAGGGCTGGAAAGGTAATAAAATTAACTAAATCATAAAATGACCTTGGTATAATGCCTTGATATAATAATCATAGATTAATCATAAAATAAATAAAATAAAATAGCCCAAATCACATTTTTATATATGCTCATAGACATCAATAATACTGTGGACACTCTAAAGAGGCTAAAGGAAGGAAGAATAGGCCAGGACAGAAGTCAGACACCTCAGAAGCTGCTCCAAGGTATCCCCGGGCTCCCCCATCTGAGATGTCCCTGGGATCCCCCCATCCAAGGCACGCCTGGGCCCCCCCAGCCTCCTCCCCAACCCATCCTCCCCTGCTCCCTCCACTAACTCCCCTTCCCGCGTCTGACACCACATGCAGAGCAGGCATGGCAGGTCCAAACCTCATGGGCACGGCGTGGCAGCCTCAGCACTGACCCTTTCATTCACATCGCCCAGGACCACACATCTTCCTCTAAACAGCTCCCTCGGCCCCAGACAACAGAAGCCTGCCAAGCGGGGACCAAGCTCCCTGTCTTCTCCAGCACCTTCCCGCATCCTGTCCACGCACACAGCTGCCCTTCAGTGCCTGTCTTTCCAGCAAGTGCAACCCAGTAAGCCCACTCCCAGGAGTTAACTGGGCCCACACCAGAACAATGCAAGCAAGCCCTAAACCCTCACTCGATCACCTGCAACAGAGACTGCTGAAACAGCCCTCGGGGGCTCGGGGCTCCTCAGTTCTTGCGTCCTTTCTGGCCCCAGCAAGCTGACCTCAACTCGGAAATCCCAAAGGGCCTTATTCCTTCAGCACAAGTGCAAGAGCAGCAGACCTGAGCGAGGCTCCACAGTGTCTTTCTATCAGCTCATCTTCCCTGAGCACAAAAGCAGGCTGCGCTCCCTTAACCCCGCAGGGCCGCCGCACGCGGGAAGGGGCCACTGAATGCTGGAGGGCAGAGCGCCGAAGGGGCTGCGGAGACTGAGGACAGGCCAGGAGCACTCCGCGTTCCCTCAGGACAAAACTGGAGACTGAAGGAGCTGGAGCAACAGGCTACTGCACGCAGAAAGAGAGAGAAGGCGCTAAAGCTCCGAACCCTCAAACCCTAGACCCCCATCCAGCCACCCACACTGCCACGGTATGCCTTCCAGGGCAGCAGAAGGGCAGACGGCACAGGAAGACTGGACGCCGGCCCTCACACGGTCCCACTGGGCTGTCTATACCAAGTTTTGACTTTGAATGTGACCCCGGACAGGTCACACCGCACACCCAGGTCTGGGGTTCTTAGCCTCTAACTGCGAAGACTACCGTTAAGTCTTTTCAAGGAAGAATGAGCAAAAACGATGGGAAAGCCTTCTGTCGGTGTGTGGCTCACCTCTTCACTACTGCACAGGTCCACCCCGGGCCGGGGGTTGTGCCGGGCGGTTGGGGCATGAGCAGGGTGTGTTTGGCCAGGAACACACGTCACAAGTTTCATCTGTG
Source organism: Alces alces (assembly GCA_015832495.2). NCBI lineage: Eukaryota > Metazoa > Chordata > Mammalia > Artiodactyla > Cervidae > Alces > Alces alces. The sequence goes on along the minus strand of JADEYB020000019.1, from coordinate 48,164,871 downwards.
CCGTACACAACAGGCAACGCATGCCATGTGACAAGCCAGCATTGATCTGCTTAAAAACAACTTGCTCTGTTTCTGCGATGCAGATGCCCTAAAGTATCTAAGATCTGAAAGGACAGGGGAGGCCTCCTTCCTCCAAATCCACACACCGCCCCAGGTTCCAAGAACTGCCCTGTAGGACCCAGCTGAGAAAAGGCAGGGCATCGAGAGGCTCTGAAGTGTTCACCCCTTTCATTTTTTATTTTTCAGTAGAACCGATCCAATGTGGTAGTACTTCTGCTACAAACTAGGCTGGAGTTTCCAATTCTCTCAAGGCTACTACTACTCCTTCCAGTCGCTCAGCCGTGTCTGACTCTTTGCACCTCCGTGGACTGTAGCCCACCAGGCTCCTCTGTCCGTGGGATTCTCCAGGCAAGAACCCTGGAGTGGGTTGCCATTTTATTCTCCAGGGGATCTTCCCAACCCAGGGATTGAACCTGTGCCTCCTGCATTGACAGGTAGATTCTTTACCACTGAGCCACTTGGGAAGCCCTCTCTCAAAGCTACATAAGACACATAAACTGTAGATTCTCAATTCACAGCAGTAGGGAGTGGACCGTGGGAGTCGGGGCTTTGATTCTGAGTGACCAATTCTTGCAAACTCAAGTTTAAGGAAAGATACTGGAAGTCATCCAAAATCAATCTTCTCTCAATTTCATTATTTCAGAACAAGCAGTGGAGCCTTCACACTGCACGGAACAAAATCAATAAAAGCCAAGAACAACAGGCCGCACTCTTTCGAGATCATCTCGTCAAGACTCTGCAGAGGCAAACACAATGAGGGATCTGTGAGCTGCTAGAATAACACCATTTTCACTTTGTTATTCACGGGGCCCTAATCTGAACCCCATCTTCCTGTTCCAAATGCCGTTTCAATATTTGAAATCTCCACAGCTGGTAAAATCACAAACACATCTGTGAATTTCTATCCCCCTAAATCAGATGAGCGAGTGGCCTTCCTCTGTCTCGGGTTCACATATTCTGCATTAACATACTGCTTTCTTTCTGCGTGTATTTTTTTGTCCACCTGAGGCTCAGTGACCCTTCCCTGGAAACACTGGCTCTCGGTGTTGTGTTCCGCATCGGAATGTTTACATTAGACAGTCAGTGCGGAGGGAAAACGAACACAGCTCCCACCTGCCTTGACTCCTGGGAGCTCTGCCGGGGCCACCCCTGTGCTGACCGCAGAGCTTCCAGGGGACAGCTCCGGGCCGGCGGGGAGGCACCTCTCTCCATCATCCGGCATCCCGGGGCGGGGGTGCCGGCTCAGGGTATGGAGGAGTCACCAGTAGTCACAAGGCCCGCGGCAGAGGAGCACAGTCAGTCCTGCAGAGACTGTGTCTGCTCAGACTCCCAGCCAACGACAGTTCACGCTCACCCTCAGGAAGTGAAGAACGCAGAAATGACTACACTGGGAGCCTGCGATCACCCCTCCATGACCCCTAGATAGTGCCCCCTTCAGAACAAGGGTGGCCGGGGTGCCCCCTGACCTCCCAGCCCCACTGTCTGGTGCCGACCGAGAAGGTGTTTCAGGCTTGTGCAACACGACGGGACATCTCAGGCTTCTCCGCAGTTTGTTTAGTGAGCTTTTAAAATGCAGTAAATTCCACATAGAATAGTAGGGAAAAGGAGAGGGGCTTTGGGTCATCAGAGGCGAATTAGAATGCCATTGGCTGGGCACGGAACTTTGGTGAGTTACCGGGTTGAAAAATCTCCTAAGGCTGACTCTTCAACTGTTTGGAGGCTACAAAATGGCAACTTCACACAGGACGAGACTAAAGCACAGGAGCCTCCAATTTCAGCAAAACGGAGCTGTCTCCCGGGCAGTGTGGGAGCGCGTCCCACAGCCTCGCAGGAGCCGCCTCGGTGTCCTTGCTGAAGCTCTCTGTTCACAGGCCTGATGAGGACCAGCACCACTCACCCAGCCCCGGCCCCTGGGCCCCGCACAGCCGCCCCGCTTCCTGCTGGGACCACAGCGTGTCACTGCCAAAACTCACTCATGTTTCTAGTCGAAAAATCATAAAATCGATTCCGCGCATTCAATGTACAGTCCTAACATCGGTGAGGATGAGGGCATCCCATCCAGCAGTTTCCAAACAGGGGCCTGGAGTCAGTTCACAAGTGACAAGCACACTGTGTCCCGTGAGGTCACATGTCACTCTGCCTCACTTCTGCTCAACACATACACACGCACACAGACACACATGTGCACCACGATTTTTCACGAGAATGTTTTTCACTGTGCCCTTCAGTGAGCAAAACGTTCAAAAACACTGATCTAACATCAGAGCCTTAGTTGACAGATACTACAGTTGAGCCCCAAAAGGTGAAAAGACTTATCCACAATTACACAGCCCGTTGCTGGCAAGTGCTCAACCTTAACTGTACTTTAAGTCTTTAAAATAAAAAGAAAAGAAAATCTTCATTTTCTGGAGATGTGTTAAATTAAATGAAATGGGCACAAAGACAAGAGGTGTAACAACTATTTAGGAAGCAAGAATTGAATCAGAAATACTCAATCCGAAATGCCAGTTCAGAGGGCGCCTGCTTCCTCTCTGACACTGCGGTGACTCTGAAAGGTCAGGGGTCAAAGGTCGCATGGGTGCTCAGAAAGCAGGCTTGCCTGAATAAACGGCAAGGTCTCCGCCTTCACATCCATCTTCACACTCCGAGGGCTCTTAAATGTAACTGCCATCTATCACGCAAGCCCCTCATCAAGTAATTTTAAAATTATGGTGTATTTATCATCTGCCAGTGGTTCCTGACAGATACACCGCTTGGAGGTCTATTTTCACCAAAACATCCCAGTTAATTGGGGGGCAGGCCTTCCAGTGTCCCACTTTAACAGAAATTATTTCCACTTGAAGAGAAAGTAACAACTAATGCTAAAATAAACAGTATTCAAGATACTATGAATCATGTCAGTTGGTCAAAATTATATGTCTCAAGGACAGTTCTGGGTAGAGAAAACCAAACCAAAAACTATTTTATCAAATGCCTGCTATATGTGAAACACGGTGCTAGACTCTGTTTCAGGCAAATGCAGGTAACTTAGGCTTCCAGGTTAAGCCTCTGGAGGACACAAGTTACTCTCGATCCCCTCAGCCTCCGCCTCCTTCCTCGCGGGTTCTCGCCACAGAAGCACCTGCACCCCAGAGCAGAGGGCCCTGCAGCTGTGGGTGTGCAGGTCCGAGGGAACGGAGACGTCTCCTAAATCACACTGACCGTGACACACCAGCGAACCAGGGGCAGCTCTGCAAATACCTGCTGGGAGGGAACCGGGGGCGGAACACTGGAGAAGCTGCTTATTTGTTCAAGTGGCAGATGGAGACCTAATTTCCAACATCTAAAATTGTTACCAGATCTTACATTAGTCAACGACCCTTCATTTCACAGCAAGTAGTTGTAATAAAATAATCCAAATAAAATTCTTGAATTCAACTTTCCAGAAGTATGAGTGCTGGCTTACATGTAGATTGTACCTATTTCATGTAGAACAGGTCAGTGGCCATCCCCTTCATCAGAGACTGTCTAAAGGGACTAAAGTGAGAGAACCAGCCTGGCAATTAGTCCTATGAAAGCATAACCAAATTCAGGAGTCAGTACAAAGTCTAGCAGCCCTGGTCATTTTTCAAGATTTTAGCCGTTTTTCCAGGTAAGCCACAGAAGCCCAGGAAACACCCCAAACTAGCACATTCACACCTAGAAAAGTTTGCTTCTTCTACAACCATGATTAACCACTGTCAGGGGATCCTTTAATGAAAGTACCCTCTCCTCTTTGGAAAAACCAAAGCATCTTTTCCTTGCTAGACAAGCCCAGTCCCACCCCACATCCCGTATTCCCCTCTGCCTGTCACCCCAGACGCCTGTGACAGCTTCATTCTGTGCTCATCTCTTGCTTACTTTTCTGCTTTCACTGTAGCTATTCAGTTTCCTGAATCAATCAAGCTTGCTTTCTCACCAATGCAAGTAAATAAGTGAAGGACGATGTTCTAAATCCAAGAAGAAAGAACGGCGCCTGTGCACCTGTATCTTCAGCAGTCGCATCCTCTTACTCCTAACTTCTCTTAGTTTTTTACATGCCAGTCTCATCAGAAGAAAAAATATCTACCATGAAATTTAGTCATTCATGGAAATATTCGAATCCAGGACCTGCTCTACCTAGTCGGGTGTGGTTGAGCCACGTGGGAGAGAACCGGCCAGCTTTCTCTTCTTGCAGCATTGACCGCTGGGGTCGCCCTGCCAGCGGAATCGAGAACCACCTGTGCCGGCTGCTTCGCCAGCAGTTCTGGGTCTTGAGGGGACCACTCTGCCTATCTGAGTGCCGGCCTTCCCTCTGAGTCACAGAATCTGTGAAACCCTTCCCATCCCTCTAGGAGAAGCCACACTCCTTTGGTTCTAAGACACAGTTCAAAGAAAAACAGACAGTCATGCCCCACACACCTTGGTGCGTGCAACCCTGACAGAATAGGCACCCTTCACTTGGGGTGGGCGGCGTCCCCACCACGGCCTCCAGAAAGAGCCCGCCAGAGGAGCAGGGGTGCTCCGCAAAGCCGCGCCCCGCAGCCCCGTGGGGCTCCGGCCAGGAGTGGTGGGGCTGCTGCCCAGCGCTGACCGCGTCTCCTCTCCTACCGCAGGTGTTCAGCAGAGAGTGGCCGATGGCCGGTGCATCAGCCGGTGGGCTCCAGCGCCCTCCGGGCCGCATGCTGGCCGCGAGCCACAGGGCGGGGCGAAGCGGCGGGCCTTCCGGCCCTTGGTGGTTGAGACTGCGAAAGGCGGGCTTCGACAGGAGCCCTCAGCTAACCGCACTAGTTCTCCTTTTGAGGCCCTATTGTTGCCACGCGCTTGCTGCTGCCTGGGGCAATAAAAAAGCCCTGAAATATCTGTCTCCATCCTTCGTGGACTCAGGAGTTTCCATGAGGGAAATCACTTGGAAAATTACAATATTGCTCCAAATAAAATATTAAGATAAAAACCCTGTTGAAATGTTGAGCTAAAATACTAAGATGTGATTTATGAGGATCCGAGGGCCCCGGCCCCACAAAAGCTTTTCCACCCCTGCAAGCCCATGTCTGGGACGGTTCCCACATGACACAGCCCCGTGGGCACAGGACGCCCGGACGCTCACACAGCACGGGTCAGGGCGAAGACGAAGGGCGCTCTGTCAGTCCATCCTGGACAGGGGCGCATTTAGTAACCGACAGCCCATCGTGACAATTGTATCTACAGACATTTAAATTCTTTCTTCCTTCTGCATGAAAAATATAGACATTTCTTCCCCCTTTACGCCATCCTCATAGATGGACTTCCTCCAGTCGAAGGACTTGGCCTTGCCACTACAACAAGTTACCAGAAGTAATAATTACCTATTGTAGCACTGGTGAAATAAAGCATCTTTTGGTAACCATCTCTCAAACTTAACCCCGGCGGAAATCTTCTCGCTAAGACCTTGCCTTTGGGCCCATCACTTCCTGCTAGCTTTTCAGGTTCAAGGACAGACATCAGACCCCCGCCACCTGGAGCTGCAGGCGCGCAGTGAACACTGCATCCGCGCTCAACCGCAGCAGCGCCCCTGGGCTCCTGCCGCCTCTCCTCTGGACGGAAAACAAGCTCAGGGTCTTGAACTTTTAATGATCCCAAGAGCGATCACAGTTTGACTCTTTGTTCTAAAATATTATCAGCATCAAAGAAGCTGCTATTTTTGCCAACATTTTAGATGAGTGAAGTCTCTATAATCAAGGTAGATTATCTACATCGCCCAAGTTTTGTGTCCTAAGATTCTTGTTGGCATTCTGCATATACTCTGTTGACATATTTTGTTTATACAAGTAAGATCTTTGTTTTTCCTCACCCCACGAGAGCTGAAAAAGGAACTTTGGACGTAACAATTAATTCAGTGTTTATCTACTTTACTTGTCTGCAAAGTAATATAATACATTCATACATTGGAATGGAGGAAAGAGAGGTGGTTAAAAAGGTCAAAAGGCGAAATAGAAGCTATTCAATATAATAAAACATTGTGACATGGAATATTACTTTTACAGATGAAAATGCTATGGAAGAAAAAGGCCAAGTGTCTTGCCAAGGTTACAAGGTTAAATTAGTGATTGCAGCAGGGGTCACAGTTTAAAAAAAAAAACAAAACAAAAAACCTGCAGTCAAGAGCAGAATGTGGGAGTGTGGTGTTTAGTTGAAGCTTCTAGAAGTGAACTGAGTAACTGCAAAAAGAAAGTCTGGCTGTAAGTGAGCTTTTCTGCACAAACGGCGGTCACAGGAATCTGCGGCCTGCATTGAAAGGTCGGCATAAAGATAAAACGGGTGGAAAATCCACGGGAAGTGTCCTGCAAACCAAGGAGCTCCAGTGGGGGCAGCGTCCCCCCGCCCAGCCTGCCCCCCTCTCCTCCCACCTAACAGCTCAGGACTTCTTTCAGCAAAGCTGTCACCTGCTTTCTCAGAGCCACAGATTCACCTGGTGAGCGTCTACTGGACGACCGCATGCATAAACCTCTCTATGAAGAGTCACTGCCAACAGCAAAACAAGGGACCTCTCCTGCTTCAGAGAGTGTCCAGGTTAGTCTGAGCTCCTAGCACGCGAGGCATCCTGGAAGCAGAGAGTGTTCTCAGCCAGGCCCGGGTCCTCCAGACAGTGAAGGACGGTCTAGCTGAGGTCAGACCAGGAGGAGATCAGATGGAAGCGCCACTCAGATACACCTAAGGGTTTCAAAAGGGGGCCTAATTAGCCTGAACTCCATTTACCATTGAATTTGGGAAGAAAAAAATGAAATTAAAGCCAATGAGAAGACTCTAACCGCAGATTGTGGGTGAGATGGTGAGGACAAGCTTGCCTGGAGGAACAGGAGCAAAAGCAGGTCAGAGAGTGGGGTCTGGCGTGGCGGGGCGGGGGGCAGCTCTGAGCCAGGAGGGGGCGAGGATGGGAGTGGGCGGGCAAGGAAGAGGGGCGAGAGGGGACACAGAGAACAGAGAGAGGAGGGAGCAGTGTGCACAGAGCAGAGAGAGGAGAAGACGCTGGGGGCGGTCTCAGGGGGAAGCACTCTTTCCAGTGCCTGGTTATTTTGCCTCCGTGCTGCTCACTGCCTTTGTAAAGTCATTCGTGTTAGTTCCTCCAGAGAGGAATTTCATCAGCTTCTGTGAGGAGCCTAAGGGTTCTGCATGCGTGCGTGAACACGTGTGCCAGACCCCGGGCTTACAAGTGACTTTGGGTGACAGCACACTTGAGGAGCCCCCTGGGGTGACACCTTCTCAGGCATTTCCCTCCACTCGCCTCTGTTGAGACCAAAGCAACCTTCCTGGGGAAGTCACTGGAGGTGGAACCAGGGTTTCTGTCTGACTCATCCTAAGCCTGGTGCTGCAGCCTGTAGGTTGCCATCTTTCTCATCACACGAGACTGTCAGAATGACGCTCCAGCTGGCCAAACAGGCAAACACTTTCAGGATTAAAGCAGCCTAATTGTGTGGTTACACCCCTGCTTTTCCGATAACTGCTTATGATCTTATTCACTCAAGTTATTTTAAGGAGATTTAAGATATTCTTTACCCTGCATTTTTAGTTGTTTTCAATAGAAGATTTGATCCAAGTAATCTAGCCTACAATATCCCTGGATATAGAACAAAACAATAAATTCAAACCTCCATACACAGGAAGTATTGTAGTAAACTAAGAAATTATCTGGCCCCAAATCTCCTGGCAATAAGCATAAAAAGTTCCTATACTTAGAGGGAAAAAAAAAAGTATTTACAAAACTGAGATCCACGTATTCACTTGATACTTATAAATAAAGTTATTTACAACCGAAAAACAAATTATTTTATTAGGCCAGGCACCAGCAAATACATAGAAAACATTCCTAATGATATACATCCCCAAGATCAACACATCTCTTAAAATTTCAAAGCAGCATTCAGCCCAGACAAACAAGAATAGATTTTTTAAAAGTCCTAAGTTTATAAAATGACATGTTGTGCACAGCTTTCCAGGATTTCAATCACAAGCTAGAACAACAGAACCAAAACACCTTGTTTCTCTATTTTAATTATAATGGCATAAAACCCCAAACTTTGTGGAATAGCATTTTGACTTATACTGATACTGGTTCAAATTAAAACACATATTTTTAAATGTTTGAACTCTTACTATGCTTATCATGGCATTAAATAATTTGAACAACTCCTCTACAACCAAAGTGGAATATGTACTTTAGAGTATCAAAGAAGGATTTAGCTGAAGTTTCAAGGTCTCATCACTTCTTAGTTCGGACTATCAGCCTAACAGAACTGAAAGGAAAAATGAGACTATGCTCATTATGTGATTTAAGAATAAAGCACTGCCATGATAAATATTTGGAAATTCCAGGCCTTCATAAAAGCACACTCTACGCACAGGCCCAGCAGCCACCCCTTCAGGGTGTGTGCGGTGAACCACCCAGGGGGATTCATCTCATTTCATTCTCGCTCTGCTCTGCACTTCTGAGTTGCCAGCTAAATTGCTTCTCGGTTTATAGTACAGGAGGCTTCATCGTGTTTAGCCAGAATTGCTTACTTTTAAAGTATGCTGATAGGGAGCCCAACGCAGTCTGAAATGGCCTCACCAGATGTTTGGATGGATGAGGAAACAACACATCTCAAAAGGTGACCCCCAAATACCATTAACTACATAACATGTCCCCATACATTAAATAAGTTCAAGTGATCAGAACACATTAAAATATTTTCAGGGGAACTGAACTTGACTCTTATGTTTTTCCATTGCTAGGTATTCAAATTCTATTCAAGTTTTCAATTTCCGTTCCCCCTCCCTCCCTTTCAGGATCTCCATCATTGTCAAGTCATAATGAGTGATAAGTACGGTCTAAGTACATTTAACATGACTACAGTGGACAGCTGGATATACTGAGCAAAACAGTCTTCACAATCTTGGTCAGATAAATGGAAGCTTAGTCACTAGAACAAAGACAATTGTAGACTTATCTCTTTCCACACCACTGAGGCCACAGCCTAGTATAAAAAATTTAATTCCAAGCATTTACCTGAGGAAGGACCAAGGCAGGTGGAAGAGGCTGGGCAGTCGAGAACCAGGACCTGGGACCTTGACCGCAACAGGAAGCACGGCTCCAGGAGGCGGGCTGTGGGCCCGAGGGCGGCGGGAAGGCTGCGCCTGGTTTGGGGTGGGGTCTCTGTGGGGAATAAACGCCCTTTCCCAACTAAGAGAAGAGGCATGTAAGGAAACCACTGGATTTGTGCACGGTTCCCAAGGGAAAGAGTAGAAACGACAATGTAAAACCTGCCACACTGAGAAAGATTCTCAGAGCTGCCCGAGGGTGAAGTGGGCTGCCACAGCCAGCATCACCACGAGCGCCTAAACCAGGTTCCCGGGTGCCCGCCTGCCCGCACCCCTGCCGCGGTCACACCTCGGCCAGCGCTGCCAGCTCTGAGCCCGCGCCCTTCTCTGACCACTAGGAAGAACCCAGCTTCAATCTTCCTCGCTCAGATGTAGCCCCCTTTCCGCGACTTCCCCTGACACGGCCCTTTCCTCCAGACAGCCCTCACCCTCAGAGAGCACACACATGCCACACCACTGGTCCCGCTGCCACGGGGACCACCTCCACCGAGGTGTGGGGCAGGAGAGGGGTGCTGCCAGACTGTCTTTATTCTCCAGGCACCCGGGCAGGACCGGCCTGGGCTCAGCACCATCATGCTGTTGGCAACATGTGTTCTGAAATGCAGAGAAGAGTCAAGTACCACACGCAGAGTCAGGCTGGGTGACCTTTTAGACCCTGCGTCCAGGGTTGTAGGAAACCTGGAGACAAGCTCACAGCCTCTTCCCAGTGAACATGCTCGCCCACAGGTACCCATATTGGAGAGCACCAAGGAAAGAGATTCTGCAAACATGCCCATGAAATGAAGCAGAGGGGCTCAGGGCCTGGAGCGCTCCTCCGGAGAGCAAAAACAAAAAGCTCACCCAGAACTCCATAGGTAGAAGCTGGGCATGTTAGACACTCCAGGAAAAAGAACACCTGTTAATTTACTGGCAATATAAACAATAATCTAAATAAAGCAGTAGGTCTAATAGATAAGCAAAGATCCTGGAGGCTGTCAGGAAATATACAGAGGTGTGTGTATTAAGCCAATCATAATGGTTATATAAACTTACAGAACAAAAATTATTCATTATTCCATTTTCTGGACTGTACTTGCCCATCAGAACATGGCAAAACTATAAAAGTAGGATGAAGCAAGAAATCTGTAGTCTCACCACCAATTCTGCTTACAGGGTTACCAGGCTTTCCAGATGTAACTAAATGAAGTGAGGGTCAAGTTCAAGCACATTTCGCCTCTGCCAGTCCTGTTGGGCATTTTGAAATCTCTATTTTAAACGGAAAATAGGTCAACATTTTTTCATATTTAAAAGAAGACAAAAAAGAAAAAAAATCCACTTGAAAAAAATACAAATAAACAGACCAAAAACCTGTTTTTTGCATTACATACTCTAGTTTTTACAAAATAAGAAAGAAAATGATAAGAAAACAAAATCATAGATTTCTCTTAAAACATAATGTCCAAGGCATTTCATACAGTCAGCACAGATTCAACTAATCCCCCAGAGAAGAGAGTAGTTAACAACTTTAATAGCACATTATTAGAGACATCAGGGAACAGACCCAAGCAAATGAGAAAAATGCATAAGAGTGCACTTTCATTATAATGTTCAATTAAATGTAAAGTTAAAAGTCATTCTGTGTGAACCTTCAAACTGAAAGACATGTAAGATTACACAGCTATTGAAGTGATGCTTATTATTTTAAAAAGAATCATTTTATAAAATTTTATTTCTAAAATGACACAAAGTTGAATGCATATTATGAGTCCATGGAATTCAACAGGCTAGAAAGAAAAATATTAAAAAAAAATAAGTAAAATATATGTTCTAGTCTTAAGATTTTAAAGAATTTTTTTAATTTTCCAAATTGCTGCTTTTGTAATTTAAAAACAGAATTTCATTTAAAAATTTTCAAAGACCTGATATAATGGCAAAATAGCAAAACAGTGCTTAGGGTAGGAGGCTCTTGTCAAGAAACAGTCTTATGCTAATCCCCAGCAGTCTTCTGGCCTAAATAAAGTCTTCATGATACTCTTGTCAATAGGATGATGAAAGGCAGGCCCTGTGAGAAAACAGGGAGATTCTAAACTGTCTGGCCCTCCCAGGGGGCTAAAGGCCAACACGGATGCTCAGCTACGGGATCCTCCTGCTGGACGCATCAAGGCTCCGCTCCACATACAAGCCAGGGAGTGGACACAGGCTTGGAAACAGGCAGAGTGCATTTACAGTGGTAATGCCGGAGATTCCAGCTGTATCACAGAATAAAACTTTCAAGTTGTTAAATCACAGCAGACAAAAAATTCAGCTGAGACCTATAAGATGGAAACTTAAATCTAAAGTCTCCCAGGAGTCTCAAGCCCAAATACTAAATTATAAAAGCAAGGCAGGGACTTCCCTGGTGGTCCAGTGGCTAAGGCGCCACATCCCCAACGCAGGGGATCTGGGTTCAATCCCTGGTCAGGGAATTAGATCACGCATGCCACAACTAAGACCATGTGTAGCCAAATAAATAGGTAAAGGGGCTTCCCTGGAGGCTCAGCAGCAAAGAACCCGCCCGCCAATGCAGGAGACGTGGATGCGATCCCTCCATGGGGTCACAAAGAGTCAGACATGACTTAGCGACTAAACAACAGTAACAAATAAACAGAAGTAGGGCAGAGGGAAACACAGCTAATGGACTAAACGTCTGTGAAAAACTTGGGCATTTTAGCTGTCACTCAAGAGCACAGTATGACTCCAATAAAGCAAGAGAGAGTCCACGCTGCAGAGAGGAGCAGATGGGGGCCCTGGAGTGCCACCTGCTTACCCAAGCCCACATTTTACAAAGAACTTCAAAAAAAACAAGTGCTCAGGGAAAACAGGGCAGATTTAAGGCTTCTGGTCAACATTGTAAGTGTAAGTTGTGGATGTATAAGAAAAGAGGTGGATGCTTTGGTAAATAGTTTGGTGGTTTGGGGGCAGCTAGAACAAATGGCACAGAGATTGGAAAGAAGCTGGTTTGGGTTTAGACCATGACCTTCTGACAAGTCCAAAGGCAGAGCCGGCGCTGGGGAAGGCATCAGCGCAAGACTGAGTGTCAGGCGGGCGCACAGATGTGAGACAGCAAGGACGCCGCATGCACGCCTGAGGAGGAGGACATCCTGTGAAGGTCCGGGATTCAGGAAGCCAGCTAAGGGACGGTACAGGCACAGCTATGCCGACACCAAAGAGGTGGCCTGTATGGATTTTCTCCTTACAGATAAGACAAGTGGCTCCTCTTTCCTAATGGTACATAAAATAACAATGCCTCTGAAAACCAGTGGTGTCTTGGATTCAATGAACTATAATGTGCTTCTTGCAAATCTGGTATATATTTTAGACTTCACAACCCTTCATTTTGACTCTGTCTGTAGCAGAATGGAATTCTATAATCGTGGAGGTGGAAGGAAGCTCAGCAGTCATCTGGTCGAACACAGTCTAGTGTGTGAACCCTTTCAACAATATATCCCAGATGACAACTTCCAAAGCAGCTGACAGAGCCCCATCAGCTGTGGAACCTATCAGAGAAAGTGTGCAATCCACAAGAGGGTTTCTCCAGCAAACCCCACAACGCCCCCACCAAAAAGGTCTGACCTCAGAAAATGAAGATTTATGTTCAGGGGATACCACAAAGCTAGCACAGAACTGACAAACTGGAATAATGTATTTGCAACATATTTAACTGATAAAAGATTTATAGGAATTCCTATAAATCAGCAATAAAAACGGTAGAAGAACCGAATGGACAAAGACTAGGAAAAGGCATTTCACAGAAGGAAATACCAGAAAATCTAAATGACCACACAAAAAGAGTTCAACCCTACTATCAATCAGAGATAAAGCTGTGACATGATATAATTGTCCTCAAATTTACTGGGGAAATATACAGAGATTTCAATATTTAGTAAAGTGACACAGAAAGGTTATTAAAAAGAACCCCCAGATGAAATAATTTATAAAGTAAACGGTCACACTATAATTTACAATGGTAATCCTATTTGTTTTCTAAATTAAGATTTATACACATCAGGTTGTTTTAAAGCAGCATAATACATTTGCAGAGACATAAGGTATATTTTATGATTTCCAAGTATATTATACATACATATATATATATAAAATATAAATTCATATTTCTTTTATTACTAGGATTTGCTTATAGTTCAAGAAAACAACAGATTTGTAAATGTGAGCACAGTTTAAACGCAACCCAATAGGAAAAATATTCAGTGTCTATTTCAGAAATAAAGTCTTCATGTTAACTGTTGTTAACTGATGCAGTGGAAATCACTACATCAATGATTTGCCATTTGAAAAACGACAAGTTGTGTGACAGCTGTTACTAGGTCAAGTGCAATTCAAATTATTAAGGCCATGGTAAGGTCAGTTCTAGAAAACATTTCAATAGTCTCTCAGGCTGAGAAGGTCAAGTATTGCTCAAAGCTTCCAGGACTTATCAAAAGCAAGGGGAACACAATTCTCACCAGCCTGGGAACAACAAAAGCCTCCTCAACCTGTCAGCAAGGAGTTCCCCCACTCAAACATCAGGGTGTCAGCCCTGAGTTACAGGGAGCTCAGCAGAGCCCTAAGCAAGTGACGGTGGTCCTGCCAGAGAAGCCGACTTCAGCGTGTACTTCGGGTGTGTGTATACACATCTAAGAGGCTGCTTTAGTGGAGGAGTGTAGGTTTCATATTTTTAAGTGTCCATAAATTTAAGAGGCCAAGAGTAAGTTTTTGTCTTTTCTTAAAAGATAGTTTCCAAACACAGATATATACTGTGCATATATTGATGGCCAACGTGAATCTATTCAACATGTTTCATATTAAAGTTATCACGCTGTGCACAATACAAAGAAAATAATGCTATTTGAAACAAAAAGGAAAAATAAACCAGGCAAGTTTCCAAGTTGCAGAATAAATGAATGGAAGAATCACAAGAACACCCAGAAGTCCAAGAGACTGTTCCAGACCATGAGATTTTCAGAATCCGAAAATTTTGTATTTCTTTATTTTATGAAATTATTTTTTCATTTTTATTCTTTAAATTATGAAAGTATGACAACACATTTACAGGAGACTTGCAAAATACAGAACAAAGTTAATTATAATCCCACCATATATTACAATTATTTTTAAGTAAATTAAGATTTTTACTTGGAGTTTCAATATCAAACTCTTAAAAATTAATAGAGTGAGTATACAGAGAAACAGAAGGATACAGGAGTCCTGAACAGCACTATGACCAGATCAGCGTAATTAAGATTTATACAAGTTTCACTCAATAGCAGGATACAAATTCTATTCCAGTTTCCACAGACTGTAAACTAGGACACACTGGAACAGATCCAGGGACATAAAATAAGATGCAAAAGTTTCATGTCTAAAGGTATTGAAATCATACAGATTCTGTTCACCTACCCCTGTGGAATGATGTCAGAAATCAATACCAAAAGTTATTTGAAAATAACCCAAATATTTTCAAGTGCAATGCAACATTTACCAAGACAGTTCTTTGACTTAGCTACTGAAAGCCTCAATGAAGTTAGGCTGAAAGAAACACAGGGTGGTTGCAGAGAAGAAAGCATTCAATGAGAAGCATTTCCTCACTATTACAGGGTACGTGCACACACCACCCCCCACAGAACACCGCCTGCCGAGCATGTCTGAGGGCGAGTGCAGCAGATGGTTCTAGTCAGGGCCCTTCCCAGCTTCTGGCCTGTGATCCGCAGAGGGTGGCGGCGAGAGGGTGGCGGGGAGAAGGGTGGATGCCGTGGGGGGTGGGGTTTAAATCAGAACTGACAGGTAGAGCAGCAAGGGGCGGGGCTGGATGTAAACTATGTCTGGCTTTACATATAAGAGTTTTAATGTTTTATTGGTAATAAATCCACCTCCCCGCCCCCAAACTGCTGTCACAACATGTATTAGTGGCTCCCGACAAATGCCTGCAACCTGTGCCATCCTGATTACACAGGAAAGGCTCTGCAAGAATTCCAAGCAATCCATCCATGTCATGCTCTGACAACGCAGAGAAGCTTCTGGAGAAACAGCAAGGAAGCCTTAACACGGCCCTGGTTCTGCTGCTCAGCACCCAGCTGGTGGACCCAGGGGCCCCAAGGCAAGGAGCGGAAGTTCTTTGAGATTTAGTTATCTGGTAGGTAAACAGAAGGAATCCTCCAGGTATAAGAAGGTAGTCAGCAGTCTAGATGGCTAGTGTGGAGACAACAAAGGAACTGTCAAGCACATACACTGTGGCCAATGATTACACTCCAGAATTAACTGTCAAGCATCTTCTCATTAGTGCCACAGCTTTAAAAGGAAAAAAGAAAAGATGAGAAAACACAGTATAAAAAGCTGATTAAATATGTCCTTATGTTACTAAAACCAAGTAAGCTAGGATGCTATTTTTTAAATTACACATGTTATGTTTATAATTGCTCTTCAAATAAGGAAAATTTAGTCACAAAGAAAGCAATCTATTTAAAAATTTTAAAGCTTTTATTGTAGCTAGCAAAAAACAAAGAACAATAAGAGTTTGTATGCAATTTATAACCAGCTACAAACAAATTCTTAAATACTTAAAGTAATCGCAAAGGAGAGAGGTGGGAAGGTTTTTACATGATTATCTGGGTTATAGCAATCTCTGCAGAAAACTTTTAAGATTTCCACAAGTCATATGAGGAAACTTATAAAAAGCTCAGAGTAATTATTTTTAGGAATGTCTTGATTGGGGTTAAAATATGATGATAATAAGCTTCATAAAACAACCTTAAAAAAAGTTTGCTACCTTGAACTTGTGAAATGCCACTAAATGGAAAAGGAATTGGGATGACTTAAAAATAATTTAACTTCTGCTAGTTATAATGTTGGAATCTTTCACTTGGGAATACAGTATTTAAATACAATAATAGCTAAGAGGAAAAGGCATGTTTTTATTAGCATGAGGTATCTTTCTCTGATACTTATAAGCTCTCAGAATAAATAATAATTCCTTCCCAAATAAAAAGTGAACAACAAAAATATTTTGGAAATTAAAACTTTTAATTTTTTTTTTCTGCCAGGTGATGAATTTGGTCTGTGCTAGTAAATACTCAGGGAGATAGTTAAGGACAGGGACGCCTGGCGTGCTGCAGTTCATGGGGACAGAAAGAGTTGGACACCACTTAGCGACTGGACAACAACAAGTAAAATTATAATGTTGCCTTTGTTGCCTTTTGAAGATAATTTTTTAAAATTTCAGTTTGTTTTCTAAAGTCATTGTCTACATTTAGCCACCACATTTCTCATCATAAACTCCCATTTAGCATAATTTAGAAGAGTGTGACAAACTCATTATTCCACAGATCAAACACACAGTTCCCACTCTTCTGTATCACATTTTTAAAAAGACAGGCATCTACCACAAATCAGGATTTTCAAATATTTCTTAAGAAAACTGTTATATATGAAAATCTATCAACTGATTCTTCCCAAAAATATGGTTTTGAAAAAAGACTGACGTTTTCATCCTCAGCTTTTCTTACACCTAACGTTTATATCAGACAAGACGTAGCTAATACCAATACACAGCAGCATGGCAAAGACCTGTCACATCATCATAGACTTTTAGGGTGGAAGAGATTTCAGAGAGCACCTAACCTAACCCTCAATCCCCCAAGCCTTACACCCCATTTCACAGATGTGCAAACTGAGGCCCAGAGAAGTTACATGTTTGGTTCCTGAGTTCTGCTTTTCATGACTATGAAGAGACTCCAGCCAGCCTAAGTCCTTCTGTTTCTCATCATGAAAAATAAATACCCTGTGATAGTATTTAGGATGCTTTACATTTCAATATATTGATCACAAACACAACATCAATGAGGCTTAAATCATAAAATAATTATACAATTAAAGCTGGGTTAAATAAATATGCATCTATAAATTTTCAATATAGTGAAATCCTCAGTTATCTTTTAGATTTATCACAAATTTCTAAGAGATAAACAACAAATTTTCAGCCATTAACTATGTTTAAATATGTTTTCTTAATGTCTTAATTGTCCCAACAATCAGTACTGTCATCATTACAGTGCTGTTTCATGAACATGTCTGTATATGCAATAAACCATTTTATTTAATTTTATGAAGCTCCATTGATAAAGGTCTGAAGTCTCAATACAACTTAAGTGAAGTACAGATTCTTCATAACGGGTTTGATGGCTGGCAACAATCATATGTCTTTCGTTTAACACAGATGGAAGACTGCAAATAAAAAGTAACAGCAATAGAATCTGCAGAACCGAGAAATCACTACACACAGCGTCAGGTCACAGCACAAATACTAGACAGACAGACAGTACATGAGCGCCATGTGCCAAGACCGGGGTGAAGACCTGCCGCCGTAGGGGAAAGTCGGCGCCCCTGAAAGCAAAGGTGGGCGCTGAGCCCCTGCCCTTCACTGTCGTGGTCTTACACGGAGAACTGTGATCGTCATCCCAGTGAAAGCTCTCAACTGTATCAGTAATTGCAAAAATATGAGTAAGCTGAGTCAAAACTCTTCGTAAACTTCTATTTTATTATGAAAGAAGATAAAATTAACCTGCAATGCTTCTATTAAATATTTCATGAGCATATGAGCTGACATTGAGATTTCTTTTCTTTTTAAATGTGCCAAAATTCTAGTGAAATGCTTTTACTGAAAGCAGTAAATGCAATTTATGCTATAATATAAATAAAAAATTTTCATGGTTTGAAATTTATCAATAAAAATCTCTGACCAGAAAACTGCATAACCAAGATATTTATGTTGTCAGTTAAAATACACATTTTCCTAAATGATATATCTATACATTCTTTCAGAATCAGGATGGCAGAATACGTTTGAAAAAAAGAAATAGAAAATTCAACGAAGCTTGTCAAAAGAGAAAACGGGAGAAAAAAATGACAAGCTAATATTTTACACCTTAGAGACTTTTCAAACTGTATTCTGGATTAGTCTCTGGATCCTGTGCCAACAAAGTTGCAGCAGCAAGACTCATCATAATAAAAGATGTTCAACTGGAGAAGCAGAAGCCTTGAGCGGAAACCGAGAAAGAAGGAAGCGGGCAGAGAAACAAACTAAAGACGTGAAAGAACCCCCACATCAAATCCATGTGGGATCGTCCTTCAAAGAACACAACTAGGAACGTAAGCATTCAATCCAAAAATAAGGGTGCGACCTGTAAAAAAGAAAAAGGAATTTTTGAAAGGGTAAATTTTCAGCCAAAATTGGACTTTGGGCATTGAAATTAAATTTACTAAATTTCCTACAGATTATGAGTCCTTCACGAAGAACAATAGTTACATGAGAAAGTATGCTTTGGGATTACAGTCTCTCTTGTCTATCAATATAAATCATTTTAAAATGCTTTTAAAATAGATCAGATTTTTTAAAAGCACAATTTAGGCATAGTCAGAATGAAAAGCTAAGCATTAAAAGGACAAATATTTTTACAGTATAATCCTAAACAGTGTACTCCATTTTATTGATCAACTAAAATGCCACCTAGTTAATTATACAGAAGATAACACAATTAAAAACAAATACTCAAGAGAAGCGGTACAAAAACTATCATTATATTATAGTACAAACTTTCAAATATCTAAGGTTTTTCAAGATTCATTTTACAAATGTAAAACCATTATGAAATATAATTAGTTATGATTGCAATAAAATTTAAAAAACCTCTATCACTCACGTAAAATCTGTTTCTCTATTTTGAAAGTGCATCAAAAATTATTTATAGAGAGCATCTTTTCTAAAATCCATTTGAAAAATTGTAAGCAAACTGAAAATTTTTAATTGTTCTACATTTAATTACTTGCATAAAATATTCACAATATTTTATCAAGGAAAACTAATGTGCTGATGCTAACCTAAAAAATATATATACAGGTTTAAAAAGTTTTAAAACAGTGTTATTCTGTGAGATTTGCCTACTTTAGACACGATTCTTTGAAATCAAGTAGTCAGAGGAAGTGGAGTTGCAATATTGTCCTTTTTTTTGAAAAAGGTCACATAAATAATCTGCCAGGTACTCTCCCACCAAGAAAAAGCATATGCTCTAAATCTAATGATGGCCGCAGAGGGACAAATGTGTAAAACAAAGTGTACAGGCACCTGCAAATCATATTATATTCTGTCCAAAAGCTGTCTGCAAACAGTACACATCAATCTAAAACAAATCCTATACACTTCTATCTAAATCTAAAAAAAAAGGATTTGATACATTGATAATGATTTATAAAGAAATTTATATATAGTTGTAACTAACTCAAACAACACAGACTTTGATGTTAAGCACTGTACGGTGTTGAAAGTTTCATCTTATAAAATTCCATCTAATTAAATTGAAAGCTCACAAAATTCTAAAATAATTACCCGTTTAGGATCAAACTCAAATTTGGATTAGTTCAAATGTTTCTTAGTTCTTACATTTACAGAGCTCACACTATGAAAAAAATGAGAATAACTCAGGCCGAGCTGCCCAAACTGAAGTTAACACAATGGCTTGCTGAATTCAGAAAAGCAGAGCACACGTGTCAGTGTGTATCCTCTTTTCCTAGCGACGTGCGACAGGGTGGAACCCCTACATCACTGACGAGTAACAGGCGGCAGCTTTGTTAGAGCGAGTCCGGGCCGTGCGGTGCCCGGCGGGGCCTGGTCTGTCGGCCACAGCCGTCCCGCGGTGCAGCAACCATGCTCAAGTGAGCCTTCGTGAGGCTGAGAAATAAATTATATTAAGTGCTGTGTTTTGAACCCAGAAATGAGGGAAGGGGCTGTTAAGATATCAAATTTACTAAAAAAATAATTATGTGAGAAATAAGTTGCTGTCACAGAGAGACTTGCCAGGCTCACGGTGTCGGAGCGGGTGGTCACGCACACCTTTGGGATCAGTGTTGTGACACGGAGATTAGGCTGGGGGGCTGGTGCGCCTGGGGCAGAGGGGAGAAGAGGAGGGCACGCAGGCAGCTTCCTGGACAGCCGCACCGTCGGCGCCCACGAGGAGTGAGCCGCCGGCCTGATTCAGCAGCTCGGGACGCTCCACAAACCGCTCTTTTATAACCTGCTTCCACGTCTCACGTTTCTAATGAGCACAGCTTCACTTCTGCAGACCCTCCTGCCGGTGCTCTCAACCAAACTCAAATCTGAAACTTGAAAACTACCTTGGAAATTTGTGGGCAGCCACAGAAAGGCCCCGGAGAAGCAGACGCATATTAAATGTTAATTGTAAGGATGACTGTCACCTTTTATGGAGATGATGTCATTATTCAGGAATGCTAATTAAGACATTAAATGAACTGCTGATTGCAGACGCATTCTGAAGGAATCTATTTGTCCTCCTTCACTGAACAGCAAATCCAGCGTGGGGACGGGGCCATAAGAGACTGCAGTTCCCTGTTCTGAAACGCTGCCTTTCAGTGAACGTTCCCATGGACTGTTTGCCTGATTTCTGGACTGACACTTCCTCCTGGTATCCGGCTGCAGTGAGCAGGCAGAGCAGGCCGAGCGTGGGCCCCGCAGGCAGCGGGCTGTCCCTGGCAGCGCTGCTGGGTCCGGTCTCTCCTTGGCTGTCCCTGCCCGCCACCCCCAGCCCTCTGCCGGCTCTGGGCCGTGACATGCCTGTTGTCTTAGCCGAGTCCTGTCGTTTTCCAGGACTGGGTGACATACCTTCAAAGATTAAGCTTTCCCACCTGGGATCTGTCCAGAGAGCCAGTGTATTACAGCTTCTCACGGCCTTCTTCATCCTCCTACACCCTGGTGTTATCAACGGTGGCTTTCTTTCCTATTTTGTGTTTAACTACAGGACACAGGCAGCCACGCTGATAGAAGTCGTTCTCACTGTCACTCATGTCTGTTCTAACTGCCAGGCTGACTTCCGCAGTCTGTGACACTCTGCCGCCATCTATGTGTAGCAAAGGGCACAGCACTGCCCACCCCCTCAGTTCCCCTTGCTCCAGAAACAACCCTGTCTCTGATCCGGACCGATGAGAAGGGAAGCTCCAGGAATAATCTGCTTTCCCACAAAAAAATGTAGCAGCTTCCCAGGAACCTCTATTTACTCTCTATGAAGCAACCTTCTAAAACTAGAAAAGGACTGAAATGCATTATTTAACATAAACCAAAACCAACAGTCTTTTGCATGACTGCTGTTGACAAATTTTAGCAAAAATGGCCACTTCCACAGTATTATGACAGAAAAAGAAGAGGTGACAGGAAGCTGAAGCTTTAAGTCACGTAAACAATTGCAATAATTTTGCAAAACTGCCAAATGACATGACATGGTCACTTTTGTAATATTAATATTTAATAAAAAGGAAATGTAAAGAAACCAGATTTAAAAAGTATCTACTCACAATATTTCAACTAGCAATAGCACAGATATAATCACCTAGTCTTTATCAAATGCCCCAATGCTCCCTTCCTAGGGAAGACAGAGAAACACGTCAGAACCCTGGACAGCCCTAGGCCTTTCCTACGGTGCAGAGTACACGGGTTCTGAAGTGTCCCAATAGACGTCAACATCGAAAAAGCAAACAAACAAGAAGACCACTCCAGGGTGAGTCATATAAGATCCTTAAGCAAAACAAACAAATCCTTTCCTCAAAAAATAATTAATCTACTCAGTAAAGGTAGACATTGGTATTTCTGATCAGGACTAACGAGGTTGTCAGTTGTCCTAGAGAACAACCCTCGAAGGTTTAGCTTGTCAACACTACTGATTTCTAAAAGACTTTTTACTGATACAACTGGCACCAATGAAATGCACAGGGGAGGGAGGGAAAGGAGACTTAGAGAGAAGGTGAGCCCTGATTTACCCAAATAACCAGGAGCCCACCCTGGCCGCCCCCTGCAATGACCTCCCATTCACAGGAGCCTCACAACTGCTGTCAGCCTAACACCTGTCATCCAGCAAACACTCCATTTAAGCATCAGCACGCTGATCGTGAACAGGGCTCCCTGGTGGTTCAGCTGGTGAAGGGCTCGCCTCGGCTGCAGTGCAGGAGACCCCAGGCGGATCCCTGGGTCGGGAAGATCCCCTGGAGAAGGGACAGGCTCCAAAGTGCAGGAGACCCCAGGCGGATCCCTGGGTCGGGAAGATCCCCTGGAGAAGGGACAGGCTCCAAAGTGCAGTGTTCTTGGGCTCCCTGGCGGCTCAGATGGTAAAGAATCCACCCACAATGCAGGTGACCTTGGTTTGATCCCTGGGTCAGGAAGACCCTCTGGAGAAGGGAATGGTTACCCACTCCAGTATTTTGGCCTGGAGAATTGTGACTATATACAGGTTGAGCTCATCACTGAAAATGAAAATTCAACATTTCCTAAGGAACTATCAAAATGAGCTAAACATAGTTTAATAAGCCAAACCAAGCCTATATGTGTATTTCTTTGTAAATAGAGCAAATTTATTTAAACTCATCATGAATGATTTTTTAATTGACATTCCTAAACAACATACACTTCATGTGAATGTTAGTAGAAGGATAAAATGATGAAATCTACTAATAAAGTGGAAATTTAAATTAAATAAGTCTTGATACAATTTATTACTTGTACTGGTAAAGTATCCAGTTAATGATTTACAAAAGAACTATATTAAAAAGGTATCACATGTTAAATTTTTTTGACGTAAAAAAGATTTCATTTATCTTACTATACATAACCAACTTCAAGGATCCAACTTTAACAAAGAGAATTTGTATTAAATTCTATTTGTACTAAAAGGATAAAGTAGAAATCTGGTTTGACACCAAGCTCTATTTGGTGCTTCAAAGGAAAAGTTAAGTTTAAATTCTTAAATTTCCAGGATCTATGGTATTAAACATAAATTCACTGGTGGCTCAGTTAGTAAAGAATCTACCTGCAATATAGGAGAACTGGGTTTGATCCCTGAGTCAGGAAGATCCCCTGGAGGAGGAAATGGCAATCCATTCCAGTATTCTTGCTTGGAGAATTCCATGGACAGAGGAGCCCGGCGGGCTACAGTCCTTGGGGTCGCAAAAGTTGGACACAACTTAGAGACTAACCCGCCACCAAACACAGGTATTATTTATGTGTACCTCTTACCTGCACATCTATTAAACATAGATTCAGATAGCATATCTATGGTATTAACCAAGGCATTATTTTTGTGTACATCTTAGTTTATGCAAATTATGTACTCCAATCTAATCGGGAATCCAGAGAAAATTCTTCATTCATCATCAAAAGTCTAAAACAAAGTGTTTCACTCATAGTACCTTCACTGACTTACTTCCTTTTTACTACTTGTGTGTATAGATACATCTAAAAATTAGTATTAAGATAAAGATGTGCATTTAGCTATCTGAACTAATTTTGGCTTAACTGTGCAAAGGTAAAGTAATACTTTGGATTTTACTTAGTAAGTCACAGTGTTAAGTGAATTAAGAGTACCAAACTCAACAAACATACCTTTGTGTGGACCCCCAATCACCAGAAAAAATCCAAACATTATTAACTGTTATCAAAATTACAATATCAACTCGGGCTAGTAAAACAGAACAATCTGTCTGAATAGGGGGAGGAGAGCTTTCATGGAGTGCTTTCTCATTTAAATTCTTAAATTCTTAATGGAAAGGACTTTTAAGTAGCTTTAGATTTGAACTCAATTGCTCAGGTCTGTAACAGGCTTCCAAGGGGAGTCTGAGCCGGAGGACACCTAGGGACCCAAACGCAGTGCACTGCCCCCAGAAGACGAGACACCCAGCATCCCCCGAGAACTGCAGGCGCCGCCCAGCCACACTCGCAAGAGGGGGCGAGCACCACCTGCACAAACATTACATCCTACGTGAAACGGGCTTTTGTGCTGCAACCTCACCTCCTAACAAACTAAAGAGGCTAAACCTCACAGGGACTGAGTCGCAACAGGACCCATCAGCAACAAGTGAAGACGAGAACAAAAGCAGAAAAACGCAGCTTCCCCAGGTCACTGGGGGCACAGCATCGCCCAGGCCGTGGCTCCGTGCGCCCAACCCTCTCCTCCCATCTCCTCCCTCCTCCCATTTCTCCAGAAACAGATGCGTTATGTCCGCATGGACGTCAGGTCAACACACCACACACCTCACTTGTTCCCAGGGCCTCACGGCCGCACCGAGGAGAGCTCCCACCCAACAGACACCCTCACGATTTCAGTGTTGACAATTTGCTGACATACCGGAGTGATTTTATGTCACACTAAGCACATATGAGAGTTATACATGAAAATATAAAAACTATTTTTAAACCTTATAAAATATACAAGGCTATATCAATTTGCACATCTACCAATCAAAATAAGTTATCTTCAGAGACCCAACATGGAATTATGCTTTGTATATGCTAAAATAGTGGGGTTTCCCTGATGGCTCAGCGGTAAAGAAGCCACCTACAATGCAGAAAATGCAGGTTTGATCCCTGGGTCAGGAAGATCCCCTGGAGAAGGAAATGGCAACCCACTTCAGTATTCTTGCCTGGGAAATCCCATGGACAGAGGAGGCTGATGGGCTACAGTCCATGGGTTGTAAAACAGTATGATACTACTGACCTGGCTTAAAACTCAACATTAAAAAAAATAAGATCATGGCATCAAGTCCCATCACTTTACGGCAAATAGAAGGGGAAAAAGTGGGATTTTATTTTCACGGGCTCCAAAATCACTGTGGGTGGTGATAGCAGCCATGAAATGAAAAGCTTCTCCTTGGAAGGAAAGCTATGACAAACTTAGACAGGGTATTAAAAAGCAGAGACACAGCTTTGCTGACAAAGGTCTGTATAGTCAAAGCTATAGTTTTTTCCTAGTAGTCATATGAGGACAAGACTGAGCAACTTTCACTTTCACTTTTCACTTTCAAGGATTCCAGAGTTGGTCCATAAAGAAGGCTGAGCACCACAGAATGACGCTTTCCAATTGTGGTGCTAGAGAAGACTCTTGAGAGTCCCTTGGACTGCAAGAAAATCAAACCAGTCCATTGTAAAAGAAATCAACCCTGAGTATTCATTGGAAGGACTGATGCTGAAGCTGAAGCTCCAATACTTTGGCAACCTGATGTGAAGAGCCAACTCCCTGGAAAAGGAGTATGCTGGGAAAGACTGCTGAGAAACCATGACATGCTGGGAAAGACTGAGGGCAGGAGGAGAAGGCGGCAACAGAGGATGAGATGATTGGATGGCATCACAAATCAATGGAAATGAGTTTGCGCAAGCTCTGGGAGATGGTAAAGGACAGGGCAGCCTGGCATGCTGCAGTCGATGGGCTTGCAGTGAGTCGGACACAACCTAGCGACTGAACAACAACAACCAAATAGGGACATCAGGAAGAAGCCCTTGGAGAGGGCAGGTCTGTCGCTGCCTATGGCCCACCCCACCCCTGCCGCACCCCTGCACTGGCCGCTCCATCTTCCGGGCCCTGCACAGCTGCCTGTCTGCTCCGTCAGCCCCTTGGCTCACAATCGGCCCTGCTTCCTGCCCGCTTCCTGGGCTGGACGTCCCACCAGGAGGACAATCGGACTCGGCCTTTCGCCCCCATGTCCAGCTCTGCCACACGGGCCACACAGCTGGATGAGGAAGCCCTGCCCCCCAGGCCCCCGGGCCCAGGCACCTTCAGGCACGTAGGCCTCCTGGCTGTCCAGAGACAGAATCAAACAAATGGCCCACAGAGTCGAAAAGGAAATAATAAAGATAATTCAGGAGTCGGAAAACAAGCACAATGGATGAAGCTATTCAACATGAATAAGAGAAAGTCAAAGAAAGACTTCATAATGGTCTTGAACACTGAGAAGGGATTTGAAAATACTTCCCAAAACTAAAAAGAGAAGAGTCAAATGACTTTCTGTCTCCACAAACACACAAGAAAAAAGAAAAAAAGTTTAAGAGGAAACTTCTATATGTGGGGAAAGAAGTCTTTAAGGTGAGGACTATTTTACATTAGAATTATCACTAATGGAGATCATCTTTGTCTTTGATGGTCTTTAAAATAAATTGCCAAATATGAAGATCTGAGTTTTGGATTTGTCAGTAACCAAATGGAGCAGCAGGTAGCTTCACTTATAAAATGAAAATCTTATTAAATTATTTCTAAAGCTCACTTCAGCTCTAGCATTCCATAATTACATAATCTTCATTTTTAAACAATAATAAAGGCAATTCCAACATGACATTGTGCGATCACAGGGCCTCACTGGGCTTGACTCCCTGTGGAAAGATCCCATCCAACAGAGTAGCTTCAAGAATGAACTGAGATTATCAAAAAAGCTACAAGGAATAGTGGAAAAACCCCAAGTCACAGCAGTAATGGATGTTGATTAGATGAGAAATTCAAGATAGAAGTTACTGAAACATATTATTTACGCAGCAAAAATTTAAGAACAATAAAGCAGGCTCCTAAACACCACTCCCCCCAAGATGGGCAGGCCCGTACAATACCGGGTCATTTGTTCCTCCTGGGGTGATGTCACCTCAGTGGGTTTAACTACTTTTAATAACTAGTACATTTTGGCCGTCTGTCACTTGCTCCTACATTAGATCAAATCAGCCTCTCGATGACCTACACTACATGAGTCATAATTTTTCTGTTTATGATTCAGAAAAATGTCTTCAGTCAGTATTTCCCAGCCTACTGTGGGTTTCTTCCAAGAACCAATTTCATCCTCATTGGTTTCCTACAGGAAACCAGACCAACTTCCTATTATTTTATTTTCCTCACTTTTAGCATACCATAGCCCACATCAGATTAACTGAGAGTGGGAGTGAGAGAAGACTGTTCTGCACAAAGAAAGGCCAACAGCAGCACCCCGTCCGGAGGTCACGGATTCAGATGAGACGCAGTGTGTGCTGGCATCAGAGCTTGCTTTCTGTGGGATGCCAAACCAAGTGAGAAAAGTATTCTAATCAACTTCTTACAGACATTACACTCTCAGAAAGAACTTTTGTTTAAAAACTATTGTCCATGAATACAATAAATTCTACAACATTAGTTCATACAGAGAAATTAATTATAAGGAACAAAATACAGGTTTTCCATCCCAGTAACAAGCAGCTAGGAGAACAGGGAGGCAGCTGATGACCAGCACACAGCGCCGTGGAGTGGGGGGCGGGAGGGGCCAGGAGCCACGGCCATGGTCTGTCATCACCAGCCGCCGTCAGGCGAGCCCTCCCCACACCCGCTCTGTGCATCCTTGATAACCCATCTGACGTGAGATCACAGAAGGAAGAGTGCATGGAACATGGGCCTTCCAAGGACACTGTGACCATGGCCTGCACTCACCTAGCTCTCCAGAGCACCTGGGGTGCCGGGAAGTAAGCGCTGTCACTGGCCACACACTGCTCAGTAGAACACATCTGAATATGGAGGATTCTGGTGTGAACATACATCAGATTACCCTTAGACTCCCTCCATCCTCCTCATTTCTGAGGGACAGTACCATTTCAGGCTTTACAAGCCTGTCTCACCGTCATTATCTGACAGGGAATTTATACCAAATCCAAAAGCTATGCACCGCCAAAGGAAGAATGCATTTAAGGTGCAAATCACACAGAGAGAAACCAAGGGCAGCGGCTCTCAAAGGGAAGCCCCCGACGAGGTCGGCATCGCCGGGACACATCCTAGAAGGGGAGGACCCTGCAGATGAGACCCTCTGGGGAAAGACCCCAAGCCTACGGCTGATGCTGAGGTGGGCCCTCCTCAGGCCAGGGAACTTCTAGAGAAGAAACCACTCAGTGTGGATTTCCCTCCTGACCCTTGTCTTCACATAGGCTTCACTGAGCCATTCCTGAAAGTCACAAGCCGCTCCTAACCTAACGGCCAAGGTCTCGAGCCTGGTTCTCACTCAGCCTGCAGACACCGCTCCTGCCTGAGAGGGCAGGACTTGCCGACTTACTCACAGAATTCCACCCTCCTGCCTCCCCATCCCATCCCCTTGTCATCCCCGACTCCCACCCTCCCCCATCTAAGCGCTCCCTTCCCTGAGGATCAGTCTTCATCCTCTGTCTCCACCTGCTGCCTTGGCTTCAGCCTCCCGAGAATCCTTACGACTGAACTCCAAATCTTTCTCCAACCTCACAACATACTTTAAATTACCTTTGACCTGCATTACCTGAGTATCCCTCAAGTCCTGTTGGTAGAACATGTCTGGGAGGACCCCTCACACCCCCACCCGCCTCAGCAGTCCCTCCTTGAACACCTGCTTCCAGCACCAGGACCACCAGGCCCCACGTCTTGACGGCAGCGGGTCAGCCTCACCAGGCCTCCCGCTTCACCCGCCTCACGCCCAGTTCGGCTGCCACCACCTTCACCCAACAGCGTCCTGCACTTCTGAAGCTCCACCTCCACTCACCTCTGAATCTGTCTCCTGTTCAGAAACAAGACAAGGAGCTCATCCATGCTGCTTTTATTCAACGTAATTCTAGAAGTCCTAGCCACAGCAATCAGAGAAGAAAAAGAAATAAAAGGAATCTAGATGGGAAAAGAAGTAAAACTGTCACTGCTTACAGATGACATGATGCTATACACAGAGAATCCTAAAGATGCTACCAGTAAACTGCTAAAGCTCATTAGAGAATTGAGTGAAGCTGCAGGAAACAAATCTGTTACATTCCTATACACTAACAATGGAATATCAGAAAGAGAATTTAAGGAAACAATCCCATTTACCATCACATCAAAAAGAATAAAATACCTAGAATAAACCTACCTAAAGAGGCAAAGGACCTGTTCTCTGAAAACTGTGAGACACTAATGAAAGAAATCAAAACAGCACAAACAGATGGAGAGATGTATTCTTGGACTGGAAGAAACAATACTGTCAAAATAACTATACTACCCAAGGCAATCTACACATTCAATGCAATCCCTATCAGATTACCAATGGTGTTTGTCACAGAAAAGAATTTTTTAAATTTGTATGGAAACACAAAAGACTCTGAACAGCCAAAGCAATCATGCGAGAGAACAGAGCTGAAGGAATCACATTGAGCAAAAGATGTGCAACATCACTAAATATCAGGGAAACGCAAATCAAAACTACAATGAGGTATCAGTTCACAACAGTCAGAATAGCCATCATCAAAAAGTCTACAAATAGCAAATGCTGGAGAAGCTGGTACACTGCTGGTGGGAACGTAAATTAGTGCAACCAACACAGAAACTAGCATGGAGGTTCCACAAACTAAAAAAAAAGAGCAAGTGATCCAGCAAACCCACTCCTGGGCATATATTCAAGAAAGATGAAAACTCTATTTCAAAAAGATACATGCACCCCAATGTTCATTGTAGCACTATTTATAATAGCCAAGACTTGGAAGCAACCTGTGTCCATCAACAGATGAACGGATAAAGAAGATGTTGTACGTATATACAAATGGAATATGAGACATAAAAAGGTGAAATAATGCTATTTGCAGAGACATGGATGATCCTACAGAGTGTCATATTAAGTGAAGATGGCCAGAGAAAGGCAAAAATCATATGATATCACTTGTATATGGAATGTAAAAAAATGATACAAATGAACTTCTTTACCAAAAAGATAGACTCACAGACAGAGAAAACAGATTTATAGCTACCAACAGGGATAGCAGGGTGGCAAGGTGAGAGATAAATTAGGAGTTTAGGGAATTAATTATGGAATTAATTAATAATTATGGAATTAACATACACACACACTACATATAAAATAAACAACAAAAATCTGCTGTATAGCACAGGGAACCACATTCTATTGTAAATTAACTACTTCAATTTTAAAAGTGGCTAATTAAAATTTCTGGGCTCCAAAATCACTGCAGATGGTGACTGCAGCCATGAAATTAAAAGACACTTACTCCTTGGAAGCAAAGTTATGACCAACCTAGACAGCATATTAAAAAGCAGAGACATTACTTTGCCAACAAAGGCCTGTCTAGTCAAGGCTATGGTTTTTCCAGTGATCATGTATGGATGTGAGAGTTGGACTATAAAGAAAGCTGAGCACCAAAGAATTGATGCTTTTGAACTGTGGTGTTGGAGAAAACTCTTGAGAATCCCTTGGACTGCAAGGAGATCCAACCAGTCGATCCTAAAGGAGATCAGTCCTGGGTGTTCATTGGATGGACTGATGCTGAAGCTGAAACTCCAATACTTTGGCCACCTGATGCAAAGAACTGATTCATTGGAAAAGACCCTGATGCTGGGAAAGATTGAGGGCAGGAGGAGAAGGGGACAACAAAGGATGAGATGGTTGGATGGCATCACCGACTCGATGGACATGGGTTTGGGTGGACTCCGGGAGTTGGTGATGGACAGGGAGGCCTGGCATGCTGCAATTCATGGGGTTGCAAAGAGTCAGACATGACTGAGCGACTGAACTGAACTGAACTGAACTAAAAAAAAAAAACAACACAGAGGCCACTCAAACCCAGCCCAGCGCCCCACCTGCCCACCTCCCATTCCTCCCAGCACACTTCTCACTCAGCTTACCTGGGATGCACATCATGTCACAAACATGTTCCACGTTCTGACTCTCAGCCTTGTATTTTTACCTCGATTTCAACTACCTGCTCCCACTAACAGTGTCTGTCAACTCCTCCCTGAACCTCCCTGACACCATGCACGCTTTCCTGAGACTGAGCTCGCCCATCTCTAAAGACCCAAGGATGTCAGCGCCCGCCTCTGTCATCCGTGAGAAAGCCAAGGCCCCCTGTGGGGGAGGTGGGCGCTCCACTCTGCCACGCTCGCAAATGCCACTGAAGGGCGAACCTATTTTACAAGCCAAGATCCATCTCCAGTTAAGCACCATTTCTGCCCATTAGCTGGCCTTTAGGCGAAGCAGACAAAGCCCGATAAAAACAGACAAACTTCACCTAGGGCCACTTGGTGGAATCAGCTAAGCCCCTGCGCGCTCTGTATGCACAGCCCGGCCACTCTGGAGTGCTAAGCAGACACAGCAGGACCGGACTTTCTGAACTAATTACAAAGACGTTTTGGAGAAAGGAGAAGACTGACTCATGTAAGGCTAAAATGACAGGGGAAGTCCTTATATACGTAAGTCTATAAAATACCCTGCATCTTCCCACCATTCCACCTTATGACTTCTAGAGTGATGAACCATCTATTAAACACCGTCACAAAGGAAATGTCTTAATGTAAAGGAAGCTGAGTAACAGAATATTCATTCCAAAACATTCTACTTTGTCTGGAGACAGCAAGAAACCTAGAGATAAATGCAACGTGAAGATGGACAGGCTGCCTCAATCCAGGATAAAGTCTTCACTGCTGGAGTGGCAGTTACTGCTTCTCTAGAGGAGAAGGGACAGGCCCTCAAGGCACAGCATGCCGGAGACACCTTTTCAGATGGAAAATACATTCAGAATCACTTAGAAAAATAACTCTGCTCTCAAAAGACAAGACCTTGACACGTTCCACAGCCCAGAGCTTAAGCGTGGATATAGAACAGAATCATCAGAAACGAAGAAAGGAAACAAGAAACCTTCCCTGACAGCACAGACAGGTAAAGAAGTATTCTTACTGGTGGACTGGTTGCCGTCCTCCAAAGTTAACATCGTGGAGAAAAATGTGCTGGGAAGGTTTATGCTCAAATTTTAATTTTGGCGTCAATAATGAGACTGGGCTTTCTACTTGCTTCTCTTACTATGTTCTAACCTTGGTTTCACTGATCTAGTCTATAATTTCTTCCTTAAACTGGAAGAGATTATAAAACAGGCACTTAGTTTCATTTCGCCCCAAGCTGGGGGTGTGGAGAAACAGCAACCACCTCAAACACTTTCTGAAGCAAGAATTCCAGGTTTACTGATGAAACAGCCAAAAATGCTGATAGAGTTTCTGTTCCCTTTATTTTGGGGGAGGGGGCTGCTTTAACTTGGAGTTAGTTGCTTGTATTTCTAAGTTCCAGTAACTATCCTGATTAAACACATATCTAAAAGGACTCATACCATCCCTGGCTGCGGATCTCACCCAGACACAGCAACAGAAACTGGAGTCAAGCAGACTGCCAGAACCCTGGGGGTAGCTCCTCAGGTTTACTGTGACTTGTTCCAGAAAGACCCTTCTCTAAGGAGAGGCAAACAGACACCCGGAGAATCTGCCTGAATCAACGGAAAGAAGTCAGCACGAGCCATGTGTGTCACAACAAAGAGGACAAGAGTCCAAACAGAGTTTTTCTCCCAGTCATTTTTACTACTCACAGGAAAACGTTAATTCCATTAATTCTGACATATTGGCACTCAAAAATACTATTTTCTCAGCCAGTAATATCATCACCACCAGAAATTAATATTAAAATGGAAGTTTTATTGACTTAATTTTCTAACATTTGAACAAAAGACTTCATTCACAATGTGAGTTAAGGTAGCAGAAAATACATCCAAGTGGGGTTCGTGACTATAAGATCAACCCCAAAGAAATGAATACTTTTATTCTAATGTCATCAGTAAGATTTAAGAGACTGTTCAGTAACAGAGAATATACTTTTTAAAAATGTATTAGCATTTCCATTAGGATTCTTAATACCCAAACTAGTGCGAAGAATTAAAACTTGAGGACTGGGACTAGTGGTTTTAGAACTGTATTAAGAAGCGCTCATTTGCCTTATTGTACAGCAGAAAGCAACACAACATTGTAAAACAATTTTCCCCCAATTAAAAGTAAATTTAAAAAAATAAATTAAAAGACACAAAAGGAAAAAAAGAAGGAGCAACAGAAAAAAGTAACCTGCATAACTCAGGACAGAGCAGAGAAAGCATGCCACGGCAGACGGCTCACCTTGACGTGGCTCTGGGCTCCGAGGTTGTAGATCTCGGTGGGCTTCACCTCGTTGATGATCTTCACGAGGCAGGTGCTGTCAGTGAGGTCGCCATAGTGCAGCTTCATGTCTGCAGAATTGAAACACACACCGTGAGAGGGAAGGGAATAGTAACGTGCGTTCTGAAACCCTGAGAACCAGACCGGTTCTGGGGTGGCAGTCCAAGACTGTCAGTCTGAAAAGAAACTAAACGGCAGAGGTCCACATTTGTTGCCACGTCTACAGAGGATTTGTAAAAACTGATGAGCTTTCTTTAAAAACACAATCATGATAGATGTTACACAATTAATGTATCTTATGGCACCTGGGTGACTATAAGACATGTCACAAAAGAATGAGATTCAAAGAAAATCTGGAAATAAAGTGTACACTCTCAAAAGAAATCTGTAACATACTGGTGGTGGTGAGGATGGCTCTATTCAGAATCTCCCATCCAGTCCTTCATAAACATCAGTCCTGAAGCCATTGTGGAATGCCTGACGTGGGCCATGGCTGATTAAAAGACATCTAGAGTGTTCTGACCCCAGATCTCAGCCGATTCCCACACGGACTTCCCGGCTGTAAACAGGTGACACAGGCCAGTTGACAACCTATTAACTTGATATTTTCCTTACTTTTACATTTTGGTCTACAGCTAAATCCAATGGCAGTACATTTCTGCATTTTGCACAAAACGATGGTAATTTTCAGGGAGGCTTCACTGAAAAACCTAAGTATTAAGGTGGAAAGACAACTAGCAGTTCATCTTCCTGACGACATCACTGCCTGTGCAATGAACCCAAACCTTCCAATATTCAGGGCCTTGAAGTGAGTACAGGTTCCTGGAGGGTCTCTGCAGGCGGGTGGTACCCATGTCCTGTCGCGCCTATGTCTCCCACGTGCTGTGGGCCATGACAAAGTCAACTTCTCTCTGCCTCCACCGGCAAAACAGACTCATAGATGACCTCAGGAACTGCTGCCAAGGTCAGATGAGAAAACTGGGATGTCAACTTGCAAATGTGTCACCAAAAACAACACATAACTGCAGAGACTAACAACTGCCTGGAAAGAGATTTACATATGTTTTTGACTGCCATCTGCCTTTGGACCTGTCCTCTCCGATTATTTTTAAAATTAATGTACCAAAGACGGCTTGACTTGATTAAATTAGACCAAACGTGCAAAGCAGAGGTGGGCTCTGTGGAGCTGATCTGACTCCAGGCCGTGGGGACACCTGGAAATGGGGCTCAAAGGCTAGCCTGCGGGCTCTCGGGCAGCGTCGCCTGCGGGGCCCCTGGGCCCAGCCTCAGCACAATGACCCCACGGCCCAGGGCCGCGGGCAGGCAGGGCAGGGCTTCAGAGTGAGCAGACAGCAGTCAGGGGTGTGATGGGCTTTGAGGAGAATGACACTTCAGAACACCTTGCCATAATATAGGCAGTTACACAGAAAGAGTTTAGAGACAGAGAACAGCTTACTTCCTTCAGTGTGAGCCTGGGGGTTCTTATACAGATGCTCGATTCGGCCAGTATTGAACGAACTGGATCGCCGTACAATTCCATGGACCTGCATTTTTATCAGGTGGAAGGAAAAGGCTAAATTATAAATCAGCAATGAAGATTGACTAGACACTCAGGTTATTCTGCTAATGTTCAGCTTTTTGAAAAAACACGTAACTGGGATGTACAGATATTACTTTGAATTAGTAGAAATAATTCCAACACTTGCTCTTCCCCCAGCCCCTGCCCATCACCTGCAGGCACCTCCCTCCATCCCTTTCCAGTGTTTTTACTGCCAATCTCAATGAAAGTATTTAGATAATGATGTGACTTCACAGTGAGCGCTTAGCTGTAGATACTCAAGTGTCTCCTTTCCCAACCACACACACACACACACACACACACACACACACATTCTTAGTCCTACTGCTGACAAAAATCTCTCTTCCATTTGGAACTGAAGACAGACCCTGTGAGGCTGCATCTATCGCAAGCCTGGCCTGCCCCTCAGACTGGAACATGAGGTCAGGGCTCTGTGCCTCCCGGCCTGGCACCCCCGAGCTCCGCACCAGGCACCGGCATCTAAGTAAGCACGTATCTCCATTCATGAGAGAACTGGGGAGCAGCTGCTATTATGCAGTCATGTGGAAAAGCTAAGAAGGCTAAGTCGTTCAGGGCAGGGACAAGACTGAGGTCCTACAAGATTTAAGACATGAAGGAAACTCAAAGGAAGGGAGGGTTTTTTTCTTTCAGTCTTTATCTT
The DNA here is from genome assembly GCA_015832495.2 of Alces alces. NCBI lineage: Eukaryota > Metazoa > Chordata > Mammalia > Artiodactyla > Cervidae > Alces > Alces alces. Next base: position 48,129,656 of record JADEYB020000019.1, on the reverse strand, counting down.
TGACTTAACCATGACAAGTGTGAGGGGGAAAAAAAGTAGTTGGAACCAGAATGCATACCTGTCCGACACTGAAGAAAAGACTATTTGTGTCAGACACATTAGAGAAATTGTTCAAGACCTGCTCTCACTTCCTCCTCCGTGCTGCCAATGCTAATACCAGCTTATGTCACCGGCTGCCCATGTTCCAGTTCTCCTGGTGGCAGTTTTAATCCTTCTCTTATTTTAGAAGAGTTCATTCTACATTGGGTAGTTTCATTTGCAGCTGAATACACTTCTATATTTTAACTCAATCGTTTTCTGTCTATTTCAAACAAAAATTAATCCTTGGAGTGACTCAAATATTCCTAGTGTGGGGGGGTGGGGAGTTATAAGCACATAAGACTTTCTTTCAAAGAGAAAGAAATGTCATCATCATTTTACGTGGCATACATGAAAAACTGGCTTCTGCAAAGGGTACAACACACCCACAATTAATAATTCTGCTGGTCAGATGCTTCATCCAAAGAGCTAAAACCACACTATTTCCCAAAAGAGCTAAAACCGAAACAAGTTTGTAAACATGAGAATATTTTAAGACAGGAACATCACAAACTTGGTTGACACTTCGGGGAGCCCACAGTAAAATCTAGGAAACATTGCACTGAGATGTGGGGGTACAAACCCCTCACTCAAGGGCTTCCCAGGTGGGGCTAGTGGCAAAGAACCTGCCTGCCGATGCAGAAGACATGTTCAATCCCTGGGTTGGGGAGATCCCCTGGAGGAGGGCATGGAAACCCACTCCAGTATTCTTGCCTAAAGAATCCCATGGACAGCGGAGCCTGGTGGGCTATAGTCCATGGGGCTGCAAAGAATCGGACATGACTGAAGCGACCTAGTACGCACACATACACACACACCCATTACATAATTTAAAAGTAGAGAAAATTCTACTTACACTGAACCTTGAATTAATTCAACCTCATAGTCTCCAATTTTTCAAGTTGTTAATGACAAAGTTCAGCTACTCTATAAACTTAATAAACTTTGTTTAATAAAAACCAAGTTCACATGTATACTTATACATATCAAAACTGGTTTTACTACCAAAGTTACTTCTGAAATACAGAGATCTCAGATGTAAGTTGAGCTTTATTTAATAGGATAGAGGAAAATTTTTAAGTTCTAAAAACAGATAATTTAGTTTAGACAATGAAAAACTATAAATAATATGATTTAGTTTTTTTCTCTTGAAGGCTGATCTCTGGATAAGTCACATATCTCACCCCAAAGCAAAGAGAAATGCTATATACATACACATTGTATATCAACATGAAGTGAAAGTATAAGTCACTCAGTTGTGTCCGACTCTTTGTGACCCAGGGACTATACAGTCCATGGAATTCTCCAGGCCAGAATACTGGAATAGGTAGCCAGACTAACCCTTCTCCAGGGGATCTTCCCAACCCAGGAATTGAACCGGGGTCTCCTGCATTGCAGGCGGATTCTTTACCAGCTGAGTCACCAGTGAGGCTCTCTATATCAACATAAAGGACTGTTAAAAATATTCAATGACATTGATGGACCCAGTATGAAAATCAGAAAATTACACAAAGTCACAGCAAGTAAAGAACTTAGGACTTTACTGCCACACTTACAACCAAAAGCATTGAGCACTAGTTTGGGGCTTTAAAAAAAACAAAACTGTGTTTTAATTTCCCCTCACTCCCAACTCTTGGTATGTGTATATATGGGAAGAAAGACTGCCAAATGTTTAATCCATGACAGCAGGTATTATTCTAAGAACTAATGAAAGCTGAGTCTGTCTACTTCTGAGACAGGTGAAATGCAAACTTTAAGACAAGCCAAAATGTGTGCACGTTGGATAATCTAGTTAAGAATTCAAGATTAGCGGCTTTTTCTTACAGAAGGGATGTATTTAATAGGTAGGATTTTCTGTTTGTTTTTATAAGGATTTTTGGAGAAAAAGAAATGAGTGAGGAAACCAAAGTGAAAAGATGAACGAGCTAACTTCGAATAAATTTAACCAAAATTATTAAATTACAGAAGTTCAAAAACAAAATTTCTGAAAATCTGAGTGTGTTAAATGGAAGTCAGCATTTCGGAAAAATAAAAAAAAGTGATGAAAAAGAAAATATCAAGTTCTCACAATGTCAGAACAAAGCTGGTTTGACTTCAAATCCAAGAGTCAGATTAGGCTGTATAACACAGAAATGCTGATTAACTGATCACAGTCGATTGACGGACCACAGTCAAGAAAATAGAAAGCCATCGCCACTGTATTTTTAAATTCTCCACGTCGCGGTTTCTTCTGAAGTCACGAGTCCTCCAGAGGCTGCTTGAGGCGCCTGCCTCTGAGAAGCCGGATGACTCTGTACCGTCAACTGCCAGCACGCACACGCTGTGCCTGCGCACGCACGGGCGGCGGCCTGCACGCACGGGCCGTGACCGCGCACGCACGGGCCGAGGCCAGCACATACGGGCAGCGGCCGCGCATGCACAGGCAGCGGCCGGCACATAGATGGGCAGTGACCGCGCTCGCACCGCGCCGTGACCGCGCACGCACGGGCCGTGACCGCGCACGCAAGGGCAGCGGCCGGCACATAGACGGGCAGTGACCGCGCTCGCACCGGGCCGTGACCGCGCATGCACGGGCCGTGACCGCGCACGCAAGGGCAGCGGCCGGCACATAGATGGGCAGTGACCGCGCTCGCACCGCGCCGTGACCGCGCTCGCACCGGGCCGTGACCGCGCACGCAAGGGCAGCGGCCGGCACATAGACGGGCAGTGACCGCGCTCGCACCGGGCCGTGACCGCGCACACTGTCCTCTGTGGAGTGAAAGCACGGTGCACTCACAGCCTCTCCGATCGTGACTCCCACCCACAGGCCAGGGTACTGCCGAGACCACGCGGCTAGCACGTTGGCCTGTGGAGGGAGACGTGGCCATCAGGCCAACAGCCAGCACGTTGCAGAGTGAAAGCCACGGAAAGCTTGGCCTCTTTGCACCGAGGCCTCGAGGATTTCCAGCAACTCAGAAGGAAGGACCCACAGCTGAGGAACCGATGCTCGGGAGCTGGTCCTAGCAGACAGCCCCCGGGGCCTGCACAGCCCACGCCCGCTCTTCTCTCCTGAGGCTCCCTGGGGATGGCTCCTCTTGGGCAAGGGACACCGCGCTCACCTGTCCTCTGTTTATATTCTGAGTCCCTGTGCCCCTGTCACCGAGTGGAGCAATATAGGTTGTCCACATACTCCCAGATACAGCCTTTCAAGGGTTTGACCGTGTCCTTCATTTTTCTGGTTTCTCTCTGTATTTCTGCACAAATAGGTACAAAAGCATATTGCTGGCTTATCTGCTAACGACGATGCCAGGAAGGCACCTGAAACCAGGTACCTTCACAGGAAGCTTCACTCCTCTGGTTTACTTTTCCCTCATGATGAAAAGAAGCAGGCGCAGGGCTGGGCCCTGGGCAATGTCACACTCCCGCCCTTCCCTGGTGCGGGTGACAGGTGGGACCAAGGGCCTCCTGCAGAGGCTGCGTCCCTCGGCTGGTCAGCACCAAGCTGCACCCCCTGCCTTTCCTATGAGGGTCAGCCCACAGGCCTCCGGGCTCCTCTGCATTGTTGCCCACATGTGTCTCACCTGCTCTTCACTGTGCTCAGGGGGACACAGGTACACAGTTCCTAAGTCTCCAAGAGGCCGTGGAGCTGGCAAGTGGCAGGAAAGGATTAAGACTCAGTCCTGCGTGGGGATGGCCAGGGGCTGCCTTTGAAGGCCTGGTTCACCCCCTGCTCCAAGTTGGCTGGCACGCTACAAAGGGGCAAATTGCCCTCTGCACTTTAACAATGTGTAGAATTAAATCTGTAAAGGTTAAAGGGAGATTTTCTACAAAACTTGAGAATTATTGGCTTTTCTCATCACAAGATGACACCTGCAGACATCCTGTAAATAATGAACACAGGCTAGATCTCCTCTCTTTATGACCACTCAATGTCTCTCTGTGTGTGTGTGCGCGTGCTCAGTCACTCATGTCTGACTCTTTGTGACCCCGTGGACTGTAGCCTGCCAGGCTCCTCTGTCCATGGGATTCTCCAGGCAAGAATACTGGAGCTGGCCTTTTCCAAGTGGGTTGCCATTTCCTTCTCTAATGATACCATATATAACGTAACTAAAATGCTCTGCTTTGCAGAATACAAATTGCTCACTCAGTTATTACAGGAATCCATGTATATGAACATGTGTGTACATGTATATTTCTATAATTACATTTGACCTATCTTGATGGCATTCCAAGATGTAGAACTAGTTATTATTTGATAAGGGCACAGAAGGTTTAATCATATCTGCTCCTAATTAAAGTCTAAGAGTCAAAGTTCTCAAAAAAGATTGAGTTACAGTAAAAAAAAAAAAAAAATCCTTTTCTTCAAATCCTGCTGGTGCTTAGCTGCCAGAGATTCCTTGCTATTGCTTTTCCATTGGTCAATGGTGCACATTTTTTAAACAATGCACCTGCCATTGGAAAAATGTGGCATCCCAAGTTATTCATGTAAACACCCCCGAATCAGGTGGGAACATGTGGGCCGATACTCAGGATTCTGTTCACTGCAGAGCACAAGTCTCTAGAGAGGTGCATATCCAAAAACTGTTCTTAAAAAGGGGAAGGTGTGCACACGGAGCTACACCCATTTCACATATAAAATTCCTGTTTGTTTTGGGGAAAGCAGTAAACTTGGAAGGAGGAGAAGGAGGAGGAAAGGAAGACGAGGGCAAGAGCAGCAAATGCAGCTGCCACGCGTGCTGCCCCGACCCACCAGCCAAGGGCTGGAAAGCCGGCGTCCTGAGGTCAGCTCTGCCGCTCAGGCTGGGGGGCACCATAGCTGTTACTGCTCGGTGCAAATCAAGGGGCTTCACTGGGAGCGGGACTTTTTTGTGTAGCACACGACCTCATAAAGTCACCCAAGAAGGGCACGGCGGGCCTGGCTGCCGGTTTATCTGAGAATGTGGGGAGCGTGCAGAGCAGGGAGCGGGGAGGGGGGCCGCCCGCGTTCGCCAGCAGATAAACTGCACAATGGGCTGGCGCGGGGACAGGCCCGGGGGCTCATTCCACCCCTGCCTCCTTATCAGAGTTTCCGTGGAAAACACGCACAGAGGAAACAGAGGAAGCAGGAGGCCGCGGAGTCCGCGGGATTCCTCTGGCCCAGGGACTCACCTCGTAGCCCTTCTCCAGCAGGAACTCAGCCAGGTAGGAGCCGTCCTGGAAGACAAGGAAGAGGGACAATGTCAGACCCACCGCAGTCACGACCAAGGTTTGAGAACAGCCTTTCAGGGGCTCTGTGGACATAAACAAGGCCCACAGCACCCGACGAGAAAAACGATGCAGACGACATCCAATGAGAACACTGTGCGCTGCTCTGCTGTCCTCCAGGCCTTCCCACAGGCGGGAGCTCATCTGAGCCCGCGGCGGGGACAAGGCGGGGGATGATGGCATCACTACCCGCACAGGGAGAGATACTGAGGTCCAGGGACACTGGGGGCAACGGGCAGAACGTGAGGCTTCAGAGTCTGGTGGATCTGGTTCAGGTTTGGCCACTTGCAAGCTGTGTGAAACACACAGAACGTGTGGGCCTCCTGAAGGCCTTGGTGCTGTTGGGACATAAAGCAGGTCGCTGACAAAATCAGGGGTGGGGATCACTGCAGGAGGGATGAGACAGGAGCTGTGGGGGCTGGGGAGAGGGCAGGGGGAAGACTCGGGGCAGGGGAAGGGGGCTGAGAACACGGGGTGCTGAGGCCCCTGGGAAAAGCCAGCATGTGGAGAAGAGGCCCCCCAGGCTTCCAACCCAAGGGTCTGGAAAGTCACGAGAAAGGGTTTAGGGGTTTTGAGGTGGGGTGGAGTTGGAGGCGGTAGACATGATCAGATCTGTATCATCCCTGCCCGTGGGCAGGCACACATGGATGGATTTCAATAGAAGGAGTGCACTTATTTTATATAGAATAGTAAGAGCTTCGTTTGTATGCATCTTAAGTCGAGCATTCTCTAAGATCAAGGTGTCGGACTAAACACAGAGATTCGCAACTTGGTTTTTGGTTTTTGTTTTTAATTTTATTTATTTTATGTATTTAGGCTGTGCGGGGCCTCTTGCTGCCAGGCCCTTCTCTAGCTGTGACAGGTGGGGGCCCTCCTTCAGTTGCAGTGTGGGCCTTCTCGTGGCATCCTCTCTCGTTGCGGCTCCCGAGCTGCAGTGAGGCTTCTCCTTCTGGCATCCGCTCTCACTGAGGCTCCCGAGCTCAGAGCTCAGAGCTCAGGCCCAGTAGCTGTGCTGCACAGGCTAAGCTGCTCCAAGGCAAGTGGGATCTTCCCAGTTCAGGATCGAACCCGTGAATCCTGCGTGGGCAGGCAGAGTCTTCACCACTGAGCCACCAGGGAATCCCCTCTCAACTTATTTTCTAAAATTCTTTTTAAAATGTCTAAGGAAGGAGAGGGGTCTATGTAAACTATTCTATGTGCCACCTTCAGGGAAAGAAAGTATGAGCGTCATCTAACTAAACCACTAAGAGGCCACACGGCACAAACTCGCGTTCAGGAGACAGCGGTGCCGCAGACCACCCCCAGCCCTGCCCAGGGGGCCAGGCGTTTCACAACCAGCCCCAGAGCTGCGTTTCTGCTCCCAGCCCAGGCGGGCCCCTCACCCATCCGGCCTTCACAACTGCTGGGGCTCTGTGCCCAAACCTGGTTGGGAGCACTTGGGTTTTCTTTGGTTTCCTAAGTTTGAAGAAAACCTTAAAATATCCTTTTGAGCTTCAAAGGTTCCTACCAGATGCTCCAGCAATAAGAAGAATGAAGCGGGCTTTATTCCTATCATTGCTGGACTCAAAGCTAGGACTGGAGACACCCTGTGGGTCCTGGAAATGGCACAGTTGCCTCGAGGGTGTTCACGCTTTAGTGCAGAAGTGAGGAGGAACTCCGGCAGGACCACTCGGCCAGGGTGCCAGGGACACGTTTTGCGGTTCATTGAAACATGCAGCAAATTTTCTTCTAACTCCTTGACGTGAATATTCCGGTTTATAGACTCATATGGAGAAGAGAAATGGTCGGGCATGTTCCTTTTCCTCTCCCGCTCATGACATTCACACAGCTGCTTGGTTTCACACACCCAACATGCAAAGTAAATCAGACGAGACTGCTGAACAATGCACACTCCGACAAGCCAGGTTGATCGGCAGGGCCATCAGAAATTTGAGGATAATCAAAAGCCTTATAAATCAATCAATCAGAAAATCGCTTGACAGAAAAGCGGCTACAACAACAACGTCACAGGCAGTCAGATCGCCCTGGAGAGACGTGTCTCTTCTTGTCGGTGCTGTTGTCATTTTGAAGTACTCCACACTATACTTTGCACGTTTTTTGTTTTTCTTGGAATAAAAATTTTAAATGCACCGTACTTCACCACAGTTGCCCAGAATGTTTTAAAAAGGAAAAAAGGCAGCAGTGAGACCCTGGGGGAGGGGGCGAGCTGTGATTATCCGGACGCTGATGCGAAGCAGGCCAGCCGGGACTGGACGCTGTCAATAGGTCTTGTTCTTCTCACCCGGCCCTCCTCAAACTTTCCAGCCGCCTGGAACATTCTGCACCAGCAGTGGCACCCGCTTCCTCCCCACTTCCTTGCCAGGCCTCCCGAGCGATAGGGCCGGCAACACAGTGTGGGAACGGAGCTTTGGGGCCCTGGGCCCAGTCTCCCCCGGCCCCCAAGCCTGCGCCGAAGCCCCTCCGGCAGGACGGGTGGAAGACTGACCCGTCACGCCCCCGAGGCCACAGCCAGACACCAGACTCTGTGAATGCGAGGGCTGCTCACTCACCAGGAGCACACTGACTCAGGGGCAGGTTCCAGCCGGGCTCAGGAAACATGTCCCTGTCACAGAAACGTTTTCACTGGAGAGCTGACACTCCAACTGTGACTCTTTCCATCTGACTTTGCACAAGCTATTAAAAGAAGCTCCGTTCCATATTAAAGGCTGTACAGTTTGAAGTAAGCACTGTGGCTTTGACATTTTCAAAACACAGAAGTATTTTCTGTTTTATTCTTGCAGGAACACCCCTGGAGGGCAAGCAGCCACTCGGCCCATGAGCTACAGAGGCAGGTGGAGGTCAGCTGCCCACCTGGTCCCCACCATGAGAGGGGAGGCAGCCCGGGGCTCCCACCACTGTCACCCAGAAAACACGCTCCACCCCCAGGACCCACCAGCCCATGCCAAAACCCAACACAGTAATAAGAACTCCAAAACGGATTCATTGGTAAATCAAATTGCTTTTGTTACTTTGCCGTCATGACAGGGCACCTTATGGATTAAATGGTGCTTCTTGTTTTACCCAAGTGACCGAAACGCAGAGGCCCTGTGACTTCGGGGCCACCTGGAGCTCAGAGGACTGGGTAGGACGCAGGGCCTCGCGTGGGCACCAGCACCTCTGGGGGAGTGCTGCAGTGCCGTTTGGAGGTGGACTTGGGCTGGTGGTGGATGCTCGTTCTGGGCCGTAAAGCCCAGGGGGCAGAGGCACAGTCCAGAATCCAAAACAGGCAGATTTCGGTGCCTGGGGCTACAACTGTGTCCCTGAGTAGCTCTATCTTTCACCTCGGTGGAATGTTCCAGATATAAACCCATAAAATTCACAACAACTCTAGAAATTAACTGAATCATATCTTAATTGTAGAATAAAAATTATCTAAAATTTCACATCTATGAAAAGCTGAAGGACTTGGAGGAAGGTTCCCCATTCTCCTGATGTCCAGGGCAGGCTGAAATAGCCCTGACGACTCTCATGCCCACCCATGACCACACATAACGTGCCTGGATACCCACCTTCCCACAGAGAGGAGGGGCCATTTCTCTTCTCTTTCCAAACGTGGACCCTCTTCCAGCCCAGAGAATGAATGAGAGGGACACCGTCTCAGTTGCAACATGAGCACCTGGCCCCTCTGACCAGCACCTGAATCACACTGGACGTTTCTGCAAAAGCATCGCCAGCAGCTTCTTCACACAGAGGAAAACAAGTGGAATTGGTTGAAGAACAGGCCACTGCTAAAATCAACTGCCTTGTTTTCATCACCTCGAGCACCAGGAAGTAAAACACCCCTCCTGGAAGGAGACAGCATCACCAACACTGCCTGCACAGGCTTTAAGGCTAGGCGTGCGGGTCGCTCTACAGCGAGGCTAGGCGTGCGGGTCCCTCTACGGCGAGTCTAGGCGTGCGGGTCGCTCTACGGCGAGGCTAGGCGTGCGGGTCGCCCTACGGCGAGTCTAGGCGTGCGGGTCGCCCTACGGCGAGGCTAGGCGTGCGGGTCGC
>JADEYB020000019.1:48088379-48119619 GCA_015832495.2 Alces alces | reverse complement strand
TCTACAGCGAGGCTAGGCGTGCGGGTCCCCCTACGGCGAGTCTAGGCGTGCGGGTCCCCCTACAGCGAGGCTAGGCGTGCGGGTCCCCCTACAGCGAGTCTAGGCGTGCGGGTCCCTCTACCGCGAGTCTAGGCGTGCGGGTCCGTCTACAGCGAGTCTAGGGGTGCACAAGCGAGTCTAGGCGTGCGGGTCCCTCTACCGCGAGTCTAGGCGTGCGGGTCCCCCTACAGCGAGTCTAGGGGTGCACAAGCGAGTCTAGGCGTGCGGGTCCCCCTACAGCGAGTCTAGGCGTGCGGGTCACTCTACAGCGAGGCTAGGCGTGCGGGTCCGTCTACAGCGAGGCTAGGCGTGCGGGTCCCCCTACAGCGAGTCTAGGCGTGCGGGTCCCCCTACAGCGAGTCTAGGCGTGCGGGTCCCTCTACCGCGAGTCTAGGCGTGCGGGTCCCCCTACAGCGAGTCTAGGCGTGCGGGTCCGTCTACGGCGAGTCTAGGCGTGCGGGTCGCTCTACAAGGAGTCTAGGTGTCTGTGGGTCCGTCTACAGCGAGTCCAGGCGTGCGGGTCCCCCTACAGCGAGGCTAGGCGTGCGGGTCCCCCTACAGCGAGGCTAGGCGTGCGGGTCCGTCTACCGCGAGTCTAGGCGTGCGGGTCGCCCCACAACATGCATATTCAGCTAACCGCAGTTACAATGGCAAAGTCATCTGTACCTCCAGCGAGAGAAGCACAGACACCTCAAAGGTGGACAGAAGACGCTACTGTGAACTTGAATGAGAACTGCCCCTGGGAAGACGAGCTCTGGCAGTTTGAAAAATCCAGAGGCAGGATGTACAGCGAAAGCATTTTCACCAGGCACATGGCTGTGACACAGATCACTGGAAAAAATCTCCATCAGAAACACAGATTTCAAAAGCCCAAAGGGATTAATTAATCCCACTGTCTCAATCACAGGTCAGGGAATGGAGACTGAAAACGCTAAATGTTCAGCATCCAGTCACACAGTTAGGCAGTAGCAGAATGATAAAAAAAAAAAAGGGGGGGGGGGAAGCAAGAGAGAAAAGAAAAAAACAGATCTCCAGAATCTCAGATCTCAGAATTTTCCACTAAAAAGTTCTGTGAAAAGAGCTAAAGTGAAGAGCCTGGACTGATGCCCACAGTTGAGAAGCAGAGGGAAGACCAAGACGGAGCCCGCCAGGGTCAGAGGGGCGAGTACGAACTGATAGAAGGGTCAGCACGACTCAAGACACCTTCAACACACAAAACATGCAGATAATCCCACTCCTGCCATCTTTAGAGTCGAAAATTATTTCCCCACAACAGCTGAGGTCGCCAAAGGGCAGATTCCCACTCTGACTTACCTCCTCGCAGAGAGAAGTGACGTCCCTGATGACTCAGACGGTAAAGAACCTGCCTGCAATGCAGCAGACCCGGGTTCGATCCCGGGGTTGGGAAGATCTCCTGGAGAAAGGGATGGCAGCCCACTCCAGTATTCTTGCCTAGAGAACCCCATGGACAGAGGAGCTGGAGGTCTGCAGTCCATGGGGTTCAAAGCGTCGGACACAACTTTCATTTCAGAGACCAGTGATCAGCGCTCCCTGTACAACCAAGAATGAGGGACACCCCTCTCTGCCGTGGACCCTCTGCTGGGTAAGAGCCGCTGCACACACACCTCACTCAAGCACAGTTCACACGTGCACGCCTCACACGCACATGCCTGATACACACACGCCACACACACACACCGCACACCTCTCACACACGCACGCACACACGCCAGACGCCTCACACACATCATACATCCAGAGGTGACACCGGTTCTGCTGCTGATCCAGCCCTCCCGGGAGACTGTGCTGAGCTGGAAGGTTAAGGGCAGCATTTTAGAAAGAGGCTGGACATCTCCCACCACTGTCAGCCTAAACATCCCTGTACCTTCAGTTCTTCCCACAAGCATTCTCAAAATTTTGCAAAGCTAATTTCAAATTAACATTCAATTTCAAAGGATTACAATGTTAAATCTGGTGTCTAATGGTAAACTTAATATAAAATATCATAGAATAAAGAAATTACCTAAAAAGTTAATTTTAGAATATATTTTATTTTTAGCTTAATAGGTTAAAAAATGATGTTTTTCTTTCCATTTTTTGATCAGGATAATATTAAGACTGACAATGTTTTTGTGTTTATGACTGTGTGCCCTATTTCTTCCAGAAATGATTTATTCTTGTCTTTAATATTTCTTATACATTTTTCTAGTAGGCTGTATTTCCTCAATTAGTTTGTTTCTCTAAGCATCTAGAACATATATAAAACTGACTAATTTCTATCTCCAATAAAAGACACTCAAAAATATTTGGAAATAGGTGAGCAGAGATTTTTAGTGGTAGAACGAACCCCCATGATAACTGGTTTAAAATGCATTCCTTTCAAACTGCAAATGATTATTGTAAACTCTTGGTTTAATGAGCAAAGAAGAATGAAAATACAAAACCCGAACTCCAGGGGCATCGACACAACCCAGCACTTGGCAGCACCTCTGCCTCCAACACAGCAAAATGCTTTCCTGTGATTTAGGGAGATGTCGTAAGAAAAGTGGGCTTGGAGGGAAGAGCTGCTAATAAGGCAGAGAAAGATCACTTCTAATCACACGGTTAGAAGAAGGACAACTCACACAGTCCAGCAGCCCCCGAACGGCCTAGAAAGCCTCAGAAGCACGTCCAGAGGCCCTGAGCGCACACGTGCGTGGGTGGGTGTGACACGCGCGTGACACGTGGATCGTCCTGTGGGAGATGGTGGTCCGCCTCCCGCCCACCTCCCCTCCCTTCTAAATCATGAGCCCCTCAGTTTGAACTCTGGGCCTCTTCTGTCTCCCGTATTGACGCTCATGCTGAAGTTTTTACCCTTCACAGGGAAGCAGAGGTCCTCATGTGAGTTGGTATCACCGCAGGCGCCGATGACAGAGATGCTAGCAGCAAGGGTGAGCGCTTACTTAGCACGTGGGCCAGGCAGCCGTGCTCCCAGCGCTTCACGACCACTGACACGTCCTCACAACAGCCTACGCAGTTGACACCAGTATTACATCCATTTTACAGATGAGCAAACTGAGGTGAACTGAGACCACGCCACATGCAGGAGATCCCAACTGGAAAACACAGAAAGGATCACACTCTATAGACTTGTAATAATCGATGTATATGGCACCTGCTTCACTAAATAGGGTCAACCACTCCGTAAGGACAGGCCTACAGATGTTGGGACGTAAAATCCGGTCTCTACAGAACTTGTTAACAAAGCAAAGTGTCACAGACTAGTGAGTATCCAACCCTCACCGGGCCACGGGTGTCAGGGGATGGAGGACAGGGAGGAAGCCAGGGCCTCAGTCCCTCGCTCCAGGCCTGAGAGCATCTGGGAAGCCAGGCACTTCCTGACCGAGATAGGACTAGACTTCCACGCTGGCTCGGACCTCCAGCTTCACACGGGTCAGCAGCCCCACATGTGGACGGGATCAGCGGACTGGCCAGGTAACCTGTGCATCTGTCAGTGTCCTCTGCTGGGGTACCAGGAGACGCAGGAGTCCCGAGCAGAGGCAGGGCAGGGATAAAAGGAAGGCTAAGAAACACTCAAACCAGTTCATCCTAAAGGAAATCATTGAATACTGATTGGAAGGACTGCTGCTGAAGCTGAAGCTCCAGTACCTTGGCCACCTGATGGGAAGAACTGACTCACTGGAAAAGACCCTGATGCTGGGAAAGATTGAAGGCGGGAGGAAAAGGGGACGACAGAGGATGAGATGGTTGGATGGCATCACTAATTCAATGGACATGAGTCTGAGCAAACTCTGGGAGATGGGTTAAGCCTGGCGTGCTGCCGTCCATGGTGTTGCAGTCAGACACGGCTTAGCCACTGAAGAAGACGGACTTCCATAGGACAGCATCTGTGCCGGACAGCATGGTGCTCTGCGGAAATCCATCGCCACCCTCCAGCACAAAATCAAGGGGGGCGAAAACCGAGGAAATGTAAGAAGCATGCCCCTGTCAACATCCCCTGCAAGGTCTGCCTGACTGGCCAGTTCAGTGCCGCTGTGAATAGCCTCTTTCAAGTTTAGAACAATATTCTAACTGAAAGTCTTCATAACTCAGGGCTCCAGATACATCGATAAAGATTGGTCCAGATCTGTAGAAAGGTTGATAATAAGTTACGGGTAAACTTCATGCTTAAAATAATCTCTTTGTAATAAATATGCACATACATTAAAACTGTACAAAAATGGAACACAGAGTTTCTCTCCCCTCTTCCCTTTCTTGTTATCTCTCAGCGTGACGGTCCACGCAACTCGAGCCAGTTTCTTTGCAAAGCACATGCTTGCACAGCTCCCATCACCCAAGTGATTTACGGAGGAAATGACTTTTTGCAGGTACTCTCACCAAAACAGAGCTGCACTTTGTCCAGTGTTCAAGGCCATGCTTAATGAAAACTTCAAATTTGGAAGAAAAAAAGAGTAGTACTGAAAAGAGAAGAATTATTAAATTTTAGGATTTACCTGATTTATTAACGTTTCCTTGTGCATTTCTTTTTAGAATGTGTGCCCTGCCTAATGGAGGAAGAAAAAACAAGTGAACTTTTATTTACCGGCTTTAAAAAGGTCATGAGAATAACAAAAGGACACACATATATTGACGGCTGTATCTTTTTCCATTTTACTGCACATTCAGTTATGAGGTTGTTACTTAAATGTCACCGTTGGTGATAAGTAGAGTTTACCTATTTGCAAACATTCTTGCTCTTTTTAACCTTATTTCTTTCAGGGGTAAAATCATGTGGCACAGTCAGATGAGGCTTCCTATCACAGGTACAGCCGTGACAGAAACGCCACCTGGGGCGCCCTCGGGCATTGCAGATCCGCTCTGCAAGCGTGGAGTCCCCAGGAAGCGGAGACACTGCAAATAACAGAAGGGACACAAGAGGAGAGCTGTGACTCGCGGGATGTAGAACCACTGGACGATGACGAAAGTCAAGTGCATGCACACAGGCGTCCACGGAGGGCTGTGTCAGCGTCTCCCCGGAAAGCTGCCCGGCATCAAGCGGCTCCAGATGCCGTCCGGGGTAAGGGCGTGCCGGCGAGGCGAGGACAGGCAAGAGCCGAGCACCTCCTGGTCACCAGGACAGGCTGACCTCAGCGGGCACGCGGCCTGCAGGCCGGTGAGACACCACTATATGGGCGGGGACATCCCTGGCTTACTTGCTGGGCGGTGCTATGTTATGCGTGAAGGCCTGCCTCTCAGACGAGATGCCAAAAAGCACTTTGGGGGGACATCGCATGTTGAAAAGCACGCACCTCCACCCAGCCGGCGGCCATCTCCTCGGTCACTGCCCCCGAGGCCCTGCACTTTGTCCAGTGTTCAGCCCCTCCCAGACACAGGGAGAGGACAGGCTCCTGGACTCCGACGGGGCAGCTTCTGCAGGCACCCGCTGTTGGCCATTTCATCTTGCTGCTGTGCCCTCTCTCGCCAAAAGCAACGGGGCTCAGCCTGTACGCAACCACGCACTTCTGTTTTTAAGGAGCTTCTCAGTTGTAGTTTTCAATGTGTGTCCGGTATAAGGACACACCAGGGGTCTGTAACAGAGCCTGGGAAAATCCCGACCCAAGAGGAGTTCTGGAAGGCGCGTAATTCAGGCAGCTAAGTCTGGACTGTACACGGACAAACCGCACAGAACCACCCCAGGGTTCTGAGAAACGCTGGCGTTTACCCCGGGACGACACAAGCCTGGATTCTGGTGACATCACGGTGGCAGAAAACGTGGCTTTGGAAACGCCCCAAGTGATGGCACAGGGCTCCCCTCAGCCACCCCGGTGACCCCACCACCCCCAGGCGGCGGCCTGGGTCTCGGGGGGGACAGTGGCCAGCTGAGGTGGCTCCAGACGGTGACAAGTGAGACACGGCAGGGAAGGAGGGAAGGAGCGCTGTTTTCAAGAAAATATCCCGCGGGGAGCAAAACAGCAGTGCCCGCAAGTAACTCAGAAACTAACACAAAACAGAAAAGAATGCACGCGAGGATTCCATAAAAGCCAGCAGTGAAGTACTCCGGGGAGGGGGCCAGGCCCCACAGGAAGCCCCCGGCCCTCTGGAGACTCTCTCCGGAACCGGCAGCTCTCGGGGGAGGAGAAGGCCCGCACCGGGGAGGAAGAGGGCCCAGAAAAGCCACAGCCTCCCGGACGCGCAGGCCCCAGGCCCCGAGCTGGTCCCAGGCCTCTGTCACAGCCGCATGTGCAGCTGGGATAATCACTGCAAGAGAAACACCGCCAAGTGGGGGGTCAGAGTCAAGTCTGCAGTACGCCGCCCGCTCGGCACTGACCCGCCAGAATCCCCCAGGTCCCGTGCCCACAGGCGGGAGCCCACTCTGCACCCGCCTTCAGAGAATGCTGACGTGACCTGCAGCTGAAAACAGAAAAGGCAGGAAGAGAGGGAGGAGGGGAAATGAGCCCCGCTCGACACCGTCCTGTGAACCAACAAAGGTCCCCGGGCCGAGGAGACCACAGGACGGGAGGGGAGGACGGCCAGGGAGGCAGGGGGCCGCCTTCCATCCGCCGGCCAGCTGACCACAGGGCCCAGTGGCCACACACCAGGCACCACGGGCTCCAAGCGTCCGCCTGGCACCTTCTGTGAAAGCTAATTACAGGCCAGGGTGCTGGGTGTGGCTCTGGTTGCGTTCTCTGTCTCCACGTCTGTCTGTCTCTGCCCCGGCTCTCCGTCTCCGACTCCCTCTCCCCTTCTCCCCCTGCACTCCTAGAGCACAAATGCAGGTCCCGCTGGTCTCAGGCTCAGGCACCCACTTGGCAGCAGAGTCTAACAGGTCAGTGCCCAACAACGGGCACATGTTTTCTTGCAAGGCCGAGGTAAACGGTGGCACCTGAACAAAGACCTTGCGATGTGACTTTTACAGCGTGTTTACTACAGGCCAGTTTTAGTTGCATGCTTTTGTCTCTTGGCCTTGAGACAAAGGGGAAAGTTCACGTACATATCTGAAGAGGCTATTTTCTAAAAGCATAACATCAGTCTAAAAATAGGACCTGTTGTGGGTTAAATAGTGCCCCTGAAAATTCATATGTTGAAGTCCTAATTCCCAGGACCTCAGAAATTATCTGAATTTGAATAATGGAATTATTTGCGGCCTTATTTGAAACAGGGTGATTGCGGATGAAATCAGTTAGGATGACATCGTATAGGTGGGCCCTATTCTGGTATGAGGGCTTCCCAGGTGGCTCAGCGGTGAAAGAATCCGCCCGCAGCGCAGGAGACACGGGTTCAGTCCCTGAGTGAGGAAGCTCCGCGGCAGGAGGAAATGGCAGCCCATTCCAACATTCTTGCCTGGGAAACACCGTGGACAGAGGAGCCTGGTGGGCTGCAGTCCACGGGGTCACAGAGTCGGATGCGACTTGGCAACATAAACAGCAACAGGTTCCGATGTGACCAGGGTCCTGACAAAGCAGGGGGTTCGGATGCAGACGCACAGGGAGACACCGTGTGAAGGTCGAGGCCGAGGTGCCACGCAGAAGCCAAAGTGCCAAATACGACAGCACACCAGCCGGGAGGAGAGAGCCGGGAGCCGGGCCGCCCTGCAGGCCTGCAGAAGGAAGCACCGTGCGGACGACCTGATCCCGGACACCTGGAGCAGGGAGAAAATAACCCCTCGACCTGCGATGCCATGTGACGGGACGGGAAAGGAGCAGCAGACGCGGGATAGGGAGGTGGGACCGCCGAGGCCGGCCCCAGGCCCCCGCCCGCCCCGGCGCTCTCGCCCAGCCTGGCCCTCGCCTTCAGGGATCACCAGGAGTTCCCCGACGTGTGGTCCTGCAAAGTTTTAGATCCACAAAAGGTGAGGAAACACCCATGAGCCCTGCACGCAGACTCACCTGTTGACAGGTTTTCACTTGTGTCTCATCTCTGTCTTACACGTGCGCACACTCACTTTGCTGTTGGCGGGAGACCCATGTGGGGGCACGGTGCAGCCACGAAGCCACAGAGCGACACTCTGCCCTTCGCGAGCTTCCTCGGCACGCGGTTCCCGAGGGCCTGGAAGCTCTGCTCTGACCTCAGCATCGTTAACACAGTCAGTTTCTAACTTTCCCAGTCAGTCAGTTCAGTCCTCAGTCGTGTCCGACTGTCTGCGGCCCCGTGGACTGCAGCCCACCCGGCCTCCCTGTCCGTCACCAGCTCCCGGAGCTTGCTCAAACTCATGTCCATCGAGTCAGTGATGCCATCCAGCCATCTCATTCTAGGGCAACTTTCCTGATTGCCCTCAAAGTGTTTTAGTAACGGTTTATTTTTTTTAATCCAAGACCCAGTCATGGTCGGTACACTGTGTGTGCACGCGTGTGTGTGCGCACGCTCAGTTGCTCAGTCATGACCGACTCTTTAGGACCCCGTGGACTGTAGCCCGCCAGGCTCCCCTGTCCATGGGATTCTCCAGGCAAGGCTACAGGAGAGGGTTGCCATTTCCTCCCTCGGGGGATCTTTCCGACCCAGGGATTGAACTCATGTCTCCTGCGTCTCCTGCATTTGTAGGTGGGTTTCTTTACCAGTGGAGCCACCTGGGAAGCCCCCATGAATCTTAAATCAGTAAGCTTGTTATGTCTGTGAGAGTAGTGCTTCAGGGTCCACGGGGGTGAACAGGGCCGACCAGAGGCCGGGACAGCAGCTAAGGAGGGAGACCAATAGAAAACCACCTGAGTCCAGGAGACGGGGTGAGTCCGCAAACGTGGGTGGTGATGACGGCCACACAAGAGATGGGCAGAGTGGGCAGTTAGAGGGCAGAAGACAGGAGCGTTTTCAGCTGCCCAGAGGAAGGGTGCATACTGGGTGGGCTGGTTGGGGGGGACAGGTGATGCTTCAGGCAGTAACAGCAGAGGACACGTCCCGCCAGCGATCTATGGCGGTAGAAGACCGGGGCTTGATTAAATTATATCATCACGAATGGTCCTTGTGGCTCCTGAAGAGTGAGGGTTCTGTGATCATCTCAGACGAAGCCAGGCTTCACGGCTCCTTCGGGTGTTCTGCTGGGAGTGACTTCTTCCCTCACTCTGACGCTCAAACCTGCTTCTCAACCACCTCCCGAGCAAGGGGGGAAAGCTATCTTTACGAGGCAGATGTGTGGTTTTCCTCTCCAACTGGACAGTAGGTCCCAGAAGGACATAGCGCCCGGCCGTCTTCCCCCTCAGAGAACCTTCTATGGGAGCGCTGTTCCCACAGAACGTGTGATCTGCCTTGTAAATGGAGTCTGTATCCAGGAAGGTGGCCTGGTCAGGCAGAAGCTTCGTGACGATGAATTTGGGGCCAGCCTCTGCAAGGTGTCAAGGAACGTAACAAAGCGAGACAAAGAAGAAGACCCCCGGGTGGAGGCTATGAAGACGCGGAGGACGGAGCCACTGCTGACCCTGCCCCAGGGACCGCGGCTGCAGGACCACAAGACAAGAGCAAGCGGCAGTCCGTTCTGACTGAGGCTTATTCCGTTCGTTCATAAATTCAGAATGTCTACGGGCTTCTAATTTTTACACAGTGGATAGACTAGCGTTTAAAACATTTGTTTCTTTGGCTGTGTTGGGTCCTCACTGCGGCATGAAGGATCTTTTGTGGTGGCGCCCCGGCTCCCTAGCTGCACACGTGCCCCGCAGCACGTGGGACCTCAGTCTCCAGGCCAGAGGTTGAACCCGTGTCTCCTGCAGCGGACGGTGAATTCTTAACCACTGGACCACCAGGGAAGTCTCTACAGTCTTTTGACATGTTCGCCAAAGACAGTATTTTGGAGCGAAAAATAGAACACTCAGAAAACTATTCAGCTTTGACAAAACCTAAAAAACGTTACCAGTTGGCCAAAAAGCTGACCAGTGATGCTCTGGCATAAATCGTGAAGACAGTCAAGACAGAAATCCTTAACCCCTGGCCCAGCGGACTCCACAGAGACGCGAGACCAACCCCCCACACACATTCAAAGCCCCTCATTTCAGAGCCATGTGACGTGGGCTATAGCTGAGATGGAGGCAGGCGATTCTGAACCTACACTTTCCAGTGACTCGGTCCAAGAGTTTAGGATATTTTGATAATATTCCAAAGGGGGGGAGGAAAGACCTAGATTCGGACTGCTGTAACTTTGAAGCCCTGGAATTAATTATCTCTCATCTGGCGTTCAGACACTGGAAACCCTTGCATAGTCCCTGGTCCTCACTCTGGAGTCCCCGCGTTATCAGGGCGGCTCCACCCTGAACACATCTCCGCGGCCACCACCACCCGCCGCGGGCCAGCAGCAACAGGCTCGGACTTTCCACAGAGATTCAACTCTTGCTTACAAAGCAGATCACGCTACAAAATGGGGCTTTTCCTAAGGTCCTCAAGAGAATACAGAGATAGCTCCAAGGCTAGTAAAATGCTGTAGAAAAATTCCCCCGAGCATACTAGATAATTTAGCAACTTAGAAACTAAAAGTCATTAGATGTTATGCATAATGAAATAGATGTGTTGCTGACAAGATGTCTTAACAAAATATTTATATATTGACTCACATTTAAAATATGTTAGGAGTATCCCTTTTTAAAAGACGCCTGTGTGAAGCCTCTCGAAAGGTGGCACGTTAGACGTTCTCAAAGCGGGGCCCCCACACAGTACAACTAAGCCCCCTGTTCCAGTCCAGTGTTTGGAAACACATTTTTACTATTCCTGGAAGCACTTTCACATTTTTGTCAGATGTTGAGTGAGCAACAGGGTAAATAACGTTTCAAAAGCATTTCTCGAGCAGTAAAACCTTCAGTTCCCTGCTAACGGGGCTGATCCAAAGTAAATGAAAGGCTGGGGTGACTCAGCGAGTGTGTGAAAACCTCCAGTTAATGGATCTATTCAGGGACTCGGCACGCACTTGGGAGTCATAAGCCGGGCAGCCGTGCATCAAGGCCAGCCTGGGCGCCTGCCCACACCTGAGGCGGGGGCGGCAGGGGTGCTTGGGGACCCCGGGTCCCACCAGTTCTAGGGGAGAGACGGCGCCCAGGGGGAGGAGTGGGTCCAGGAAGCCGCAGGAGAGAAGGGAGACACGGCTCCTGTGGACGCCTCTGGAAGCCCTCAGGTGCATCCACGGAGGTACCACCGCCTGGCTGGGCTCCCAGAGCACCATGGACATGAGTCACTAATCAGAGGTGAAGACGGCCTCGGAGGTCAAGTCCTTCAATCACCCCACCCGGGAGGAAACCGAGACCTTGACAATGAAACAGACAAAAACAAATGGAAACTGCTTTCCTGCTTGTCCAAGGCTGCCTCAGAC
This sequence comes from Alces alces, assembly GCA_015832495.2. Taxonomy (NCBI): domain Eukaryota; kingdom Metazoa; phylum Chordata; class Mammalia; order Artiodactyla; family Cervidae; genus Alces; species Alces alces. The sequence continues at coordinate 48,108,323 of JADEYB020000019.1, read as the reverse complement.
AGCTTAGGAAGGACAGGCTTTACCCGGGAGAAAGTATAGGGAAAACGTAGACAATGACTTTCCTATTAGCTGGGAAGGCTCACTGGCGTGCCAATAGTTTGGTTGGAAGAAATCATCCGCTTAGTGGGCACCATTAAACGGGGAATAAAGACTAGATGGGTTCCCTTCTCATGTATTAACTTGCTACCAAGTTTGGGGTTATCTGCACACCTCCTGCTCTTTGGAAACCTAACAGGTGGACGGCACAGAACTCTGATGACTGACGGGCGATGAACGGGCAGGTCCGGACTAAACAAGCGGTGTGTTGCAGAACTGCTCTTTGAGCACCTGAGTGCGGGCCCCTTAAAAAAGAAGGGAAGCAAGAAACGCAGCTGAGCAGAGTGGGGCGGCTGTCCCCATGCCAGCAGCCCGGGGCACGAAGACGCTCCCAGGCCAGCCCCCCGACCCAGCCGGCTCCATGGTCCTGCGTGGACTCAAGGACACGGGGCACTGCTGAAAACTGCGCTGACAAAGAAGCCTTTAAGAAGCGTCAAAATAAATTACTTTGAAGTGTTTCTCACCAGCACGCCTCCAGCTTTCCCTTCTCTTCCTATTTGCTGTTCCACAGAACCAGCTGAGGCTATATTTAACCCACTTTACAAGCTGTGGGCAGACGGGCACAGCACTCCCAGGCAGGCCGTGTGCGTGCGCGGGGCCAGGCCTTTCGGGTTGGGAGTTTTCTTCTTTTTCCCTTCTTGGTGTCTTAAAAGCACCTCATGCATCTTGGAAACGAGAAAACATACTTAGAAGCCCCTCCATGTTGGTTTGGTAATGTGCTTTAGCCCTGAAATTCATTCATTCATTTATTTTAATTAATGACAAGACGGTCTTACGGCTCAAACTGCCGTGATGCGGGGCTCTTGCTTACGGTGTGCACTTTATAATTTCTACAAGAAAACGCTTGTTCCACACAGCACTGGGGAAGAATCGACACTGGTCATTGACTTCCTTTGAGGAGTCGGTGCAGAGACGAACAGCACCAGGAACTGACCGGGATGACGACATGACTCAAACCCACAAGAAGCAAACCCTCGTCTCAGCGAGCGGGACCCGGCAGCCGGCAGACCGCTTCTCTCACTAACGCAGAACCATCTCCCGGACTCTGGGACAGGGACCCCCGCACCCGACCGGCTTTCTCATTCATTACGTTGTCCTGGAGAAACCACTGGTTTGGTTTTAGCTTTCTCATCTACAAAATTAGAAATTGAACTCTAAAATAATCTCTGAAGTTATTTTCACCTAAAAGAAGCAATTGTTTCAGATTAATAATGCACAACAATGAAAACAAAACAGCATTCAATAGACTGGATGTTTCTGTGATCTTCAGGATTATTACCCTTACTATTATTATTTAATAAGCACTGTTACTAACAAAATGCATAGACAACTGCTCTTGATGTCAAAACAGATATGTACAATGTTACTAATAAAAAATTTGATTTTCCAAATTTCAATCTCTCACGCTTTAAGAGTTTTATGACATTTATGTACTACTTTTACTTTTTTCTCTAGATCATTTTGCTTTGTCTTTGACCTCATTCTAAACAAATGTCAACCATGAAAACACACATCACAAATGGAGTAAATACTTTTTTCCTAAAGTAAAACAATTTTATGACTATGCATTTAAAGTGTACTCAAAATATTTCATGTTATCTTACCAGTGGTTTTCAGAAACACTGCTCTACACTGGCATTTGCTAATCTGCACTAGTTTCCAAATTAAAGTCCGCATGTCACGGTAAAAGTCCACCATACTGATGGGCCACACACAAGCTGAGAGGTCCCCATCAGAAACACAGACCTTCCCCTTAATATGAAAATATCAGTGCTATGGAGAAATATCTAGGTCCATATTGTTATCGCCTTATACTTGGACTTCATTTCTTTATAAACTGTATGTAAATACCCTTTATTAGATAGAAAACTAAACTCAAGAGTGCATTCCTTAAAGGGCTATTTATACTCAAGCTAAATTCACTCCAAATATTTTATTGGTCAATGTGGAAAGTATTTAAATTAATAAGAATTTCTTCCTGCTACTAGTGAATGCAATTAGATGAGAAAGAACATAAAAATGATCATTTTGCAGATGATGCAACTGTGTACTTAAAAAACAAGCATCTATTAAATTACCTGGTTACAAAATTATTAATCAAAATCAAGAGCTTTCCAATTAATAAACAATAAAATTATACTGAGGGAAAACATCCTATTTATACTAGCGAAGAAAGTTGAACACCTAAAAATAGAGTTAACAAGATATTATTAACAACAGGAATCATATAAAGAAAACTTTAAACACTTCAAAGATATATAAACAAAGGTATTTTAAAATAGTCAAGGACAATCTTTATTCTTGGATTAGAAGATTCAGCATTATGAAGATATCCACTACACCCTAAATAACCTTAAATTTGATTCAATGCCAGATTATAGGGTTTGGGACAGAAAGTGACAAAATTATACACTAGAGTCAAACAAACATTCAAGAATAAATGGGAAATCCTGAAAAAGATTAGTAGACATCGACTTGTGTTAGTCATGAAAGTTACACGTTATGGAAACATAACAAAGGGGAGAGCCACCGTGATGCAATCAGAACCTAGAAGCAGCCCCAAAGGCACCCAAGGGCGCGGCGCAAGACCCGGGGAACACATGTCAACCAACGGAGAAGGGACGGATCTTAAATACACGACGCTGAGAAATAAGGGTTTTAGGAAGAAAATAAAGTTACAGCCTTGCTTCGGTCCTGATACTGAACTATATTTCAAGCCCAACAAAGCTGACAAACAAAATCTTAAATACACTAGAATGGATAAATTATTTATAACCTTAGAGCAAGGACTGTATTTAACAAGACACAGTATCTAGGTCATAGAGGAAAGGACTGGTAACTGACTAGAGAAAAAGATATCTTCAGGGCCAAAAAAATACCAAATAGTCAAAAGGCAAATGAGAAAATGGAGGGGGAAAGTTATCTTTAACATGACAAAAAGAGCTACAGTCCCCACATAGAAAGAACATGTCTGAGAAGAAAAATCATTCAGTACGAAAAAAAAAAAGACACAGCTATGAACAGGTAATTAACAGAAAACATACATATAAATAGATAATAAATACATATGCAATGACACAGACCCCTATGCAAAATGAAATAGATACACATCAAAAGGAAATGTCAATAGCATGCTTTTCACCCAGTTGAACATATATGTATGTAAACAAGAATGTTCAGACTTCTATGTAGAATACAACATCCACGCAAATTCTAAAGGATAAGTATAGGCTCATGCATTAAAATATTCTGAAAAGATGCAGCAAAACCTGTATTCTGAAGGGAGAAGACTGGGCTAGGGAAAAATGTGATGACAGAGACTTTCTCCCTCGTCCATAAACGCTTTTGTGTAAAAAGTAAGAAAGGATTTAGTAAGGCTGCTTTTACGCCCTCATATGCAAGTATTCTCTGTTCTTCCCGATGACACCTACAACTCCAAGTCATAATCACATTTACTAAAAATTCAAAGAAAAATATTTGATATTTCATGGTAGGTTTTAGAGACAAAAGTGGATATAAAATCATACAGAATATTTAGTCTTTCCTCTCAAGATGTTGGCCCACTGCACATTTTTTCTGGACTTAAAAGGAAAATGGCTGTGAGTACATACAATGATCCTATTTGAGAAATCTTTTACATCTATTTCAGAAATTCTATTCAATATCAAAATGGCACATTAAATAAATGTTCTGTTCAGATTTCTGTTAATGACTTTCGTTAACTAACACACAAAAGCAATGTTTGAAAAGCACTCTTATACTCAAAATTAAATTAAGATACTGGGAAGTGGTTAGGACCTATAATTCTGATTTTGGCACACAGAATAGGAAAGAAAGTCAGTGACCACAAGTATGTACCAACTCTACTTCCAACTCAGATTCAGAAAAGGATTTTTTCCACCTAAACTTAGGCCACTCAACATGCAGATATTCCCCGTCTGGTGCCACTCGAAACTCATTCTCACGACTAATTCTAAGTTTATAGTACTTGAGTAACAACATGCCAATAAGAGGATGCACTGAGACATAATTACATGAATGCTCAGAGTGAAAACGGGATTTTTCAAACTCTTTATCACTAAGGACCTGAGCTCCTGGCCAAACCTAATCTTGTGTTGAGTTTTATGTGGCTAAAGGCAAGTTAGATAAAAGCTTCCTATTGAGAAGACACAAGAAGAAAAAAAAAATTTTTTTTATTCTTTTAGAAGTTTCGTTTAGACCAGAGATTCCAAAGAACACTGCAATAGGCTGAACCAAACGAAGTGCATTCCACGGTTTACCTACAGCTCTTAACCTATTTCACATGCTCCATCTAATAGTAAAACTTAGAGAGACTAATGAGTTTTCATAGCATTTCTTTATTTTTTTCAATGCATAATGTATGTAACCATGCTTTATTTTTTAAGTACTTTCCCAAACCAGAGGGGAGGCTCTTCCTGAAAGGATGCTCATCCCCAGGTCCTCCCGCGACACTGGCACAAGTTCTCCATAAATGCTGGCAACTTAGAGAAATGGACTAACTTCTTTAAGTGAGACTTCATGTGCCCAATGTGATACAACGCAGATGATGCAAACCATAGGGGATACGTTACCACCCATTGAGAAGTTACGTATAACCAGGTTAATCTCTACTGTTTCTCAATGATTCTATTTAAAGACAAAACACAAAAGGAGATGAGAAAGCAGAAAAAAGGCAATGATGTTTTTTGCCTCCTGATTTGACAGTTAACAAAGAAATCAAAGAAGTGGACAGTTTCCAAAAACTCAGTCAATTCACAGACAGACTCGAAAGGCAATTACCACTCGGGTGTGTATCTTCTGTGGCCAAGCCTGTGACCAAATGGCCCAGATTAATTCTGGATGTCTCTTGTGAAAGGAAGCACTTGACTTCCCGCCGCCCACGGATGACAGCCCGGTGTTTCAGCCTGAGGTCTCCTGACAGAGAGAAGACTAGGGTGTTCCAGGCAGAAGATAAGAAGAACGCAACTGCTCTAAAAGTTCTCAATTCGGGCACCACATCCACAGGCATTCCTATTACTGAGCACTCTCGAAAACCAGACCCTTAAGAAAAATGAAGTGTGAGGAAGAGCTGCAAAGCCAGCTTCCTCCCGAGCAAGAGCTCCATCCGACGGTCCCGGCCACAGCGGAGGGTAAGGAGCCGGGCGGCTGCTGACAGGCGTTTCTCTGAAGACTTTACAAATGTATGTGAAACCAAAATCAATGGCCATAGGGTGAAAAGGTTAGAAAAGACACTGTAGACCAACCTACTTACAAAATCAAACAGCTATAAAGAATAACCAATCACAAAAGAAAACTGAAACTTTTGGGAGATCTATTTAAAGTATTAGGGTCACTTTTTTCTGAAGACTCAAGGAAGGGAGGATACTTACAAGTTACTGCTAAACATTAAGGTTCTTTAAATCTTTTCACCCACTACCACTTTTTGCCCCTGGGTTTAGAAAATCAAATATATTATTCAGTACTTTAAAAACTGGTCCCCCCATAATTGTAAGCTGTGTTACAACTTACTTTCAAGGCAAAGTGTGAAGGCTAAATACTAGAGGCAGAAAAATTTTCAATCACCTGAAATGAATTCAGAGGTAATTTATTTATATGTATGTTCTTATTACTGCATTCTGAAAAAAATGTTCTTACTCATAAAATAGTATTGATTTTTTTTTAACTAAGAAATTCTAAGTCCTAGAAGGGGGTAGGCCATGCCTCGAAGTGTTATCCCATGGCAAATGCCCAACAAATAAACCATGAAATAAATTAGTGAACTAATAAGAATCGGGCACACAACCAAAACAGTATTTCACAGTAAACTAAAAAGTCTTTGGTTTTTAAAAATATGCTCTTAAAACACATCTCTGATAGCTATTGAAATAAGATTGTATTGCTACTTTATTTTTTTCTTAATAAAAAATATTTAAATTTCACAGTGTGACCAACAAAATAAATGGCTTTCTTCTTTTCTTAAAGTCAGGTAAGGAATCGAGAATATGATTTGAAACATGAGTGTTAAAAAAGTGTATTTAAGAGTAGATGCTATTTCGTCTCTCAGCAGGGGCGCTTTCTAATTTCCATACTGAAGATGCTCCTGTTTATTTTCTTTTCACCAAATGTCAACACCCAGTTTCTCCCATGTCCTATGAAAATGAGAAGAAAGCAAAAGCACTGAGTTTTAAATAAGAGTCAAATACCATAATTATGCCCACGTTGCTAACCTTGCCAAAGAGAACAGAGTTATCACTGAATTGTCATTATTAAAGAAACGCACAGAACTAACCCAGCTTCTCCCCTCCCGATGCACACACGCGTGCCTGCGCGCTCAGTTGCTCCAGGCCGCCTTTGTGCATCCGTATGGGCTGTTCCCCAGCGGGCTCCTCTGTCCATGGGCTTCTCCCTGCACTCGGTAAACTTAATTTCAGGGGGGTTCGGCTTCCACGCCAAGTGCAGCCGTGAGTGCAGTGCTGACAGCCCGTCGGGAACAGCCGTAGGGCCCAGCTCGTCTTACAGCCTCGGGACGTCCCAGAACAGAGCTGCTCAGACGTTGCTGTGCGTCCTATTTGGACGACACGTGTTCGAAAGCCAGCCCTGAGCCGGCGGGGCCGGGCAGGGCCAAGACTGCGTGTCTGTGGACCGGGCCTCAGGCAGAGAGGTTCTGCAGAGAACGCCCCCCGGATGAGCGCCTGGGGCACCAGCACACCTCTTTCTGGAGGAGGACCCCCAGCGCGGTGGTTTCCCTGCTGGGGAAGGTGCTGGCGGTCTGGGGCTCGATTCTCGTGGTCAAGCTCCGCGCCTCTGCCCGCCAACCCAGGACGGCTGACCGGGAGCCCGGGACCCGCGAGCTGGCCCGGCTCACGCCGCATCTCAGCACCGAGGAGGCCAGAGCTCGTCTTATCGTGTGAGTAAATACTTCTGCTGCCAAGAGGAAGCCTGCAGACCGAGGACAGACTTGCCAAGGAACTCAGGGCCTCGGTAATTAGGAAACCGCAGGCCACTACGCATCTTGCGTCAGTCGGAGATGAAGGGGAGAGCTTGCAAAAGGCTTTCACCGCTGGCCTGCTTTGTGGAAGGGAAAAAAACCGGAATTTTTAATTCCTCTATTACCCAGTACAGTTATGTTTTCAGCCTACAGAGATGCTGGCTCCCATCCGCGGGATTCCTTTGCTCTGTGAGGAGCAGAACCAACACCCATCGGACGACGGGCCTGGCCCCGGGCGGCCCGGGGAAGACGCCTCTGCAGGAAGCGGCCCACCTGCCGCAGCTCTGACCGGCCGTCGTCTCTGAGGTGAGGACAGACCCACCTCAAACCGCATCCACAGTGCCCTCCTCTGAAGGCGCCTCCTCGTCACCTCGCTGGTCCCCAGTCTTGTTTTCCCTTCAGAGTAGTGATACTAGGAAGGTTCCAAGACAAACCCAAGGGAACACACACGACTATACAGTTCTGACGCTAGGAACGCTAGAGAACAAACACAAGGAAAACACAGGTCACTCGGCGGGAAACAGAAACCAAAGCCTGTCTCAGTTCACACTCAGGTAACCCCCGCAGAGGGAGCCTCATTTATAGGAAGACACTTCCTAGGGTCTGGTAAGACTGGAACACAGATGTCCTGGGACAACTGTTTGGGTTTTTTTTCCCCTAAAAAGATGAAGAAAGATGAAGCAAGATTTCCAATCCACCTCAAACACATACCATCTTGATTTCAAACTAAAATGGTGCTTCCCGCCAGACCCTGCCTCAGAGGACCTAGACGTGGGAGCTTGCAGCTCTGGAGAGTCCCAGGTCACAGCTGGTCACTCTTCAGCAGACGTGGCCCTGGGCCCCTGCTGACCGCATGGCTGCGCTGCAGCCGCCCGCCCGCCCTTCCTTCACTGGGGGACACGGCGGGGCCGTGGCAGCCCCCCTCCGGTCACTCTCGGGCCGGGCCTGCCGCCAGGACGCCCGGGGGTAGTCCCTGCGGCTCTTCCCAGTCCAGCAGCCACAGACGGCTGCACGCTCCCTCTCGGCGTCCATCCCAGCAGCTGCCCGTCCTGCCCACAGAGCAGCAGGGCCCTTCCCGGTCCCTGGGTGCTCGAGACAAACACAGCCACGCGCAGCGAGACTCCCCGAGGCTAAGTCTGCAGGGGCGGGCGGAAGGCCGGTGCTGACATGCGCACGGGAGCCAGCGAGACACAGGGCTCAGCCACAGGAAAGAAGGACCGAGCGCTGCCCTCAGCACTCTGAACTGTGACACTTCACAGGCACAGCTGAGATCTCTCCACCACCGTTATGCTAAACCAAGCCTGATTTTAAGGAGATACACACACACACACACACACACACACACACACACACAATAAATGTAAGCCAAATTTTACTTTTTAAAAGCCGTTGTAAGTAATAGGTACAAATATGCAATTTAGTAGTCACAATAGACTAGCACCATACATTGGAGTATAAATGAACAAGGAAGCCAACAAAACATCACTTACCTACATATATAATATAAATCTTTTACAATCAATGGGAGGCAACCTTGATCTATTCAAGCTTAAAATTAATGTATTTTAAAATAAATTTTAAAACTCAAATGTAAAGTTTGCTCCCTATAAAAACAACTAGTACTGTATTTTCCAATAGATTATTACAATAGTTTTTTTAATTACAGTTTACAAATTGCAATTTATAAACTAGTTTATAAACAATTTATAAATGATTAGTTTCTAAATTGCAGCTTATGCCACACCCGACATCTGAACTGAGAGAAGGGTAGGTTCCGGACAGCAGAAGGACAGAAGGACACTGCAGCCAGTGCTGGCGGACAGCGTCCAGGAGCTGCGCACAGGTGTCACAGACTCAGCTTCCCTCCTGGCCTGTCACAAAGCCCGGAGGGTGAGGCTGTGATGACCTTGCTTGATATGGAAACCACCTCAGACAGAAAGCGCTCAACCAGGGTCTGATGTCCAGCTCCAAACAACTAATTTGGATAGGTATTTTTAAATTAATTCTGAAAAGACAACTGCTTCCTCGGCCAACACAGATGACAAACATGCTCATTAACATCGAGCTCCTAAATCTCTGCTGTGATTCTTGCCAGACACACGTGCAGCTCTCCAGGACGTTTGCACTGATAACAAACGTCGTCAAGGGCACTATGTTAGGACTACTTCAGGGTTTAACCTCTAACTCTGTGTGCGATTCACTCCTCGGCTGAAGCAAGCTATTCACTCAGCGCTGAGCGGCGTGAGAGGCAGAAGGCGTCCAGAGCAGCTCCTGGGGCCACGGGCTGAATGTCTCGGGGACAGGATTTCCCGAGAGTCGAGGACAGGACCCAGCAAGGCCCCAGGGGCTTCCACGTGCTCCCCTGAGGACTCGGTTTCCGTCTGGGGGTAACTGGAGATTCATTTTCAACCTCGTAACAGAGCAGTACCACGAAGCGCTGACCCAGAGGCGGCCAGGGAGACCCCGGGTTCCCCCGCCCGTGACCCGTGGACGGCTTCTCTGGGACAGAGCAAGCTCTCACACCAGGCGAGTGAAGAAACGGAGGAAAAAGGAAACCAAACCAAAGCACCCTTTTAAGCAGCATTACCATTTCCCGAATTCTCCCGGAAACACAAATAAGGGTTTGGTTTCAAAGGACTTCCTGGCTGTGACTCAGGCTTTTAGAAAAAAAAAGCAGAATAAAAAGAAAGCCAAGACCTCAACCAAGCAGGTCACTAATGACAGGAGGCCCTGCCGATGAAGTCGAAAGCGAGACCTGCCGCAGATAAGCGATGACACAGCGAACTCACTCGGGAAAGCAGAGGGCTGGCTCTGCATGCATGTCCTACACCACAACACAGTCACCAAGAAAAATAACATTCTGCCAAGGCACATCTTAATGCCACAGGAAATTGTCTGTGCCTGATAAGGTCACTGCTCTCGGAGGAAAAACCTCTCGAGACTAAACTGGCCCCAGAGCCACGACAGGATACATATTCTAGTGCCTATTAAAGAAAGGAAAAGCGGCCCATCCTCCGAAACTGGAAAGCACAGCTGCCAGCGGGGGCGTCTGAGCCCCACTCCTGGTTCTGCCTGCAGAAATCTTGAGTAAGACGCGGTGCACGGGCCCAGGTTTTGCTCCGGTGAACTGATCGGACAAGTTCAGCGGTTCTCAAATCCTCCTCCCATGGAACATCAGTGCTCCGCAAATTAAGACTGTGGTTTTCTGCAGCTAACATCAAATAATGGACATCTGTGAGCACAGTTCTTTCCCATCAAGTTTTTCTTATGCTTCTGGGGCTGGGAACCACCCGTCTGAATGAGCAAGCAGAAACTGACTACCCAGCAGAAAAGAGATTTGTTTCTGTGCTTCCAGGTTGTAATGTTAAACTTCATACTTTTAAAATAGTTACACTTTCTTGCTAGTAAAATTATTCCTGGTGCAACTGACAGAATCAAAGTTACTAGGCTTTTATGTCTCTCTCACACACGCACATGCACACACACACACACACACACACACACCCTTCCTAGAGCTTTGTGACGTGACCAGATTTGAGACCTAGTGGGTCAGTTATGTCTAAAGCGGGGCCCTGGGCTGAGGAGACAGTGCACACGCCCCCGACTCACGTGGCTTCCCCAGGGCACCAAGTCCCAGCTGGCCCCCGGGTGCGGGGCGCCCCACAGTCTCCCTCCATCCCGACCTCTCTGCATGTGTTCAGTCGCCCTTCTCCACCACCCCACGTGCTCTGCGACCATCTAAAGGATAAAGGTTAGGAAGCAACAGCCTGTCAACTGCAAAAAAGCTCTGATTTTCTGGCCCTCCTGCTGGCAGGACAGCGCTGACGTGACGCTGTCACAGGAGACTGGGGGAGCGCCCAGGACGTCTGCCCTGGACGGATCCCGTGCCCTGGAGCCGCGGTTGGTGACACCGAATGATGGTGTGTGTGTGGCTCAGAGCACAGGGAGAAGCCGTCCCAGCGGTCAGCAGGCACTAGAGAAACCTCCAGGGCAGGGGGACAGCCCTTTCATCTGCCGTCTCAGATAAAACCTGAAAAAGACACCTGACATCCGACATCTCGGGGAGAGAAAGAATCACCAATGAAAAGTCAGACGCCCAAACGAGCCACCTGCGGCCGGGCTCTCGTATCCAGAGAGCTTGAGCGCTAGACATCCTGTCCCAGCCAGGGTCCCCAGGGAAGCAGGGCCAGCTGGACACTGCGCAGAGTGAGTGTGAACAAAGAGGTTTGTCACACGGACCTGGTCTGACCAGCATCATCTTGGTTGTTCTGGGTACAGTTAATCTTCAGTCCCAGGGTCAGTTTGTTCCCATGTCCTTGAGGCCCATCCTCAGAACTGTGGCAGCGCCTGTCCTGGCGACAGTCTGGGCATCGTGCAGCTAACTTCTCCACCTGGAGGGAGTCCAGTGTCTATAAGAGAGCTCACAGGACAGGCTCGGAGTATCACCTGCAGCTCCTGAGGAGGAACTCAAGGTCCCTGACTTTGCTTAATGACTAAACTATTATTATTTCGTCTTGTTGGACTGTTTTCCTTCGTTTCTATAGTCTCTCATTTCTCTGATTAAACTTATGCTTTGGCTAAAGGCAGGTGGAGGACCTGCGGGGGACCACAGGGTCCTGCTCCACTCCAAGCAGAAGAAAGGGGGGAAGCAGAGAGTCACTCGCTGCTGACAAAGCGTGAGCCCCAGCACGCAGAGCCAGTGACACGGCACGGTTTAAGGCCTCGGCCACCCCCAGCGCCAGACGGCTGACAGCCTGGGCTTGCACACTGTCCAGAGAGAAGGCTGGGTGGGGAAGCCCCAACTACGCTTTAGTTCACAGGCCACAAGCTGAGCCTCCAAGAGGCTCTTTCTCTCCTCTTTGCTGTTCTGGAAGCTGAATGAATTGGTTACATTTTTCAAATACTAGCCAGAACACATCAAGTGCTTCTTTTAAAATAAACTTCCAAAATGGGGCAGTCGATGCCAAATAAGGACTCTGCTTCTAAATATAAACTTAATACAACCACTGCAGGCAAGAATGAAATTATTCAAGAAACCTGACAGCTGAATATTTAGAGGAAGAAAGTGTAATTTTAATGGATTTCTGAGTCATTGTAGTCAACAAGAGAACACAAATAATAATTGATATTTTAAATCCCATCTGGATATATTATATTGACAAAACACAATGTAGAGATTAAGAACCACATTTTGTGAATACTTAAAGAGTTTCAGTAGTAGACAGAGTGCTTGAAAAAGATACTGAAGTTCAAAGAGAATTTGTGGGTTTCAGTTTAGATCCATCATCAACTTCCTACAGGAAAAGCCAGAGATCATTTCCTTTCTCAATATCTAGGATGTCTTCAAACACAGGCAGCACTGCGTTCACGAGACCTAACTCAGGGACAAGCCAGGAACTGCACGGTACTCGGAGAAACAGAAGAGTTAAGTCACATTTCTATAAAGGTAGTTCTAACCGAAGTCCAGGTGTTTTTTAAAAAAAAGAAAAAACAGCTGAAAAATCCTCTGAGGGAACAGCTCACTCAACAACAGGACATGGAACAGTTTGAAGCAACCAGGCAGGCCCCCATGCTCCGGCCAGAAAAGGGGATCCAGTCTTACACCTGCTGGGAAAACAGAGACACCAAGAACTTAATGATCACAATTACAAGTCGATGAGGCCGTTGAGAGTAACTTACTTCCCCCTTTACTTTCATAAAATAGCTACCAGGACCTGGGATCTTTAACTCACACCCTCCTCCAGCAGAACCGCATGCCCAGATACAGACCCAGAGGGGGACAGACACACGGAGAGAACGCAGGCAGATCGAGGACGGCAACTCTCGCTGCCTGGACAGACGTGCTGCGCCGCGGAGTCACCGGAGGCGGTGGACCCCACGTGCTGGTGTGACTTGAAGAAGGCCTTGTTACTTCCAGCCTGCCTCAAGTCCTTTATCCTTGTCACTTCATAGCCTAAACTCAGTGTTTTTTAAAAAAGCACAGTTACAGTAGAGACTCACCCATTTGTCTTTTTTGGAAGACTTAAAACTCCTAAAACCAGTACACATCAGACTTACAAAAATTACTACCAGTGGGCTTCCCTGCTGGAGCAGCGGATAAGAATCCGAAATGCAGGCGACACGGGTTCCACCCCTGGTCCGGGAAGATCCCACACACCCCGCGGCCACTAGACCCGAGCACCACAGCGACTGAAGCCCTAGCACCTGGAGCCCGTGCTTCGCAAGAGGAGCCCCGGCCGCGAGGGGCCCCCACTGCGAGGGGCCCCCGCCACGAGGGGCCCCCGCCACGAGGAGCCGTGTACAGCCGCGCAAGAGCAGACCCCGCTCGCTGCAGCGGGAGAAAAGCCCTCACATGAGCGAAGACCCAGCACGGACAAAATTAAATAAACAAATAAATAATTTGAAAAGACCACCACCAGTGAGTATCTATCACTCTAAAGGACAGCATTACAAACGACAAACCTAGGATATGATGGGAACTCAGGAGCTCATGCGCCTGAGCTCAGGAGTCTGTGCTCTTCACCTGAGCAGTAAAGTGTGAGATTGTCGCACAAGTTTCCAGGATCTCGTGAGCTTCTTAAAACAGAGCAGTGAGCTCTTACCCGGATTCAAATGACAATGTGAGAAACAAGAGAGGACGAACAGGGAACGGAGAAGAAATGTAACCTGTTCAACATGGAGCCCCTTCAGCAAGACAGAGCGGCCTGCCAGACACACTCACGAAAACGTGAAAGGAAAGGGGAAGGCCGGGGAGGGGAGGGGAGAAAAAGGAGTGTCGGGAGGGAGAGAGAGAGAAGGAAGCAGACGTGGCCAGCTACACCCCACAAAACAACCAGCACAGAGTGAGGGCCATGGGCTAGAACACGCGCGCGCACGCGCAGAGCTTAAAATTAATAAGTAACTGAAATTAACAAGTCAAATCGTGATGAAAGTGCCAGAAACCATAGAATACACACCCAGGAGTCTTGAAACAAAAGCTGGGAAGACAAGGATTGAATAAGGATTAGATGAAGGCAGGAAGAAGCCTTTTATGTTCAGGCTGGGACGTGACCGAATGGCCATCACCAACCCCCTCACGACTGGCCCTTCCCAGGAGCACCAGTCAGGGCTCTTTGCTGGGAAGCAAGGCTCCACCGGCCTCCCTGCGTCTGCGCGTCTTAAAGCAGGAGGGCCGACTGTCCTGCGTCCTGAACTGCCTTTTCAAGGAGGTCTGGACAGTGACTGCTTTGAAGATAAACCATTTCCCTCCACAAAAAAGCCTGCTTACCGCCCATCACGAAAGACTCAGGTTCCCTAAGCTCGGGGTTCCCTTCCTGCATGCACGGCTCTCTCCCTCTGTCTTCACGTCGCCCTGTGAAAACAGGGGGTCTGGAAGGACCGCAGGGGCAGGCGACACCCTGGAGGTCAGGAAGCCTCCTGCCTCTGACCCGAGACTCTTAAGTCTTCTGCCAGCTGTCAGGAAACCCGCCAACTAACTTGTCAGCTTGCAGGGAGCTAAAATCTCAGACCCCTCCCAGTTCTTGACAGCAATAAGCAGTTCATAAACATGACCCCCTAAGTATCCCATCACCCTGTAGGAGAGCGCCCCCGTCATTTCCATTTCATAGATACAGTCACTGAACAAATAGCTATCACATGCCAGGCATGTGTCTGGCCCTGTTCTAGATGCTCAGAACAGAGCTGTGAAAATACCCAGAAAGTCCGTAACTCCACAGAGCTCAGTCCACTAGTGATGACGAGATTAAATACAGAGAACCAGGGGCCCCGGCCTGCCTCGACAGAGCAGTGCCCGCAAGTGGTGGAGAGAGGCTGCCTGGGCGGCAGCGCGCCCCAAGCCCACACACTCCTGCCCGCTGCATCGCTGACCCCGCGCTGTGGTGGAAGGGGGCCCAGCCTCCGGGTCTCCTCAGCAGTGTGCTCAGAATCGCCTGGCCCGACACCCCACTGAACAGACAGGTCTCCTGCAAGAAACCCCTGATGGTGGGTCTGGGCAGCAAAATGGTTGCAGTAGGACGAAAGAAACAAGAGAGCATCCGGGAATACTAGGGTCGTCTCTGAAGGGCTCTGAGTGACCTACAGCCCCCGAGAGGACAAATGGGCATCACTGATGATCACTGCCATGAACTGAGACCCAGGACGTGTGTTCATCACACTTCTGAAAATTCCACCTTTACAGGGCATTACGTGTTATGAGATACACCGTGTCCCCCACAAAAATTGATGTGTCGAAGCCCCAGCTGTCCACGAGATGAGGGGACAAGGGAGCCCTGGGCATGGGACCAGCCCAGTAGCCTCAAGCTCAGACTTCTCCCCTCAGGAACTGGGAGAAGGGCAAGACCACAGCGGGCAGGGCGGAAGAACAACTCAAGGGGCAGACAGACTCAAGATGCTGTCTCAGACCGTGGACTTAAAACAGATACCTTCCCAATGCAGTAGCGACCCCAAAGAACAGATGGTGTATACGACACAAAAACAAATCTCCCACGCCCCACGGGAGGCAGAAAAATGTTAAAAACAATAAAAAATAAGAAGGCAGAATTTTATCCAAACTCACTTGCTATGCTGGTCCTTATAAATGAATTTAACCCCCTCCAGTAAAGGTAAAGTCTCTTAGATTATGGGGAAAAAGTAAGATACCACCTCTCAAAATAACCCCATCTGGTGTATATACAGCAGATAAAAACAAAAGACAGAGGGAGTAGCAATGTTAATACAAGACAGTGTAGGTCTCAGGCAGAAGTATTAAGTAGAACAATGATTACAATGTAACAGTCATGAATCTCTATGCATCAAATATCACTGAATTGATAGAATAAGAAGGCCAGAAAAAACAAGAGGCAAAAGTTCTAAGACTTGCCTGGAAAACAGTCCCACAAAACCTAAAAGCACTAAAAGAGCAACCCTCTCGTCTGATGTTCTCAGAAGGAAAAAATCAGCACGAAGCACGGAGGATGGAGTTATATGCTTGATACAGGTAATGGGTTTGCATCAGACTGTCGTCACATACATCTTCCTTTTAAGCATTAAATAATGCTTCCTTTTAAGCATTAATTCTTCCTTTTCTTTTTAAAAGGAAGAAAATGCTTCCTTTTAAGCATCTGTGGGGTCGCACAGAGTCGGACACGACTGAAGTGACTTAGCACCAGCAGCAGCAAGCATTCATTATAATTAATGGATCATTATAATTAATGATTTTTATAATCATTCATTTAAAAAAGTTGATGATATATCAGAACACAAAAGTTCCTAACAAATGTAAGCAGCACAAAGCCACCATCTCGATTTCCAAAGCAATAAAATTCATAACCAATATTAAATTTAAAATGCTAGAACTTTTTAAATACTGCACTACGTAACACACAGACAAAAAGAAAGCCAACTTTGTGATTATTGGTTATTAAAAAAACTACTACTTATCAATACTTACGAAATAAAAGCAGATACAGCCCAAAGAAAATGTATCACTTTACCAACAAAGATTCATCTAGTCAAAGTCATGGTTTTTCCAGTAGTCATGTATGGATGTGAGAGTTGGGACTATAAAGAAAGTTGAGCGCCAAAGAATCGATGCTTTTGAACTGTGGTGTTGGAGAAGACTCTTGAGAGTCCCTTGGACAGCAACGAGATCCAACCAGTCCATCCTAAAGGAGATCAGTCCTGGGTGTTCATTGGAAAGACTGATGCTGAAGCTGAAGCTCCAACACTTTGGCCACCTGATGTGAAGAGCTGACTCATTGGAAAAGACCTTGATGCTGGGAAAGACTGAAGGCGGGAGAAGGGGACAATGGAGGATGAGATGGCTGGATGGCATCACCAATGTGATGGACATGAGTTTGAGCAAGCTCTGAGAGTTGGTGATAGACAGGGAGGCCTGGCATGCTGCAGTCCATGGGGTCATAAAGAGTTGGATATGACTAAGCGACTGAACTGAGCTGAACTTCTTCTCTGAGTTAAAAAAAAGTTAAAATGAATTTCATAACAAAAGAAATGGCTCAACTAAATGTGTGCAAGCTAGGGAGCAAGACAGGCACAGTCTGTATCATGTGTCGCTTGATGAAATAGAAATGGACAATACACTGGATGAAAAGACATATATACAAGCAAAGATGGTATAGCACCAAAGAGCCAGTAAAAGAATGGTAAGTTTCAGGTGACTAGAACGTCACCAGCCCTTAAAAAGACAGCCAATTTAAGGAGCTTGAGAATTAAAAAAAGTGTGTTTCCTGGGCTGGACAGAACTAAAGCAAATATCGTAGAACTCAAAGAGACTTGCCATCTTGGCCTGGCGGACCATCTGTCCACTCCACGGCCCCGCGGACCCTCCCAAGGGAATCAGCACGGGTAGACATGGAGGGCGGCCCAGCACCCTCGGGCCCACGAGGTTCCAAGCCAGCAATTCCATCGCTGCCTCGGTGCGACCCTCCCAGCCCACTCCCACACACACACTCAAACCTCAGGGAGTCGGCCTGAATCTGCTGCATTTCCACACATACAAGGGCAGGCACACGCCCTTCAAACTGCCACAAATAAAACACCCGCTGAGTCTCTGTTAATAATAGCAGTTAGGTGAGTTTATATCCAACACTTACACAGCCCCTGAAGCATATTCTAAGCCCCGTATACTCATTCACTCAGAGTCCACACACACAGCATGCACCATGCCCAGCTGATAAGGGAGCAGTGTTTCTACGCCGATTACGGATGAGGAAACAGAGGCAGTGTCTGAACACATATATGCCTATGTTCCCCCACGAACAAGGATGCTCTGATGCCAAAGCACGCCACTGGAAACACATTCCAAGTACACAAGATAATCTCCACGGCGACCAGCACAGAAGCGGGCCGCCAGGAGCAGAGCACAGCAGTGTGAAAACCCTCAGCATCCTTCCATCGAGTCGCTACTTTGTCCAACAGACAGCTCTGTTCTCTATGTGGAACATAACAGTGAATAAAAGTGCTACCTGCTGTCAAGAAGACCACCATTTAGTCCAACAGATGAGAAGTAAGTGCCAAACACCACAGGACACATAGAGCAACGTCAAGACTACAAACAAGCAGAAATATTATAAACAATTCCAAGTTAAGCCTAAGTAACTCCTTTCTTTAAAAAAAGGCAATTGGTATTCATAATAAAAAATTCTAAAGTATCTTTAAAACTTGGTTGAAGAAGTTGCAGTATCAATCCATAAGTGTTTAAAAGGGTTATGCAAAAAAAGAAAAAAAAATCATTTTAAGTTTCTCTATTTTGAAATTTGGATTGACTGCCGAAATCAGTAAGATCAATAGAATTTTCACTTAAAAGCAGAAATGAAATTTCAGATGCTACACCCATCGGATCATACTAGAGATGAAACAGACCCAACATGGGAACAGGCAGTTTCCTGGCAAGGGCCAGGTGCGAAGCACGGGCTCTCCACAAGGAGGCTGAGCAAGTAACTCTCGGTCTGCGGCCGGAGCGGCACCACCCGGGTGTGTGAGGGCCGCCGGGGATACAGGGCTGAGCCAGCGGCGGCCTGAGGACAGGCCAAGATGCTCAGCAGCACTGGCAGAGGCGTCAGAGGCTGGGCAACGTCACAGCATGTTTCACAACAGCCCGGCCCACTCTCGGGGAAAGAGAAGAAGAGGAGCGTCAGTGTCTCACCTCACCGCGCCCAGACCAAATCAAAGACCCCTGGAGCTTCCTGCAGAGCCCCTGAGGCTGCAAGAAAGGGACACACCAGGGCCACTCTGTACTCTCGGCTGTCCTCTGGACGGGGGCGGCTCCGCTGTCTTAATCGCAGATGTGACCGTCCGTCTGGACCTTTTCTGTCACTGAATTTACCAAAGGAAAAAAGGGGGCTGGGGGGTAGGGGTACTACCAAACACACAAATGGTTTGCAAAATAGAGTTTAGGAGCTAAAAGCTAATATAAAGGTTGCATTTTTCCTTTCCTTTTTTCTCATTGTCTTAAGAACAGGACATTGTGTGAGACCCAGCTGGAGGGCCGCCCACAGCTCCGCCCCACCCCATGAGGAGCGCGTTCCTTTGTGGGACGAGTTGAGACAGAAGCGCAGGCCAATTAAACACACACGGAGCAGGACGCCACTCAGGAATCAATGACAGCTAACGTGGACAGGTCCTCCCAGTCAGCCCAGAGAATTTTTCTGCGAGTTTCCAAAATATTTGAGTAACGAAAAGATTTCTTTCTCTGATGTTTTGAAGGCATGAAACCAGCTGGAGACTCCCAGATGCCTCCTTCAGGAGGCATTTCCTCTTCAAGTCCTCTGTAACAATAGTATAGAAGTCAGAACTGTGAAGTTCCACTTTTAAAAGGATTTACAAAGAGGTTCACAGGAACAAGGAAGGTAACACTTCTCACATCTCAATTCCAACCCGCCCCTCTCTTCAAACTATGTCTTCCTGTCGATAACTGGCATCTCTATTTACCCAATCAATCAAGACACACACTCAGAAGTCACCCCTGCTGTCCCTCCCACTCCCCAAATTCAATCTGTCAGCAAGTCCTACCAGTTCAACTTCAAAACATCCCAGAGACCAACCTACTCTCTCCATTGTACCACAACACTCCCATCTACACCACCACCACGTCCAGGCTGGACCGTCCCACGACCACCTCCTACCTGGACCACCCCATCATCGCCTCCTGCCTGGACCACCCCATCATCGCCTCCTGCCTGGACCACCCCATCATCGCTTCCTGCCTGGACCACCCCATCATCGCCTCCTGCCTGGACCATCCCACCATCACCTCCGGGCTGGACCATCCCACCATCACCTCTGGGCTGGACCACCCCATCATCGCCTCCGGGCTGGACCATCCCACCATCGCCTCCTGCCTGGACCACCCCATCATCGCCTCC
>JADEYB020000019.1:48033058-48088104 GCA_015832495.2 Alces alces | reverse complement strand
TCGCCTCCTGCCTGGACCACCCCATCATCGCCTCCTGCCTGGACCACCCCATCATCGCCTCTGGGCTGGACCACCCCACCATCGCCTCCTGCCTGGACCACCCCATCATCGCCTCCTGCCTGGACCACCCCACCATCGCCTCCGGGCTGGACCACCCCACCATCGCCTCCTTCCTGGACCACCCCACCATCGCCTCCTGCCTGGACCACCCCATCATCGCCTCCGGGCTGGACCACCCCACCATCGCCTCCGGGCTGGACCATCCCATCATCGCCTCCTGCCTGGACCATCCCACCATCGCCTCCGGGCTGGACCACCCCATCATCGCCTCCGGGCTGGACCACCCCACCATCGCCTCCGGGCTGGACCACCCCACCATCGCCTCTGGGCTGGACCACTCCACCAGCCTCCTAACTCGTTCAGTTCAGTTGCTCAGTCGTGTCCGACTCTTTGTGACCCCATGAACGGCAGCACGCCAGGCCCCCCTGTCCATCACCAACTCCCGGAGTTTACCCAAACCCATGTCCATTGAGTTGGTGATGCCATCCAGACATCTAATCCTCCATTGTCTCCTTCTCCTCCTGCCCTCAATCTTTCCCAGCATCAGGGTCTTCTGAAATGAGTTAGTTCTTCACATCAGGTGGCCAAA
Organism: Alces alces; assembly: GCA_015832495.2. Taxonomy (NCBI): domain Eukaryota; kingdom Metazoa; phylum Chordata; class Mammalia; order Artiodactyla; family Cervidae; genus Alces; species Alces alces. Next base: position 48,087,455 of record JADEYB020000019.1, on the reverse strand, counting down.
GTACTGGAGTTTCAGCTTCAACCTCAGTCCTTCAAATGAACACCCAGGACTGATTTCCTTTAGGATGATCTCCTAACTCGTACCTTCCCCCTTTCTTGAGCCCTAATATCCATGCTGCAAAAGAGATGTTCTTCAACTATGAAGACTTCTCTGCTGAAAACCATTCAACAATCGGCACTCTGGACAAAACTCCGCCTTGCTGTCAGGGTCAGGAGGCCCTTGCCCACCAGCCGTCCTGTCACCCCCCGCTTCTCGCTGGGCCCCTGGCCTCTCTCTGCTCCTAGGACATTCGAGCTCGGCTTGCTGTTGCCGTGAGGTCTGTCAAGACGAGCCCCAGCATCTTCAGATTTCAGCACAAACCTCACCTTCAGAGCGGCCTTCCCTGACCGGAACCTACACCGCATCTCACCTGCTGGCCTGGAGCACAGGACTTTTCAAACTGTCTCTGATGAAAGGAGCCCTCTTTTTTTTTTTTCATTTTCAATCTATCACAGAACTGATCTAAAATACAGTAAAATGATATTCTTTAAAGACAGAGTCAACAAAGACAGAGAACATGCGCTTGGGATTTTAGTTAACAGCGGTGATGGTCTAAACCCCGCTCCATCACAGCCCCGCGCCGCAGCCCCGCGCTCCTCCCGCTGAGCCGGCAGCCTGGGCTCCGGAGCGCAGCGGGGACGGCGCGGGGCCCCGCCCTCTCAGAGCCGCGTGCTCCAGGGAGGCCCCGGAGGCTGCGTCCTCATCAAGAGCACAAGGCGGAGCCCGGATCTGAACTCCGGGGTGACTCCACGGCGTCTCCCGGGTTCCGAGCGACGCTCATCACTTCTCCTCAGGGCGGTGGGGAAGGACACATCCCAGCAGGGGAGGAAACGTTGCAGAACACCCTCAAGATTTCAAGTGGGTCGAGAGTAACGATAACCTCCTGCAGGACACGCTGCCTGCCGGCGCGGCGGACCCACAGATCTGGACCAGGGCAGCCCAGGCCACACACAGCACCACCTGCTCCTGAAAATAGCGCCCTCGTGTGACCACATGCTCCTTATATTGCACAGCAGTCAAATACTTTGATCAAAGTCACCACTTCTACATGTGTATCCATTTGGATATCAACTTGGTGGATCTAACCACGTGGAAGAACTCAACGGCACCCTTAACCAGTGTCTGAGCCGACAGCAGCGGTCCCCTAACAGCCTCTCCACTCCTCGGCTAAACTGCCAACACTTGCCCTGTCTCCCCTGCAAGCATCAGCCCACCCGACATGCGAGTTCCTTCACCCACTGCCCAGATCAGTAATAGAGACACTCAGAAATGTCTCCCAAGACAGAATCAATGTCTCAGCAGAAAACCCCTGCTGCCACCCTCAGGACATTCTTAAAGAGATGGGGCCAAGATGATGCTAATGCATGTTAAACACAGAACTCAGGCTTCCTAAGATCTCATCAGCTTGCGATAAAAAATGAAGCCCCACTCAGGTGTGGGCACCCTGGCCCACACGCTCTACCAACAGGTCTGGACCAGCATCCTGAGGGAGGGGGCATCAGAGGCAAGCTGTCTCTCCACGCCTGTCCATCCCGCTCTCTCCCGCAAGCTCCCCACACCATCACCATTCCCATTTCACAGAGGAGAAAACAGCGAACTAGGGATGTTTAGTAAATGTCTGTCAAAGAACGAAGTGATGAACACACATTTGCTAAAATTTTATTCTGTTAAATACAGCATTTCTTTCTTAGCAATGATTCTCAAATTTGGCTAGGCTTCAAGTCACCAAAGTTGCCATGATCAAAGCCAGCAGGTGGTTCTCAAACAGCCAAACTGGCCCTGGAAATAAGTGACCTTCACCACGTGAAAACCGAGTGTGCATGTGGACAAAAACACGCAGGGAAAGCAGGAACATGCCAGCTGCTCATTTTCAAGATTTGCTGGGACTGCCGTGATCTTTTACTGTACAATGGTACTAAAGTATTAATTGTGCGGCAATTCAAAAATCACTTGTTTATGTTACCGCAGTGGAGGCCTGGGCCTATCCCTTAAAAATAGCAAAGGCACCAATTAATGAAACCTGGCATAAGTCTACCTATTTAGCTTAGCCGATTCCTAAAATAAGGCCAAGGGCACTGTTTAAAGATTTCCACTGAAGCATCAGAATATGTGAAACAACCTGGATGATCGTAACAAGCCCCTGCAGTTACTGCACAGAAACAACGTGTCAGCCGGCTCTCCTGCAGTAAATTAACCCTGCTGGGAGAGCTCAGCGCTGTTCCCGGTGTCCCCTGCAGGCACCTTCAAGCATTTGCTCTAATACACACTGGAGACCATTGTTTAGCTGTGTTTACTAATTTCAAGAAAAAAAAGAATCCATTCTATCAAGCAAGGGCTGAAAACCACACAATCGCCCACACAGATCCACTTATCAAGATCTGAGTAATCAAGGTGAAGGACTGATTGGATACATACTAACACCCTCCCGCTGCTGGGGTTCTGACCCAAATGGGCACCAAGGAGAAGTCTTGAGTATTTGCCTCATTTCAGAAATAAATGCATGCAAGGATATACATTTATACATAATGTCACATATGTGATAAATTTGATATTTTTAACTGAAGTCTACTGTTAAACATTAACGTTACTCTATGTTTAAAAACAATAAATGTTTTAAAAGCTTTGCCAGATCATTAAAATACCCCCAACAATCCCTTCTCTTCGGGCAACCACTCTTTAGATATCAGGTCTGCTCTATTGATTTTGCAATGGCATCATTTAGGACCTGAGAGACTCTTCGTTCAAAGTCAAGTTCATAAAATAAACAGACGAAAGGACCAGGTTCACCAGTCCTTTCTCTGCTGGGGCAGAGAGGATGTGCCTCCAGCCGGTCAGCTGACTCAGGCCAAGTAGGGCCTTTCCCCACCTTCAGATTCTGCTTCAGCTCCGTTCTGCCAGCCTGGGCAGACGTCAGTGACCAGCAGGACCAACACCACGCTGGAGAAAGACGCTCCAGTCCTTTGCTCTTCAACAAGCATTCTCGGTCCTCTGGACACAATTTACCTGTGGCCCCATTAGTCACAGGCATGAGCTTGACTCTCATCCCAGGAGACCTAAGCTCCTCCTTGGAAAGCGACCAAGCTCTAGACAAAATATGAAATGGGAGCACCAGGGTGCCTCACGGTGTCCCGTGGGGAAAACATCACCGCGGGGGGACGCGGTGTGAGCGCTGGCCGCCCTGCTCCCCATTGCACCCGCCGGCCAGCCTGCGCGGGCAGAGCCAACACTCTCGCTTTTCGGAAGGGAACACTGAGGTTTACAAGGAAGTGAAGAAGCTGGGCCCGAGACGACGCCTCGGGTGAAACAGTGACGGATAACAGCCTGGCCGGGTGCGATCGGCCTGCCATTTGTCCCCGTGAGAGATCCTTTAAAACGGGACCCGCATTATGAGGAAACAGTGACGGTTTTCAAGCTGAAACTGCTTTATGCAAAGGGAGAGTTACTTTTAAATGTTTTGAATACCGTCAATTACTGAAGAGCAGAAAATGACAGATTTAAACCAGCACTCTCACCTGAGAATCAAAGAATTCAATTCCTGCTGAAACACTGAGACGACACCCAGGGATCAGCTCCACAGAAGCAGAGAGGGGGGTCTCCAGGCTGCGCAGAGCCGTCAGCGCCTTGAGGACATGACCAGCGCCCCCGGGCCCCCAACATGGACAAAGTAACTGCCCCAAAGAGGAGGGCAGTTTAGAGTCGGGGTTGGGGGGGCACAGGTCCTCCTGCACAGAATGGGATGATGGGTTTGATTATTTTACTGAACCTCAGAACTCTCTCCTCAGACACAGGGTCCAATTTACCTAAAACTCATCAGTGGTCAGTCAAAATAAATTTTAGCTTCTCCACAGTTAATACTGTAATTCCAAAACCAAAGGCAACACTGCTTATGAAAACAGTATCAGGAGGCTCTTTTAAGGGCTTTGCTGGTAGCTCAATGGGTAAAGAATCCGCCTGCCAATGCAGGAGACACGGGTTCAATCCCTGGTCCAGGAAGATCCCACATGCCTCAGAGCAACTGAGCCCATGGGCCACAACTACTGAGTCTGTGCTCTAGCGCCGAGAGCCACAAGTGTGGAGCTCACGAGCCGTGCTCTGGAAGCTCGGGCACCCTAACCCTAACTCTAACCACCTAACCCTAACCCTAACCCTAGAGCCTGTGCTCTGCAACAAGAGAAGCCACCGCAGAAAGAAACAGGCACTCCGCAAGGAGGAGCAGCCCCCACTGACTACAACCAGAGAAAGCCTGCGTGCAGCAATGCAGACCCAGCCCAGAGGTAAACAAATCTAATTACTTTGTGGGAAAAAAAGACTCTTTCTGTCCCTCCAGCTGCTTCACTGAAACATCGGGAAGTGGACGGTCACAGAATCAGCTCATCCTGGAGCTCGCCACCGCCCTCCTCTGATGCGGCCGGGGTTCATCGCGGAAGCAAGGAAGGCAGGAGGAGGCTTCGTTCTCCTCCGCAGCAGTGGGACGCGTCGCAGGCAATTCCAGCTGTAAAGGGTCCAACAAGCAGCTACTGCCTCACCTTCGGCGTCCGCGTTCTCCACGAGCTGCCGCGGGCTGTCACCGGGAGCCAGCCTCAGTTCCCAAGGAGCTCACCGTGCGGTCGACAGCCAGTGACCTCGCACGCACCAGAGGCTCAGAGACAGACGCAGACGCGTCCTGCAAGGAGGGGCTGGGAAGCTGGCCTCCAGGACTGACACGGGCGCTCCGTCAGGACGGACGATGGACGGCGATGAGCAGACGCCCCCGGGAAGCGACAGCGTCCACTACGCCCCGCCACCATGCCCGTGATGCCCGATGGCGAGCGGGGCCATCGGCCTGGCTGCTGGACGGACGGCACGGAGGCTGCGCCCACGTCCCTGCTGGACGGGGGGCCCCGCAGACGTGGCCCGCGCTCACCGCAGGCTCTGGGCCTCTACACGCTGCTCCTGGCTCAGAGGTTTGCTCCTGCCTTCCACTTCCATTCCCGTCCCCTTCCTTTTCTCTCTTTTCTTCACCCCAGGAAGCCTGTGCGGCCACCATGATGTACTCTCATGGCCAGGCGCTGACCCTTTATTCCCGACTTGCAGCTGGACCAGGCCCCGCTCACCACTAACATAGCTGGGGACACCTTTGTGCCGTTTGTTTGCGGCATCTCTTCGGGCACTGATGCCTGGCTGGGAGACCACCTTGGAAGGGACAGCACCCAAAATCCCAAAGGCAAACCCTGACCCAGCTGTGCGGTGGATTTGATACGAGAACGGAACTTTTGGGTAGCACAGGACTTAGAGATGTCACTCCAGGCTTGGGTCTGAAATGGGTCAGGCCGACTCCATCCCAACTGGCCCCCTCTGGGCCATACACTCTGGGACTGGGGAAAGTTTGGACAACAGGAATTAAAAAGGAAAAAAATCTCATTAGGTTATATAATCAGCTTTGGCCACAAGATGAGTTAGGAAGCTAAGAGAAGTGGCCACTAAACGGGCCCCTGAGTTATGATCCTAGGTTGCAGTTAGATTTATATTACAGAAGGAAATTAAAAACGGACTGGCGCACCATATGTTCAACTTCCCGTGGCCATGCTTCCAGGCACCAAGACCCAAAAGGAAGGCAGGGCATGAGTAGCCCGGAGGGATGACTCCAGGAAGGATGCAGAGGACATGCTGACCGGGCCCTGGGGTCACCAGCACCCTGGGCCCCCGAGGCTAACAGGCCCACCGTGGAATCACCAGGGGAAGTTTACTGACGTGAAACCGTGTCACTAGACGGGATCTATCTAACAGAGGGAGTGAAGACACTAACGGTGAAACCGACAGCTGTGGAGAGGTGAAAGGTCCAGCGGGGACAGGGAGACGACCTTGCAGCCTTCCCGGGGGCCCAGAGGAGGCTCTCAGGAAGCAGGACAGCGCGGAGCCCGCCCCCAACCCTGAGGGACAGGCCCTTTAGGCCGTGCGTTTCCCAGCCCAGTCTGCTGGTCCCCACGCTGACCTCCCTCAGGCACGATACTCAGAAAGCGACACCTGGTCCTCAGATGCCAACAACTGTTTGCTTCAATTGGTTTATTCAGTCTCCAGTCATAGGGATTTGGCAAAAGGGCTGGAGGCACCCAGAGAGCTCTGCAAAAGGCCCAGATGATGGCACGGCTCTGTCCACTGAGAGACCGCCAAGGGGGAAGCCCGCTTCTCCGGGCCAATCTGGCTCTGTTGGACCACTAGGCTCATGGCTACCCAGACTGGCCCGTGTTCTAGGGTGGACAAATGGGGCGCTGGGGGGAGGATCGCAACCATGAATCCTTTGCAAAGACCCAGGGCGCTGGTGGAGGGAATGCCCAGATGCCAGAGCGATGGAGGCCCTCGGCCACTGATGGTTCTGCCATCAGAGGCGCACAGGGCCTGAGGTGGACAGTGGCTCTGCCTGGAGACGCTCTCTATGTAACCGGCGTCGAGCCTCGCGCGGTCACTAACGTGGCCACCAGCTGACAGAATTTCTTACAGACACTGGCGCAACCTTCCCGGCCTTAACCCCAATGACTGAAGTCTTAGCAACCGTAAGGAGTGTGTGATGGGGTGTCGGGGAGAGGCGGGGACACGCTTTCCTGCAGCCCCTTTCGAGTGAAGTCAATGGCCAGCTGTTTCCACATTCCTTTGTGTGTGTCTGACCGCCCCATCCCTTTAATGGGAAGAGGCTTATTAACTAAGTGAGGGCCACTCTGTTTCTCGAGGGGCAAGGAAACCACCCTCATCACCACGGATTCTAACAGAAAGTGGAAAGGAACAGATGAAATCTGGAGCTAACACAGAAGACTTCATAGACCCTGGAGTGTGGGCTGTCGACGTCCCAGACTTGGCCAAAGATATCCAGCTGGTGATTATTAAGTTTAAAAGGGCCACAGAGTGTCCAAATCTAAGGCACGTATTTCTTAAACCCAGGGAGGATCCTCAAGAGTGTTTATGAATAACCAAAATAGGAGGCCACTGCTCTGACTAACCATGGATGATAGGAATTTGAGAGGAGGAGGGGAGGCCTTCCCAAGGTAAAGGAAGGAAACTTTGTTACTATGTTACATTCCAGCACAGGTAAACGGGGGTATCAGGCATTCAGCATCCTTGAGGTGGTCACCCAATTCTTTGAGGGGGGAAAAAAACATTCTGGCCTTAAGGGAACAAAGTCATCCTAGGAGAAACTTGCCTTTCTGTGTCTTTGAGATGCAAATATTCCACTTGGTCTTCTCCAGGAACCCATCATCTTTTTAAAACGTAAATTCTGAAAAGGTAGAGTAATCTAGAAGTTGACTCCTCGAGGACAAACAGAAATCCTGTGTCTTTTTCCCTAAAAGAGGTTTAGCCATCTAGACAGGTGACCTTGATTTGTTCCATCTACTGCAAACCCAACGCGAACCAACCTCCTTCTAACTGATGGGTTTGACACTTGCAGCCGATTTCTGGCAGGAATTCTGGAATGGAGCTGTGGTCTCTGCATGTGAATCTATCTACATGCCTGTTGTAGGTGCATGGTATTGCCAAAAGCACTTTGTGAATAAAAGAGCTCGATTTAACTGGCTTAAAGGAAATTAAGCGCTTATATAAACATCTAGAAATATTAAAAAAGCCAGTCTCAGCAAATTTCAGCTTCATGTGATCTGAGGAAATATTCGGTATTAAACCAATGTCTGGTGTTGAAGATGAGCTCTCTTGTAACTTGGTTAAGGAATCAGCATTGTCTCACAGTGACTTACAATCTCCTTTGACTAAGTGCTTTGAAACTTTTTGACAAACTTCCCAAATACAAATGTTAAATCCTCTTGACTTTCAGCTGCCTTTGGGATGCTTTACAGGGCCCCCGAGGCATCTCAGCGAGAAATATTTAACTAGTATTATTTGGAAAGTTAAGTGACCTGGAGAGCATTATCACATGAGTGGTAAACCTACGTAGAATGCACTCTGTGGATGAATGCTATTACTATAGACATTAAAAGTTACACAGTTTCTGAAATTTGGCCACGTCCTGGTACAATGATACAGTTCAAGCTCTTATCATAAAATGTATGTAGCAGCAACTCGGTCAAGTTCCTTTGTCAGAAACATCGTAATCAGGTGTTTGCACTGCCTTCCTGAGTCTTCTTTTATGGATGACTATTGTGCTCTGATGCTGCCGCAAAGGGCCCCGTCAAGGACGTTCGTAGGAAGGTTGTAGAAGCCGTTACAAGAGCTCCACATCCCGACGACGGCCGTGGGAGGACTCAGCCCACGCCGCCTTAAGACACGGAGCCGCCCTGCCCCGGGGCCCCGAGGCCAGGCATCCAGGACTTTCAGTCGCTCACAGGCAGGCTCGACGCCCCTTCTGCCCTGAAGCAGCCACAGAAGGTGGGCCTGCCCCCCTCTGCCTTCCCTAAGAATATGGGAGCAAAGCCTCTGGGGGGACTAAGACAGGAGGCCACCAGGGAGCGGGCAGCGCACAGCCTGTGAGGGATGATAGAGTCACCGAGGAGGACGCGCGTCACGGTTAGACCCGATTCGGCCCACGAGGGCAGCAGGTGCAGCCCCACTGGGCCTCGAGCCTCGTTACACACTCACTGTAACACACTAGCAGCTCGGCGACACACCCACAGGTACCAGGACAATTCCGAGGCCGACCACAAAAGGTCAGAAACTGGGCCGTGGTCTAATTCCTGGAAAACCACCCCCTTCTGCAAAACAGCTGGAACACTCCTCCCACTTGTCAGTCTGTGAAGTCACCCTGTAAATGCCAGCCAGCCCGCGGGACATCAGGGCCTCTCGGCTTCCACGACAGCCACGCTCGGCCTGTGGAGTGTGCTTCTCCCTAAACAAACCCGCGTTTCCACTCAGTTCTCGGGCAGAGCCTCCCTGCTTGCCGGCTTGTATCCCTCAGGAGCCTCCTATATTATACGATCACTTCTCACTGAATTCCTTCTGTGCTGAGACACAAAGAACCTGAGCTTCAGGCAGTCCTGACCCAGGTGTGTGATTTTAACTAAAAGACAGCCGCTTCCACTCCCATCTGAGGTGTGATGGGATTCAGGTCCCATCTGAGATGTGTGGTTTCAAAAGCATTCAACTTGCAATTTTTATGGAAAGCATAAAACGCTTTTTCTCTTATATTATATTGTATTTATCTAAAGAAAATAATCAGGAAGGGGAAAAAGAGCAAGTGTGGAATGAAAACCTGACATTACAAACCATGGGGGTTTTATTTATTTATTTCTCAACTTAACTTGCACTTTTTATTAGTTTCTCTGGCTTTTTAATGTTTTTTATTGTGGTAAAGTCACATAATATAAAACAGAGTATTTGATCATATTTAACTGCAGTTGACGGGCACTAAGTGCATTCCCGTTGGGAAATTCATTATTTCGGTGTTTGTAGTAAAAAAGCAAACAGGGTAGCCTTAACCCGTCTATCGACAGTTTTCTCTTTTGTTAAAAAAACAGTAAAACACACACTTTTGCACACTGCTGTCCTCACAGTTCTCTCTTCATTCCCGGTTATCTTACCGGGCAGCTAATCCCATTGTCCTGGCTTCTGCAGAGGAGGGAGCTGCCCCTGGGACAAGCTGCCTCTGGTTCCAGGCGCACTTCCTGCGTGGGGCAGAGGCCAAGCCCGGCCACAATGGGGGCGGTGCAGGGGCGGGGGTTTGGGGGGGCCGGTGCAGGGGTGGGGCGATGCATGGGCGGGGGGGCGGTGCAGTGGGTAGGGGGTTGGGGGGCGGTGCGGGGGGGGGTGGCGGTGGTGCAGGGGCGTGGGGGTCGGTGCAGGGGGATGGTCCCGCTCAGCTGGATCGCCCCGCACCTGCGTGCTTCCTGGGCCCCGCCTGTGACCGGCCCCTCGCTAGGCTGGGCCTCGGGAAGGAAACAGGCGGCACTCACCCCCGGGGCCCCAGCACCCGCGCTGCCCGCCGCAAAGGTGGCCGCTGCCAGAACCGCGGAGGCCCACGGCCACGGGCCCTGCAAGGCTTTCCCACGGGCTCTCGCGGCCCACGTCACGGAGCCCACGGGGCCTGGAAACCCCGGTCACCGGGGGATGCGGCCGGGACGCCAGGACAGCCCGCACACCAAAGCCTGTCCTGAGTCCCTCAAAACTTTCAGAGGTCCTCCTGGGTACTCCTGCACAGAGAAGAAAAGGAAAAACATGCTTGTGATTATCTCGGTATAGAACCTTCCTGGTTTCTGCATAGGCGCCAAGCCTGCACTACAAAGCATGTTGAGGAAAGTTACTCAGTTCAGTTCAGTTCAGTCGCTCAGTCGTGTCTGACTCTTTGCAACCCCATGCATCGCAGCACGCCAGGCCTCCCTGTCCATCACCAACTCCCGGAGTTTACTCAAACTCATGCCCATCGAGTCGGTGATGCCATCCAGCCATCTCATCCTCTGTCGTCCCCTTCTCCTCCTGCCCCCAATCCCTCCCAGCATCAGGGTTTTTTCTGATGAGTCAACTCTTCGCATGAGGCGGCCAAAGTACTGGAGTTTCAGCTTCAGCATCAGTCCTTCCAATGAACACCCAGGACTGATCTCCTTTAGGATGGACTGGTTGGATCTCCTTGCAGTCCAAGGGACTCTCAAGAGTCTTCTCCAACACCACAGTTCAAAAGCATCAATTCTTCAGCGCTCAGCTTTCTTCACAGTCCAACCCTCACATCCATACAAGACCACTGGAAAAACCATAGCCTTGACTAGATGGACCTTTGTTGGCAAAGTAATGTCTCTGCTTTTTAATATGCTGTCTAGGTTGGTCATAACTTTCCTTCCAAGGAGTAAGTATCTTTTAATTTCATGGCTACAGTCACCATCCACAGTGATTTTGGAGCCCCCAAAAATAAAGTCTGACACTGTTTCCACTGTCTCCCCATCTATTTGCCATGAGGTGATGGGACCAGATGCCATGATCTTAGTTTTCTGAATGTTAAGCTTTAAGCCAACTACTACTGCTGTATGCCGAATTTAACCAAACTAGACCACTTCACAAACGCTGGCACCAGCAGCGTGGAGCTAGCGCTTGCTGGGCCGCCGCGGCCACCCTCGGCTGCCATCCTGCACAGCGGGCGTCACAGCCACACCCGGGCCGCCAGGCTGGGACGCACGCCGGGCAGGTGTCCGGGCGTGCCGCAGCGCCTCACACGTACACGCGGAACAGACTCTCCTGACAAACTGCTTCCCCTTCCTTTTCTTGGCTATAATGAAAACATTATATGGACTTAAAAAAACATAATGTGTGCCGTTAAGATATGTTATCCATGAATTTCATTTTAAGATTGTAAAGGCGTCAACTATATATGAAATGGACACATGGACCCCTGAAAGACTGGAAGCTTAGTGAAAGGGCTGTTTTTTTAAAAGGCATATAAATATTACCTGTCTTTCTCAATTCAGCACAACGCAAGTCAAGCTAGGTAGTTCCCATGCCTCAGGAAATCCTGACTTAATCTCAGCCCTGCCATAAGTCTGGACAATGTGCGAGAGGGGAGGCGCCGCAGATCAATGGACTTTTGTGCTCTGCACATGCCGGAGTTCAATTTTTAAATTCACTGTGATTTTTGAAGCAACATACAAATAAAACCAATTTAAAACAATTTTAAAGTAGGAGGAAATGGTGTTAAAACATTCACAGTGAAAATTTAAAAAAAAAACACCTTACAAAGAAACATGAAAAATAAAGTTTGGGCAACAAGCTTCTTGACTCATAAGGTCAATTCGTTATGTGATATTTTTTAAAGACACAAACACACATAAAACTGTTCAAACCCAACAGACAAACATCACATCTAAAAGTGCATGCTCACTCATTCAGTCGGGCCCAACTCTTTGTGACCCCATGGACTGTAGCCCAACAGGCTCCTCTGTCCATGGGATTCTCCAGGCCAGAACACTGGAGTGGGTAGCCTTTCCCTTCTCCCAGGGATCATCCCGACCCAGGGATCGAACACCCGCTGAGCCACCTGGAAAGCCCTACATCTAAAAGTATTATAAAACTCAATTATATCTTCAGCCACTTTTGAGCAATTTTCCTTCCTTACTTTATCAACTTGCTCTATCGTCACAACAAATGATTCCATTTTATACCAAGCCACCAAGTTAAATAAAGGATAAGTAGAATTAAAAAACTGCTCCACACACACACACATACACACTTTTTTGTTGCTTTATTTTCCAAATCATGGGGGCAGAGCAGCACCCACAACACTCTGTCTACACCGTTCACACACAGGAACAGTATTTTTTAAAATCTCATCAGTTTCCGTGACAGAGATGAGTCAGTCCCTTAACAAAGACTTGCTGTTGAAGACTCCTGGCTGCCACACGGCTCCCCGCTCGCAGCGGGCCTGTCCGCGCGGCCAGCGGGCAGAAGCCGAGCCCCTCAGACGGCGGGCCGCTCCTGCTGGAGGGCCGCTCTGCCAGCTCCTCACGTGAGGTGGGGCGAGGCGCTGCAGTTATCAGCCTCTGCTTCACGAGAAAGGACAAGAGACTTAACCTTTAATAATACCAGTAAAGACTTAGGTTTCCTTTCTGAGGTAATCATACTTACATGAAGTTAACAAGGGTATATAATCCCATGGTAATTTTATTTTACTTTTTTTATTTATAACACTTTTATTCACAGTAGCCAAAAAGTAGAGAAAAATCCAACTGTCTATCAATGGATGGATTTTTAAAAAAGCACTAAAAAATGAAATCCTGATAAACACTGCAACATGGATGAACATCAAAGACATTATGCAAAGTGAAAAGAAGTCAGACACAAACTTACACAGAAAGTGGATCCGTGATTATGGGGCTGAGATGGGAATAAAGAGTTTTAGTTTCAGGTGTTTTAGTCACTAAGTCCTGTCTGACTCTTGAGACCCCATGGAGTATAGCCTGCCAGGCTCCTCTGTCCATGGGATTTCCCAAGTAAGAACACTGGAGCGGGTTGCCATTTCCATCTCCAGGGTCATGGAAATTTTAAGACATGCTTTTTAAAATTTATTTCATCTTTTCTCCAGGAAAAGTTTTAACTGAAATTAGTACAATGGTGGAGGGAGGGGGGAACCTGATTTTAATTTCACCTTCTTTTCCCTTTTCCCACTATGTAAGAGAAGTGACAATACCTAACGACTTTGTCCAAAAACACTGAAGCAAAAGGAAAAAGACCCACATAAATAGGAAACTGAACATTAAATTTTTGAATAACGGTTTTATTTTCTAATATGCCTTAAGTGTATCAGAAAAAATCCTAATTCCAGAAAACCTGTGGTTGAAAAATAAACCAAAATTAAGACGCAATGTCATGATCTGCTAAAAAAAATAAGCAAGTGTCCCGAGGGTTAATTGTAACTGAACTTCACTGCTTTACTGCAGGTACTCCTGAAACAAAGGAGACACTTTGGCATTTTAATGCTTCTTGTCTAATGGTAGTGGGAAGCTACACAGCAACGTCCTTCTCATGGAATAAGGTAGGTTTTTAAATTCTTCAGGAGAAATAATCAGTCCACAAAAATTATGTGCTCATTTTTTAGGTACTGTGTGTCTCTTCATTTCTCAAAGAACAGAAGTATAAACTAAAACCATACAAACCATGTATGACGGTCTAAGTTTCTGTATCTATTCATTTTACTTGTAACTATGGAATGTATATGTCAAAATAAACAGATAAATTATTACAACATTTGAAATCAACTATTTGGGTGGGGGGCGGGGGGGACTCAGTTCAGCCAAAAAGGGAAATAAATGTTCAAGCTTCTCATAAATCTAAGCAAAACACAGCATATGGGTCCAAAATCTTGTAAATAGTAGTGAGTGGCACAATTCAAGAAGGGAACCGCCCACTGTGAGTCAGCGTCTAAGATGGTCTCCCGTGAAACCACCGGAAGACGCAGGGCGCTCACAAGGCCCGGAGGCCTGGGCTGCGCACGTGAGCCCCCTGGTGGCCGGCTGCCCTCACTGCGCCGCGAGGCGCCGGGACGCCCGCCGGCCGGGCTGCATCCGCCTGGGTCCTGCCGGCGCCGGGCCCACGGGCGGCCCACTGCCCGGCGCCGGGAAGCCGGCCGGGCGGGGCAGCCCCACGGAGCAGCCCCTTGTAAACGCGGCCGTCGCGCGCACGGGGCCCACTGCTGGCGGCTCACCCCTGCGGTCTCGCTGTCCCCGTCTTTTCAACAGTGACGCCTATCCTATACTGGGTGCCGAACTCAGAACAAATTCACAGTCGCTGCAGCTCACGCGGAGGCCTGCCGGGCCCTGCTGACCTCGTGCCTGGGTCTGGGCAGCTCAGAGCAGAGCAAACGTAACTCCCCACAGGACACCATCTTCACCCCCAGCAAGGCGGCAGCAGGTGCTCAGAGACGTGGGTAAAAAACACAGAAAAAAGGCATTGAGGTACAATCTGCCGACAAGAGGGAAGTTACAGAATGGCGGTCTTTACGACTCTGCTGGACACCAAAAGAGGTCCCAAAGAGATGCCCCGGGTGCTCAACTTTTATAAAAGCAACACCTTCATCTTAAAGCAGAAAGGCCTGGGAGGCAGAGGGCATTAGACAACCCTGACGGTGGTGGTGGACAGGATTAAACAGAACTTGGCTCTACATGGACGCCTGCCACGGAGCCAGGGACAATCAAGGCCTTCCCCCAGTGAGTGGGTGGGGAGGTGGACCTGTGTGTCCGGCAGCAGCGGTGCCCGGGAGCGTCAGCAGCCTCGTCAACGGAGACGCACGCAGCTCAGCAGCGGGAGCCACGGGCATCACAGCTCGCCCACTCCCAGCGCTGCGGCCACGGCGGCCCCTGACCCCTGACCCGGACCCCTGACCCGTCCCGGAGGGAAGGCTGCACGGCTCGCCCCGCGGAGACACGGAGCAGACAGAAGCTCCCCAAGGGTGGCTCTGCCCATCCTCCAGGCCAGGTTCTCCGCGGAGGCGAGGCTGCTATTAAAAGACTCGTTTCCTGAGGAAGGTAGACAGTTTTAGGAAAAGAATTCGGCGGGAAGGCGGAGGCCCCTGGGCCAGCTGTTTCTCCTCTCCTCGTGTGGTCCTGAGTAAGCGGCTCACCCCGACCACGTCGATGGCCAGGCCTGTAAAAGTGACCACACTTCCGTCAGAGGCTGCCTTGCTCCGCACCGTGCGCCTTCATGGGGAGCCCGCGGCTGCAGGGTCTGCTTCTTGTGAGCCCATATGCGGGGCTCAGGACGCCGCCTGCCTGGAGGGCCTCGCTCCCCACCCGGGTAACACGGCTCCGGGTTCAGAGCTCCCCGGGTCCCGGCTGCCACGAGGAAACAGCCCCGCGAAGAGCTCAGGCCTGCGGTGGGGCGGCTGACAGACGGAGGCGCCCTCAGGAAGCCGGCCCTCCCGACCCACTCGGGCTGCGGGGCCAGAGGCAGATTCAAGTCCAGCCCTTCAGTCACTTCTTGAAGAAATCACTACCAAGAAACAGCAAGGGCATTAGCGGGGACATGAGCGTGAGGAGAAGGTCAGGGCTCAGATCCCAGCTCCATCACTCAAGTCCCAGCTGTGACGGGGACGCCGTCGCCAGCCCCGCGGACCCCCAAGGGCTGGTGGGGGAGGAGGGCAGGGGACAGACCTTCCGTCACTGGGCACAGGGGGGTACCTCCCATGAAGACCAGGGGCGTGGACATGGGAACACACACATGCACAAATACACGGGACTCTGAGACCACTGTCTCCTCAGCAAGAGGCCCCCTGTCAACCGCCATCCCATCACTGCCGTCTCACAGCAGGAAAAGAAGCCTGTTAGGAAATGAGATATGTCCAAAACGCTGAGAGGCTCTGTGGGTCCTGCTAAGGCACTGCATTCTGCTGCTCCTTCGACGACACAGCTTTCAGTCTGCTTGCTTCCCTTGTCCACCACATGAACGCCAGGACTCTCGATGACTGCGAGGTCCAAGGTTACATCAATAATTTCTAATCATGCCCCAGAGACCCCTGGATCAGAAACAAAGAAGGGGGGAACTGAGCGATATAGAAAAGTGAGCTGCAGGCAGAACCGAGCAAGGGAATTTTATCTTTTCCAGAGATAAGGTATTTTACAGAATCAGAAAGTTATGACTGGGGAACTGGGCAAGGTGAGAAGCACCGTCACCTCTACACCACATCGGACTTCTCCCAAGCTGGAACAAAAGCAAGCCGCGGGCACGTCCTGGCGTCTGGATCACGGGCCTCAGAGTTCAAGGAGCCTGACCATTGAGGTCACACCCGGCGCCCAGTCCTCACCAGGACAGGAAGGGGGAAGCCGGCATTCAGGGGAGGCGAGCACAGCCACCGTGCCCTGGGGCACAGAGCCCTGGTTCCCAAAGCTGAGCCTCTTAACTGCTAACAGTCTGTTCACTTGAAATGCAACTTCAATAGTGAAATATTTACAAGCACAATTTCCTATTTCATCATATAAAAGAGTGCATCATCCAATACTGCTCACTTTTTGTCATAGTGGTGTACACGTTGAGTCTAATGTACTGTGTTTTTAACTCTCTTTGACAGAATTCTCCGACACTGGTGTGCCTGAAGGTCTGGCGGCACCTCAAACGCTTTTTCGGACGCTGCACTCCTCTCTGTGCCGTGGGACTGGGAGGAGGGGCTGGCTGCCTGCACGGGGACGGAGCCGACCGAGGAATCCAGGTGAGGGGAGCCTTCCCGACGGCCCATGGGCTCCGCCCCAGACCCAGACTGGACGTGACCCGCGTGCCGGCACGGGAAGGGAGGCCCGGGAGTGGGATCCGATCTGACCCAGCACCGCGCCCGCTAGGCTACCTCCGCAGAGACGCAGCTCCTGACCTGACGCCCCTCACGCTGACGGGAGCTACGGCCCAGCTCTGAGCGCAGTGGGCAGGGTCTGCAGCTGGGGAGCAGAGGAAGCGGGCCCCCAGGCCGCGGGCACAGGCCGAGGCAGCAGTCCTCTCCCACTGATGGGCTCTGCGGAACGTCAGCCCGCGCCCCCAGCCCAGGCCGGGGGTGGGGGCGTGCAGCCCTGGGCCTGCGCGCCGGCTGCCTTTCCGTCTCAAAGGTTCCTAGGAACGTTGCTTGGTGCGTCTTAAATGGTTCATACTTGTTAGTTTTATAGGAATGCGTGTTCGTGGGAAGCCTGTTAATCAAACTGCCAACACGAATTACTTTTCCTCATTTTTGAAGGCCTGTCCAATTAATAAAAGGCTGATGCTTATGTGCTCAAGTTATGTGAGGCCACTGGGGGGCTGGAGGGAGCAACAGTTATTGATTCAGTGTAGGCTCTCCTGTCACTTTGAAGACATTTATTCAGTTTTGAAATGAAAAATGATGGTGAAATTGGAAAAGAATATGTAAGAAAAGAAATTTCTGAGGAACAATTCCCCAATTTAGAAATAACGCAGGCCTCCCTGTCAGGCCGCGCTGCCAGCTGCTGTTTAAACGTGCGCTCCTGCCAGCCTGAGGGGGCTCCGGGGGGGCCACTCCGGCAGGAAACCAGGGCATTTATGACTGAGTTCCTGCTATTGACTTGCTCGCAGACAAAACGCCAAGTTTCTCCAGACACAGCACAGTACTCCCACTGTGGGAGGCCTGCGTGCCACTGACATTCAGGCCGCAAGTTTTGGTTCACGTGTCAGGATTTTTTTAAGAGGACTTTTAAAATGTCCCTCCCACGTTTTCTGTAATGGTTTAGGGAAAGTGGCTGAGGGCGTTTTGTGACTGAAAACGCACATTTTGTGTTTGTTCACGTATATGCACAGTATATCATGCAAAATGCCGGGCGAGATGAAACACAAGCTGGAATCAAGATTACTGGGAGAAATGTCAACAACCTTAGATACACAGATGACACCACTCTAAGGCAGAAAGTGAAGAAGAACTAAAGAGCTTCTCGATGAGACTGAAAAAGTTGGCTTAAAACTTAACATTCAGAAAACTAATATCACAGCATCCAGTCCCATCACTTCATAGCAAACAGACAGGGAAAAAGTGGAAGCAGTGACAGATTTTCTTTTCTTGGGCTCCGAAATCACTGCGGACAGTGACCGCAGCCATGAAATTAAAAGATGCTTGCTCCTTGGAAGGAAACCTATTCCAAACCTCAACAGCATATTAAAAAGCAGAGACATCACTTTGCCAGCAAAGGTCTGCATGGTCCAAGCTATGGATTTTCCAGTAGTCATGTATGGGTGTGAGAGTTGGACCATGGAGAAGGCTGAGCACTGAAGAATTGATGCTTTTGAACTGTGGTGCTGGAGAAGACTCTTCAGAGTCCCTTAGACTGCAAGGAGATCAAACCAGTCTATCCTAAAGGAAATCAGTCCTGAATATACACTGGAAGGACTGATGCTGACGCTGAAGCTCCAATACTTTGGGCCAATTGATGTGGAGAGCCCACTCATTGGAAAAGGCCCTGATGCTGGGAAAGACTGAAGGCAGGAGGAGAAGGGGACGACAGAGGATGAGACGGTTGGATGGCATCTCTGACTCAGTCAGTAGACATGAGTTTGAGCAGCTCTGGGAGGTGGTGGAGGGCAGACGAGCCTGGTGTGCTGCAGTTCATGGGGTCACAGAGAGTTGGTCACAACTTAGCAACTAACCACCACCACCATCAGCTGACTGGCATACCAAAGTCACAAACACAGTGAACGTGGGCCCCGGTGTGTGCCTCCGCAATGGTGCACTTTGACAGAAGGCCTTTGGCGCCCTTCCGGGCCGAGGACTGAAAGCTGGGGGCAGCTGAGCAGACACCGTCACAGCACAAGAAATGAACCACCTTAAATGGCTGCGCAACTTCTTAGGAAAACTAACCCATTTTGAACAAATAAAAATAACCAGTAAGATGAAAGCAGTATGGACCAAAATGTGCCAGTACTGAACACTCTCTTCAAGGGGTGGTGGGTCAGGGGTTGAGGTGAGGCTGAGGCGGCTCTCAACAGCCTGACTTGGAAGCGTCCTGAGTAGGAGACGCGCATCCAGAAAGGAAGCTGCCTCAGGCAGTGACGAGGTCGGCCTGGGCTGCCTCTGCTCCACTGGTGGCCAGTGTGCCTCGCGTGAGGCTCCCGTTGCAGGGCCACGGCCGGCCCAGCTGGAGGCAGGCGGGGGGACGTCTGTGCTCACGGTCTGGGACCGGGGCCGAAGACCGGGGCCCGCCACACCTCCTGTCCTAACGCTTCTGCACACGGGGGCAAGGCTTGGGTCCACGGCTCGGCCACAGCCCTCCCCCAGGTCCGGTGTGTGCCAGGCGCTGTCGTCTGCCCTCTCCTGCAGCTGCTTCAAGGCCGAAAGCCAAGACGACCAGTTTCCGAAACAAAAGTCCATGTATAGTGCGTGTGTTTTGACAAAGCTTTACCTAACACTGACATTTTTTGTGTGTGAAAAGTTTTACAAAGGCTTCCCTGGCAGCTCAGCTCAACTGGTAAAGAATCGCCTGCAAAGCAGGAGACCCCGGTTCAATTCCTGGGTCAGGACAATCTGCTGGAGAAGGGATAGGCTACCCACTCCAGGATTCTGGCCTGGAGCATCCCATGGACTGTGCAGCCCATGGGGTCGCAAAGAGTTGGACACGGCTGAGCAACTTTCACTTTTCAACAATGACTTTTTTTATGTGAAAAGTTTTACAAAGGAAGATAGTAATGACTGAAATGTATTGACTATTTGCTATCTGCGTGTATTGCTCTCAACACTTAAACATACTTTTCTCGCTTAATTTTCCCTGTAATCTCCACACTGCAAATGAGGAGGCTGAAAGTAGGACAGGGGCTCCCGAGGCGGGGCCTCGACACCTGCTCCCCAGATCCTGCCCGGCCGACTCGTCCTCACTGTCCTGTCTGCACCCTCAGCGTCTTTGCTCTGCAGGGCTTCTGCACGTGTAGAGAGGGGAGGGCTTTGATAGCACCATCGACTTCCTCCGTAGACAACCACCACGTGCGTGCTGTTTCATCACGTGTCAGTTTTCACACAGTGTTTTCCGAGCAATCTGTCCATTTTTCATTGAAATAGTTTGATAATAGAACAGAGAACATAATAAAAAGCACAGATATCCAAATGTGAAATCAGACGTCCCCATTCAAACAAACTGCTGTTTCCTCCGCCACCATGTGGCTCTGGGTTCTTACCCCAGCTGGCGAGGCCAGGCGTGACCCGGGGCAGCTCCAGCAGACATCAGAAGCCCGGCTGCGCTGATCTCTGCGTGAGCTCACGCATCTCCTTACGTGCTCCTCTGTCATCTCCTCAGTACGCAAGGGAACACAGCTCGAGCAGGATCCCAATAGCCACGTCAGCAATTCCAGACCCAGCCAGCCCCCAGCCACCCCCAGCTTCATGTGTGTGCCCGTCTGTCTGTCTGAATGCAAGATGCAGGTCACAAAGCCGCGATCTCAGACCGTCGTCTGCATCGGAACCATGCATCGAGTCTCAGACGGCCAGGCCTCCCTCCAGAGCTTCATTCAGAGGGCTGAGGCATGGCCTGGCGATCACAAATGCCCACCTGAGGCCAGAGCTGCTGATCTGGGGAGTGCTCTGAGAACCTCCGTGGAAAGTCTTCCAGGCACACTTGTTCAGGACCAGTGCAATTAATATTCCTTAATCTGAGGATTTCCCTCCTTGCAATCTGGAGTGATTGCTTCCAGGCGCCCAAGGCGGGACGAGCACACTGCTGAAGCGGCCCCTCAGTGTGCCGTTCGCGGTCATGCCACTGAAGCTGAAGATGAGCGTAGAAACCTAAGTCACTCAAAATCATTAACTGCAGCTGCATGTAAGTTAAACCCTCACACACATCACATAAAGAGAGTCTGGCGGTAGTCAGTCCAGGGATATGGCTGTTGATCACTAGCTCAACAATCATCAGGGACCTAGGCTCCTTCCATCCTTCTAGCTTCTGTCTTCAAGACTACCTCATCATCCAGAACCGCTGCTGGAGCTCCAGACATCACATCCACCTCCCAGGTATAGAAAAAAGGAAGGTAGAGGCCAAGGGGGCACTTTTCCCAGTGCCTTTCATCCCTTATTGACGGCCCACACAGCATTTCCACTCACACTTGTTGGCCGGAATTCAGTAGAGTCAGAGTGTCTGCGGTGCAAGCTGGAAAATGCCATCTTTTAACTAAGCACAGAGTTGATCCAAATAACACAGGAATTGTGTTCTTAAGGAAGGGAAGAATGGCAATCAGCTAACGGGCTGTCTGTGTCACAATGAAAACAAAATACTAGGTTATGATGACAGAGCTTGGAACTGCAGTAAAACTGAGAAAGTCTGCATCAGATCCAAATTGCCCATTAGCTCATTTATCTACATTGTTCCTAGAAGCGTTTTGTTTGTAGAAGACGGTCAACAAATATTTGCTGAAGGAATGGATACCACCCATAACAGCAACGTACACCCCACCATTAAATGAAAACAAACAGGGTTCTCACAGTAGACCTGTCCTCTTCTGCCCTGGAAGGCTTCCTGGGAAGACTGCGATACGAGCCTGCCAGCACAGCTTTCTAAAGGACTGTGGGGTTACTCAAGTGAATTCCTCTGGGTCAGATAATCTGAGATCATTTCTCTAAAGCAGCATCCTGGGAACCAAGAAGCAAAGCATGTGTGTATACACATGTGCCCCTAACACAAGATGCACATGCGTCCCTCAGCACTTTCAGGGCCTCAAAGAGGTGCCGCTCAGTCTACACATCTTAAATGCTCCCAGGGAACTGGTCACGTGGTGGCTCAAAACGCTCAGACAGTAGAGGGGCTCGGTGCTGCTGAAACTCCCAGGGGAAGGGAAAGCACGTTAGAAAATAGCATGCCCGAGACATAATTTGAGAGCACAGAATTTTAGGAAGAGTTTTTCTTTTTTTTCTACCATTTTCTTCAAGTAAAACTGGCACGATTTTGTTAAATCACTGAATCCTAAGGCCTACAGAGTGGACTGCGTTGGGAAAGCTCTGAAACCGCCGTCTGGATACCGCTCACCGCCCCCATTCTTGATGGAAGGGAAGGTGAGAGTGCCTTGGGTTCACAGGCCCTAACCTCAGCGGGCACAGGCGCGCACATGGCCTGCAGGCCCGTGGGCACGGTGGGGATGCAGCTGAAAAGACCCCACGATCGGCTCCACACACCCCACCACCACTCCGAGGCTGCCATCCCTGTTACGGAGGGTCCCTGAGTGAGTGTTCCCCGAGCCGCTGCGCAGAAAGAAGGGTTTGGGATAAGGTCAGAGAAGCCCCACTCAACACCTCTCCCGGGACCTCTGCCCTCGAGATGACTTCCTGAGCACTCCGCTGCGGACTGTCCTTTATTTTAAACAATGGCAATATTCAGTATTAGTGTGTGATAGGGTTTTTCTTCAGTCAAAACCTAGAAGACAAGGTAAGAGCTCTGGGGGCCCCACACACAACCTAGAATTAACACCTCTGGGGGCAGGCGCTGCCAACGCTCCCTTCCATACGGTCCCTCAGCTCAGGGCTGACTTCCCAGCGCCCTCCCCTCTGGGGGACGCAGTTCTGCCCAGCACTGCCCGCCCAGGACTTCCTCCCCAACACGCAGGCCCACACCTGCCCTCTGAGACTTCGCAGGTGCCAAGTGAGAAAACAAAAGCCACGCTCAAGTCTTGAAGT
Organism: Alces alces; assembly: GCA_015832495.2. NCBI lineage: Eukaryota > Metazoa > Chordata > Mammalia > Artiodactyla > Cervidae > Alces > Alces alces. The sequence goes on along the minus strand of JADEYB020000019.1, from coordinate 48,064,900 downwards.
GTGATGGAGCTTAAACACACACATGGGCTTCCCTGATAGATCAGTTGGTAAAGAATCCGCCCACAATGTGGGAGACCCTGGTTCCATTCCTGGGTCAGGAAGATCCCCTGGAGAAGGGATAGGCTACCCACTCCAGTATTCTGGCCTGGAGAACTCCACAGACTGTATAGTCCACGGGGCCGCAAAGAGTCGGCCACGACTGGGCAACTTTCACTTTCACTTTTCACTTCCAACTGAAGAACTGAACTGGAGGAGAACGCCCACTGCTTATTCTCCTTATATTTAGCATTATCAAACATGAGCATTTACTAAAAAAAACACTCTGAAAATCAGGTAAGTGACCCTAGAAACAAACAAAGTTAGACTAAGCCTTAAATTAAGGGGAAATCTATCTTGGGAATCTTAGCTCATGATTTATCACAACGGCTAACAGGAGGCTGAAGACTGATCGCAAGCCGCTTTCGTGAAATGAGGGCTCCCGAGTGGGTGGCCAGCTGAGCATGAGCGCCGTGGGCGGTGAGCACCCACGGACCCACTTCTCACCCCCGGGACCGAGGACTGAGCCGATTCCGTCTAAACTAGATGAGCTGGGCACGCACGGGTCACACGGTCCTGTGTGCAGAAGAGGGACAGACACTCCCCGTCCACACGGGAGAGAAGCAAGGGGCGTCATGTAAACGGAGTTCTCCAGCTCCCGAAGGCTGGTCATTTTAGAGTTTTTATTGGACGGGGCTGGCACGTCCAGCCCGAGGGCACCTGGCCTGTAGTGCGCTCACCGCCGGGGTTCATGCGGTCCCAGGCGGGTGCCCCACGCCTCCCAGGGCAAGCGGGCCCCAGGGGGACCCAGGGCGGGTCAGGGGAGTATTTGAGGGTAAGCATCGACCCTGAGACATAGATGAGGTCGCTGGGGGCTTCCTTCTGGGAAAGGGTTTCTTACTCCAAAGAGACAACATCAGGCAGAAAGCTCCTCTCCAGCCCCGTACCCTCTCTTAGCGCACAGCTCATTTCTTCCAAGGGCGTGGGGACATCCTCCCCCCCAGCCGCCCTCCCACAGCAGCCTCACCGTCTCCTCGAGCTCATATCCGCCTGCCCCGCACGACACTGGCTCCGGGGGACAGCCGTGGGTGCCGCGTCGGGCCCCACGCGGGCACTGAACCCCAGGGCCTGGCCTCCTCTGCCTGCCAGCCCTGGGTCTGAGCAGGACGCTCATCTCACATGCTAGTAAAGTAATGCTCAAAATTCTCCATGCCAGGCTTCAGCAATACATGAACCGTGAACTTCCAGATGTTCAAGCTGGTTTTAGAAAAGGCAGAGGAAGAACCAGAGATCAAATTGCCAATATCCACTGAATCATCAAAAAGCAAGAGAGTTCCAGAAAAACATCTATTTCTGCTTTACTGATTATGCCAAAGCCTTCGACTGTGTGGATCACAATAAACTGTGGAAAATTCTGAAAGAGATGGGAATACCACACCACCTGACCTACCACACCACCTGACCTGCCTCTTGAGAAACCTGTATATAGGTCAGGAAGCAATAGTTAGAACTGGACATGGAACAACAGACTGGTTTCAAATAGGGAAAGGAGTACGTCAAGGCTGTATATTGTCACCCTGCTTATTTAACTTATATGCAGAGTACATCGTGAGAAACGCTGGGCTGGAAGAAGCACAAGCTGGAATCAAGATTGCTGGGAGAAATATCAATAACCTCAGATATGCAGATGACACCACCCTTATGGCAGAAAGTGAAGAGGAACTAAAAAGCCTCTTGATGAAAGTGAAGGAGGAGAGTGAAAAAAGTTGGCTTAAAGCTCAACATTCAGAGAACTAAGATCATGGCATCTGGTCCCATCATTCATGGGAAATAGATGGGGAAACAGTGGAAGCAGTGTCAGACTTTATTTTCTTGGGCTCCAAAATCACTGCAGATGGTGACTGCAGCCATGAAATTAAAAGATGCTTACTCCTTGGAAGGAAAGTTATGACCAATCTAGATAGCATATTAAAAAGCAGAGACATTACTTTGCCAACAAAGGTCCGTCTAGTCAAGGCTATGGTTTTTCCAGTGGTCATGTATGGATGTGAGGGTATGGATGTGAGGGTTGGACTGTGAAGAAAGCTGAGCACCAAAAATTTGATGCTTTTGAACTGTGGTGTTGGAGAAGAATCCTGAGAGTCCCTTGGACTACAAGGAGATCCAACCAGTCCATCCTAAAGGAAATCAGTCCTGGATGTTCATTGGAAGGACTGATGCTGAAGCTGAAACTCCAATACTTAGGCCACGTCATGTGAAGAGTTGACTCATTCGAAAAGACCCTGATGCTGGGAGGGATTGGGGCCAGGAGGAGAAGGGGGGGGCAGGAGGAGAAGGGGACGACAGAGGATGAGATGGCTGGATGGCATCATCGACTCAATGGACATGGGTTTGGGTAAACTCCAGGAGTTCGTGATGGACGGGGAGGCCTGGCGTGCTGCGGTTCATGGGATCGCAGAGAGTCGGACATGACTGAGCGACTGAACTGAACTGAACTGTGCCTCCCCGGCAGGTATCCATTTTTCAAAGGACTTCTGATTACTTTGAGCTTGTTCTGATGGCATTCTCAATGACTCTTTCTCCCATAATCCTCTAATTTGCATTTTAAACTTGGGATAAGACCAGATAAGATAGTGCTATCTGAGCTGCTCTCCAACAATGCTCCTTTCTGAAGTTCCTCCCTCAAAAAAGCAGTAGACAATTATTTTAAACTCCCAAAGGCCCCACAGACAAAAGACAATAATTTTTTGTGTTAGTATTCTTAAAATCTCCTATGCTACAGGGTCAGGAAACATTAATGATAATGAATCCATAAAATTACTGCAGAATTTTAAATCCACATAAATATGTATTCCATTTGGAAGCAAGACTTCTAATCTGTCAGGTAACCTTTTGTAAGCCATAATACATAAGCAACTTTTCTATCACTTGGCCCAGTTCAATCACCAAAAATTTCATTAAACTTTCAGCAATTGACAATTTAGCCCATCCCTTCTGAATTATAGTTCATTCAATTAAATAAATATGGCAGAATTGTGTGGAGAATTTTATAGTAACTTGTTTTTCATTTAAAACCTGTGTTAAGTTTTGCTGTAATTCAATTGATTAAAAAGTCAACTAGATGTGATATTTTGTGATGTGATAAAGAAAAGTTATACTACCTCTGACATGAACTATTTTTTAACATCTGGATTCAATCATAAAACAGCAATACCTCAACTAACTTACTCCTTAAGTGGCCTGGATGTTATTTTCTACTTGGGAAAGTTAGGCTTCAAGAAGCGCTTCCTCAGTGACTTAAAGAGACACGCACATGAACACGCTAATGGCCTAGAATTTCCCCAAACTTAGACAGTACACGGCAGCAGCAGGGGCATTTGCAGGACTGCGATTTCAAAGGCTGTGCATGACAGAAAAAGAAAGGGAAAACTCAAAGGGGCAAAATTTCAAGAACATCACAACAACTGTTAGAACATAATACAAGTTACAGGATACCCCTTACACAGTTAAACCTTAAACATGCAAATTCTCTGAAAACTGCACAGCCCGGAACTCCTGTTCCTATAAAATTGGTAGAAAGAGTGTAATTGCTGGAAAAAACAACTTCGGTAGCCTCTGCGTCAGAAAGGACCTGCGAACACTTCTCCTCTTAGCCATCACCTTTGTTGGTACACCAAAGTTACACTAACTTTTTAAAGAACTCAAAAAATGAGTTTACTACTTGACAGTGACCGCAAGAAAAACCTCGCACTTGTGCAGCCTGACACGGACTCTGACCTCAGAGGGGCAAACTGTTATCTTCCTAGAAAGTAAAACCAGAAGTTATTTTCTAAATAGTCATCTAGGTTTAAAAAAAAACAAAAAACACTGCTTACATTTTTAACAGAAAAGCATCATCTTTTCCTATCATTTCTTCTGTGTGTTCTTCTCCAAGGTCACTCCCTCTCCAGGTGACTTAAGAACCTCAGTGTCAGGAAGATAAAAAATACTCCCCGTATTTTTTAACTCAAATTTCCCGTATTTCTAACTCACTGAAGGGAGCACAGGCTCTCCCTGTAGATTCCTGTTTGCAGAATGTACTGGAAATTATAAATCCCCGATGCTAAGGAGAAGCTCGACATCAGGGAGCGAGCAGCGCTCAGGAAAGCCCTGGAGACACCCTAACGCGGGGATGCCCGGCTCGCACACAGGGGCCACGGGCGCGCGGGGAGCCCCGCGGACACCTCTGCAGCTGAGGCCTGACTCTGCCTCCCGTCACTCTGCGGTCACACAGGGACCGAGGCCAGGAGGCCGTCTGCCTTCCATTCCCCTCATTCCTAAAATGAGAACAACGTAGGCCCGCCAGTCTCGAAAGAGCAGCTGTGGGAATTAAATGAGATTCTCACCTGAACTCACTTTGGAAAGAGAGCAAAAATACAAATCAACTTTGTCACAAAGGTGCAGTGAGTGAGTGATAGTTGCTCAGTCATGCCTTACTCTTTGCAACCCCATGGACTGTAACCTCCCAGGCTCCTCTGTTCATGGAATTCTCCAGGCAAGATTACTGGAGTGGGTTGCCATTTCCTTCTCCAACAAAAGTGCAGGAGGTGATTCTATTACGGGAGAGGATGGCGGCTGGGGGCCCAGGTAAACAGCACCGTGAACCTCCGCAGGTCTGGAAGGGCAGGCCTGGGGGCGGCTGCTCAGAGAGCCACCGCGGAGGCAGCGGAGGCCAGGGGCTGCCTCCCCGTGGAGTGGGCTGCAGGCGTACCCCAAGGAGCAGGCCCGGCCGGGCCGGATGCGGACGACAGTGAGCACGGGATTGCGGGGGATGACGGAGGAGCCGCTGGCGGTGGGAGGCGCTGGGCACACAGATGAGGGCGGCCGGGACCCCTCAAGGGGGAGAAGGACTGAACCGTCACCACTCACGGAGCTGGTCGAATAAATGTTCGTACAACAAACGCAAACACGTACACAGCCCCCATCACGCGCGCCACACTGCCGACTGCAGACCAAGGAGGGGCAGGAAGCTCCAGACGCTGTGAACCTTCCGCCAAAACCACTGCTTCAGCAGCAGCAGGAACACAGTAGAGGCCGCTCATCTCTTAGCTTAAGACTTTCAAAATTAAAATAAACCTGCCTCGAGCTCCTTGGAAAAATAACTGATCCCAGATTTGGAGCAGAAACACACACGGACTGTCCCATCCCCCTAGAGAGCAAAGGCAGCCGGGACCACCAAGGCTGGCCCCGAGGGACGCAGAGGCCAGACGGAAGGTTCTCCAGGCCACAGACAAGGCCACGGGAGCGTCAACAGACCGAGGACTGGAACACATGAAGATGATTTCATTCCATGACTTATAAAGATCCAAAAAAAGTTGGCCCTTAGAGGATGGTAAAGACCAACTCAGTAAGAACTGACAAAGAAAAAGAATGGATGATTTACCTTGAATCTCCTATACCTCAGGGTAACCAAATTCTTGCAAGCCTTGTCTTTTAGGAAGCATTTCAGCTAATCAGTGAAGAAGGAATTACAGAATTCAATTATCAGCACTTTGCAGCCTCTAATAAGACAATGAACCTTGGTGATGACCCTCAGTGTCTACCGACGCTGGAAGAATAAAAACAAGACGGTGCGCTCCTCCTGACGGGAGTACACAGGACCAGATGGGAGTGCCTCCTGCCCTCACCCACCCCCAGACCAAGAATGAACCTGATCAAGTCTGCAAACCTAAACGTCTGAGCATGGGACATGCCAGGAATGAAAGAAAGAGCGCCATGGAGGGAACCGGCCACAGTCATTTGGTACAAACAAATGAATTATTAAAAACAGCCATGAGACAACTGGGGCAATTGGAATACTGACAGATATCTAATCGTATTAACTATTATTAAGTTGTTAAATACAATATTGATAGCATAGCAGTTTGTAAGAGAACCATTTACAGGTAAATACGATACTAAATACAGCTATGATAATATGCACAGAGTTTACTGTTTAAAATCTGGGATGGGGTCGGGGGTGGGGGTCATGGAAAAATAAAGCGCTACACGTGAAATAAATTTCACTGCCAACTAGTAACTGCTGTTCGTAAAGTTCCTCTGACAGCCACTGTGCCTTCCTGCATTTCTTTTTCCTGGAGACAGTTTTGGCCACTCCTGTACAATGCTACGAACTTCTGTCCATAGTTCTCCAAGTGCTCTGTCTAACAGATCTAATCCCTTGAATCTATTTGACACCTCTACTGTATAATCATAAGGGACTTGATTTAAATCATACCTGAACGGCCTAGTGCTTTTCTCTCCTTTCTTCAATTTGAGCCTGAATTTTGCAATAAGAAGCTCATGATCTGAGCCACAGTCAGCTCCAGAACTCGCTTTTGCTGACCATATAGCTTCTCCATCTTTGGCTACAGAGAATATAATCACTCTGATTCTGGTACTGACCATATGGTGATGCCCATGTGTACAGTCATCTCTTGAGTTATTGGAAAGGGTGTTTGCTGTGACCAGTGCGTTCTCGACAAAACTCTGCTAGCCTTTGCCCTGCTTCCTTTTGTACTCCAAAGCCAAACTTGCTTGTTACTCCAGGTATCTCTTGACTGTCTGCTTTTGCATCGCAATCCCCTATGATGGAAAGGATCTCTTTTTGGTGTTAGTTCTAGAAGGTCCTGTAGGTCTTCATAGAACCAGTCAACTTCAGCTTCTTTGGCATCAGTGGTTGGGACACAGACTTGGATTACTATGGTGCTGAATGGTTTGCCTGAAACTAACTATAACTTAATCAGAGGAACACGCATGTGTTTCAGGAGACTCTCAGGCCTCTGTGATACACGGAGGGCTTTATGTGTGTGAGCAAGTGTGTTTGAGCATGGAGATATGCGTGTGCACACATTTATTGCACTTTTCTATAGAGAAAGATCAAGGATTTAGTTAGAAGGGTCTACCATCCAAGGACAGTTACAAAAACGAAAAAACCCTGGCTTCCTGAGACCTGCTGCCGTCAATCCTCACACAGGAAAGTGTGATTTCTACGGACAAACAGAACCGCTGAGATCAGGCGACACCTTCTCACCGCACACCACACACGCTCGCACCACACACCTAACTGTCCTCCAGCAGCCGCCCACCTGCCACGACCCCCACCCACTGCGTCCGCTTTAAAGGACCTGAACTCAGCCATCACCATTGGACGGGGGAGCCGTCCTGCCACCCACCATGTGCCTGGGGCCGGAGCCCGCGGTTCACCCCAGCCACTGTGACGGGCCCACGTGGCACCGGTCCCTGCAGAGGGAGGTGAGTGTCCTGCGGAGGGAGGGCCCAGGGCTGCCCTCTGTCCACCGGGCGGTGGGGGGGAGGGCCTCAGGCCGGTCTCCCTGCAGCCTGGGCTGTGATGTCCTGAAATCTGCTTAGGCCTCCCGAGCACCACACGTCCCACCACCCACCCTCCTCTCTTCCTTTCCCACCGCCAGGAACCCTGCCCCCCACTCCCCGGCCTGCTCCCTTCTCTGGGTCTTCACTCCCCGCCCCCCAAGGAAGGAGAGCCGGCAGGCAGCTACATGGGCCTTCCTGGGATTACACAACTGCGGGATATTTTTTCTAATGTCGTTGCAATACAATGCAACATTTATGTAATAAAATATAATAGTGTATCAGATAAAATATTTTAATATTAGGTGAGGGTTTATATTTGTGGTTTGCTGTTTAATTTTAAAGGAGATATATCACCAACTTGCTCTTGAACTCAGTCTTTTACTGGAGTATAAGGTGGAAAGAAAAGGTCCCCCAACCCTGATTTAAATGGTAAACACCCAACTGTGTGTATAATAATTTTGTAAATGGCTTTTAAAGCGATGGTACCCTTATGATGATTAAACATGCAAAGATCCTAGCACACACAGGGCTTGACACATACAAGCACTGGGTGTGTTTCAGCTGCTATTATTAAAGATACTCCTGAAAGTGAGTGAAGTCTCTCAGTCGTGTCCAACTCTTTGTGACCCCATGGACTGTAACCTATAAGGCTCCTCCATCTGTGGGGTTCTCCAGGCAAGAATACTGGAGTGGGTTGCCATTTCCTTCTCCAGGGGATCCTCCCAACCCAGGGATTGAACCCAGGTCTCCCACATTGCAGGCAGATGCTTTACCCTCTGACCCACCAGGGAAGATAATCCTAGTGACACCTAAATTATAAGTATAACGGCTTTGAGTGAGTAAGTGAGCTCCAGGCATTTTAATACGAGCAAGTGAGCTCCTTGCTGGCAAGCTGGTTCTTTCTCACCCTCTCTGACCTTCCCAGCCCCACGGGGCCCTATGCACACAGCCTGCGGGGGGAGCCCTTCTGGCAGGGAACATGTGCCAAAGCCATCAGGAAACTACAGTCCTCCGAAAGAAGGAAGACAAGATGGGCTGTACTTCCGATAGCAGAAAGCCAGGCTGCGTTTTAACCAAACTCATCTAGGCCCTGGGATTATTCCAGCTGCATCTGAAAGAAACGCTGACGGAACACAGATGCTCTCAGCTGCAGAGGAGCTGAGAAATGGCTGATACTAGTAGCCCCACCGGAGCCCATGGGCATGGCCTGAGGGCCCTCACACCCTTCCTGCGGGCAAGACTCCATCCAAGCCTGACAAGGCACCTTCTCCACTCACCTCTTTTTAAAGAACATCTGAGAGTTGTAATGAAAATCTCGGGAAACAAGAGGAAAAGAAAGCTGAAAGGTCACAAAAAACTCATCTGAAAACCAAGATGCCCAGAAACCCCTCTGGAAGCTGGGATGTCAAAGGAAAGGGACAAAGGACAAAACAAACCCCAGCCTTCTGTGCCCAGATCAGCCCCAGCCCCCTCTCCCTCAGGGACAGAGGAGAATGATGGCACGGAAGCCTCTCCCCCAGGCAGTCAGGTCGGAGCGCCGCGATCACTGAGCACTTGCATTTGTAACCGCTTCCTGGACCTAGAGTCTGTCTCGCCAGAAGTTAAGGGACACTTTGGCAACATGCCTTCACACCCTGCAGTGGGAAGCAGGCGCTGACTTTACTCACCTCCGAGCCGACAGGACATGAACACACCTTGACTTCGGTCCTCCCCATCTGATAACGCTCCAGTAACCTCAGTGTGTGCGGTTTTAATTTTGGGTACTTTATATACTTTAATGTGTGTGCATTTTAAAGTGTTTCAGATTATAAATGCCATAGCACTTACTGTAAACTAGCTTATGGGCCAACAACCCTGCAATTAAGGGCGAACTATCTTCATTCAATAGATTAAGACTCCACGGTTTCCAGAGGGTAAAGCCTGAGTCGCAAAGTCCCAAAACTGGACCAGAGCCTGTGCTCTCGCATCCCAGGGGGCTCCCTCTAAACCGCCTTGTCCGGGGCCCACACGCACGCGGGCAGCCCCTCCGGGCCGCTCCTGGCAATGCTGACTCGTCAGCAGCCCTCCGACTTCCCAGTCTGCATCTGGACCCGGGTGTTTGCTACAGACCAACATAAAGATCACTGTCCGAGCAGGAAGGAAGCAGCGGAGCACCTGTGATCACACACTACGCTGGCGGCCGAAGGGAGTGACTGCAAAGCAGCAGGGCAGAACAAGGAAACGCGCAGAGCTGAGGGGAGAGGCGTGCGCGGGGGCCAGCGCCCCGCCCACCCCGACCGAGACCTGCAAACATCCTTACTGCCCCTCCCGCGGTTGAATAAGGACCCACTGTTTGCCTTCTCAGCCCTCCGGGCACAGGCACCACCTACAAGGCAATCAGGGGGCCAGAGTCCTGCCCCCAGAGCACTGCGTTCCCGGGCAGGTGACCTCTGTCCCTCATGATAAGCTGCTCTCCCTGCAGGCCTTAAGGCCTCCGCTGAAGAAGGGTGTGTGTGTGTGTGTGCGTGTGTGTGTGTGTGTGTGCGTGTGCATGTGTGTGCGTGTGTGTGTGCGTGTGTGTGTGATAAGCTGCTCTCCCTGCAGGCCTTAAGGCCTCCGCTGAAGAAGGGTGTGTGTGTGTGTGTGCGTGTGTGTGTGTGTGTGTGCGTGCGCGTGTGTGTGCGTGTGTGTGTGTGTGTGCGTGTGTGTGTGATAAGCTGCTCTCCCTGCAGGCCTTAAGGCCTCCGCTGAAGAAGGGTGTGTGTGTGCGTGTGTGTGCGTGCATGTGTGTGTGTGTGTGTGATAAGCTGCTCTCCCTGCAGGCCTTAAGGCCTCCACTGAAGAAGGGTGTGTGTGTGTGTGTGTGCGCGCGCGCGCGTGTGTGTGCATGTGTGTGTGTGTGTGTAGGGGGGCGGGGGAGACAACTGTAAGGAGAAGAAATGGGGGAAGGAGAAAACTACAGGAGGGAGAGAGAAAACAGATAATCAAGCCAGGACCTTTTCTTAAAGGTGACATCCGGCCAGGTTGGCAGCCAAGACTTTCCAGCAGTTCACCACGTCTCCACGTGGCCAGTCTCAAGAGGAGAAGATCAGGAGAAATCCTGACAGTGCCTGGCTCTTCAGCCAGGCGGTCCTCGGCCTGGTGGGCCTCGACCAGGCGGTCCTCGGTCAGGTGGGCCCTCGGTCAGGTGGGCCCCAGCCAGGGGGGCCCCCCCCACCACTCTCCCAGCGTGAGGAGCCACGCCGGTACGCGCCCTGTTGTGCACAAGCTTGTCATTTCTTGGGACTAGCCTTGGGTGCAGAACCCGGGTTCCTGGGTAGAAAAATAGAAAACCTGGGAAGCGAGAGTCTCCTCTACAGAGGGGCCAGGATGCAGGCTCTAAGCTCTGACAGAATTCGTCAGAGCTGCAGGAGACCCCCATGGGAATCTAAGAGTTAGATCTATAGATGAAAACTGTGTGTAAGAATAAAAATAAAACCAAATCCTGGCATTGCTACATATTATAATTAAATTTAAATGTTAATGAATCAAGTTAATAAAGTGCTCTCATGGAACACACCATTAACAAAAGTTAACTGCAAAGTATACCAAGAGCAACAGTCCCAACACCAGAGGTATGGAAACTCCCCGACAGGATGAGTAGTGCTGGGGTCCGAGTCTCTGAAACCGCAATCTTCAAGACATAACAGCAAGTTTTCTTTGAAGGTTTTGCCTTTAACGTGTCAAAATTAATAAACTCTGATCCTATTCATATATATTCCCCTAAATCACATAATCTCACTGAAAACAGAAAACCATACAAACGACTGACCTGTGAGCCAAAATCCACAGGCAGGTGTCTGTGACGGCTCTAGCACAGGCAAGGAGGTGCCGCGGGGGCCCTGGGGTGAGGAGCCTTAAGACGGGGTCCCGCACCCCTGAACGGCCCTGCCCACCCTCGCTGACTCCTGCGGAAGATGAGCGGGAGTCCAGAGCTGCTGTGAGAGCCTGCCCCAGTCTGGGCGGTAAGGTTTGCTGAAAGGCAGGGAAGTGACTCAGACAGACAAAACAGTGAAAGCAAGCAGAGCGATGGTTCTGCCAGCGACTGGCTCTGACTGGTGTAATGATGGTGCTGTTTTTCCCCTGATACTTTATACCCTCTTAAACTTTACAATTTTTCTACAGTAAGCACATATTACTATTTTTAAAACTGGGGAAAGTGTTCGGGAAAAGACAAGCTGCATCTTCAAGTCGCCGCCACCATCCGCTCGGCTCTAGCTCGCTCCTGACTCACTGCAATTGTTCCACAAGCAGCCAAGGGTGAGTCCCACCCCGAGGCCAGCAGACTGAAGGGGGAGGCCCCGAGACTGTCCACGCTGAGAGCTGTCCACGCTGCCCAGCTGGTTCCTACTGCAGCTGCAGAACCTGGGCATCTTCGAGGAGGACTGGAACCAAAGGTCAAACACCAAGGAGAAAAACAAAGCATGCTTTTGGAACGAGCCCCAAGTCTAGAGAACTGCTGATGCTGGCAGAACATCAGTAATTCCTAGAGAGTGAGCCAGAGCCTGGAGACAGGAGCAGGGAGTGAGGCGGGGTGGGCCGAAGGATGGGGAGGACAGGCGAGGACTGCTTCCTTGGGATTCTGGAACAAAGGGTGTGTCTGCACAGGTGCACCTCGGGCTGCAGGGGCGGTGGTCTCAGCAGCCACTCCGGCCAGTGAGGACCTGGTGAGGCCAGCTCCCCTGGGCCTGGGCCACGTGTGGTCTGCCCAGAGCTCCCCACAACCCCCCGAGCACGGGCTCCCACGCCTGCCCCCAGCGGCTCAGCTCCATGCACGGAGGGACACTAGCCCATCCTTCAGTGAAACCCAGGCATCAGTCCCCAGGCCCCCACTCCCCCGCAAAGGGCCCAGGCCACCCACAGACCCCCTAAAGAGCCCAGCCGGAGGCTGTTCCCCAAGATGTCCCCGAGCCCAAGCCATACCGGATGATATCCACATGGGCCAGCCCTCCTCAAGTCCGGTTCCCATTACATCCGCTGGAACCTCCAGCCAGGAAACAAGGGGAGGCATCCAGGCCTTCACTGTCTGTGTGGATCCGCCTCTTCCAGAAAGTGTATTTAAAGAGAAGAAAATCAGCACACACAGGAGAAGTGGCCCGTGAAGCCCAGAGAGCCCAGCAGGAACCCCAGGCCCCCTGGGCACGGGCCCAAGCCACCGCCAAGCACGGGGCCCCCATGGGGCTCCTGAGCCCTCCAGCCGTGCCCCCAGCCACTGGCCTGCTTGCCATACAGGATTCCTTCTAAGACACCCCCTTGTTTCTAGAAATTAAACCCAGAATCTCCAAAATAACAGTCTGGTAATAGAATAAACTTCTGGTTATGCTTAAATAACTGAAAATCTATATGCTCAAACATTACTAAAGATTAAAATACAACTCAATGGAAAAAAAAAATACTACATAAATTGAAATAATTCAAAAGTTCCTAAACAGTCAAAACAGCAAAATGGATGAGGGGGGTGAAATGAAAAACCACTAGTCTACAAAAAAGCTAAAAGAAAACAATAGAAATGGTTCCGTATTTGTTCTAACTTCTATGTCTCCTTCCCAAGGTTTACATTAAAAAGCAAAACTTTCTGAAAAACCCATCATGTATTATCACCTCCCCTGAAAAACAACCCCTCCCAGAATCTTCCTATTCACCCTTGAGAAACTCACTTAAAACCCACCCTACAGGGCGTATCCGGGTTTGACCAATGTCATAAAGCCAAGTCAAAACCAGTCAGAAGCGCCCCAAACCTGATTTCAGTTTCAGGTTCCCAAGTTAGACCTGAAACAGCGAGAATCTGCACCTTCCGTCCGGCGCCCCCGGAGGCTGCCTGGGTCCACAGCTGTCAGAGGGGCGGGGGTCCTGGCCCCACGGCTGCTGCCGATCCTCTGTGAAGTGGGCTCTGCCCGTGTGCCAAGGGACATGGAGACAAACGAAATCTCCAGCAGGCAGCTCCTAGTGCTCATGGGCACCAGGCAGGCACGGTGGACACGCCCTCCACTCCCTTCCCGATGGTCCTGGTTTCCAGGACACGGCCCCCGCTCCAGCGCACAAGTCATGGGATGTGTCCTACCCTGCCATCCAGAAAAAGCGACCCGCAGGCCAGAAGACTTATACTTGAGCCCTGAGAATCAGACAAGTAACCCTTTTTTAATAAAGCAGTATTCAGTGGAAGTCCCCAGATGTTATCAATAGACCAGTACCAATCCATGACACAGTTATAGCCCGCTCTGCTACAGAATGAGAAGAAGAGACATATTAATACAAAAGTAGGCCCCACAGCCCAGAGGATGTAACTTGGTGATTGTTCTTCACTCTGACAACACACCCTTGCTACATTTCAGTGAGTATGATGGCTGGTACCACAGAGGAATTTGCTTAAAATTCCTACGATCAAGATAAAAACTTGGCCACTGCTTATCATTCCCAGTCTATGAAATCTGGGATGGGCTGATACTCAGGACTCCTCCTCGCTCATCCCCCCAGACCCAACACAGGGCGTGGCAGACGCACCTTCTTATTTCCCACGCTGCTTCTGGGACAGCGAGCCAGGACGCCCGCTTCGCAGCGTGCTCACAGCACGTGAACTGAACCACCACGGCCCCACCGCAGTCCTACCCACATGTCCTCTCGTGCAAATGCCACTGCATGTGTTACACGCCTGCCACAGTGACTTACTTATTCTGATCACAGAAACCAACATGCTGCGAAATTACCTGTCCAACTACGTGTGCCCCCAGATGATCAGTCCCTGAGAAACGTCCCAGCATCGTGCTGGTGGCCAAGTCCCCAGCACCTAACTCAGCACAGGATAAACCTCAGCAGGTATTTGTTGTTGTTGTTGTTCCGTCACTAAGTCGTGTCCAACTCTCTGTGACCCCATGGACTGCAGCACATCAGGCTTCCCTGTCTTTCACTATCTCCCAGAGTTTGTTCAAACTCATTTCCATTGAGTCAGAGATGCCATCTAACCATCTAATGAGAGAATGCTCTGCAGCTCCCTTCTCCTTTTGACCTCAATTTTTCCAGCATCAAAGTCTTTTTCCATGAGTCGGCTCTTCACATCAGTGGCCAAAGTACTGGAGCATCAGCTTCAGCATCAGTCTCTCTAATGAATATCCAGGACTGATTTCCTTTAGGGTTGACTGGTTGGATCTCCTTGCAGTCCAAGGGACTCTCAAAAGTCTTCTCCAACACCACAGTTCAAAGGAATCAATTCTTCAGTGTTCAGCCTTCTTTATGGTCTAACTCTCAACATCCATACATGACTACTGGAAAAACCAGAACTTTGACTAAAATGACTTTGTCAGCAAAGTAATGTCTCTGCTTTTTAATATGCTGTCTAGGTTGGTCATAACTTTTCTTCCAAGGAGCAAGTGTCTTGTAATTTCATGGCTGCAGTCACCATCTGCAGTGATTTTGAAGCCCCAGAATAAAGTCTGTCAGTGCTTCCACTTCTTCCCCATCTATTTGCCACAAAGTGATGGCACCAGACACCATGATCTTAGTTTTCTGAAAGCTGAGTTTTAAGCCAACTTTTTCACTCTCCTTTTTTACCCTCATCAAGAATCTATTTAGTTCCTCTTCACTTTTCTGCCATTAGAGTGGTATTATCTGCATATCTGAGATTGTTGATACTTCTCCCGGCAATCTTGATTCCACTTTGTGAGTCTTCCACCCCAGCATTTCACATGATGTACTCTGCATAATATGTTAAATAAGCAGGGTGACAATACACAGCCTCAATATACCCCTTTCTCAAATTTGAACCAGTTAGTTGTTCCACATCTGGTTCTAACTGTTGCTTCTTGACCTGCATACAGGTTTATCAGGAGGCAGGTTAAGGTGGTCTGGTATTCCCATCTTTTTAAGAATTTTCCAGTTTGTTGTGATCCACACAGTCTAAGGCTTCCACATAGTCAATGAAGCGGAGGTAGATGTTTTTCTGGAATTCCCTTGCTTTCTCTATGATCCAACAAATGTTGGCAATTTGACCTCTGGTTCCCATGAAAACTGACACATCCACAACTGAGCGTCATTTCCACTTTGGCCCAGGTGCTTCATTCTTTCTGGAGCTATTGCTAATTGCTCTCCAACCTTCTCCAGTAGCATATTGGACATGTTCTGACCTGGGGGGGGGGGGGCGGGGGCTCATCTTCTGGTGTTATATCTTTTTGCCTTACCATACTGTTCATGGGGTTCTTGGGGCAAGAATACTGAAGGGGTTTGCCATTCCCTTCTCCAGTGGACCACGTTTTGTCAGGACTCTCCACTACGGCCCGTCTGTCTCGGGTGGCCCTGCACGGCATGGCTCAGACCTTCACTGAGTTATACAAGCCCCTCGCCATGACAAGGCTGTGATGGCGCAGGGGCTGGCAGATATATGCTGCATGAAACACCTCCACTGTTAAACACTAAGCGCAAATATAGATGCTTATATCTTGTAACATTTCAATCCAAAAAACAAATAACAGGAATTTAAAAGCCTTCTTCACCAAAAAAATCACTTCATTTGGTAAAACCTACCATGGCAGACAGCTCAGACTTTCTGCTTTTAACCCTATAGGCAAAATACCGATTCATCTCTTTCCAGTGTACACATTTAATTATAAATTCACTACAGCTAATTTTGAGCAAACTCCAGGAGATAGTGAAGGACAGAGGAGCCTAGGGTGCTACGTCCATGGGGTCGAAAAGAGTTGGATACGACCTAAGCACTGAAAAACTACAGTTAATAGTCACTTTTTTAAAATTCTCCTATTGGACTTATCTTTAAAACTGATACTAAATGACTGCACTGCTTAAATACAAGATTTTTGCCCTCAATAGATTACAATTAGCATTCAGTCCTGTAGTTACAGCACATTTCACTCTGAACAGACTTTAGAGGTCACCAGGTGACCCCTTCATGTGACGGATTCAGAAAAAAAATCACGGCTATACAGTTAGTCGGTGTCAAAACCCAGCCTCTGATTCTCACTCAGGTCCACTGTCTTTCTGCAGTTAGTCAATTAATTGCGTGTGACATAAAGACATAAAAAACTTCCCACAGGGGACAGTATGACCAAAGTGGGACCCGCCGTCCTGGAGCTCTCACGCTACACAGGATTAGCGTCCGACCGCGGCTGGCGATCCTCTTGCCCGGGAGGGTAAGCCCAGCTCCCAGATCTGCTTGCCTGTAAGACCCACCAGACGGCAAAGCGGTTTACAGCCTGCAGCTGATCCAAATCCCGTGGAACTTTCTGCCCGCACAAAGCGAGGCTGACTATCGTACATGTGCAATGTCCTCTCCCCATACGCTAGCGTTCTTACTATCTGGCTGCTCTGTGAAGAGAAAACCCATCCTAGTAAGCTCTCTATTTCATGCCAGACCTCTTTTCTTCTTGTTGTTCAGTTGCTAAGTCATGTCTGACTCTTTGCGACCCAACCGAGTGCAGTATGCAAGATCTCCCTGTCCCTTACCATCTCTCAGAATTTGCTCAAACTCATGTGCATTGAGTTTGTGATGCCATCCAACCATCTCATCCTCTGTCATCCCCTTCTCCTCCTGCCTTCAATCTTTCCCAGCATCAGGGTGTTTTCAAAAGAGTTGGCTCTTTGAATCAGGAGGTCAAAGTACTAGAGCTTCAGCTTCAGCGTCAGTCCTTCCAATGAATATTCAGGGTTGATTTCCTTTAGGACAGACTGGTTGGATCTGCTTGCTGCCCAAGGGACTCTCAAGAGTCTTCTCCAGCACTACCGTTTGAAGACATCAGTTTGAAGGCATCAATTCTTCAGCACTCTGCCTTTTTTCTCATCCAGCTCTCACATCCTTACATGACTACTGGAAAAACCATAGCTTTGACTCTACAGATCTTTGTAGGCAATGTAATCTCTCTGCTTTTTAATATGCTGTCTAGGTTTGTCATTGCTGGTTTGTCATTGCTGAGACCTCTTTTCTATCCAGTAGGAATAACTTCCAACAGCGCAGCAATAGTAAACACCATGCCTAAGCTGACACAGCCCTTAAGGAGTTAAGCAGTAGCTCAAACCCACACCAGCCAAGAAATCCAAGTCTTCCTCCACCGCCCCAAGACAGAGTCCCAGCCTCCAGAGAGTTCACAAAGTAAGTTGCCAAGAGAGTACGACCCGAATGACAGCAAAGAAAACGAGCGGCGCAGAGCACAGTGGGCAACGCAGCTACCTTCCTACCGTCACCTACGTCTTCTCACAACTGCAAAACGAAGACAACACTCCTGAATGTGCCTATTTCAAATGTGACAATTTATCCACCTCTCCTTAAAACTTATTTACCTGTCCTTGGAATTTGTTACTACTAGTCAAAAACTTGATAGGAAATAAAATGACTGGGACTTACATTTCACACCTGACTTTGTCAACAAGGATGGGAGTGACCTTTGGGCAAAGTGTTTAACCTCTGCCTTTCCCGGGGGTGACAAGAAAACTGCCCCACAGGAGGGCTCCCCTGCTCCGAAAGGGAAACAGATGCAGAGCCCGCTGGGCGTTGCGTGGCACACGGGGGCCGCCCCGCGCACCCCAGTCACCATCATCGCCCCGCGTCACCGCCACGTCACCACCGCATCCCCGGGGCTCGACACGTGGCCGGCGCTCAACTGCTTGCTGACGACGCCCAAACCCCGATCGCCGGCACGCCTGTGACTAAAGAGAGGAGGATCTGCTCCCGGACATAACTGCCTCCAGGAGGAGACTAATTAAGCGTGAAATAAAACTGCCCCTGGAAATTTAGGAGGTATGAAGTGGAGAACCACCCTCAGCCTGAACACAAGGCTTGTTGGAGGAGAGAAGCGGGAGGCCTCTCTTAAGCGAGGGAAGCATTTGTGCAGAGTCGACCCCCATCAGGGAAAAGGCAAGTCAGCAGTGTGTGTCAAGAGCAGGCCGGGAGGTTTCCCAGCTTACATGACAGGGTACATGAGACCAGAGCAGGGGACTTCCAGTCTCCTCAGAAATGCGGGCCTGTCAGCGAGGACAGACCCCAATCTGCAGGGGGCAGAGCAGCACGAGAAGAACGACACTCGCTGCCAACCCTCAGCTGCCACCCCCTGGCCTCTTAAATCCATCCTCGAGCCGACGAGGCCCGCGAGGGCCACCTGAGTCCAGCGAGCCCGGGCACCTGTTTCACGTGTGTCCCTTTAAAGGCTCGGGCGACCTACAGCAGCTAGAACACAATCAAGTAAGTGAAAGTAAAAAACAAGGCCATAAAAATGCAATTCCAAGACAAAATATTATAGAGTAAATAATCTGACCTTGACAACTGAAAGGGTTCATCTCCTTGCTCTATACAAGACTCAGCACAAATGTGCAGTCTTCCAGGAAGATAACTCTTCTTGGCCAGGACCGCCCTTCCAACCACATACAGAGGCGCACTTTATCTCCCGTGTGTCATGGTGCAGAAGTCTGGAGCTCGGGCCTGCTGAGGTGTCTGAGCACATCGAAACCGCTTCGTAAGGAAAACCTAGGGTACCTGCGGGTGTAAAGGACCCAACGGTGCAACTCCTCCATGTTTAAAACACCAACATCCTATCAAGCAGACCCGACAAAGCAATATAAGTTCCAACCTGTTTCCAACCTGCCTGTGCTCCTGGTGGAGGCCAGCCTGACATGACCAACAGCAGAAAGACCGAGGAAAGTCTACAAACGCTGCCCATCCACTTCTCCAGTCTCTACCCACCAGGGTGCTCCCACAGTCCATCAGGGGGATGACTCTACTGAGCTTCTCGTGTGTCGTTCTGGCCTGTGTCCCCCTGAGAGCTCAGGGCTAACGAGGCCTCGCCCGGCCACCCACTCTGTCTCGACAGGCAGGGAGCCCAGAGCTGAGTCTCACGCCCGCCTGACAGCCGTCCTTGGCACTGGGGGCACAATCTCCATCTTTCTACGGCCCTCACTGCAGACTCCTGCTTTATTCATCCTTCTTATGATGGGCCAACGATGTGCTTTTTATTGAGGCCACCTCAGAATCTTTTTGAAAAGGAGCAAGGAGGATGGAATTTTATAAATTATTACATATGTGTTAGTTACTCAGTCATCTCCAACTCTTTGCAACTCCCTGGACTGTGGCCCACCAGGCTCTTCTGCCCATGGAATTCTCTAGGCAAGAATACCGGAGTGGGTTTTCAGTTCCTTCTCCAGGATAAGTTATTAAATATCCTCCCATTATGACTATATTTGATCCTCACTGTCCCCCAGAACTGCCCTGCTCTGCACTCTTGTACCTGCTGTTCACCCAGAACACAGCCCGTGCTATTCCCAGCAGCCAGCGACTTCTCCTAGAATCCTGAGGCTGGGTGAGCCGGTCATGGGGCCTCTAACACCTGGACAACACAAAGTCTGTCATGTGCATTAAGTCCCTCCAAAACCGGGCGGTTCTGGAGGGCAGAGTACACCCTACGTATCCTCATGTTCCCAGAGGCATCAAAGCAAGCCGGACATCCTGCAGACACACAGTAAAGACATGCTCCATTAATGAGAACAGTAAGTCAACATTCTGGGAGCCTACTCGGAGAAGTCACGTGGGACGTAACAGGTCAGAAAAGGGTTTCTATCTTAAAGGTGTTTACAAACCAAAGAGAGCTAAAAAAAACAAAAAACTAAGGTGGGTACACTACCTATGTAACCAACAGAGACTGCACTTCTGTAAGACATGAAAATGCAAACCCTGGAATGGCTGCACCTGGCTCAATGCGTGCAGGCACAGAGGCTTTTAGCTAAGAGGAGGGGGATCTGGGAGGGCATTCAGCCACAAATAATGACCCTGAAGAGGTACAGGCAGCAATATTCTGAGACCAGCAAGAACATTCCCTGGCGCAGTAAAGAAGGGCAGGTGCAGCCAGACCACAGGGTGAGCCCAGGGGTGAGGGCAGAGGGCTTGGAGGCTGTGACGCAGAGCAGGGCCTCCACTCCCCCAGGCAAGTCAATAAGAAAAACCCCCGGGAAACCATTCACAGCTCCTGTCAGGAGAGACGGGAGAGAGAAAGCTGCAGTGACTGCTAACAGTGAAGACTTGAGACCCCGGCAGACAGGTACTTGAAGTGTGCGCTTGGGACAACCCGTCTGAGAGCCCACACCGGCCCAGGGGCCGTGGCAGCCCTAAGGGCCAGAGCAGTGGTTTCCACCTCTCCTCTAAGAAGAGACCCCTTCTTAAGAGTAAAAACGATCCCTTGGCCCACCCCATCTCTCTCTCTCTCACACACACACATAGCTGTAATTTCACGTGGGTGGCTCACCACAGAGGCAGTGTAACAAGATGCCTAGAGCAACTCTTGGGCTCAGATCTCAGCCCTGACACTCAGGAGGTATGCACCCCCAGGGAACATAACCTTACTAAGCCAGGTGTAAAATGGGGACGGAAAACATACCTAACCTCTTACATAGAGACATATCAAATGTTTAGCAGAGTGAGCCATTCAGTAAGCTCTCACCCAAAGTGATGAAGAAAATGGACCGCGGGTGTGAATCTCCAGACCCTTCCCATTGACCTCACGGCTCTCCCAGACCTCCAATCCCCATGGGGGGAGCCACTGTCCTGGAAGATAGTGCAGAGCAGACCAGTCACCTCCACCAGGAGGGCTTTATGTGGCCCCTAGAGTTTAGCATGGGCCAGGGCTGCGGAAGCCAACACCACCACCCAACAAGTGAGGGGACCGACGCAGAGGGTGGGTGCTGGGGGCAGGAGGGAAACACTGGTGAAGAGATGAAGAGGTGAGGCTTAAAGGTGGAAGTGAGGGGGCAGGTGCTGACCGGCACCTCCCTGGCCAGTCAGCACCAACCAGACCACTGAGATCAGGGCTGTGAGCAAGGGTTCCTTTCTAACCTGCGTGGCTTCACACTGCGATCACTTAGCTTGCCATAAGCCATACCAACAGAGTTACAAGAACAGCTTAACTGACTTCCCCTGAGATACTGAAAGCATGCAGTCTCTTGACTGAATTCAACAGTTCTCTTCCTCAACCTCACATCTCCAGCCCGCCCACCTCTGCCACCAGTTTTCAAACCCGCATTTACTGTAATTAACGTGAACACAGTAAGAGAGGCAGAAGTAACCAGGAAGTTATCAGGTAGCCAGCAGTCCGCATTGCCTAATGCTCTAGACGGTTTCTGCTTTCAGCCCCAGGGAGCCTGAGCGCAGTGAATCCCGCCAGGCACCTCCTAGTGCACTGATCGCTGCCTCAGTTGCCCCGTCTGTGAAGTGGGGGTCCTAAGAGCACCCCCTGTTAGAGCAGCTGGGAAACCAAACGAGATGCATCAGCAGGTGACCGGCCGCAGTGGGCAGGGCAGCAGGCGCCTTGGGGTCACCACCTTTACTCGCGCCGCCCATCGTTTCTGGAGCGCCGGGGTCCGCGGGGTGGGGGGACCCGTGAGACCGGGCCCCGTCCGCCACCCGGGCCGGGCTCGGACACTCCTCCGGGCCCGGCGGGAAGGGGACCGGCTGCCCCACGTGCATGTGCGGCTGCGGACACGGAACTGCCGGCGCTCACAGCAGCTCCTGCGAGGCGGGCTTTCTGTTTAAAAAGCACAAAACAGGCGCACATTTCCTGGTCTGCATCCGCACAGCTCGGCTCCCTCTCGTTTCCTCCGCGACCGGGGGGCCGGCGAGGGGCCGCGGCGGCAGGGAAGCCCCCGCGTGCGGACCCCGGCGGGGCGACCCCGGGGCTCACCCCCGGCCCCCGGCCCCCGGCCCCGAGCGCGCACGGGGGCGCCCCCAGCCTCCGGCCCCAGAGATCCCAGCCCCCGGCGCGGACCCCCGGCCCGCTCACCTGGCCCGTGATGCCCGTGATGAGCGCCACCTTCCTGGGCTTGCCCGTCTCGGCGTCCCCGGCGCCTCGTGCGCCGGGGCAACGCGCCGCCGCCTGGGCCATATCCGCGCGCTAACTGAAGGCGCCGACCGCCGGGGGTGTGCCGCGGAGCCGGCTGCAGGGACCAGCACCTCGCGGCCGGCCGCCACACTGACAGGCCAGCCGGAGGCCGGTGGGGCGGGCCAGGGGCGGGGCGGCCGGGATGCGGCCGGGCGGGCGCCGCGTGGCCGCGTCACCGCCCGACGCTCCGCGCTGCCCGCTGGGCCCCGCCCTCCCAGCCACAAGCCCCGCCCTCCCCGCCGGCCGCGTCACCGCGCGACGCTCTGCGCAGCCCGCCGGGCCCCGCCCACCCCGCCGGGGCTCCGCCCCCGTCTACAAGCCCCGCCCCCCGGGCCGCGCTCGCCTCGAGGGGCGGGGCTTGGGGCGGGGCCTGCGCCGGGGGCGGGGCGTCGGGCGGGCCCGCGCGGGCTGGTCCATATCGCTGGCAGACACTAGGATGCTGGGTCTTTGCGCCAGGCCTACCCCTCTTAAGGGCCGGCAGTGGACCGGGCAGGCTGTCGGCCGCCTGGACTTGCTCTTCTCACGCTGCTCGTCCTCCCCTCCACCCTCCCGGATCTCCCAGAATCCTCATTGTACCGAGGATGCTGGGTCGAACTAGGGACTGACCTTTACCTTGGGAGAAGGTCCTTAATTTTGAATCCAAGGTTCACGGCCCTGGATCATCGGCTTTGACAAGTGATTCCTGGAGAAAGAAAGATAGTGCTAAGTCGTGTCCGACTCTTGGCGATCCCATGGCCTGTAGCTTGCCAGGCTCCTCTGTCCATGGAATTCTCCAGGCAAGAATACTGGAGTGGGTTGCCATTTCATTCTCCAGGGAAACTTCCCAACCCAGAAATTGAACCCAGGTCTCCCACATTGCCGGCACATGCTTTACAGACTAAGCTACGCTGGAAGCTATATGTAATTCCTGGAAACCTGCTGTAATACCTTTTGAGAAGTCTGGTTCTCTGCTTCCTGAAGGGCACTGTGTTATAAGCCCCCTGAATGGGGTCACACATGTGGGCAATGACCGGCCTCATTTCTACCCTGCTTTCTGTATCTTCTCATGTTTCTCTGAGGCTTGGAACCAGGCTGGAGGTTCCAAGTAACTCGATTCAAACTGCTCTAGTCAGGGGACTGGCAGAGCAGGACCAGAGTCTCTGGCCTCACCCATGTGCAGCGTAACGAATTCTTGAAAAGACTGCACAGGTCAGTAACCCTGGACATGTCCAATTTCAAAAAATAATTCTGATGCAAGGTGGGGTCCTAGCTTGTGGCCTGCTGAATGTGGCTTCCACCTGGCAGCAGCAGGTAGGGCAGGGAAAGGAACGGAGGGGCAGCAAGTGTATGTACCTGAGTGCTGGCGGGTATCCAAGGAGGAAATGGAACTTCCCCGTACCCCTGCTCTGCCTCCCAGCATTGTGCATATTCCTCTCCCCAACAGACCTGCACAGACAGCTTCACATCATACACTGAGTGACTCAGAGGTGCCTACCTAACCTGCCGGACCCTTGCAGACCTCAAATCCCCAAATAGAAAAGCTCAGGATTTAATGAAAAGTCTCTCCGCCCCCTAAGTCTCGTTAGGAATACTGCTTAGCTTTGTGGATAGACTCATCTTTGGATTCATTTGTCTCTCTCCTGTCCGTTCTATACAGAGAATGACTGAAGGAAAGTCTGTGACTCACCTCCCTGGTGAACAGAGAGGCCCTGAAGCAGAGGAGAGGAGACACTGTCATTGGAGGAACTTGCTATAAAAATGTCTGTGAAATCTACTAGAGTCGACTAAAAACTTATGATTGTCTTGATATAAATATGCTTTGAGTTAATTTGCAGATAAATTATTTAACATTTCCCCAAAATTGCTGGGAAAAAAATGGATATTTAGGGAGTATGTGCCTAGTTTATCTGCATCCAAGACCCCCGTCACATCTCTGGCCTGTCCTGCTAAGAAGCCTGACAGTGGAAGACCCCCAGACCAAAGATCAACTATATTTTAGGGCCTGTAAACAATAACAAAACATTGAGGAAAATGGTAGTTCCGAGATACAGTGGGAGATTTAAAAGGAAGGGTATTTCCCTAGAAAATGTCTCTGAATAAAGGTGATGAAACAGTGAGACGAGTACACCCATTTTGGAAAAGGACGGAAGAATGGCCTTGAGTAAGCAGGCTCAGTAAAACAGAGCACCTAAAGAGTTGGGCTTCTGAAAGATTGTCTCTGTTCCCTGATGTATGTACATAGTTTCCAAAGAACAAAAGCGGAATTGTAAAACCCCACCCAACAGAACTACCAGTTCCCTGAAAGATACAGATAAAGACCTGACATGTGTCCCAAGCTGTTTCTGCAGGAAGCAGACCCCCATCCGATGAAAACTGCTAAGGACAAGCCGGTGGACCCCAGCCTTGTTGAAATCAGATGGTTGATGATGCTTGAAACTTCACCTCAATGCCAACCAGTCAGACAGCTGAGCACAAGGTAATCAGGTTTCTGTGGTCCCTACCCTCATGTGGCCTTTAAAACCCCTTCCCCGAATGTCTCAGGCAGCTGGTATTTGTTTCTGCCTTCTCCCTTGTGCACAAGCTCTCCTTCCAGTATTTTGCCTACCAAAGAGCATTGCAGGAGCCATACACATTTCTGTGACCTTGCTGCCCCCGAATCTGGAGGAGCCCAGGGACAGCGGCAGGCCAGCACACTGGTTTGCACAGACTGCCGCAGATGGAGGCCTTACATGACAGAAAACGGTTTCCTCGCAGTCCTGGAGGCTGGAGTCCGAGTTCAGGTGTCTGAAGTGCTGGTTCCTTCTGCGGCCTCTCTCCTTGGCTCACCCCTGGGTGAGAAGTGTCAGAACTGGGTTCTACTGGAGGACACCCAGCTGATGTTGGAGAGTTGCTCCTTGGTGCTATGGGAAACCCTCCTCAAAACAAACACTGATTGGAATTGTGTCCAGAACCTTGTAACATGTCATCTAAGAATGGTGACTGCAATTTGTAAAAAGCTGTTGCCGAGGTCACATAGCTAGTAGCTGGTAATGGTAAAAATCATTCTTGGTTCTTCCAACCCCATTCCATATTCTGTCTGGGAAAAAAAAGACGACTGAGAGCCTGAGTGCCAGAGATTGACGCTTTTGAACTGTGGGGCTGGAGAAGGCTCTTGAGAGCCCCCTGGACTGCAAGGAGAGCCAAGCAGTCCATCCTAAAGGAAATACTCCTGAATATTCATTGGAAAGACTGATGCTGAAGCTGAAGCTCCAGTACTTTAGCCATCTGATGGGAAGAGCCGACTCATTGGAAAAGACCCCAATGCTGGGAAAGATTGAGGGCAGGAGGAGAAGGGGAGGACAGAGGATAAGATGATTAGATAGCATCACTGACTCAATGGACATGAGTTTGAGCAAACTCTGGAAGATAGTGGAGGACAGAGGAGCCTGGCATGGGGTCTCATAGAGTCAGACATGACTTAGCAACTGAACAACAACAGCAGAAACCCACATTTCCCGGGTTATTTTGCATAGAGTTTTTGGAAATTGAGTTTCACCAGTCAGACTGTGACAGGTAGAAGGGAAACGGGCGCTATCTTTCTCCTTGCTGGTCACACAGTGGAAAGATTTTTGGCACCTGGACTGCAAGTTTAGGTCTGTTACTAGTTTCACCAGGAGCCGGGGGGGGAGTGGCGTCAGCAGCAGCTTCCTGAATTCTGGCTTGGAGCAAGGTGACGGTATACCCTTGACATCAGCAGCCCGGTGATAGCCCTCCAGCTTCTGTTCCTCCACTCTTTACAAAGATTTCTTTTTGAACCAATGTTTTTGTTGAAGTGAGTGTAGATTAAAATGTATTTCCAGGAAATAATGCAGGGACACACCATGTACCCTCTACCCGGTCTCCCCCACGGTCACTCAGAAACTACAGTAAAACATCAGAAGCAGGATATTGACAGCGAGACAAGACGCCGATCCTGTGCAGATCTCCCCGGTTCAGCCTGTAGTCACGTGCACGTGCTTGCGTTTGGTTCCACGGCATTTTATCACACGTGCGGGTCTGTTTATCTACCAGCTCGGGGTACGGACCAGTTCTGACAGCACGGGGACGCTCCTGCCGCCCTGTCCCAGCCCACCCCTCGTCCCTGGGAGCCGCGACCCTGTCCTTGACTTCTGCCGCGGCCCCTTCGCAAAGTGTTGTAAGTGAACGCCTAACGCTTCCAGTCTCTGTGGATCAGCTTTTTTCACTGAGCCTGAGTTTCCCCAGGGATCCGTGTCCCAGTGCTGTATGTCAGCAGCCCATCCATGGTGTGCGTGCCCCATCGTTCGTGCAGCCCCGACCCGGACCCGCTGAAGGACATTGGGATCCTTTCTGGTCTGTGGGTAGGAACATGTACACGTTTCGTGTACACGATTCATGTACACGTTTTTTGTGGCCATAGTTTTCATTTAGCCCGAGTGTAATTACCGGGACACATGGTAATTGCATGCTTAGTTGTTTTGTTTTTTAAACTTCCAAACTGTTGTCTTGCAAAGAGTTCGTAAACAGAATGTCTTGCTCTATAACCCCTTTCCACTTGAGTTGCCTTCAGTGGTTCCTGTGTCCTACTCTGAACTCTGATGAACAAAGCAATGCAGACGAGATAGAAACTCCAAACCTGGGGTCTTGAATCTCCACTGAAAGGCCAGTGAAATGGTTCGTGTGTGTGCGTGTGTGTGTGTGTGTGTGTGTGACTGAGTGAGAAGGACTGGACCAGGGCAAACATACGGGGGGAAAGAACAGACCATTTTCTTTTTACTTTCCCTCCATTTCAGGATTTATACCAGTTTTCCAGAAAATAAAGAAGGATAGAAGTATGAATTTTTAAGTCAAATCTTATAAGTTCCACTGAAGAAGAGGCAGCTCAGACCCCTGTCTTTCACTGTGTTTCTCTTCAGAATAAAATTAACTCGGGCAAGTCTCCTGTCCTGGGATTTGTGGCAGGAGCGGCAAAGTTTTAGAAAATGATGAGCCATCCCTAGGCTTTGTGAGGGCTTCCTGAAATCTGTCACCTCTGCTTTGGGGTCTCTCCTTTGACACATGAGATCTCACTGCAGCAAGCTGTTTAGATCATGTTTTCAGAAAAGGCAAGATGTAACCGAAATAGTTGAAGACCTGTATTTCCCACATCCTCACACGTACAGTTGCCTCAGACAGCGCTCTGGCCCCAGGCAGACGAGCCTGAGAAGGATGCTTTCCGGGCCCTGTGGGACACACGCTGTCTCTAGTGGAGAGCGGGGGCCTGCTGCCACCGCACCTCTGCCTCCTTTGTTTTTAAATCTCCAGTTTTTAGTTGCACTAGTAGCTTTCACGCTAGAAGAGATATTCATTGGGAAAGGTTTCCCCTCTGGTAATCTTAGTTTCTTAATTCACAAAAAGCCCCAGGGAGCAGGGCCATGGGTCCCTCCTGGACTGTCTAACTAGAATCCCCACTCGAGACACACAGCATAGGTTTTCCACAGTTACTGGTGGCAAACCCAGGGGGAAGCACCTAAAGCTTTCAGCCTCCCTGGGCCCTGATTTTCAGCCTTCTCTCTGGACGTGAGGATGCATACGTGCTCACTCCTCTCCTCGTGATGTTTCCCAAAGCCTTGCCCAATAAAAAGTGAATCTCCAATAACTCGAAACACTGGAATTGAAGTAATATATTATTCTTTAAATTAGATGAAGTAATAAAACACCCTTGACCGCCTAGAGGACCCTTCCAGTTCCTGGCTACTAGTCTGATCCTTATAAAATGTCAAAATTGCCTCAAGGTTATGATATAGGTCTCACTTTTAATGGTAAGGATTCTGATTCCAGAAAACTTTATGCTGATGTGTTGAGCATGTTCGAGACACTGTCATAAATCTCCAGCTCCTCCAGGCTGAGTGCACCTCTGTTTCCGATCTTGCCCCCAGTACCTGTGTGCCTGGAAATTTCTTGGCGCAGGGCCCAGTGCGTGCAGGTAACAGAGGAACTTTAGGATTATAAAGGCTCACACCAGAAATCCTGTGCGTTAGAGAATCTGCTAGACCGGCTGGGAGAGATGGTAAGAAAAATTAGGATCCTAGTAAATTTTCTTAATGGCGCCCTCCTCCGCACCTGGAGAGCGAGCTCCCTTCAACCTCTGGGAGACACACCTGAAGGGATCCTCCCCCAGGCCAGACGCGAGTCAGGCGGGGACCCGGACCCTTGCCCCGGCGCTTGCGCGTGGGCCAACGTCTCCTCGAGCAACAAATGTAACGCGAGGAAACGATGACAGACTCAAAACAGCCATGCGCAGTGGGGGCCAGTTATGAACAAACAGCGCACGGCCGAAGAGCAGTGTTGGGGGCAAAAGCAGAGTACGGTGCACGCCCCCTTCACCCAACACCACCAAAGGGGTGGGCAGGGCCCCTAAGCTCCCCCCAGCCGACCCCTGGACCCACCCTACCCTCTCTCCACCCCTCGGAGAGTGAGCGAGGGAACCTGTTCGTTCCCGCTGCCTCCGGCTGCAGCAGGGGCCCCAGTAAAGCCTCGCCTAAATTTCTCATCTGGCCTCCGGTCAGCTCCTGTGGACTGCGGAGGACCAAACAGGGTTGGTCGTCGCAGGAGGGCCGAAGTGTACCCGCCGGGTCCTTGACTGCGCCCTGATCATCCGCATAAAGAGTCCCTCGTGACGTTATGGTTGATGGAGACGCCCGGTGATCCTCAGGGCAGCCCTGCCGAAACTCGTCCCGAGTTCCTGCAGCAAACGCCAGCCCCGAGGGGGCAAGCTGCCCCTCCGGGAACCTCGGTGGAGAGGTGGGGCAGGGGGCAGAGAGGGTCAGCGCGGGCACCGAGGCCGCAGACAGACAGACAGACCGTCCGGCAGACACGGGGCTGGGCTCCTAGCAGAAGGACCGAGCGGGAGTGTGGAGAGCGGCCGCTGGGAGCGCCGATCAGCGGTGATGGCGCCCCTCGTCAGGACTGACGCCCTCCCGTCGGCCCGCCCTGTCCCGGGAGGTGTGATGGTGAGGTGCCTCTGCTGCTGTGCCCCGGGGCCCCCGCCTCCCGCGGGGGACGCTGTCCGCCCCGCGGCAGGCAGAAAGGAGCCCGGCAGCCCCAGGAGCCGCGGACGGCCCTTGCGCGCCTGCCCTCCGGCACGCGGCCGGGAAAGTGGGGGCCTTCGGGCTCCCGGTCAGGAGCTCGCCCCTGGAGCCCTCTCTCCCGAGGCTAACCTCGCTCGTTGCTTTGTCTCCTGAGAATGTTTTTTAGCCCATCTAATCCTTAAATATCCTCCCCTTTTCTAAGCCTGGCTTCCTGTTGAACATCAGGACTATATATTCGGGAATTGATCTAGAACTGTCAAAACCGCATGCCGCCTCCGTCTGAGCCGCAGACGATGACGGAGTCAAAACCGGGAGCCCAGTGACCTCTGGGGGCAGCGCGTCAGTCTCCTCGGGCTTCTCACCGAAGTACCAGGGACTCCGTGGAGCAGACTCAGCCGCTCCCGGCTCCGGAGGCTGGAAGTCAGAAGGGAGGAGAGGCGTCTGCGGGGCTGTGCTCCCTCAGGGGCCCTGGGAGGAGCCTCCCCCTGGCTCCTGAGTTACCAGCCAACGTTGGGATTCCTTGGCTCGGAGATGCTTCCCTCTGGCCTCTGCCTCCATCAGCACTTGGCGTTCCCCCAGTGTGGTCTCATGTCCAAACTCCTCTTTTTATAAGGACACCGAGTGACGTTGGGTTCAGGGCCCACTTCACCTCAGTGAAGTCTGACCAGTCTGACCTCATCTCAACTTGATTACATCTGTGAAGACCTTATTTCTAAATAAGGTGACATTCCCAAGAACCTGGTGTAGGACTCGAACGCATCTTTTTGGGGACATGATACAACCCACAAAACGCAGTGTTTATGAGTCTATTAAAAAACTGAAGTGCTGGCGATACGTCATCGTAACTGGAAGATGTGACTGAACCATGGGCAGCATACAAGGGCAGACCTGGGGAGGCTGGATTTAAAAAAGATAGAGAGGTGCTCAGATGGCCAGGAAGGAGACTGTGAAGAGAGCCTGGGTAAAATTTTCTGAGGGTATGGAATTTTCATGCGTGGCCAGAGAAATTAAGAGAGAATAAATTCTTCCGTTTACCAAGCAAATAAACTGAGCAGCCCCTGGATGAAGCCCTGCCTATGTTATCTCATTATATGTCACAATTGTAAAAGGTCAGAAGTAGCTCCATTTTCTAGAAAGGGAAGTTGGAGCATAAAGAAGTTAAGTAAATTGCTTAAAGTATGCTTAGTAAATAAATGGCAGGACCAGGAAAAAATTCTGCTTTGTCTGACAGCAAAGTCCACGCTCTTTCCACTGAAGAAAGTAACCTTGCCTTAGGTCAACAAATCATTATCTTATGCCTACCTTATGCCACGTACCAGCCCACACTACTTCCTCAAGGTGATTCCACTAATGGTGCTTAAAAGTACCCAATTCTCCAGCCTATTCACCAAACTCTGTATTCAATCTAGAACTCTTCAAAATCTGATGGCATAAGTGTATCTCGTTTTAATTTATATGTTTTTCACTATGAGTAATGCAGAGCATCTCTTCAAGTTTATTTTATCCGTTTTGTTTATTTTTCTCTAAATCACTGCATCACGCGTTCTGTCCCTTTTCTGTGGGTTTCCTTGTCTTCTTACAGGTTTGCTGGAGCTGTCTGTGTGTGAAAGCTGGCGCCACTCCGTTATTTTATGTGATACAAATACTCACTTCAGGATGCTTTTCATTTCCCTTTCTAGGGCTTACTTAGAAAGATATTCCCCACAGCAGTATTCCACAGCTGTTCCCTGTTTTTTCCTGTGTTTGTATTTTTATTTAAAATGTAATAAAATATGTTTTTTTTCAAAGGATAGCCAATTACCTCAAAGCCAACTACTGATTACTCTGGTTTTCCTTCATAGTATCTTAAATTACAGTTTACATATGAATTTTATACTAGCATCTTATTTGTTTCAACACCTGTTTCTGAAAAAGCATCCTGCTACACATACAGTCATGGTTTGGTGACCCACCAAACCAAAACTTCCCCTTGATGCTTGCTACCTATCTCACAAGTCAATACTGAAAAGTCCATAAACTCATTCATGAGGGAAGGTTCGGGTATTTAGCAGCAAGATCGAGCCCAGGTCTCCCGGATTGCAGTCAAATTCTTTACCATTTGAGCCACTCAGTTCAGTTCAGTTCAGTCGCTCAGTTGTGTCCAATTCTCTTCGACCCCATGGACTGCAGCATGCCAGGCTTCCCT
Organism: Alces alces; assembly: GCA_015832495.2. Lineage (NCBI taxonomy): Eukaryota > Metazoa > Chordata > Mammalia > Artiodactyla > Cervidae > Alces > Alces alces. The sequence goes on along the minus strand of JADEYB020000019.1, from coordinate 48,033,407 downwards.
GTCCATCACCAACTCCCGGAGCTTACTCAAACTCATGTCTATTGAGTCGGTGATGCATTCCAACTACCTCATCCTCTGTTGTCCCCTTCTATTCCTGCCTTCAAACTTTCCCAGCATCAGGGTCTTTTCCAATGAGTCAGTTCTTCGCATCAGGTGGCCAAAGTATTGAGGCTTCAGTTTTAGCATCAGTCCTTCCAGTGAATATTCAGCATTGATTTCCTTTAGGATGGACTGGTTGGATCTCCTTGCAGTCCAAGGGACTCTCAAGAGTCTTCTCCAACACCACAGTTCAAAAGCATCAATTCTTTGACACTCAGCTCTCTTTATCATCCAACTCTCACATCCATAC
>JADEYB020000019.1:47948159-48033013 GCA_015832495.2 Alces alces | reverse complement strand
AGGAGGGAAGGAAAAGGAGATAATCCTTGTGAATCTCTCTTACAGATACAGATTTCTGTGTCTACATTAGTCCTGAATTCATAATTCATCCCTGGCTATTTATTGTTTCTTTTTTTGTAATTCCTTGTTTCTCTTTAAATTTTCAGAGTCTCTTTCTGGGCTGCAAATTGGTTTGTTTGTATCTCTTTTTATATTTGCCTAGAAGGAACATCATAGGCTATTCTCTTCCTGTCTAGCTGAATACCGTTAGTATATGATCTTCCATGGTCCATAATTTCATCATTTTAGTGCTGCTTTTCTATGTCTAACTAATACCAATGTATTTATGTACCACATGTTCGATAAGCTTTATTTTGTCAGAGGACAGTTTGTGGTTCTGTGTCTTGGCTACTGTAAGTATTGCAGCAGTGAATGTTGGAGTGCATGTGTCTTTTTGAAGGATGGTTTTCTCGGGGATATAGGCCCAGGCGTGGATGTCAGATACTAGGCTTTGCTCTCTTCAATAGTTTATCTTCTGGCATGCAGAGGCTGTCTTCTCTAGGGGTAATAGCAATGTCCATCCCCACCAACTGTGTAGTGGGATTCAATCCTGTCCTGACTCTCTCCCACATTTACAGTTTGTAGACCTTTGAGGGTGTCCATTCTGACTGGTAGGATTTGATTCCTTGTTATCATTTTGATTATCATTCCTCCTGTAATATTTAGATGCTAAACGGCTTGTCCTGTGGCTGTTTGGGTTTTCTTTTTTTTCCCCTTCTTCTTCTTCTTTCATAAAGGATTTGAGGAACTTTACCTGTCCCAGTTGGCTTCTTGAAAGTCAATTGTGTTTAGAAATTTTTTTGCAGAACACACCCCAAGACATTTCCTGATGGCAGCGGTCATTAACAGCCCCCTTAGCCTTGTGAGTTTTCCAAATTTGCTGGCATATTGAGTGCAGCACTTTCACAGCAGCATCTTTCAAGTTTTGAAATAGCTCAGCTGGAATTCCATCACCTCCACTAGCTTTGTTCATAGTGATGTTTCCTAAGGCCCACTTGACTTCACACTCCAGGATGTCTGGCTCTAGGTGAATGATCACACCATCGTGATTATCTGGGTTGTGAAGATCTTTTTCGTACAGTCCTTCTGTGTATTCTTGCCACCTCTTCTTAATATCTTCTGCTTCTGTTAGGTCCATACCATTTCTGTCCTTTATTGTGCCCATCATTGCATGAAATGTTCCCTTGGTATCTCTAGTTTTCTTGAACAGCTCTCTAGTCTTTGCCATTCTATTGCTTTCTTCTATTTCTTTGCATTTATCACTGAGGAAGGCTTTCTTATCTCTCCTTGCTATTCTCTGGAACTCTGCATTCAAATGGGTATATCTTCCCTTTTCTCCTTTGCCTTTAGCTTCTCTTCTTTTCTCAGCTATTTGTAAGGCCTCGTAAGACAACCATGTTGCCTTTTTGCATTTCTTTTTCTTGGGGATGGTCTTGATCACTGCCTCCTGTACGATGTCATGAACCTCCATCCATAGTTCTTTGGGCACTCTATATATCAGATCTAATGCCTTGAATCTATTTGTCACTTCCACTGTATAACCCTAAGGGATTTGGGGTAGGTCATACCTGAGAAGGAATTGGAGAAGAAAATGGCAACCCACTCCAGTATTCTTGCCTGGAGAATCCCAGGGACAGAGGAGCCTGGTGGGCTGCCCTCTATGAGGTCGTGCAGAGTCAGACACGACTGAAGTGACTTAGCAGCAGCATACCTGAATGGTCTAGTGGTTTTCCCTACTTTCTTCCATTTAAGTCTCAATTTGGTAATCAGGAGTTCACGATCTGAGCCACAGTCAGCTCCCAGTCTTGTTTTTGCTGACTGTGTAGAACTTCTCCATCTTTGGTTGCAAAGAATATGATGAATTTGATTTCTGTGTTGACCATCTGGTGATGTTCATGTGTAGAGTCTTCTCTTGTGTAGTTGGAAGAGGGTGTTTGCTATGACCAGTGTGTTCTCTTGGCAAAACTCTGTTAGCCTTTGACCTGCTTCATTTTGTACTCCAAGGCCAAATTTTCCTGTCACTCCAGGTAGCTCTTGACTTCCTACTTTTGCATTCCAGTCCTCTATAATGAAGAAGACATCTTTTTTGGGTGTTAGTCTAGAAGGTCTTGTAGATCTTCAGAGAACCATTCAACTTTAACTTCTTCAGCATTCCTGGTCAGGGCATAGCCTTGGATTACTGTGATATTAAGTCTTGGAAATGAACAGAGATCATTCTGTCGTTTTTGAGATTGCATCAAAGTACTGCGTTTTGGACTCTTTTGTTGAATTCTAAGGGATTCTTGCCCACAGTAGTAGATATAATGGTCATCTGAGTTAAATTCACCCATTTCAGTCCATTTTAGTTCACTGATTCCTAGAATGTCGACGTTCACTCTTGCCATCTCCTGTTTGACCTCTTCCAATTTGCCTTGATTCATGGACCTGACATTCCAGGTTCCTGGGCAATTTTGCTCTTACAACATCAGACTTTGCTTCCATCACCAGTCACATCCACAGCTGGGTGTTGTTTTTGCTTTGGCTCCATCTCTTCATTCTTTCTGGAGTTATTTCTCCACTGATCTCCAGTTAGCATACTGGGCATCTACCAACCTGGGGAGTTCATCTTTCAGTGTCCTATTTTTTTGCTTTTTCATGCTGTTCATGGGGTTCTCAAGGCAAGAATATTGAAGTGGTTTGCCATTCCCTTCTCCAGTGGACCACGTTTTATCAGAACTCTCCACCATGACCCGTCTGTCTTGGGTGGCCCTACACGGCATGGCTCATAGTTTCACTGAGTTAGACAAGGCTGTGGTCCATGTGATCAGATTGGTTCGTTTTCTGTGATTGTGGTTTTCAGTCTGTCTGCCCTCTGATGGAGAAGGATCAGAGGCTTATGGAAGCTTCCTGATGGAAGAGACCGACTGAGGGGGAAACCGGGTCTTATTCTGAGGAGTGGGGCCATGCTCAGTAAATCTTTAATCCAATTGTCTGTTGATGGGTGGGGCTGTGTTCCCTCCCTGTTGCTTGGCCTGAGGCCAAACTGTGGTGGAGGTGATGAGGACAATGGCGACCTCCTTCAGAAGGTCCCAAGGACGCACTGCCGCACTCAGCGCCCTGCAGCCGGCCTCCGCTGACCCATGCCTCCATCAGAGACTCCTGGACACTCCCGGGCAAGTCTGGGTCAGTCTCTTGTGGGGTCACTGCTCCTTTCCCCTGGGCCACTGGGAAAGCCCAAATAAACAATATTGTTGAATAATAACATTAGATAATAATAAATCTGATAAAATATGAAAAACAGATACTTTTTTAAATGTTTTTATTTTGAGTTTCTGGTTTAATGTGTGCAGTATTATGACCTATAATAATTATTTATCTGATCATTCAGGTGACCAACATATATTTCTCATATATATTTGGCTTTTGTCCATAGATCCTGGCTCACAGTTGCCCCCAAACCTTTGGAATTCTGTGGGCAACTCGAGAACAGGAATACCTTTTATCAATGTATTTACTCTCTTATCCTCAGTCCTGAAATTGCTTCAAGGTCATAAAGGAGAACTGGGTGTCTTGGCTGTCATAACAAGCCCATACCCCCACACTGACTGAGATTTTGTCGATGAGATGACTTTGGAAGCATCTGAGGTTGTGCAGGGTGGGCTGGAGGGGGAGGTGCAGGCAGGGCTGGTTGCCAGGGAACCAGCCATAAAAACAGGTTGGAACTTCAGGACTACCTCCTGATTTCCAGGCAGGGGAGGCTGGATGTTCCATCAGTCACCAATGGTCAGTTATTTAATCACTCATGATTTCGTCACGGAGACTCCATAAAACCTGGAAGATAAGGGTTCCAAGAGCTTCCGTGTTGAACACGTGTCATCTGGGGAGCAGGTGGCGCCTGTGCACGGCACGGAGTCTCCACCCCTTCCCCACGCCTGCCCTGTGCCTGTCTCCCAGCAGCTATTCCTCTCGGGACAAACCAGTAAATCCAGCAAATAAAGTGTGAGTTCCCTGAGCTGCTCTAGCAAACTGACTGAGCCTGAGGAGGGGGTCCTGGGAGCCGCTGATTTATTGCTGGCTGGTCAGAAGCACAGGCGACGCCCCAGGTTTGTGTCTGGTGTCTCTGATGGAAGGCAGCTCGTGGGACTGAGCCCCCGACTGTGGGATCCGAAGCTGCCCCCAGACACACGGTGTCAGAGCTGAGTTGATTGTAGGACAGACGCCCAGCTGCAGTGGCGCTGGTGATAAAGAACCCGCCTGCCAGTGCAGGAGACGTAAAAGACGCGGGTTTGATCCCCGGGTCAGGAAGATCCCCTGGAGAAGGAAATGGCAACCCACTCCAGGGTTCTTGTCCATGGGAAATTCCATAGATGGAGGAGCCTGGTGGGCTACAGTCCATGGGATTGCAGAGTCGGGCATGATTGAAGTGACTGAGCACGCACACACAATTGCCCCTTGGAGGTGTGGGAACACACCCCAAAAAGTGCACTCTGAAGTTGGGTCCAAAACCTTCTAGTGAGTGGCTCACGCAACCTGTAAAAAGCTGCTGCCGTGTTTTTAAAAATCTGCAGAAAAGAATTTCACACAAAGGACTAATTGATGGAATTGTAAAGGGCATTGAAAATAAATCAAAGGAAAAGTCATAAAGCATTTACTCACAATAGCACACTTCCCACTCGGCTGTGCTGGAAATTCCATTTATATAGGCAAAGTTTGGGGCTTCCCTGGTGGCTTAGCTGGTAAAGAATCCACCTGCAATGCGGGAGACCTGGGTTCCATCCCTGGGTTGGGAAGATCCCCTGGATAAGGGAAAGGCTACCCTCTCCAGTATTCTTGCCTGGAGAATCTCATGGACAGAGGAGCCTGGCGGGCTACAGTCCATGGGGTCACAAAGAGTTGGACATGACTGAGCAACTAAGCACAATACATGCAAAACTTATGTGAGCATCTTTGGAATACAGTATGAAGCTTTGATTGTGTTTAGAAAAAAAGAAAAACAAGCAAACAAATAAAACATGACACAGCTAAAAGAAAAGAGAGAATTCAAAGTGAATGGAAACTCCTGGTTGGTCAAAAAATCTCTCAGCTCCCTCATTCTTTCTCTGCCTCCTGATTCAAAAATCTAAGTTGTGTAAGGACTAGAAATTAGTGTTTCCTGCAAAAGCCTTCTCAGAGTATATAAAATCAAAACAGAGTTCACAATGAATCAGAAAACTATCAGGACAGCCCAGCACCTCTGGACTCACCAGCTCCTCAAAAGCAGGACTGTGCATTCTATTCCTCTCAGCCTGCCCAGCGCACGTTGGGAAGATGTTCAGTGAGTGCTGACTGAATTGAGTCCTGATGAGGAGCAGACAGGGCTGTTCCTCTATTGGCTGCACTTTATGGTGGTGGTTTACAAATCAATCCACGAAGATGATGACCTTCAAGGTCAGGAATGCCCTCCTTCCTCTTCCTCACGAGCCTGGTGAAGCCATCTCAGCTTATTGTATCCACTGTTTTCCCCTAAAATACAGAGACTGGTCACCAGAATTACCATGCAAAATTACAAATAAAAACATGTGCTCCTATTAACAGTTTTAAAAAAAAAATCATTTCATCAAGAGAGAAGACATTAGTGTTCTGTTCTCTGAGCAGTTTTCTCTTTGCTCAGTTCTGAGAGAGACAGAAGGGACTTAAGCTGAGACTCAATGTTCTACTTGGTCAACTTTCATCAGAAAATAGTTCTAGGTGCCGACTGCTTGCCAGACAAGCAGTTCACGCTTGCCTGTGTTCACGCTGGATAACCTAGCTGTTCACGCTGGGTTATCTGGAAAGGGGTATGATGTGAATCCCTGCAGATCTTTGATCAGTAGCAGTGAGGTGATTCTTGATCTGGGCAGGGGGTGGGGACGGGGGTTACAAGGAAATGAGACAGGTGTTAGGTGTCTTCTGTCCCTCTAACTCTCACTCTGGGCCTATCATGAACAAACGGGAAAACCCCAGGCGTTCTGACTTAGCAGGTGTTAACAGATCACAAAGTTCGATAGGGTAGAAGAAAGCCGTGGGCTCCATGCTGTTACCTCACCTTCTAGGAATGAAGTTAAGAGAAATGAAACTGTTAGTGATAACATGGTTTGGCTCAGTGAATAAGCCATTACTGTTACTCCACAGCCATAATGAACCGAACGGTGACATTTTTCTGCCCCTTGAAACCCATGATGTACAAAACTAGATAGAGAGCATGCCATTCTTGAGGAACTTGGGAGAGTCTGGCTGAAAGACACTTCTAGACCCACTGGCTTCCCTAAGGACCTCGAGATGTTTGTACCCTCTCAGACCGCCACATGGACCCCCAGGGCTCCTGGAGGACCATTCTCAGGAGAAGATCTTGGAGTTAGAGTGGGTAAGTAAAGGGTTATTTATCCTTTTTGCTATTCTGAATTTAATCTGGAATGACAGAATTAGGATCTAAAAACAAGAAAGCAAAATGGCATCCAAAGGTAAAACAAGGGAGTGACCCTCAGAAGGCAGGCTGGAAATGAAGCTGGAAAGCTGAGAATAGGTAGATGTGGGTCTTTTTCTTTTTACTATTATTTTTATTTTGGCTGTGCCAGGTCCTAGTTCCAACATGTGGGACCTAGTTCCCTGACCACGGATCAAACCTAGGCCCCGTGCGCTGGGAACCTAGAGTCTCAAGCCCTGAATCACCAGGGAGGTCCCACGGCGATGGGTCTTATTTGCCACCACAAGGAGCCAGGCAGCTTCTGACACTTTGGGAAGGACAGTTTACCCCCGGGGCATTCAGGTCAGGGTTAGCAACAGTGTCAGGGATGAAGGTCGCAGGGCCCTCATCAGCTCATGGACCTGCTTCTGACGGGTGCATGCTTCAGGAATCTCAGTCATCAGCCTTCAGGTTTCAGCCAGTCTGGGGTCTCTGTGCTTGTGGGCAGCATGTGATCACCGTCCTCCTCAGATGGAGGTGGGGGTGGGTCTTCGTTTCTGCAGAATGGCTCAAGGGTATGTGTCAGATGATCTGTATTCCTCCAGGAGGAACGAGGGATCCTATGACCCTACTGCCCTGTTACTCTTGAGTCTGCTGCTTGGAACCGGGGAATGCCTAGGAGATGAAAGCCTTCCTCCCACAGATAAAGTGAGACTCCGCGCTCCCAGTGCAGGGCCTGGACTCAGTCCACAGTCAGGGAACTAGATCCCACGCGCCCCAGTTAAGAGCTGGCATGCCACGACTTACAGATGCCGCCTGCCGCGGCAAAAAGCAGGAGCCCGCACGCTGAAGCTGTGTCCTGGTGCAGCCAGATAAAATTAACTTAGAAAGATGGAGAAAGAGAGAAAGAAACAGAACAGGAGGACACAAACGGGCGTTGAACCCGGGAAGGTCCCTCGGAGTCCTGCCTGCTGTCAAACCAAGGTCAATTTCCCTTTTAAAACGTTTAACTGGATTTTGTTTGGAAATTTTAGACAGACTCAGTATTCAGAACTTTCCCAAATGCTTACCATTTTATTTTTCTTTTCCTCACGCGGTGCAGAGAAAATGTGGTGGTGTTTTCACCACATCTGTTCAACGCCTCCTCCCCTCTGGTGGCTTAGCAATAAAGAATCTGCCTGCCAACCAAGAGACACAAGAGATGCGGGCTTGATCCCTGGGCCGGGAAGATCCCCCGGAGAAGGAGATGGCAACCCACTCCAGTAATCTTGCCTGGGAGATCCTGTGGACAGAGAGCCTGGCAGTCCATGGGGGTGCAAAGAGTCGACACGACGGAGCGGCTAACACACAGCTTTGCTTTGGGAAGGCAACATGCGTCTGTCCTCCCGTTGTGTGGTTTTCAAGGGCTGGTGGCTGTTTTCCTGGAGACCCTGGGCCCCGCCTGCCTGGCCACTAAGCTATGGCCCCTCTTTCTCCTGGCTCCAAGATTTCGCTTTCCTTCCTCTGTAGGGAGGGCACCGCAGTGGATTTGCTTGTGTGTGTATCACCGGCGGTAAGACTGAGCTCTGCGTAAGGAACCGCCCGTCTGGCAGGACGACGGCACAGCTGGATCACCTGGAGAGCCTTAGAAACAAAGCGATGCCTGGGCCAAACCCAGACAGATGGGCTCGGAATCGCAGAGGGTGAGTCGGGCCTCGGAGATTCTAACAGCTCCGCTGGTGCTTCTGGTTTGCAGCCAAGGTTGAGATCCTCTTAGTTCCACATCTGAAACTAGAGACCCAGCCTTTTGTCGACAAGAACTAATTTAGAAAAAGTTCAGTTTCAATCTCGTCACCTTACATCAGTTTACATTCTGTAAGGAGGAGAGCTGCCTGCCACCCTCTCAAGTTCAATATTTTAAAAAGATTTCACATACAAGTGAGATTGTTCAGTATTTGTTTTTATTTGTGTGCTTTATCTCAGCATAATGCCCTCAGAGGTATATCCCTGTTGTCACAAATGACAGGATTTCCTTTTTTTTCTTTCTTTTGGCCATACCACATGGCTGGCAGGATCTTAGTTCTCCAGCCAGGAGTTGAAGCCAGGCCCCAGGAGTGAAAGGGCTGAACCCTAAGCACTGGACCACCTGAGAATTCCCACGGATGCCCTTCTTTTTTATAGCTAAATAATATTCCAGGGCACATCATGTGTGTGTGTGTGTGTGTGTGTGTGTGTGTGTAGCCCACATTTTCTAATCCGCTCATCTGTTGATGAACACTGGTTGTCTTCATGTGTTGGGAATAATGTTGCAGTGAGCATGAGCATGTAGATACCTTCTCAAGGTGAAGATTTTGTTTCTGTTGGATAAATACCCAGAAGTGGAATTGCTGGGTCATAGAGTGGCCCTATTTTCAATTTTTTGAAGAGCCTCCGTAACGTTTTCCACAGTGGCTGCACCAATTTACAATCCTCACCGATTGTGCACAAGTGTTCCCCTCTCTCCACATCCTCAGCAACCCTTGTGATTTCCTGTAGTTTTGTTCGTGGCCTTTGTAACAAGTGTGAGATGATATCTCACCACAGTTTTGATTCTTGTTTCTCCACTGATCAGCGAGATTGAGCACCTTTTCATGTACTTGCTTGCCACGTTTGCATCTTGCGTACAAACTATCTTAAAACAAGTAATTTAATGAGAAGGAAATCATCAGAGGCCCATTCCTCATACTTTTTCTTACCAGAAACAGATATCCTACATTTGCTGTGTACATCTCCCTTATTATTTCTAGTAGTTTTAATTACATATTAGAGAATTTGACCCATAGAAATCCTTATTTCTACCGAAAACTAAGAAATGATTGTATACCATCACACCAGCTTTCTTTAGATTGATATAAGATAGATTAATAGGAGGAAACCAAATATGATTCCTATATTCAGGAATTCATAGAAATGAGACTTGAAGAAGTGACCAAAGCAGACAGCTTTTTTACTTTTCAGACAAAGAAACAACAGATTTGTGAAAAATTGACAAGACAGAGAGGTTTGGGTTTGGTGGCAGTGAATTAGTGAAGAAGTAACCAGGCTGTTTGCACAGCCTTCTCTGCCTTAAATTCTGCATCTCAGATGATGAGCTCTTTGCCTCCTGGTGCAGGAAGGGTACTTCCTAGGGGAGATTTATTTTGCACTTTCACGGGGACCAAGGGAGATGAGGTTGTCCTTCACACATTGGCTGTTTCTAGAATAACTTTAATTAAAAGTAATCAGTAAATCAACCAACATGGCATATTTTGGGGGCGCCCGTCCTGAGGCCAGTTGTTTTCGCTTTAAAATAATCTCAGACGGTAAAGAATCTGCCTGCAGTGCAAGAGATCCAGGTTCTATCCCTGGGTTGGGAAGATCCCCTGGAGAAGGGATTGGCAACCCACCCCGGTATTCCTGACTGTAGAACCCCATGCACAGAGGAGCCCGGAGGGCTACAGTCCACGGGGTCACAGAGAGTCAGACACGACAGGGCAACTATTTTCTATCTACCTACCCCCTATCAAACCAGGGGGTCCAGCGGGTCCCCACCACAGTAAAGTGTGTGGCTTAGTCACATCTTAGGACCTACAACTTCAAGGTTTTAAGGAAATAAAAGTATTTTATTTAATGTCTCTCTAGGATACATGTTCCACAAATAGGTATGATACTCCATTCTTCATAACCATACATTTTATTGCTTTTCTGAAACTCAGAAAGACCTGTTTCACAGCTGGATATCTCATCTTTGCCTGGAATGGCGGGGTCTGTGTCACAGAAGGGGTTGGAAGGTCTTTCACTTTCTTTATGGCTCCTCGTAGCTGATTCATCATCCAGTTGTTGATGGTGGAGAATCACTGCTGGATCAGAGACCAGATTATCCTTAATAATCTAATCACCATCCTGTTCAGAAAATTTTGGCTTTTCTCACTGGACAGTGAACTCTTAGAGATCTCCTCCAGAGAGCTGAGAGGTGTGCTGTGCTGAGCTCTGTCAGTGTTTTACAAAAATTCTCTTCCTTGAGAACTGATCCTTGTGTTTGTGAGACAGGATATTGTCCTGGGGCATTTAAAAAATGTTGTTTTCAATTTTACTACTTTAAAAGATTTATTGAGTGCCATTGAACCAGAGGCCTTTGGAAAGGTCTTATTACGAAAAAAGCCTCAGGGTTGAGTAAGCCTTTTCCAGGAATAAGAAAATTAAAGATGATGAGAATCCAGGAAAAAAAGCACATGTGAGTATACATACAAACATCAGCCCTGTTTTATTTGACTCAAGGTGGTATCAATGGAACATCTTACTGACATCTGTGCCAAAATATCACATGTGTTTGGCCTTTGAAAATTCAATTTTAATATCTTCACTCTCTTTTTAATGATGTTAGGGCTCTTTAGGAGTTCTTCTACCAATTTTAGATTGGTTTTGAAGTTTTATGGCATAAGGCTTGCCATTTTTCATACCAGAAGTTACTTTATTTGAATACCAGGGTGTGTTTCTGTTCAAACGCTGGCAAGGATGATTGGGGAAAAAAAGGGTGTGAAATCTTATTTTATTGCTACCAGAAAATAGTAGCCATAAGGTGGAAATGTGAGAAACCTCCCACTTTGTAAGAGGAATCCAGTGTACCACGCCTCTTGGCTCCGCTGAGACAGGTGATGGACTCTTAGAACTCTGCAGCTAGTCGCCGTCCGGAGAGAAGGACACACAGCTCCTTGTCCGTCCCTCCCCGCCAGCCAGACTGCAGACGTTCTGGCTAGAGGGTGAGCCAGCGAGAGAGACTGGAGGAGGCCCTGCCCTGAAGGCAGCAGAGCGCCGAGGCTGGAGGAGTCTGGCTCCCGGCGGCCCGGCCTGGCTCTCGTTGAGGCAGACACGGAAGGGGATTAGCACAGGCCGCCCCCAAACGTGCCGCTCGGGCACAGGATTATTTGAACCGAGAACAGCTGAGGAAGAGCAGCTGCAGGAGAGCTTTCTGCCCTCTCCCCTCCGCCTAAAAGCAGGGTGTGCACTTCCTCTGAGAGGGGCCCCGCGCCGCCCCCCAATACCAGGAAGGGAAAACAGCCTTTATCACAGCAGGTGGAGACCCCATCGAGATGCGTCTGCACAGACTAACCCTGTGAATACCCTTATCTTCCACTGGCTTCTCCTGAACGTGCACCTGCTCAAATACACAGCCCCCCGAAGCCCAACTCCTTCCCCTGGTCTTGTCGATTCCGCACGGATTTCCCACCCTTCGTTTAAACAGAATGTGCGCCTCTGGGTCTGATCACCGCTTTGGGATTTTCACTCTCTGTGAGCTCCTCCCCTCTACACATAGAGCGGGCATTTTTCTCCTATTAATACGCCTTTTACAAGCTTGATTCACAGATCACTGGAGCTGAGACGGTAGAGGAACAGGGCTCTTTCTCTTGGTCTCTACAACATCAAGGGAACTGAAATACAGGACTGACGCGTTTTTTGGAAGGATGAGTTAGCCAGTCTTCTATTACATGCAAAGACAAGTAGAATAGTACAATGAACCCAATGAACTGCTGTGGACCCAGCACTCAGTTTTAGCACATCACCTAGGACTAATCTTGTTTCTTCTGGACTCTCACTTACCCCCTCTCCTCTGTACTTTTTGGCCAAAACTCAAGTAATTCTATCATTGCACTCATAAATATTTTAGTTGTATGCCAACAAACATCCTTCTAGTCAAGGCTATGGTTTTTCCAGTGGTCACATATGGATGTGAGAGTTGGACTATAAAGAAAGCTGAATGCTGAAGATTTGATGTTTTTGAACTGTGGGTTGGAGAAGACTCTTGAGAGTCCCGTGGACAGCAAGGCGATCCAACCAGTCCATCCCAAAGGAAATCAGTCCTGAATATTCATTGGAAGGACTGATGCTGAAGCTGAAACTCCAATCCTTTGGCCACCTGATGTGAAGAGCTGACTCATTTGAAAAGATCCTGAAGCTGGGAAAGATTGAGGGCAGGAGGAGAAGGGGACGACAGAGGATGAGATGGTTGGATGGCATCACCAACTCAATGGACATGAGTTTGAGTAGACTCCGGGAGTTGGTGATGGACAGGGAGGCCTGGCGTGCTGCAGTTCCTGGGGTCACAGACAGTTGGACATGGCTGAGAGACTGAACTGAACTGAACTGAACAACATAGACACCCCTCCTCTTCTTCTAGGCCCACTAATCCCATCACAGGCACCCACCTTTATGACCTCCTCCAAATCGAATCACCTCCCAGAGGCCCCACCTCCAGACACCATCACAGTGAGGGTCGGCTCTTCACTGTACGTATTTGAGGGGAACACAGATACTTGGTTCACCACAGCGGAGATGCTCCCCTTCGCTGCTTTTCCGGGCTGTGGGGTTGCTCCATCAGGCTTTGGCTCTGGGTCACACACAGCCCTGCGGAGACAGCTTGTGCACTGTCTGCTTACACCTGTGCTGGTGTATCTGTGGGATAGACTCCTAGAAGCGTGCCTGCCAGGCCAAAGGACATGTGGCAGACCTGCACCTCTGACATCACCAACGCCCTCCCTCCTTAAAAGCTGTAGGGTTTCGCCCTCCTGTCGGCTTGTGTGAGGGGCCTGTGACCCCACACACAGCCTTGTCAGTGGTTTCTTGCCCACCTTTTGGGTGTTCGCCATTGGAATAGCTAAATTATTTTTTATTGTGGTAAAAAACGCATACAGTGATATATAGTTAACAAATGCTTGCACGCATAGACCGGCCTTGTGAACATCACATGTGCACGTTGCTGTGGAGCAGACCCCGGAGCTCTACCTCCTCTCCAAACTGAGGCTCCGTGGCCCCGAGCAGCCACGCCCGCTGTCCTCCGTCCCAGCCCCCGGCAGCCGCCCTTCTGCTGCCTGCGCTTGTGAGTTTGACAGCCCCAGGTACCTCATTTAAGTGAACGTGCACGGCGTGTGTCCTTCTGTGACGGGCTTGTTGGCCTCGTCCTCAGTCCATGCACACTATAACCGAGCTCAAGGAGAAAGGTGACAGGCAAGATGTTCATTAGTAAACCCCAAACGTCTTGGGGAACAGACAGGCCACAGGTCAGCTCAGGAAGCCCACTGCCGGCTTTGGAGCCGAAAACAGGGCTGTTTCCACTGTAAATACTATAAGAGCAGGTGGGCCAGAGCATCTGTATGGGGTGTTTCTGGAAAAAATAAGGTTTCTTTCAAACAGCTCTGTGGCAAATGCCCAGTGGATTTTATACGAATGGAGTAGAAGCGATCTGGGTCAGGCCTGTTCAGTCTCCTGGTCCTGCACCCCAAAGAAAAGACATGGGGACCTCAGGAGGCCTCCTGGCAGGAATTGTGCCCGCAGAGATGGTGCCACTCATCAGGTGCCAGGCAGCCGGCCTCCGACCCACACCCAGCTCCCCCTGGACTTTCCTCACTGTTTTCCCGTCTCACAACTTAGCTCTGAGCCAGCGCTGGAAAATGGATTAGGCTTTGGTGCTTTTTATAGGCTGTGTAACAATTGTACAATGGGAGTAGGATAAAATGAATCTGTGTAAAATAGAAGAAAAGGATCAAGCCCCTGCCGTCTCGGAGCCTTGGACGCTTGGAGACTGGGTGAACTGGCCTGCCCGTTGTCCCCAGAGTGCATTCAGACTGGCGTTCCAGTGCCACCTGCAGCGGGCCTGATTCGCTGGCCACTGAGGCAGGAACTCGTGCGTCAGAGCCTTGCTTCCGTCGGGAGAAGAGTTTTAACGCCGCGGCAAAGCCGAGAGTGCGCACAGGGAGGGCCCGGAGGCGTGCGTTTGGCATCCCTGTCCCTGAGGCACGGTTCTCGGAGTGCGTCCCAGACACGCGACGTTGGGGAACGAGGCCCCTTGCGAGCCGGGTCCCGGCAGTCTTCCAGGAGATTCTAACATTTCAGCCACCACTTCGGTCTCTTTTGTCATGGAGTTCCTTTGCCTGAAGAGTCCACTCTAAACCTGCCTACATATTTAGATATTCAGACTTAGACATTTCTCCAATATTCTCTCTTCTTCTCTTAAGAAAGAAGTCAGGGAACTTTGACTTTTAGGCAGGACTCTGTGAGCCCCAGATCCAGTCTGTGAACTGTTTCTGTACAGCCCTAGGAATGAGGAAGGCTCCACATTTTCAAACGTTGTTAAAAACAAACAAGCAAACGACAGAGAAGCTGGGTGACAGATACAGAAAGACCCTCAAAGCCTGAAATCCTCATTGTCTGGACCTCTGGAGAAGTCCATTGACGGTGTCTTTCAGATAATGTCTGAAGAACCTTGTTTAATTCGAGTTAAGACACCGCATTGTTTCCGTAAATGTGTTCTAATATCCATATTCATGGCAAAATAAACTTGCTCCTCAAAAACAATGCTTTGATTTGTGGAACTGTGTCTGTTTTTCTGTTGCTTTTCGTGACTGCCTGGCCTCTGGTTGGAGAGAAACAGCTGCCCTGCACTTCACTCCCAACTGACCAGTATTTACTGAGAGGACACAATGGTAAATAACGCTGAATTTTGCTTCAAGTCCTTAAAAATGCACTGGAGAAGTCTGACGGGTAAAGGGGTGCCGTTGGGCGCCGTGTGGGGGCTTGGGACCAGAGAAGGGGTCGTTGACTCAGTGTTCGGGGCCGGGCTGCACCCCACTCATGTATCCTGTGCCCGGAGGGGAGACATTTGAGTTGTTTTCAGTCTTTCCTTTCTTCTCTCAAAAGAACCCTGCATGTGTAGCCTCGCATGCAGCCCATTTCATCTAGAAGCGACAGATTTCAGGGAGGGACCCTGCTGGGTTGACGGCTCCAGGCTGAGAGGCTGGGCACCTCGGCCTGCTGCGCTGGCTGGGAAACAGTGCCGCCAACAGTCAGCCTCTGTGGCCCCGGCCCAGGGAGCCAAGCCCCTGTGACAATCGGCCCCACAGCGGCCGGGACTCGAGGAACCCAGCGGACAGCTTCCCTGACTTTTGCCGTTTCCAACACAGGACCAACCAGAGGAATCTGAGAACGCAGCCCCGATGAGCCCCACAGACGCCCCCCGGCCGGCCTGTCCACAGCCTCCCCACACCCACAGGCTGCAGCCGGGTGCCCCGAAGCTCCCCTTCTCCCCCGGGAGCCTCCTCACACCCACAGGCTGCTGCTGGGCGCTCCAGAGCTCCCCTTCTCCACCGGGAGCCTCCCTGCTCCCTCCCTGCTGGAGCAAGCTCTGGACAAATGGTCCTGCTCGCCTGCCCGGCCTTTGTCTTCCCGGCTGGTGTGACGGTCCTGCCAGGCATTGGGCTGTGTCTCCTGTTGTCCTGGACCCCAGCCTGCAGCCAGGGGGAGCCCAGGGCCCCCCGCCCCGCCCGCTCATGGTGCTGGCCTTGTGGCTCTGCATCGAGGGGCTCGGCTGTTGACTGCCAGTTTGAAACCCAGAGTTTCTGGTTGTTTCCCACTCCTTTGGCATCCTTGGTGGAGTCAGGCCACTCTCTTTCATCCCTGTCTGCTGTCTTTTGCTTCACTGTTTTGCTTCGGGCTCTAAGAAGGAGACCAGTAGGATAGGACTGGACTCTAGAAGCCTGGTGTTGAGCTGACCTCACAGATTCATGTATTTGCCGCTCTCATCAGACCCATGTTCACTTGGACACACACTGCTGTGGCTGATCAGAAAGGCTGACGGGGTTCTCCTCTGTCCTGATTTTATGTCCCGAGAGCTGAGCTTCAAGAGGGAGTCTTCTCGCTGCTGTCCTGCCTGCCAGCGACACAGGTTGTGGGGTCTACAGTTGGAGGTGGCTGACTGCCGGGGGCCCGTGTCTTGGGGTGCACAAGCATGATGTCTTACTGATGGTCGCCGGCTCTCAGGGGACGGTCTGAGTCTAAATCCTCTTCTCTGCACAATCTTCAGCCTTAAACCTTGTCCGTAGTCATCAGGGAAATGCAAGTTAATCATGCAAGAAGTAATCTCACACCTGCCTGATTGGCCACTATCAAAAACATGAGAAATAGTGAGTGTTGCTGAGAATGTGCAGAAATAGAACTCTTGAGCACTGTTAGTGGGAATGTACATTGTGCAACCACTGTGGAAAATGGCAGGGAGGCTCCTCAAAAAATTAAAGACAGAACTACCATCTGATCAGCACTTCTGCTCCTGGGCATATATCTGAAGAGAATGAAAGCATTGACTAAAGAAGATATCATGATTATTGCAGCATCACTTACAATAGCCAAGACATGGGCATGACCCAAGTGTTCAATGATGGATGACTGGATAAAGAAATTATTGTATGTACCTATCTATCTATTCCTTTCTGTCTACACCCCCCCCCCTGCCCCCCGTATACACACACTGGAATATCATCTGGCCATAAAAAAGAATGAAATCTGGCCATTTGGAACAGCCTAGATGGACGTTGAAGATCTTATGCTAAGTGAGATAAACCAGACAGAAAAAAATTGCTGCATGACTTCATCTGTTTATGGAATCTAAAACAAACAAACCAAAAAAACCCAAACCGAGTTGTATAGATACAGAGACCAGAGGTGGGGTGGAATGGGTGGGAGAGGTCAAAATTACCAACTCCAGTTGTAAAATAAGTACGTCACGGGCAAGTGGCTTACAGTGAGGTGGGATCATAGCTGATACTGGATTGCACGTTTGAAGACTGCTAAGAGAGCAGATGGTAAAAGTTCTTACCACAAGAGAATTTTTCTGATAACAATATATTAAGACAGATGTTAATGATACTTATCCTGGTGATCACTTTGCAATACATATACTTATCAGTCATTATGTTATACACCTGAATATTATATGTCAATTATCTCTCAATAACAACAACAACAAAAATAAAAAATGATGAAACTGTAGGAGATTTTCCGGCTAGATTAGCATATCCCTTTGGATGACATTTGGGAGTTAAAGCAGCGCTCTCATCTCATTTTGTCCGTGGAGCTGAGACTGACACTGGATACCTAACTTGAAAAGAGAAGCAAGAATGCGAACCAGCCCCTCAGCTGGACTGTAAGTCTGGCAGGACACATTGCAGAGAGCTTAAAACCAAAATGAGACAGATCCCAGAGCACAGTCATGGCTGAAAGAGCACAGTCAGTTGGTCCCAAACAGCTACTGACAAGGATGCTTGCAGATCCCAGAAAGGTCATCCCGTCTTACACACACCAGCACAGAGGCAAGATGTGACGAGAAAGGAGCCTCCGCCAGTGAGGGTGCTGTGAAGAAGGAGACGCGCCCCGCGTCCTGCGTAGGTGAGCAGACGGTCATGCTGGTCGACTGCTGGCGGTGCTCTGTCTGCGTGAAGTCGCCTCTAGTCAGCCTCTTCCTGGGAGTAAACAGACCACACGGTGGGCAGGAGTGTCAAATAACCCACTGTTTTGCCAGTCACCCGGTCCTTAAATACAACCCTTGGGCCCTGGGCTGAGCAGCAGTCCCATCTGCCCTGTGACGCCAACCTTGCAAAGGGAAGAGAGACTTCCTCTGCAAGTGGAGCTGTGATGGCAGATGCAGCCCAGGGAGACTATTTCCTGAGATCCCAGAGGGTTTTTCTATTTTAATCAGGCCATGTGCTCCCTCCAGTGTGTCTGAAGCAGACAAGGATCACAAGTCAAGTCAGCTTTGCGATGGGACTTCCTCGGTGGTCCAGGGGCTAAGACGCCCTGCTCTCAATGCAGGGGGCTCTGGCCGGGGAACTAGATCCCACACGCTGCAACTGAAGAGCCCACAGGCCCCAACTAAGGCCTGGTGCAGCCAAATAAATAAATACAACATTTTAAAGATGAGTCAACTTGGGGGAAATTTGCTCTAGGATTCAATAGAACACTTTGAAGTTTGGTAAAATTGTGATACACCATTACTTTCCATAGTAACTAGTAAAGTCTATGTACAGCATCTCAACAACAATACTCCTGAGTGTTTGCCATCCTGACATGTGATTTAAAAGGAAAGCGTTGGGCTGGGCACCTAGCGGTCAGCTGAGAACGCCTCCTAACCACGCCCTTTGAGAGACGCACGTTCCCATCAGATGATAACCTCACCAGGGTGGCTTCCAGCAGGTCTGGTGTCCTCCTAGCCTGTGGTCTGTGGGCATGAGGCCAGGTCCAGGACTTGCAGACACTCGGGTCACGCGCTAGGCTTGCCTGGTCTGGGGGCCTGGTACCCCGGTTACAGCCCGCCCGCCCCTGCTTGGGGAGAGGACCAGCCCAGTCTGGGTCCTCCACACACTGTCCCTGAGATACCGGGATCCCAGGTTTACACAGAAAAGGTTGCTCGGTAAATGCTGACAACCGGTTGCCTGAAAACCCGACGACTGTGCCGACATCGTGAAACGTAGGCAGGTGGCGACCAGCCCACGGCCACGTGTCACCCCGCCTGGGCCGCGGGGCTTCCTAGCTTGCGCTGAGGCTCTTGGAGGCCATGGAGCCCTGCCGGGCGCTCGTCCTCCTGCCCTGGGGCAGCACGTGGTGCCCAGTGAGCTAGCGCCGGTCCCCGGCGGCCCCGCCCCGCAGGCTTGTCCTCGGTGTCCCTCTGCCTCTGTCTCCCCCGGGCTCTCTCTGTCTCCCTCTCCCTCTGTCCGTCTGTCTCTCTGTCTCCCTCTCCCTCTTTCTGTCTCTCTGTCTGTCTGTCTGTCTCTCTCTCTCCCTGTGTCTCCCTCCCTCTCTCTCTCCCGCCTCTCCTGCTCCAGACAGGCTCCATCACAGACCCAGGGCAGGGCTCCGGGGGATTCAGGGTCACTTTTTAAAGACCTTACAACCAAAGGAGAAAAAGCTCTTGGCGACCACTCCAGCTGAAACCAGCCCCGCGCCAGGCTTTGATTGGCCCAGCCAATGTCTGGGCGCTCTGGGGGTCACGTGATAACAGCTCCTCTGGGCCCCGAGCTGGGAAAGAACGTTTCCGAGAAGCGGGAGCTGAGTGGGGGCACGCAGGGCCGGGCGGCACTCCAGGGTCCCCTACCCCTGGGGTGGCGAGCTGCATGTGGTATTACGTTGGCATTTGTCTGCTGTCATGTTGGAAGGAGCCAGAGAGTGAGATAAAGTCCTGCTTCTTCCTGGAGTGGGTGGGCAGACGAGCGGAGTGGCTGGGTGCTGGTGGTGAGGTGCTGGGTTGATGGCGGTCTGGAATCCAGACGCACAGACTGTCTCAATTGGGCCCGTGGGCGAGCCCCTGGACAGCCAGGAATTCCCCGAGCAAACAGCACTTTTGGATAAAGACGTATTTAAAGGGTCACAGTGTATCCGATAAAGTACAAGCCTTAACTCTGAAAACAAACCCTGCTGTTGTGACTTGGTTATAAGCACGCAGTGTGACGTGTTTATACGGAGAGGTGTGAGTGGCTGTGTTGACTTTGTCTGCTGAACGGGTTGGCCTGTTGTTTGTGAGCAGAGCCCAGGTTTGGAGCGCCTAGACTCTGGTCCCTCTGGCCTAAGGCGGATGTGGGCTGCCCCGAGCCATGATTGGCAGCCCACAGACGCAGGGTGCCTGGTTCCCATCCAGACGAGTCAGGATTCAGGTCCCTGGGTGTCTACAGGCTGGGGAGCAAATTCACTGCCCAGGACTCTAAGGTAGGCACAGAACCAGCCTGCAGTAGAGAGATATGTGCCCCAAATTCCCATTCATACTGGCTCTCTGGGCGATGCTGGGAGGCATTCACATTAGCGTGTATTTTGTGCTTATCTTGTAAGTCTAAGTAAAGACCTATTCATTGAAAGACAGATAACTTGCTGTTAGCACCACCCTTGGAGCCATAAATGGTGGGCGACAGTCCACGGGGTTGCAAAAGAGTCGGACAGCACTTAGTGACCAAACAATAACATTTTATTAATTTGGGCTTCCCGGGTGGTTCAGTGGTGAAGAATCCACCTGCTAAGCAGGAGAAGCAGGTTTGATTCCTTGGGTCGGGAAGATCCCCTGGAGAAGGAAATAGAAACCCACGCCAGCATTCTTGCCTGGGAAACCCCATGGACAGAGGAGCCTGGCGGGCTACGGTCCACGGGGTCCAAAGAGTCAGACGGACCGAGTGACTGAACAGCAAGCGGACGGCACGCGCTCGGCCCACCCCTGCCGTGTGACTCCGGGGCAGGGCGCCCGGGCCCTGGGTCCCAGTTTCCTCGCCTGCAGGACAAAGGGGCCGTGCTGGGCTTTCCTGAAGGCCCCTCCCAGCTCCATGCCAGGACTGAGCACGCAGGCTGAGTGAGTTAGGTTTCTTTTCCTCATTTCTAAAAAGCAAGCTTCCAAGAATACTTCTGACTAAACTGCAAAGTCAAAGATAAAATAATTATTGAGCGAGTCTGTTATTTTATGCCATTCCTTTCCTACTAGCTAATCTACTTTGCGAAATAGCCTATGATCTCGTGAAAGGGAAGAAAGAGAAACTGTGAACCCCAAACTCACATTTCACTCTCAGTTAGTTCTACAGATTAGTTCATTAGCCACTCAAATCTCTACGGAGGACAGAACAGGACCCAAGCCTCAGGGGAGCTGGCTGTGCAGGGCTGGCCCGAGCGGGGATCTTTTCTTTAAAGGTCTGCGGCGCTGATCACTCTTAAAAAGTATAGATTTTAAACTGAGCGAGAATCTTTTCTTTAAAGGCCTGTGGTGCCGATCACTCTTAAGAAGTATCAATTTTAAACTGAAATTAAAACTCATGCACACAGAGTGCTTAAAGGTATCTAACCAAGGCCTTCACTGC
Organism: Alces alces; assembly: GCA_015832495.2. NCBI lineage: Eukaryota > Metazoa > Chordata > Mammalia > Artiodactyla > Cervidae > Alces > Alces alces. The sequence continues at coordinate 48,011,929 of JADEYB020000019.1, read as the reverse complement.
AAAGCGTATGCTATAAACACGTCTCGGTGGCTTAGTTTTGGCTGCTTTCCCCTCCCCCGCCCCCCCACCCGTGTCGAGGACCCTCACCAAGTCCAGCCCGCTGGACAGCATCACAGATGTCTTTTGGACCAAATCTTCTGGTCTCAGGCATGAGATTTTTATTTTTTTAATGATGATAATGCAATATATATTTTAAAATATAAGATTAGTATGAAATTCTACCATATAGCTTTAAATAGGAAAACATTTTAAACAGTATACAAGGCTAACAGTCTATGTTTCTGAGAGTGTTTATATGCTTAGCTAGAAAAACCCACAACAGAGTTTATTCTCTAGAAACTTATTGTCAGACTAAGCCAGTAGGTCCAGCCTGGCCTGTGACTGGGTATCATACGGCCCTTGAGCTAAGAAAGGTGCTCACATTTTCACATAGTCGTATAAGTCATTGTTTTGTTGTGGTCAGTTGTGTCCGACTCTTCGACCCGGTGGACTGTAGCCCACTGGGCTCCTCTCTCCGTGGAATTCTCGGGGCAAGAATACTGGAGTGGTCGCCATTTCGTCCTCCATGGGATGTTCCCGACTCAGGCACTGAACCTTTGTCTCTTGCGTCTCCTTCACTGGCAGGCGATTTTTTACCGCTGCACCTACATCATATCCTAAGTTTTACCTCTTGGCTCTCAAAGACTGGAACATTTTCTATCTGGTCCTTTAAGAGGAATTTGCCACCGCCTCCCTGCCCCCAACGCCCCTGCTCAAAAGGGGCAAATAACTCATCTGTGGTTTTAGCAATGCCTCCTGGAAGGAATGTGTAGAGCAAGCCTGGAAACTGTGGTAATAAAAAAAGAGTGAGAAAATTTTGTTCAGAAGATGCACTGGTCCGCATGTGTATAAACGCGTCTCGTATCTTGTTGATAGGATCCAAAGGCCTCCTGTCAGAGGCTGTTCCACCCACAGATAAGTGATATCAAATAAAAACACAGGGAAAGAGGCTTGTCAGAAGATCCTGCCTCGATAGAGGGCTAATCAGCGGCCTGCACGCCTGCCTTGTTTGTCTCTCCAAACACACGCTTGTTTTTGTTTCACGGGTATGTTGCTCAGCGTGTTGATAGGAAAATTCCCCCGTCGTTCCAAAGCTCTGTCCTCGGCAAGGTAAACAGTGGTGCTTGTCTGGCTGTGAAATAGATAAAGCGTATCCCACCGCTACTAAGACTTGGAAATGAAAGACGCCCGTCTCTTGAATGCACCGCACCGAGCCAAGAGAAACAGATGGATCGTCAGGCTTTACAAAGGGAGTTCACGGTAGTCTCCGATAGGATGGAATAGTATCTTTAAAAGTTTCAAAACACAGATAAGATTAACTCATTTGTATTTCTTGGGAATTACTTTCGAAACAATGAGAAATTCCAGCCAGGTTCCGGCTGTTCTGGCAAGCAGTCCATACCGCCACCTGCTGGCCCAATCAAGGACATCAACATTTATAGAGACTGGCAAATGCAAAGCTCTATTTATTTACATAAATATTATTTACAAAGGAAAGAGTCTGTCTTTCCTTCTGCTTGCCAGTTGATTTCACAGAAATGTGCCTTTATGTCTGATTTTTTTCTACATGAGTTGATATGTATTGGGATCACATATAGCTACAAACCATTTCATATTCTTAAAAAAAAATTTTTTTTAACACCGGAAATATTTTGCGTTGGTGTATAGCTGATTAACAATGTTTTGGTAGTTTCAAGTGAATAGCGAGGGGACTCAGCCACACATATACATGTATCCATTCTCCCCCAAAACATTTCCATATTCTCATGGAAGTTATGGGAGTTCTAAATCTTTGTGGTGCTAATAGTTCCTTTCGTAAATAATTCTAGTTCCAGATTTTTTTTTTTGTCTTTTTGTCTTTTCATTAAGAAAATGTACCCAGAGTGAAGAGGAACTAAGAAAATGAGGCTGAAACTTATGTTAGCTGTTTGCATCTCATTCATTAACATTCATTCATTGTTTTTTGGGAAGAATGTTTAAAATTACCTGTTTCGGTGAGAGTCTACAGTTACTGACTCATTGTCTTTTAAATCCATTCTTCATTGACAAAGAACACTACAGTTTCAATGGAGTTATTTTGATTTAAGCATTATGTCCCTGAAGTTTGTATCTGTACATACCCTTCTGCTGCAAACAGTCACTCGTCAACAGATGTGCTGGGAACTGCACATCTGATTTTAGAAATTAATTTAGCCATCATTTTTGCTTCTACCTTCGTAACATGGCTGTATTTGACATTCCTTTTGTATTAGCTTTGGAACAGGATCTTTGCAAACACTGAAGCTGCATGAAAGAAAGAAATATAAGCAAAATTTATGCAGCTATAATGGACCAAATTTTAAAGGTGGGGTTGAAGGGGAGGAGGATTGATTTAGGGAAATCTCCATAAATGCATAAATTTTGTATATTTTATAATTTTAGATCAGCTAAAATACCTAAATCTACACAAAATGATAATGCTATACTTACATTTTCCAACATGTGTAGCTTGAAGACGGGAAAGTCTTTTCCTAGGCAGGATTTTAGAACAGTGAGCTAAGGAACAACAGTACCCTTCCCCACCGCAAGACCTATTAATTACAGATTCAGACTTTAAAGTAGCTTTTGCTATATTGGAAGTTGGGGTAGATACCTAAAAGTATGTCTGTATGAATACACCAATCAAATATTTCAGTTAAAAACAGATTTGTTTTGTATCCACGAGGCAACTTAAAATTCAAGTAAGTTTTAAGATTCTTGGAGAACAGCCCAGGTTTCTTACTCCGCGGTCAGAGTCTCGTCGGAGCTCTTGGCGTGTGTGCTTCCTCAGACGTTAGTTCATGCTATGCTCACCGCAGGGACGGTGTGAGTCTCTGGACTGAGAGGCTCCCTGGCAACCCCCTGGTCCAGCCCTGTTCTGTTGGGAAACAGAGGTCCTGGGGGCCAGATTAGGTTGTCTACACCGTCAAAACGTGTTTCTGAGTCAGGACTGCGATGTAGGTTTAAATAGGCAACGGGTGTTTGAACCATGCTTCCTACTTGAATGAGTGAAGTTGGTGCAGCATATAGCTGAGCTCTTCTTTCCAAGTCTGGTTCACACAGTAATTGGCCCACTTTGTTTTCGTCGTATTTTCAAACAGTCTTTGGGTTCTTTTTTTATCTGTATTGTGTGTTGATGCATAAAACACACAACACAAATGCCCATTAGGGTCTGTGTGATTTCACAGTTAGGGTCTTACATCAAGAGAACGAGGTCACGACTAGGCTCTAGGGTATAGATCTGCTTTCAGAGGGGAGGGTGCACACTTTCAGGGGGTGGGGAAGGGTTGGGAAATTCCTGCAAACTCTTATGCTGCAGGATGGCCCCTCAGCTCCCTTCTCCACCCTCCACAGGCAGGATCCCAGGTGGTGAGCTCACTCACCCATTCATTCACTCATTCATTCATTTAGTATCTGCTGTGTTTACTGAGAGCCTGCACCTCTGCTGAATCATATATGGAAGGAGAAAAGAGGAGAGATTTTTTAAAGTGCTGTTGTATTTTTTCTAATTCTCAGTTTTCTTCTTGTGTGTATTTTTAGTCCTCCTCCAAGCAGGCCAGACTCTGAAATTTCTTTGCCTTTTCCTTCTTTTGAGCGCTGTTCCCCAGGGCTCCTTCATGTTTTATTAATAAGGACTCCTGAGACATCTAGTTCAGATACATACTTAGAAAAGCAAATTTAGAAAAAGCTGACATACTTTATTTTTATATTAAATTAATATGGATTAGCCCCTGTAGGACTGGCTATATTTTACCTCAACCCTTTAAGGATAAAACAGCAAATCTTTCTTGCTTCTCAAAAAATACTTTAATAATAAAGATTAGTTTTAAATCCTACAAGTAGGAATCATAATATGGCAGGTTATCTAAAGGCAAGCTTTTTTCCCTTGTTCCTGTAACTCACCTGTAATTTTAGTCTGGTACTTTGGTGTTCATGAGTGTATGTTTAGTATGAAAAGAATCAGCAGGGAAAGTCATACAGCACTGAGATGTTGCTGGTATCAGTTGTTGTGTTGTTGTTCAGTCATGTCCGACTGCGACCCCATGGACTGCAGCACGCCAGGCTTCCCTGGCCTTCACCACCTCCCAGAGCGTGCTCAAACTCATGTCCATTGGGTCAGTGATGCCATCCAACCCTCTCATCCCCTGTTTCCCACTTCTCCTCCTGCCTTCAGTCTTTCCCAGCATCAGGGTCTATTTCAATGAGTCAACTATTTGCATCAGGTGGCGAAAGTATTGGAGCTTCAGCTTCAACATCAGTCCTTCCAGTGAATATTCAGGGTTGATTTCCTTTAGGATGGACTAGTTGGGTCTCCTTGCTGTCCAAGGGACTCTCAAGAGTCTTCTCTAGCGCCGCAATTTGAAAGCATCAATTCTTCGGCACTCAGCCTTCTTCATGAACCATCTCTCACGTCTGTACATGATTACTGGAAAAACCACAGCTTTGACTATAAGGACCTTTGTTGGCGAAGTCACGTCTCTCCTTTTTAACGCACTGTATAGATTTGTCATAGCTTTTCTTCCAAGTGTCTTTTAATTTGGGAGCTGCAATCACCATCAATATCAGTTGGAAAATCCAAAGTGGACAAACATAAATGCTTTTTTCCCTTGAACAATTTGGAAGTCTCTTCTTTTACAAAGTAAGAAATCAGAGGTGGGAGACTCAGGGTCGGCAAGTCAGCATCACCACGAGGAACGCAGGTTGGTTCTGTCCTTCCCGCCGGGGTCTTGGACTTCTATGACACAGAACAACACACACCCACCCCAGTCTACACCCCAACCTGGGAACCTGTGCGCGACCATTCATCACAAGACAGAACCTTTTAAAAAAAGCTTTTTTAAAATGTTTGCATTTTGAAAGCAAATGAGTTCATGTGTCATGGGCCACCTCCCGTAGTAAATGTGGTGTGTGTTGCAGCATGACCACCTGTGCGTGTTACTGCCTACACACCGAGCAAGTGTGCGGCCTGTAGCAGTCGCATCGCTTATTTGAAGGTCAGGAAATGATTATTTAAGCGTTGCACATCCTACCATTAGCTATCATGCGTATCATGGCTGTAGTTATGTTTTGGGAAATCTGTTATCCTGCAGCGTAGTATGACTTTTTTCCATTCACACACAAGAGAAAACACTCTCTTTGTGCTTTTGTGCATAATGTGTGATTTTCAGGGGCCAGTCAGTGATGTTAAGAAGGAAATGCGGGGCTCACCCCTGCACCTCCTCCATTCCCGTCTGAACCTGGCTTCCACCCCCTCTACCCCAGTCACTTCAAGCTGGTGTTCCTGGCTTCCTCTCGGACTTCCCAGCCACTCCCCCACGAAGCAAGAAGTGGGTTTAGAAGCTGTTGTAAAACATTCCTAGGATTCGTGATTTCACTGTGGCTAAGTGGAGAGTTCAGCGAGACTGCATGAGCACATTACTGCGGAGGTGCCACCACATCAGCTTCGAGAACTCGATGGCAAGGCTTGTGCATGTGTCTCCAGGTCCTGACCCCCACCGCCGAATGTCCGGTCCTGTCCTGGCTCGGCCAGGCGCTAGCTTAGCCTCACTGGACCCGTGAAGTCATGCAGAGTCACTGTTTGGGAGGGTTGGCTATCAGGTGCCGTCTGTGGAGCACACCACGAAGAGGAAGCCTGCTCCAGACGGCCCTCCCAGCCGTGGCTTTGTGAGCAAGACAGATGGTAAACGACAAGCCTAGCGCCGCCGATGGTCCCTGTCTAGACGCAGTGGTGATGGAAACCAGCTCAGACCCATGGAACAGCCGCGGTCAGAGAGCTGATGACTCAGGCGCTGCTGGACCGCGGGGAGACGGGGCGTGGTCGTGGGCGCGGACACGGTGCCGGCATTCTGCGAGGCCGTGTGTTTCCACGCGAGGTTGAGTGTGCATCTGTCCTCTGACCCAGCAGAAGTTGTGCAACGTGCCGCTTGCACAACTGTGAGCCGTGGCCAACCCCAGACCACAGAATGGGCGGCTGGACCAGCTGGGAGGAGGGCCTTCCGCCTGCCAGGTATCCAGAGACCCGGGCTTGTCCCAGCCGTGGGGCCGGAAATGGAGAAATCGAGGCAGCGGGTGTGCAGGGCTGAAGGAAAGCAGGCAGGCCGTCAGGGAGCCCCAGGGCGTCATGGGTCCCTGGAGGGGTGAGGCCGAGTGTCCCGGGCAGGGGGGCCCAGGGAGAGAGTGCAGAAGGGCTCTGGGAGGACAGAACCCTGGATCCACAGCCCCGACCGAGGGGGTTTGCACAGATCGCACGCCGAGCCTGCAGGGTCTCGAGGACCCCCCGACTCAGCATGGTCACCAAGGGCGGCAATTGAGGGGCCAGCGTGGAGTGACCTCGGCGGGCAGCAGGAGCCTGCTGATGGAAGGCCTCCCCTTCCTCTGAAGGAGGTTGTGGAGGGGGCTTCCAGGGTCTCCAGAGGACCCAGAGAAGTCCCCTCCTGCTCCCAGAAGTCCCAGCAGCCTGGAGGAGAGAGCCCGGCTCTGATGGCCCCAAGGATGTGTACTGACCGTAGCTGCACCCGCGCCTCAGGGCTGTCGGCGCGACCCGACCCCTCTCTGCCCCCTCACAAACCCACTCTCTTCCTCCATGCGACGTTCTCGAGAGTCCGGCCCGAGGTTTATTCTGCTCTGTGGCTCCGCGATTCGGCGCAGAACCCGGGGTGTGGCGAGTCTCAGTCCTGTGAGCAGAGGGGGAATTCAGGGTCAACTGGGGCTGCAGAATCAGGTGGACCCGGTGGGCAGAGAAAAGCAAGGGCTCAGGGTGAGCCCACAAGCCGAGGGCTCCCCTAAAACCCTGTCCCCTTCTCTTTAGCAGGAGGGTTCCCAGCGTACCCTGACCAGCCACGCCAACCCCGGGTGAGGGCAGGCATGCTCCTAAACCCGCCTGAGGGACCGCACATGGGGTGGACAGGCGAAGCTCTCCTGCAAGGCCACGTGCTTACTCTGAAAGCCCGTCTCTCCCAAACTGCATTTTTAACTCAGGTTTCATGCTCACCTATTCCAGCCTATCCAACTACCAAGAAGATTCATGTTATAAACCCGAATAATGGCTGGAAGTGGAAAAACGAATAACCCACATTCCAAGAGCTGCTACACCTAATAAGAATTTAATTCACATTGTTGATTGACATACTTCCCTGCAACAGATAGTGCTTTATTGTAATGCTTTGTACCGGACCATCCACAAAGGAAAGAGGGCTCATCTGTTTATGAAATTGAAGGAGAAGACTATTGAAAATGGACTTGCCAAAGAGATTTTATTTTTGTATTTAATTTCCACAAATCTTGACCTTTGCTAACAGAGAGTTCAGTTTTGGCTTCCCTGTGGTATTTGACAGATTCCAACTGAACTACAGGCTTTAGCCACAGTAAATGTTATTCCCTGGCACGGAGGCTTGTGGAAAGGCTTAGTCCAACTTGTTATGTTTGGTTTATCTGCTTTACGACAAACAAATGCAGAGACACTTCCTAGATAGGCTCTGTTGAGTGGGGTTAATGGCATTGCTCTGGCACAAGCAGGCCAAGGTCTCAGCCGTCTGAGAATACAATCCGGTCCTGGGAGGGAGGTGATAGTTTCCAGCCATAGTCATGCACGTCTGTGGGCTTGAACCCATTCCTAGATCAGACACCAGATGGCTTTGGAACACGCGTTGGTAGTCTCATGTGCACAAAGTGGGAAGGCTCCTCCCACAGCTCACCCCGCCTCTTGCACCTCTGTGAGCAGGCTCCGGGGGGCCGGCACTCCGTTACCCTCGCTACCAGCTGTGGCCACAGCCAACATCCTCAGTCAGCAGGATGCGGGGCCCGGTTTTCCAGCCTGTTCTTCTCATGCTACGGCTGTCATGGAAGCGTTGCTGGGCTGGTCCCTGAGAAACTGGGGTGAGCAGAGTCACTCCTCTGACCCGCATTGGGTGGGGGGCTCTTGCGAGTGAAATGCACTGAGATAGGTAGGCTGTCTGTTACTGCAGCATGACAGAGCCAGTTCTGACTGATACAGTAAACTACACAGTCAGAACCCCGAGAGTGTGTGCGGATGAGGCTGCAGACCACTGGACAGTGACAGGAGTAACGGACACAGCAAAGCACTCTCCAAACCTGTTTCCTTTCCTTCCTGGACCAGAGGTGGGCTCCACCGGTCAGCTTCTCTTGTTTGCTAGAGTTCTTTCCAATGAAATGTAGGAAGAGGTGATGTCAGCCGTTTCCAGGCCTGGCCCATGGAGCATCTCCCATACAATCGCCTCTCTGTTTTCTATTTCCTGCCGTCCAGATGCAGAGACTCCAGGAGGCCGCGGGCAGTGGCGGCATCAGTAGGTGGATGGACCCGAGAGGCAGAGAGCAGACCCCTCACTGCCCCATGACCCACGATGGGCTGTGATTTGAGTGATAAAAAAGCAAATCGAAACACTTGCATTTGTTTAAGTCACTGAGAGTTTGCTGTAGTTAGCAATAGTTGGTTACTTCCTTAAAATAAAATATTTCAACTTCAAACCAACATCATGCTTCATGAGGAAACACAAACATTCTCACTACAGTGAGAACAAGACAAGGGTCCCCCAGTTACCATTGGTGTTTAGCATCACCCTGGTGGCGCTAGCCAGCGCAGTTAGGTGAGAGAAATAAATCGTGGGTTTAAGCTTATCAGGTAAATTGTGGAAGGCACTGGCCCTGACACCTCCAGCGATTCAGTATTTGATAAAAGGATTCCATGAAGAACCTGTGAAGAATGAGTGGATCGTATAATACATGATGTCAGGACAACAGGACAAGCATCTAAAAAAGATTGAATCCCTGTCTCAACTATTATCTCCATATAGATCCTAGATCTAACAAGCTTTAATGTAAAACAACCAAAACAATGCAAACGCTTATGAGCATGGAGAAGATTTCAAAGTAACCTTGGAGTGGGAAACGTCTTTCTAGAGATGATGCTCTTCCAGCCTCCGAAGAGGAATGCCAGTCGCCAGCAGCTCACCAGTGGAAGCACCCTGTGTGTGTGTGTGTCTGTGTGTGTGTCTGCGTGTATCTGTGTGTGTATGTGATGTGTACATCTGTCTGTGTGTATCCGTGTTCATGTGTCTGTGCGTATCTGTGTGTGCGTGTGTGCGCACATGTGTCTCTGTGTGTGATATATGTGCGTGTGTCTATGTGCATCTCTGTGTGTGTGGTGTGTCATGTGTCTGTGTGTATCTCTGTGCGTGTGTGGTGTGTGTGCGTGTGTTTGTGTGTATCTGTGTGTATGTGTGTCTGTGTACATCTGTCTGTGCATGTGTGTACATGTGTCTGTGTGTATCTCTCTGCGTGTGTGGTGTGTGTGCATGTGTCTGTATGTGGTGTGTGTACGTGTGTCTGTGTGTCCATCCCCTCCGGGCTCCTCGGGCTGTCCCGCTGGGGTTGGGGGGATGTGAGCGCGGCTGACGCCTGCCCTTTGGGACGCTGTGTCCAAGACACGGACGCCCCAGGCTGGCACCGCTCTGTCCGGGGGGCGCAGAGAGCCTCAGGCGCAGCGGGAGCCCCAGGCAGACAGTAGATGCGCACGGCGAGCGTGAGAGGTGTCCCCGACGGAGCAGGCCCTGAGGGTCCCGGCTGGTTCACTACCCCAGCAGAAGGCGGCTTGCCCTGGCCCATTCAGGGCCGTCGGAACTTCTAACCTTACAAGATTTAGATCCCTAGAGAGCGAGACAAGCGTGCCCAGCAGGCTGTCTTAGTGACCACGCCCGCGGCCTGCGGTACGTGCTGTGGGGCTGAGGCGTGCTGGAGGGCCCCGGTGACGAGGCTGTGGTTCGGGGCCCGCTCCGGCACGTCCCGGGGACGAGATGAGAGTGGCAGGCGGGCCACAGGGGCCGGGAGGGGCTCAGGGGTGGGCGGGGGCTCCAGCCTCTGATCTGCTGTCTGCGTTCACTTTTGTCCTGTTGTGAAAAATGAAGTGGGGTTTCTAGGATCCTTTATATGAGATAAAATTAGGTCCAGATGGTATCACTGGTCATTTCTTCCAAACATTTAAGGATGAGATGGTAATAATGTTACACAAACTTTTCCAGAACATAGGAAAAAGAGAATACTTTCTCTTTTTATGAGGCCAGTCTACCCTGAATATCAAAACCTGAAAAAGACATTACAAAAAAGGAAAATTACAAGATGCTGAATTTCCTAACAAAATTATTAGCAAACGGAATCCAGTGATGCATAAAAAGGGTAATACATAGTGCTGAGTGTGGTTTATTCCAGGAATTTAGGGTGGTTTAACATTTGGGACTCAATCAATCTAATTCATCAGATTATCACAGAGTAAAAGGGGAGATTATATGACCATGTTGATAGATGAAGCAGAAAAACTGGACAAAATTCAACACTCCTTCATGATTACAAAAAAAAAAAAAACCTCCCAGTAAATTAGAAATCGAGAGAAACCTCCCTTATTGTATTAAAAATATTCACAAAATAAAACCCATGCTCAGCAGTGGAGCTGACAACTGGAGGGAAGTTGAAGCCTTAACCGAACAGACTTTGGACATGCCAAGCCCCTACAAAATCTCGTTTGCCTGACACATGCGTGTGTGTGCATGTGTGTGCACAAACGCGTGTTTCAGCTTCAAAGACTTTGTTACGCTGTCTCTCCAAAAACACCCACTCTCCACCTGGGTGTTATCTCACTTCAGTGTTGATTGAAACGCTATCTGACATGCTGCAACTAAGGAAACAAACCCAAACAGGCCAAAATGGACCCTGACACCCCACCAGGACCCCCCTCCCCCTGAGAAGCTGCTGTGACCCCGAGTGGCGTGCACACGGGCCTTTGCACGAGTCTGGCCTTTGACCCCTCGGGGCCACTCGGTTCCCGGCTGGCGAAGGGGTGGACACGGCACCTGCTCCATCCAGGCCCGTGGTCCTCAGCCTCCAGAGATGTTCAGACGAAACTCCTTTAGAGAAAAAATTATCACAGAATCCCCAGAGTTTAAATGATCTTTGCTTTAGTACGTACGCACGTACAATCATAAAGGTATGTCTGAACTCCCTCTGCTTACGTTCTGTAGGTGCATTACAGGATGCTATACTTTGAGTGGACATTTGTTTATAATGATCTATCTCTTAATCAGTGCTCTAAGAGACTCTATATCAAGTCACGGTTTTCAAGGTGAATATGACCTTGACAATTAAGGTTTAGATCTTTTTCCATTTTTAACTTGGTATCATCATTTCATCCTCTTGTGCAAAGTGATTCTTTTCTCCCACGAGTTCTGTCTGCTCAAACCACTAGCAGCTTCCCTCGAACTCCCTGTGGTGTCGTCTGCCGCAGTGCACCCTTCGGGTCGGGGACGGGGCAGGGCAAGACCGGCCCACCCCTGACTTTGCAGGCAGCGCTGCATCAAGACCAGCCAGGCCGCTCTCTGAGGTGTTGTCTCTGGCTTCTCCGAGCACCCAGCACGCTGAGCACCTGTGGCAGAGCCGAAGGGCCCGGGCAGCCCGAGGGGTTACTCCCTGGCCCTTTACAGAAGTGTGTCCACCCTGACTTTTATGATAAACCGGTCACTATATTAGCACCTTGAAACTAAGGCAGGCCTGCTCGTGAAGCCCAGTGTATCACGGGACCTGGTAGTGCGGCAGCTCCCAGCTCTAGGCACCAGATTTGTCACGGTTGTTCAGCCCGTCGGTCGTGTCCGACTCTGCGACCCCGTGGACGGCAGCACGCCAGGCTTTCCTGTCCTTCCCCAGCTCCCGGAGCTTGCTCAAAGTCCTTTCTGTTGAGTCGGTGATGCCGTCCAACCATCTCGTCCTTTGTCGCCACCCTCTCCTCCTGCTCTTTCCCAGCATCAGGGTCTTTTCCAGTGAGGCGGCTTTTTGCATCAGGTGGCCAAAGTATTGGAGCTGCAGCTTCAGCATCAGTCCTTCCAGTGAATACTCAGGGTTGATTTCTAATTCAGAACATTTCAGACTGCCGTCTCTGGAGTAACCTGGACCACTTCATGCTGCCGGATGCTAGGTCCGCAGCACTGGTGCTCAGGTAGACTGGGGGAATTTATTGGCTAAGGCAGACTCGTTGAAAATTTATCTAATCTGCACATTCATGGTACATTACGGTGTTCTCTTGGTATAGGAGGAAAATGAACATTATTGAACAAAATTTTACTGGAAAACCTACTCAGAACCCCGAAAAGAACCAGATAAAGTTCTTGACTCAAGGTTGTGTGGAGACGGCGTTTTGGGGTCTGCTTTATTTCAAGAGTTGGGATTCGAATTCAAGGGGCCCCTAATTCACCACTCTCAACCGTTTTGTGGGGATTTTAAGTTAAATCCCCAGCCAGTGCAGGTGGCCACGGTCTGTGCTCCACCTAAAAGCACTTTCATGGAGAAAAGGGGCAAGAAAACGGGACTTGGAAGAAACAAGGGCTTCTCCTTTTGTAGTCTGAAGAGGTACCTGGATCGTGGCTCCAAAGGCAAGAGAGGGTGTGTGTTTACGCTTCCAGCCAACCAGTCCTTGCCGAGGGCTCTCCGTGTGCTGAGCATGGTGCTGCGTGTGTGGAGACAGGTGTGCGTGGACAGGTGTGCATCTCCCCCAGGCACTCCCCGCCTGGCAGGGCTGGGGGTTCACAAGAGCGTGGAAGGGACACCCGAGCACCACGGGACCCTGCGGCAGGGGCATCGGCCTTCAGCTGAGGCCTTGAGTAAGTGTGGGTTAGAGAGGTCGGGAGAATTGCGAGACTCTTGCAGCACGGAGCCTGAGCCCAGGTGTGTTCGTGGAAAATTTGAGGAATGAAGACATGAAGACATTTGCAGACATGCGGATCGTGTATCCCCGAGGCATGGCGGAGCCTGCCTCTCCGTCTCCCCTTGCTCGGCCCGGGGTCCCGGTCAGGACGTCCAGGCCCAACCCTGGGACAGCTTATGGCTTGGGGTGGATCGGCAGTCAAGCCTACCCCCTTTCCAGGAGGAAGTTATACTTTGCCACCCACCTAGTTTCCACATCATCTCAGAAGTAATAAAGCAGACAGACCAGTTTGTATTTGCCAAAGTCTCTTATGCTCTGAGCTTGTAATATATTGGCCTGTTTCTTCTCCCCCTGAAGAAGGAAACTTTGTTCTCATATTTCTTTCTGAGCAAGACAAATGCGCAGACACATATTTCACGGGAGCTTGAGTGCCTGGTTTCAAGTCCAAGAAGGCTCCTTGTTTTCTGCCCCCTCCTCATCCGGGCCGATCACACACAGATGCCCGTGGAGGCATGGACAGCGTAACTTGTTCTTCAGGAGATGGATGAGAGGGCTCGTCTTCCCGGTGACCCTCCTGGAGGTCGGGGTGTGGCCTCGCTCACCACCTACCACACGCTTGTCTCTGGAGAGGTATTTGCAACCAGGCTCCCTCACAAACACCTCTTCGAACGAAGCCAGTAAAGCTGCCCTGAGCCGTCTGCCCCGAACGAGGGCCCGTGTCCCTGGTGGGGGCTGGGAAGCCTGGCAGAGAACACGCGTGCAGGGTCTGACTCTGTGCAACCAGCCCGGGCCCCTCAGGCAGGGCCTTTATACATGTGGGCCTTGGAGTCTCATCCCAAAATGAGGTGTTTGCACAGGTGATTTCTGAAGGCCCTGATGGCTGTAGAGTTCTGTGAGTGAGTCTGTTGAATGTGTTGAAAATCCCTAGACAGACGAACAGAGAGGTTGACGTCTGCTCAGTTGACGTGTTACGGGGGCGTCCACCCCGATCACAGAGCCCCGCGCGCGGCTTGCTGGTGTCGTTTCTGCCCATCAGCTGTTGGTGAGGATCGTGCTCTGATTTGGCTTTACTGCGAGGAAAACGGGGGTGCGGAATGGCTATGAACTGGGGGGCGGTGACAGATGACATCCCACGATCGTTCCCCCTCCCACCAAGCTTTCATCTGAAAGACGACTGTTTCAGGACACCTGTTTCCCCCGTAGCAGGACCGTGTGCTTCTCATCAAGAGCAAGAACAGGAGTGCTTATGTGGGAGTTTGCGCTGGGGGAGGTCAGCACCTCGGCCCAGGGGACAGACCCTCAAAGCCGGCTCTGAGGCTGCGCGCCCGGGCCGGGAGCACCACCCTGACAAGGACGCGCGCTGAGGGTGACGACGGAGCGCAGCCGTGAGGCCCGGCCCCGGACACGCGAAGGCTGTCGTTCCGAGGGGCAGGGTGGCTGGACGTGTCCCCCTCCTTGGCTGGCTCCTGGTCTCGTGTCCAAAGTGCTGCTCCTCCCCCTCCCGTCTTTGCTTCTTCTCTCCCTACCCTTTCTTCTCGATGGCCTCCCCTCTGTTCGGCAAACCAGAGAGAAGGACCGATAGTCAAGATGATGTCCCGTGACGGTCCCGGCAAAGGCGGCCCAGAGCGGGCACCAGGCGGCAGGGCTCAGTCCGTCTGCACTTCCCCCTCCCCCCGGTGGGTGCTGGGCGGGGCCGTCTTCTCCCTGGTTGAGTGATGCATGCGGTGCTGACCACTGGCTTCTTGTCTGGAGTCGGCATTCCTTGTTTATGCCAGGAGCATCTGCACTTTGCTATACACACATGTGCACACACATGTGCGCACACATGGTCACATCCACATCCCTAACACACCCCACACAACTCAACACATCACCACAAAAACCCCCACCACCCAGCACACGCCACACACACGGTCTACACGCTGGTGCACACACCCTCCGCTGGCCCGGAAGTCAGGCAGGTCCAGAGAGACCCAGCCAGGACCTGGGCAGGGCGAGTGGATGCGGGTCTAGGAAAGGAGGCTGCTTGCAAACCGCCTCTTCCACATTCACAGGCTTGGTGTCCATCACAGTGATGGACAGAAGGCAGATTTTCTGGAGGCCTTTGCTTTGACTCTTTGTTTGGTTTCAGTAGCTCCTGATTTTAAAGCCAAGCGCCTCCCGCCCCAGGCCATGCACCCTCTCGATGATGTGGCTGGGGTGCAGATGGACACCCGTGTTTCAGTGTTTGCGGCCATTCTGGAGGGAGACTTCCTCTCCTCCTGGCTGAGGAGGCCTTTCTTTTCAGCAGCAGCTTGACTCCTGGCCACACCGGCAAGGACAGCAGGAGCCCAAGCGGGAGAATGACATTCTGAACACCCGGCCAGTGAACAGTTCCCTGGGTGCCCCGGGGCCCCACCCCACCTCCCGCCGGCCCCAACCCGGCCGTGTGTTCCAAGAATCGCCATGGCGATGATGGTTTATGAGCATGAGTCACTCTTCTGTTTTTAGGGAGCCCTTGCCCGGCCCACCTCTTTTAGCACATTTCCACTGGGTGTGGTTTGGCTGCCAAGTGCAATGTGGCAGCAGGTCACTTGAAAACATTTCACAAAAAACCCAGTTCCGCAGCCTGGCTTACCTGTGGACCACATGGATGGCCGTAATTACAAACAGCTGCCCACCCACTGCGGAACAGTGAGAGCGGTCATTTAGAAGATGTTAAAAATAGCAAGTCCTGGAGCAGTCAGTTCATTTGTTGGTTCAAAAATGTTTGCCACCGAGAAGGGTGTTCTAAACGAAAACCTTTCCAGAGAAGGTTCACTCTGGCCTGGCCTGATGGTTAACCTCAGCAGTTCATGATAATAAGCATAATAGTAGAAGAACAGCAGGCCCATGTGTGGGGTATTTACTGCTTGTGAACTGCTGCCCTAAGCAAGCATCCCCAGGGAGGCTCATGCTCTCCCTTTCCTGGAGGAAATTCTCCCTGAAGAGGCGGAGACTTTGTCCCCGGGATGGAGGTTCTGTTCTCTGCGCACAAGCCATGCTGGGAGATGAAAGTCCTTCTAGAAGGAGTGTGCCTAGACGAGCCCCATGAGGGGCTCTGAGACCAGAAAGAGAATGAGGAAAGAAGAGAAGGAAGAGGGCGGGAGGGAGGGAAAGAAGGAAGGAAAACGGAGGGAGGCAGGGGGCGGAGAGGGACATTTAGGGACTGCTGAGCAGGGCTCTCGCGGTGGGACTTCTCAAGGCTGGAACTGTTTCTCCGAGGAGGCCAGCGTGGCCCGTTTCCAGAGCTGACCTCACACCCGCTGTTGGCAGAGCTGGCTGTCTAGTCTGTATTGGAGTTGTCCATGAGGGTTTTCAACAACATCCTCATGAGGCAGACCTCTCTTTCAATTGCATCTAATCCTAGGGATTCTTAACACCTTTGAGGCAGCTGGTTCCATAAATGTGTTCTTTCACAGTAGCAGGTACGTGAGACTGTCATGTAAGATTGCCTATTTTTTCTTGTAGGGCTTATTGAGCTTATACTGTGTGCTAGCAGATTTGGGGAAGATATACCTTATAAAAGTATGTCGTGTGTAGGTCCTGCAGAGTGGGCAAAGTTACAAAAAATATAAGGGCATCCCTAGATCTTGGTGGAATTTTGTAGACACTTGAGAACTAACCAGCAATTTAATAAACTAGAAGACTTTGTCAACCTGAAACAGGTTGGTATCATTAAGACATGCAAGGTTTCCTGTGAAACATTTTAAATGATCAATGCTGAAAGCATCACTGCCTGTTATAATAAGTTGGTGGTGATGATAACTACTGGAAAAAGTTTTTCAGAGATGGACCATAAAGAAAACTGAATGCCAAAGAATTGATGCTTTTGAACTGTGGTGTTGGAGAAGACTTTTCAGAGTCTCTTGGACTGCAAGGAAATCAAACCAGTCAATCCTAAAGGAAATTAGTCATGAATATTCATTGAAAAGACTAATGTTGAAGCTGAAGCTCCAATCCTTTGGCCACCTGATGCAAAGAACTGACTGATTGGAAAAGACCCTGATGCTGGGAATGATTGTAAGCAGGAGGAGAAGGGGATGACAGAGGATGAGATGGTTGGATGACATCACTGATTCAATGGACAAGTTTGAGCAAACTCCAGGAGTTGGTGATGGACAGGGAGGCCTGGCGTGCTGCAGTCCATGGGCTCTCGAAGAGTTGGACACAACTGAGCGACTGAACTGAACTGATGATAACTAAAAAGAAATGGTAAATACAAACACAGTATTTCACTGCCCCAGCCACCCTTTGTGGTAAGTCAGAGGTGCGCTCATGTCAAGGGACCTGACACAGAGTCATTTATAGTGAGAACCACTCAGGACAGAACCTATGGGATGTGGACGATGAGCTGGAGAATCAGAAACACGGTCTGCGTGTGAAGGAGACTGACAGCTTTCCCAGCTACACTTTCTCAATGCCAAACACTGTTGATGTATGATGCGCAGCTAAATGAAACCTCATGGGTACAAGGTGTCCAGGACCATGTAATTTCTTTGCTGACATTCATCACAGCACTCACATTAATTTGACCATGTTCCTGGAGATAATCACGTTCCATCTCAATCTGACTTTCTGCCCCAGGACATGCATTGGGGATGGAAGTTAGGAGTCAGGGCTGGAAGGTGTCATGAGACTCACATACACGTCCCCAGAGCTCCCTGTGATGAAACAGAAAGCTGCTTCAGGAACTGAGTCTTAATTATTACGAGTTGTGGGCCAAATGGTCTGCAGTGAACTCGCTTGTACCTGAGAGGTATAAGAAGGTATGTCCGGTATGTCCATGGTGAGAATGAAGTGTGTTTTCCCCACCCCTTCTCCCAGGCGAACTGATGTGAAAAAAAAAAAAAAATTGTGCTTAAATGCTCACAACTTAATGTTTATTCTGCAGTCTTTTCTTGCTCAACCTCATTAAAACAAGAGAAGAAGATGGTTAACTTAAGCAAAAATTAGTCACTTCATTAAAATCCAATGTGCCAAGCCAGTAGAGACGAGACTAGAATGGTGGGAAAATTCCCTGTGACTTTTCCTGGATCCATTTATTGGTTCTAATGGTTTTTTGGTGGCGTCTTTAGGTTTCCCTACATATGGTATTGTGTCATCTACAAAGAGTGACAGTTTTACTTCTTCCTTTCCAACATGAACGTCTTCTCTTCTTTTCGTTGCCTAACTGTGGTGGCTGGTCTTCCAGCACTGTGCAATGTCTTCTCTTCTTTTCGGTGCCTAACTGTGGTGGCTGGTCTTCCAGCACTGTGCCGAATAAAAGTGGCTAGAGGGGGCCTCGTTGTCTTGTTCCTGATCTGAGAGGAAGAGCTTTCAGCTTTGCATCAATCGCTTCTCGGCCTCTTGGCAAGATCAAGTGCAGCTTTGCATCAGTGAGGACGGCGGCTGTGGCTGGTCGTATATGGCCTTTATTATGCTCTGGCACATTCCTTTTATACCCACTTTGTTGAGAGTTTTTATCATACAGGGATGTTGAATTTTGTCATAGCCAGCAGAGCACACAGCCAGTTGGCCCGTCAAACACTGAGGTGTCTGGGAGTGGGCAGGGCCCTCAGCAGGCTGCACCCACTGGAGCTAACAGGTTAGAGGGAGACCCTCAAATCGGCACCCTCGGGACCAGCGCTAACGAGGCAGCCTGAAACGGCAGAAACGGCTCCAGCGGCGGCTCAGTCCCTGGGGAGCAGCCCGGCTGGTTCCTGCCTCTCTGGGGGGCGGTTTGAGATGAGTAAGTGGGTTCCCTTCACTCATGCTCCACGTGCCCTTTGACCTGGCGCTTTCGTGGTGGTTTTTAGGTTGAGTGAGTCCGCATGCATACCTTTTAGGAGCAGATGTTCTGTTCCCTGCAGTCTTACAGTTCCCCTTCCGTTCTCCAAAGCCAGGCGTTAGCGGGTTTGTCTCTCGTGTGAGGGTCCAGGACCTGGGGCGCCTGGTACGGAGTTTCTATCCCTCGCTTCTCAGGGAAAAGGCCCTCTCCTCCGTGACCCCTCCCAGTGGTGGATGGCCAGGGCTGGGGCGTGGGGTTTTCTTCCATGAGACCCTCTCTCTAGCTGCCCTACCCATCCTGAAGCTTCCTTTAACCTTCGTTGTGGAGACTCTTAACCTAGTTTTTAGGTCCCTTTCCAAGGGAATTCCTTCATACATGGTTGTAGACTGTTGTGTTAGGGGAGGAGGTGCGCACAGGCGCTTCCTTCTCCGCATCTTGAAGCGGTCTCTCGTCTTCTTCGTTAGCTGAGCTGGAGTCTGGCAGGCAGGTTCCACCAGGAAAGCACTAACTGCAGCCAAAGGGCGGGAGGGGAGGTCCAGACCAGCGCCAGGCAAGCAGAAAGAGCCCCTGTCTCCACGCATCTGCTCTCCTGGCCAAGCGCCCTCCATGCACTCTGGGTAATCTACATACGTTCTGGCCACGCTCTGTTAAACGCAAATTATAGTATCTTGTTCCCCTCTGCAAACACAGAGCCAGTATGAATGGTTTTCCCAACGGCTTTAGTCAGAGGAAAGGCTGAACAACAGAACCTAGCTTGTGGCCAGTGAACCCTCGACCCAAGCAAACCAAATAGATCAAGCCCAGATTTTGTCTACATGATAAACATACATGTGCATGACTCCAGCTGTGAATGGCTGAGTTGTGTTAAGGCACCAATAAGGATAAGGCTGATGGAGTAAATAAAGTTCTCTCTCTCTCTCTCTCTCTCTCACACACACACACACACACACACACACACACACACGTCAAAAAGTGGTAGCTGGGTCACCCAGGTGTACAATTAATGTATGACGTACACATTGTCTTTGATTCAGGAAATAATGACTATGCAGTGTGAAGGAGAAGAGTTTAGGGGAGGAGGATCGTGATGATGTTTCTCTTTGCGTTAAAAAAAATTTTTGATTGCATTAAATTTTCACCATCAACAACACCAAATAATTATACAAGTAGATATGTCTATTAAATTTTGGTAGAAAAAAAAATTCCCCAAATTGAAGCAGAAGTTGATACTAAATATTTTTTAATTAGGAATTAATTCTTCAAACACTCTACAATGTCCAAAACTGAGATAAAAATGTTATTAAAGAAAGTAACCCAGTTGGATGGGTAAGTGCTCATTCTCCAATTATCACTGATCCTTTCAGAAGGGACATTCAATCTTTAAATGATTATTCTAAATCTGACTCCTTGCTGAAGTCGTAGGCTCACTGCCTGCTCTTTTCTATTATTCTTTCTTTTAAAAATAAAACTGCTTTTCTGTGAAGGACAATATTGTATTGAAATTATCCAGGGGGAAAAGAACCCAAGAGTTACTGTCTTTGATCAGAGCACAGACTATGCCTTTATGCTAAAATGAGAAGTTTAAGATGTCTTTACTTATATGAATTAAGAAATAAGGGCTGTGCTGAATATCATAATGTAAATAAAAGACATTCTTGGATCGTATCGTTTTTAGGAATGCTGTGTTGCAGGCAAATGTCAGCTGCCAGAAAAATGAAGACAGATTGACTGGTCCAGGCAGTGAGCCCGCGCTGGGCTGACGCAGGATAGAGCCAGTCACCCTGATCTGAGGCTGGCTCACTTCTCCCAAAACTCCTCCCTGCCCTTCCCCCATCCGGGGCCTTACAGAGACATTTTTTTAACATGTGGTCAGTGTCCTATTTGGTTTCTGGCTTCCTAAATTCTGTCCCCCTCCCCCCACAAAAGCATTATGCCAATTATTTCTGTCTTTCCTGACCAGTCGGGGGTAGGTAATTGAGGCTGGGTGTGAGCCTTTCTCTCTCACGTCCCACTCAGACACGCATCCACGCAACAGGACAGCAACATCTCATTACATAGACTGGTCATCGGGAAACCAGGTACTGGTTGTCAAGACAGCCTTGTCCAGGAAGTGACCAGCGGTAAAGTCTGAATTACTGTTGGCGACGTTTGTAAGACGTTCTGTTCCAGGAAGAGGGAGATGATGACCATGAAACTCGGAAAAATTGGTTTGGGGCAAATGATATGATACACGATACATTTTCCTGCTATGGAGAATGGCATGAACAGAAGGGGAAAGGTAATCTAAACGGTCTTTGGCTAAGACTGAGTTAGTCTCTGAAAGTCTGCTAAGGTACGTGTTTAGGGTCTGAAATTCACAGGCAAGGGGCAGACATTTCACTTTCTGTATTCATTTCAGGAATGTCAGTGAAAACAAAACTGCTTAAAAATTATCCTTGAGATTTTATGGTACAAGTGCTTACTATGTTGTGACATTTTATGGGAAGAAAGTTTTTAAAAAGATGAATGTGAAACTTAGAGAAAAGGAATCCTTAACTTCTCTGTCCAACAAGAAGGATTTCTTTTCCTTTCTTTCTAACCAATTTGGTTTTTATCATCATTATTGTAATTTTCTTTTAGCATTGGCAGTTGGCATTGCAAACTCTGGGTAAAGAGGTTTCTGTTTAAAATTAAAAGATTCCTCAGAACGGTAATTTCACACACACTTAGCCCACATGTGGGTTTGCATCTGATTTTTCCAATCAGGACACTTACTTGGATGGGCTTTTGGGGGTCAGTTTTCTATAGTGCATTAGGCTGTTTAGAATCCACCAAAATGCTGCACAAATGTGGGTATCGCTGCCTCATCCCCGGCCACTGGATGCTTCAGTCTCCTACAGGACTCTGACGGGGCCTTCCCAGGTGGCGCTGGTCGTAAAGAACCCGCCTGCCAGTGCAGGAGACTTAAGAGACCCAAGTTCGATCCCTGGGTCAGGAAGATCCCCTGGAGGAGGGCATGGCAACCACTCCAGTAATCTTGCCTGGAGAATCCCAGGGACAGAGGAGCCTAGTGGGCTACAGTCCACGGGGTCTCAAAGAGCCAGACACGACTTAGCATGCATGTTGCACGCAGGACAGTGACAGGAAGCACGCTTTAACATTCTCGATGAATATGCTATTTTCACCCATTAATCCCTGGTGTTGTTTTTTTTTTTTAAATAAGAGGCTTTTCTTACACGTATATATCATTCCCATTTGTTGGTTATGACAAAGTCAGTATGGTTTGTGGTCGTTATTGTTACTGTTCAGTTGCTCAGTCATTGCTGACTCTTTGTGACCCCATGGACTGTAGCACGCCAGGTTTCCCTGTCCCTTCACTCTCTCCCAGAGTTTGCTCAAACTCTTGTCCATTGAGTTGGTGATGGCATTCAACCATCTCATCCTCTGTCATCCCGTTCTCTTTCTGCCTTCAATCTTTCCCGGCATCAGGGTCTTTTCCAACGAGTTGGCTCTTTGCATCAGGTGACCCAAGTATTGTAGCTTCAGCTTCAGCATCAGTCCTTCCAATGAATATTCAGGGTTAATTTCCTTTAAGATTGACTGGTTTGATCTCCTTGCTATCCAAGGGACTCTCAAGAGTCTTCTCCAGAACCACAGTTCAAAAGCATCAATTCTATGGCACTCAGCCTTCTTTATGGTCCAACTCTCACATCTGTACTGGAAAAACCATAGCTTTGACTATATGGACCTTTGTTGGCAAAGTGACATCTCAGGTTTTTAATACGCCATCTAGGTTTGTCATAGATTTTCTTCCAAGGAGCAAGCATCTTAATTTCATGGCTGCAGTCACTGGCCATGGAACATAAAATTTGTCACTGTTTTTTAATATTTACTTATCTATTTGCCATGAAGTGATGGGACCAGATGCCATGATCTTAGTTTTTTGAATGTTCAGTTTTAAGCTAGCTTTTTCACTCTCCTCTTTCACCTTAATCAAGAGGTTCTTTAGTTCCTCTTTGCTTTCTGCCATTAGGGTGATGTCATCTGAATATCTGAAGTTATTGATATTTCTCTCAGCAACCTTGATTCCAGCTTGAGATTCATCCAACCAGGCATTTCACATAATATACTCTGCATATAAGTTAAATAAGCAGGGTGACAATATACAGCCTTGACGTACTCCTTTCCCAATTTTGAACCAGTCCGTTGTTCCCTGTCTGGTTCTAATTGTTGCTTCTTAATCTGCAAACAGGTTTCTCAGGAGGCATGTAAGGTGCTCTGGTATTCCCATCTCTTTAAGAATTTTCCATAGTTTGTTGTGATCCATATAAAGACTCTTGCATAGTTAATAAAGCAGAAGTGAAGTCGCTCGGTCATGTCTGACTCTTTGCTACCCCATGGACTGTAGCCTACCAGGTTCCTCTGTCCATGGGATTTTCCAGGCGAGAGTACTGGAGTGGGCTGCCATTTCCTTCTCCAGGGGATCTTCCTAACCCAGGGGTCGAACCCGGGTCTCCTACATTGCAAGCAGACGCTTTACCATCTGAGCCACCAGGAACGTCTCCAATAAAGCAGAAGTAGATGTTTTTTTCTGGAATTCCCTTGCTTTTTATATGATCCAAAGAATGTTGGCAATTTGATCTCTGGTTCCTCTGCCTTTACTAAATCCAGCTTGTACATCTGGAAGTTCTTGGTGCATATACAGCTGAAGCCTAGCTTGAAGAATTTTGAGCATTACCTTGCTAGCGTGTGAAATGAGTGCAATTGTGCGGTAGTTCGAACATTGTTTAGCCTTTCACTTCTTTGGGTTTGGAATGAAAACTGACCTGTGCCCTCTGCTGAGTTTTCCAAATTTGCTGGCATATTGAATGTAGCACTTTAACAGGATCATCTTTTAGGATTTGAAATTGCTTAACTGAAATTCCATCACCTCCACTAGCTTTGTTCATAGTGATTCTTCCTAAGGCCCACTTGACTTTATACTCCAGGATGTCTGGCTCTAGGTGAGTGACCTCACCATAGTGGTTATCCACATCTTTAAGACCTTTTTTGTATAATTCTTCTGTGTATTCTTGTGTCCTTTTCTTAATCTCTTCTGTTTCTGTTAGATCTTTACTTTTTCCATCCTTTATTGTGCCCATCCTTGCATGAAATGCTCCCTTGATAACTCCAAATTTTCTTGAAGATATCTCTAGTCTTTCCTCTATTTCTTTGCATTGTTCACTTAAAAAGCACTTCCCTGGTGGCTTAGATGGTGAGGAATTTTCCTCCAATGCATGAGACCTGGTTTTGATCCCTGGGTGGGGAACATTCCCCGGAGAAGGGAATGACAACCCACTCCAGTATTCTTGCCTGGGAAATCCCATGGACAGAGGAGCCTGGCAGTTACTATGGGGTTTCAAAGAGTCAGACACGACTGAGCGACCAACATTTTCATTGTTAAATGTCATCCTTGATGTTCTTCAAGTATTCCTCTAATTATGATTATTATAATCATCATCATCATAATTATTATTTTATTTTAGTTTTAGTAGTTGGCTTGTTACCTCCCCAGTAAAGAAGTTCTGTTTAAAATTGAGTTAAGGTAAGAACTAGCAGGTGTACCCCAAAGGTTTACACCGTCTGCACGATGAGGAAACGCCCAGCCCTCTGTCACTGGTGAGACCTTATTTATCCCAGACCCGACACAACACCCGGCATCCAGTGCAATAGAATGAATGGAGTACTAATTAAATGTAGAGTCATAATATGGATTAATTTATAAATTTTACAAAATACCTGGTGACTAATGTTTAATGTCGCAGCTGGGAAATGCTACCCTCAGGGCAGAAGGTGTCTTGGATGTTTAGACACTTGGTATTGGTTACAGAACCTGTAAAAAGTACTGAAAATTTACCATAGATGTCTATAAAACACACATACTTCTTGTGATAAATAATAGTTTATGTATTTTATTGGCCAGGCAACTGACAGCAATAACTGTACGTAAACAACAGAGGGAAACTTTATTACTCAGACACAGAATAATAAAAAATTGCCCAGGGGACAGAAAAGCAAATTTAAATAATGATATCCTGGCTTGGGAATTATTTCACAATTAAGGTAACTTCCATCAAGAGGGCAATATTTTCCAGCTGTTCTCTGCAACCTTTACCATTTGCATTATACCTTTTATTTTTGTTGAGTAATATAAGCAGTTAATTCAAGGCATTATAGTCTATTCTACATTTGGACACCATGCTTCTCAGGAGCTGATTTTTTTTTTTATCCTGGCAGTTGAACAGGATATAAATGTCATTTTAATAATAGGAACTGAAAATTTAATAATATGGTATTAAACTGTAAGTATAAGTGAATAATACTAGTCCTAGTTCACTTTATTTCCTACATAATTCTGGCCTATTAATGGAGTTTCTATTCAAAGGAATGCTGTATTACAAGATTTTTTTTTTAAGTAAAGAAGCTTTCAACAGAAACACAGAGAAAAAAGGAAGATACATGTTGAGATATATATGTGGATTGTTGGAGATACTCATGAATATTTATATGAGTTAAATTTTCTTTGCCTGAAATATTCAGAAAAAAACAGAGACATAAAGGTGATTTTCACTTAGAGCATTTCCTTGATGTAATTTGATGTGTGTGTGTATATATATATATATATATATATATATTTATATACACCCAAGAATACATTGGAAAAAGCAGAAACACTTGCATAAAGTGAAAGATAAAATGGAACAGAAGTGAGCCAGACATTAGACAGTGTTTAGAAGCAAAACTACTGCTAAGGGTTTGTGTTCATAACTGGGCTGAGTGGTCCTCTCCTGTTGCCAGAGAGAGACGTTATATGGTGATCAGAATTAACTCTGAAAAACAACAACCAAGTTTCTCTGTTTCATTTTGGCACGTCGATGGAAATATGGCTAGGTTATAAAAAACTCAATTAGCTATTTTATACTTTGAAGTCAGAGAATTTTCACTGATATATATATTTTCACAAAGAAAAAAATGATTATAAATTAAGAGAGATATTTGATCAATTAAAATGAACAAATACATTTGTTATACCCAGATGCTGTGTGTTTAAATCTTTCCCGAATAAAGCCTTGTTTATCTTTGTTTCCTTCAGTGTTTCCAGTCAGTTTTCATTCCTTCTCTCTCCTGGGCACACCGCCTTTCGGCCACCCATTCACTCTCCAATCCGCCTTAATTGACAGCCGTGTGGGACGCGCTCACCCTGACCCATCTGGGATGCAGAGAAAACCTTGTTTTCTTTAGGTTGTTTGAAGCTTGGAAGTTGAGCAGAAACAAACCCCAGTCTTCCTCTTTCACTGGCCCAAGCAAATTCCTTTTTTAAAGAAAAGTTATTTTAGCAATAAGGAATGGATGATTAAAGAAATGGGATACTCTTTAAAAAAAAATTTTTTTTCCGCATAGACATACTTTATACGACAGCTGGTCCCTGGGATCCTGGTCTTGGGACTGTGGGCGTGGTGACTGTTTCTTGGCCAAAAGACAGATTTCAAGCAAGTATTTGCTTTATCCCCACCCATCACGCTCCAGAAGCTCGCCTGCCCGCAGGTGACTGACTTTTGTGTGAGCCAGCCTGTGGAAGCCCCAGGGGAAGTGCACACAGTATTTTTATTACAGGACTGTCCTTCTTAAAACAGAGCCTGGGAGCCTGTGGTTTGAGTTATAGAGCGTCTCATGAGAGCTCCTGGCATCTGGTTTGACAATCATCTTTTTAAAAATGTAGTCTTTTGTGAGCTCATGGCCCAAAATGATACGGTAAAATTGATGCTGTGGAGACTCGCGGCTGCATCAGTTGCAGTAGTTATGCAAGCAGGAGAAGAGACTAAATCAGAGTGAACACTGGAGAGATGGACACTATGGGGGTGGACACCGGGGTGGTGGATGAAAGGGAGCTTATCCACAGAAACCCTAAATGCTGTCTATCTGCATGGTGGGGCTGAAGTGACAACCCCTCCAAAAGATGTGTGCATGTCTTCATTCCCAGACCTGTGACTGTGACCTTAATTGGAAAAAGGGTGCTTGCAGATGTGACCAAGTGAAGGATCCGGATATGAGGTCGTCCTGGATCATCGGGGTGGCCCTGAGTCTAGTGGCAGGTGTCCTCATAGGAAACACACCAGGGGGAGGCCCAGGAGGAGAGGAGAGGCCCTGGGGCCGGGGGCAGAGGCTGCAGCGATGTGGCCAAAGCCAAGGACACCCAAGCCGCCGGAAGCCGGAAGAGGCAAAGGGCGGACTCCCCCCGGGACCTCGGGGAGAGCACGGTGCCGCGGCCACCCTGACCTCAGACTCGGGGCCTCCGGAGCTGACGGAGGACGTGTTTCCGTTGTTTAAGCCAGCAGGGTTTGATGGCGTGTTACGGCAGCTACTGGGAACTGGTTTATTTATTCATCTGCCCACCTACTTACCTGCGTCACCGAACATCTATCTAAATACCAACACTCACCCTTGTACGGTAGTCTCATTTTTTGTTGATTCATTCTCACTTCTTTAATTACCTGTATTTAATTATTCCATGAGCACTAAAACTAGTTTACCTATTAACTGAAAAACTCATAAATTCTAATCCTTCTCAGTTTGAGGCAGTATGCTGTCTCTCTATTCCACTTTATTATACATATGCACATATTAAATTTATACATATATGGTAAAAAAAATCTTCATTTTCCATCTGTGCCACCTGTGGGTACTTTTTAATGTTGTCTGTGTTAGATCTCAGGCCTCGAAGAAAAGGACACCATATGCCTTAGATTCCTTTGCCTCCTACTGATCACAATTTTCAGGTATATTCTTTTGACTTAAATTAAAAATGTCTGAACATGTGTTAAGACAGTAACGAAACCAGGAAACTGAAACGACCCCAGTAAACCTGATTCTCCTGCATTTTCCCTTATTTCAGTCAGCCACGCAGGGGCCCACCTAGTCCCCGTATCAGCGCCCATCAGGCCCTTGTCCCCCTTCAGGGGGCGCTTCCCACCCCTTTGATGCCCCCACCTGTCTCTCTTCACCTTCACGGTGCCAGCTTCTTCATTCCAGTTTCCCCAACCTCCCCTGACTCCCTGGCCTCCCCTCCAGCCTCACACACGTGCACACCCGCCCCACTCATGAGCACACACGGGCACACACATTTTCAGGTGAATCTGCCGCTAGTTACGGGGACCAGCCGAGCTGGCCAGGTCAGCATCCCAGTGGGTCCCCTGAAAGGGGCCTCGAGCCCAGCGGGACTCCTGAAGGACCTTCTGGAAGAAGCCGTGGCTGCTCTTCTCATGGGGCCGCGTCTGAAAGGGTGAGAAAGGCCGGGAACTTCCTTCGCCATTTCACACCCCTGCCACAAGGAGAGGGCTGGACCCAGACAGGGGCCAAATGCAAAGGGAGGCGGAAAGAGCGCCCCCTGACCCAGAGGTCCCACGGTGGAGCCGGCCGCTCCCAGGGCTGCGTGTCCCTCCACCGCGGCCCCCTCATCTTTGGCTGATTGAGCGAGAATTTCACACTTTCCAGTCGAAGCTGTCCGCATGAATCTGGCCGCTGCCCTGACGGACATCCTTCCCCTGGTTCCCATGACCCTTGGCAGGCCCTGGCCCTTCACGCCGATTTCCCTGTCTCTGATCCCAGCATCACCTGCAGCCCCCCGTCCCCTGCAGGCGGTCTCACTCAGTCCCTGGGGGCTCCTGGGGCAAGAGGCGGTTCTACCCTCAGGCCTCCCCGGTATATCCACTCGCCAGACATACTTACTGAGCACCTGTTTCCTGAGCACTGGAGACTTAGGCTCGAACCAACAGGCAAAAGTTGCTGCCTCCATGGGGCTTGTATTGTAGGAGAGGGGAGGGGGGAGGGCAGAGCATAACTAAAGCTAAAAAGATGCAAAATATGTGCAGACACGGAAGCTTCGAGGTACCAAGGGACCTGAATGCACTCGAGGGAAACGGACACGTGTGCTTAAAACACCGAACAGGACTGGTCACTGCAGCAGAGTTGATGATTTGTTGTTGTTTAGTTGCTCAGACTCTTGTGAGCATGTGGACTGCAGTCTGCCAGGTTCCCCTGCCCTTGGAGACAGTTCAGGGGAAGGACGGGCAGGGGAATGGCTCCAAGGTCTCTCCTTAGTTACCATCCACGTCAGTCCATCCAAGGACCGTTGGGCTGTTTCTGCCAAAGACAAAGGAGGATGGAGTCCAGGTGCCAGGTGAATGCACCCGGAAGTTCTTTTCCACAACTCTCTTCATGCTTGGCTTGGAAGCAAAGAATTCTAAGGCCGCCCCGTGAATTATTGTGGTGGCCACTAAATTTTTCTTGGATAAAGCCCACTGGGCCAAGTCTTGGATAACTATCAGGAACAACACCAGAAAGGTCAAGAAGAAATCTCTCTGTACTTTTGAGCATCAGGTTGACCTTCTTCCAGCCGTAGACCTTGCTGACGCTGCTCCTTGAGGAGCCACCCTTCAGCCAAGTGACAACTTCTTTTGCCATCAAGACCCGTGAGCCAGGGATGGTCAGCCAGGATTGTCCCCTCTCCTCCCCAGCTTAGCCCGCCATGCCGGTCACTCCTGCGTGTGTGGGTGGCCACACAGACTGCAGGGAGCTGTGTGTCCCTGGAGATTGGGGCGCTGGGAGCCTGAAGCCATTTCCCACCCAATCCCATCCATGAAAAGCCTCCACGTCTCCCTCAACGATTGGAGTATTTTCAGTGGATCCATGCTCTTTGTCCAAAATTGTACCACAGCTGCCTTGGTTCTCTGTTCCTCTGATTTATTGCCTCCGGTCCTTGGGGCTTCACACCTGTTCTCTGAGATTCACCAGAAAGTCTCCAGGGCTTGACCAGGATTACACATGTGCACTTGCACGCCGGAGTGGCCTGGCCCACTTAGGGGACAGCCATCCAGGTTTGAGGCCTGAATTCGTGTCCAATCTTAGGCTTGTTTTTAATGGGGAAGGGTGGCTGACTGAGTCCAGGAGGATTTGGGCAAACAGTCATCAGAGAACAAGAGCAATGGTAGCTAACAAATGTCGAGCACGTGCTATGTGTTAAGTGTGTGAGATGGTTTTCACCTAAATCGTTTGGCAATCCAGGTCGGCAGCACAGACTTTTGAGCGTTCAGTTCCCGCCGCGGGGTTCTGGACTCGAGAGTGACTGTGGATTCCAGTGGGAGTCCAGTGACGCTGGAGCTTCAGGTCTGTGCGTCTCGCCCATAAGCGAAGGCCACATGTTCGTTGCTGGTACATATTGATCTGAAAACCACCACGACCAAAAGTGGGCAGGTCCCAAATATGTACACCTCTCCATGTTGGACAGAAAGGTGGTGGAGACTGTCTCCGTGCCGTCTTGACCTGCCCACCTGCCCCCGGAATTCCCGCCTCTCCTGGTTCACTGCTTCTCTCTTCAGGAGAACACAGACTTCTCCAGGGGCCTCCATGAACACTTGCAGACGTTCCACGGGTCTCAGTAACAGGCTGGGGCTTCTTTTTTAATACTCACGGGTAGCTGGGGCCTGGAGAGCTTTCACAGCCCCTGATTTCGCCGGCAGACTGGGGATGAAGGGGCCAGGGAGGGGGAAATGGCGTGTGACCAGGCTGAGCCCCATGTGTTGGCTTTGGATGACAGCGTACCCTCGCTCCAAGGACCTTAATTGGCTGATAGAGCGACTGCTTCAGCCAAGGGTCCAATTAATACCCAACATTTGAGGGTTGGTTTTCCAACCCCAGTTAGATGAGTTTCTTGGCATGAAAGGGGTAACTGCTGTAAATGCAATTCATTTCCTTGACTCTGCACCCACTCTGTAATGAAAGGGTATCACTCTGTCTGGTTAATTCCAGACAAGGTTCTGTGAGCAGATGGGGAATTTGGATTTTCGAATTTGAAAAAAAAAAAGCCTAAGTGAGTGTGAGTTTTATGCAGTTACCTTGATACTTCTTCCATCTCATGGAAAACGTACTAAGTTCCAATATCGCAGAAGGTGGACTGTGAGAGCGGAGCCTGGGAGGGCTGAGGCCTGCCCTGCTTCCATCGGCGGTCAGTCCGGGGAGCATGCCCTGAGCCAGGAAACCCTGACTCTGCCCCTGGCATGGAAGGCGCCCTCGGATGGTCAGCGCTGTGGTCGCTGCCGGGAGGAGGCGGCTCACTTCGGAACAACAGCCGCGGACAGACTGGAAGCTGCCACTTCTTAGTTGTGAGCACTTAAGTCGCTTGATCGGCTCCATAACGTTGGGGTGATAACACTGCCCCGTGTTTCAAGGCTGACATCAAAGAGCTCATGTGGGAGTTCAAGGACAGTCAGGGTCGGCTCCCTGGCCCTCCCTCTCCCAGGGCAGCTGCCACGGTCAGCCTGACCTGCGGGCTCTGATGCTTCATGCTGTCCTGGAGAACCACAAACAGTGCCATGCTCAGCTCCGAATACCAGCCCCACAAGAGCAAACTTCAGAAAACAAGCTTGTGAGACAGCGCTGCCCCCAACCACCTCCTGAGCATCCAAGCAGACGGGCTGTCCTGCGGCCTGAATTCCAGTGTCTCCACTTGCCCTGCATTCTGCAGGCTGCCTGCTCACTACTGCTCTTTGCAAGGCCCGCCCTGGACTTCCTGTCCTCTTCTCTCGTTTACCAGGTGGAACGAAGCCTGTTGTCAAAACTTCCTTCCCCTCGGTTCACTCCGGCCTGACTTTGCAAGCTGTGAGTGCCCTTATTCAGGCTGCAGCAAAGAGCGCTAAACCAGATGTCAGGGGCCTGGGTTTCTGGAAGCCATTCCACTTCTCTCTGATGAGACGTGTGACGTGTGAAGAGGCGCCCCTGGCAGGAAGCCAGCCCTGCCGTGCACGCGGGCCCACTCGCGCCTGGCCCCGCGCGCCCTGCCTCGGTCTGCAGGGCCGGCTGCGCCGGGGCGCCTGCTCGTCACGCCTGCGCGTCCCCGGGCTCCCCGGCTCCCCCGGTGTGTCTGCTGTAGGTCATTCGGTAGCTGAGGGCTCCTCATTACGGGGAACCCACAAAGCGCTGGAGTTCGTCAAGTGGTCCAGCCCAGGCCAGTGTCATTTTGTTTAGAAAAGAAAGCAAGTTCACTCAAGGACCCTTCCCTTTCTTCTTGACTTCTGCAATGATCCCTGAGGACAGGAAGCGGGCCGCTCTGCAGCAGTGCCCACAGACCTGGCCTTTCCTGGGGGGGCTCCCCCAGCTGAGGGCTGTCAGCGGGCGCCCACCTGGGCGTCGGGCCCGCGTCTCTGCCTCCTCCCATCCCGGCGCCTCTGCTGCAGCCAACGATGCTCCTGGGGAGGAAGGCGCATTCTACTCTGCTCCCCAGATGTTGCTCTTTGGAAAATGGAGCCAAGGGGAACGAAAGGCATTTATTTGTGTGTTTGTGCGTTTCCTTGACAATTCTTTGTTGAGCATCTGCTGTGTGATGGGCACTGGTGGGTTGAGACGGGGGTGAAGGGCAGGCAGGGACAGGCCAACGGAGCTGCAGCTGTGCTGTAAATGGTCTTGTTTGTTGGGATGAGCGCAGGGCCCCCAAGATGCTCCCAGGGAGGCGGAGGACCCTTCCAAGAGGGAGAAGGGCCTCAGTACAGACCTGAAGGGGGAAGGGAGCCACCCTTCATTGGGTGGGCGGGCAGGAATGATGAGAGGAGGAGATGACCGGCGAGAACTCAGGCAGGTAGAGAACTCCGGGGCGCCTAGGGGACTTTGGAGGCGGTGGAGGAGGCTGACT
Organism: Alces alces; assembly: GCA_015832495.2. Classification (NCBI taxonomy): domain Eukaryota; kingdom Metazoa; phylum Chordata; class Mammalia; order Artiodactyla; family Cervidae; genus Alces; species Alces alces. The sequence continues at coordinate 47,979,685 of JADEYB020000019.1, read as the reverse complement.
CGGGGCTGGCCAGGGCCCCGGCCTGCTGAGGGCCTCTGAGGTAAGGACTGAGTGCTGGGCTCTGGGGCAGCGGCTTCCAGCATCCAAGGAGACACCTCTTCCTCAGCCACTGCCGTCTCCAGCCGCGTGTGAGGCATGAGGCTTCCTCGATGGCCTCGTTGAAGGTGTGGAGCAGGCCCTATCCCATCCTTCGGAGAGAATGGCTGTGAGACCAGGGTGATGGGGACCGCAGGGAGCTCCCAGCCAACCAGACGCCGCTGGGGCCACCACAGAGCTTCTGAGAGACGTGGCCTGGAACCCAGGTCTCACAGACGTGGTGAGGAAATCCTACAGCCAAAATCTCTCTCTACGTGTGGGCGAGGAGGGTGTGGGCTAGTCTACCTGAAGCTTCTAGACTTTCTTTCTTAGCTCTATCCCATGGGCATCTTTCACCCCCAGCCAGTTTCCAGTCATGCTAGAGGGACGGGCGGTCAGTTTGCCTGGGGTGAGGGGGCCAATGCCAGCTTATCAGCACTGAACTGCGAGAGCTCTGGGTAAACCGTGTGAACCCGTCACCCCAAGAATGTTGACGCTGTGCCAAGACTTCTGTGTTGTAGGCTCACAATTACTTTTTAAAGCAGTGCTTTGAGGTAAATATTATTATTTCAATTTCAGAGAATTCCTAAATAAGAGATGAAATGTGTTTCCCAAGGCCTCTCATCTAGGGAAGTGACAGAGTCTGCATTTCAGTCGGGTTGCCTGGTTTAAATCCAGCCTATTAGTTATCTGTTGCTGCACACTCACCAGCTGAAACCAACAACAAAGGGTGATTAACTCACATGTGCTGCAAATCAGGAACTCAGGGCCATCTCAGAGTGTGGCTCTGGCTCAGGGTCTCCCGTGGGGTCACGGGTCAGGTGTCGCTGGGGTGGCATCGTCGGACACTGGCCTGGGATGTCGAGAGGATGGAGGACCCGCTTCCAGATGGCACCTTGCATGGCCATTGGCAGGGGCTTCAGTCCAGGTCCTCTCCAGGACCTCCCCCCGAGGTCCTCCCGATGCAGGCTGGTGGCCTTGCGGGGAGTGGTCCCCAAGAGAGCAAAGAGGAAGCCACAGTGTGTGTGATACCCAGCCTCAGGGATCACAGCCTGGTGTTTCTGTAATATCCTGTTGGCTGTACCGTCAGCCCTGCTCCTCCGAGAGGCAGGCACCACGCAGGCGAACACGGCGGTGGCCCTGGGGACCAGCTGGCCCCTCGGGCTCGGTGTGTGTCTCTCTGTCCAAAGCTGCCAGGAGCCTCCACCCCGGGTGCGCCTTGGAAGGGAGACTGCAGGACAAGACGTGAAACACGCACACACGTGAGCGTGCACATTCATGAGTATCCATTATACTGTAAATGCCATTGTTCGTGAGCCCAAATGAGGGAACTTTTAAGATAATCACCCTCTTGGTGGGCTGTGTGTTATCTTGATGTTTATCTTAATGTTTCCATTACATCAATATTTTTATTTTGATTATTAATTATGGATGATCATATCAGATTTTTAAAAATTTTATAATATGAACCCATACCGAACTGCTATAATTAGGAGGTTATTGTTAAAGCCATCTTTAATGTATACATATCAAAGCCTGTATGATGACTCCTATTTGGAATTCTTGGGACCTGACAGGAAGCAGTCTGTCTAGATGTTTCAGAAGGCAAGCTGTATGCTGTTACTGACACAATTATATGTAGAATTACACACTCCATTTTAAGTACAAATGCGTGCCATTACCTGGAAGTCAAATCAGGGGAAGATAAGAGGTGGAGAAACCACGGATGATAACCACAAGACGCTGGACGGCAGAGAAGTGGGGAAGGCTTGCAGTGAATTTTACGGAGTCTTAGCACCGAGTCGCTGGGTGGTCCACGATCATTTAAAGGGGTAGGAGCCACACTTTCTGAACCTTAGTTACCTCATTTGTAAAACAGAGGAAGGTTGTGACACTATGCTTTCAACTCCACAGAGCCGTTGGAGGAAACAAAGATGAGAGACCTTACGTGAACAGGCTGGGGAGCTGGCGTGTCCCGGCCCAGACGCAGGGGCTGGCTGCGGGTGTGTCTCAGGCAGCATCGTGGAGGCGCCCCAGAATTGTGCCTGACGCTGCTCTGCAGCCCCGGGGCCCTGCTTGGAGCCACACATCTGGCTTCCGTTGGCAGACCCGAGGGCCCCGTATTTCCCCCTGTGCCATCCGGCAGGGCAGGCTCTGCGGGGGGCATGGGCTGGGCTCTCATGCCCGGAGGGGAGCTCGGGTGGGCTGGTGTGCCAGAGGCCCCTCACCTGGGGCTGGCATCCACTGGGCCAGCGTCAGGACATAGAGGCTCACAAGGAAGCAGGTCCAGAGGGCCCCAGGCAGGAAAGGGAGCGTTCACGTAAACCCATCACGCTGTTCTCACGTCCTTGCCGCGCTAGCTGACCAAAGCCAGGAGGGGAGTTTTGTTTCATCGACAAACATCTCTTTCTCACTCCTTTTCATATAAAACTATCCCCAACCTGCCCGAACTGTCTGGAAGCCATTCGTGTGTCAACAGCAGGCAGTTTTATGGGGACGGCGGGAGCAAATTCCCCGCTTGGACTCTGGGCGGAAAATGAGCTGCTGCTAACGACGTCCAACTTAGAGCCCTGAGGCCCCCCGGGTGTTGTGTCTCAGACCCAGCTTCTGCTCCGGTCCAAAGGCTGGGTGCGGGCAGAGGGCTAACAGCCCTGGACTGCAGCACCTGCCAGTTTCCATGCTGTAAGTGTTCACGGCCAGCATCAAGGCACTGACACTTTATCACGTTGCACAGCTGGTAAGAGAGGCGGAGCGTGCCTGCTCCTGGACTCCGCAGGGCCTAGATTTACGCGTCAGATGCGTCCTTTGCATCTTTACCTGGAGGCAGACCAGGCATCTCAAGTCCAGCAGGTGCAGAACTGCGTTCGGGGTCTGTCTGTCTCACACCCAGCCCGCCTCTGCCAGGGTCCTCCGTGAGTGCATGCCCGGTACCAAACGCAAGCCAGCCCCCACACTCCAGGCCACCCTTCACGTCCCCGTCCTCCTCACCACCACACCCAGCCGTCCCCAAGGGCTGCTCGTCTCACTTCCGGAACATTCACAGTCTGATTACTTCTCCCCAGACTCTGCCATCACTATTAGTCTCCTGGATGACTGTAAAAGGCCAAGTGGTTTTCCACTTCTGCCCACACATACCCTCAGCCCATTTCCTCGTATTGACCAGAGAGATCTCTGAAAAATGCAAGTCTGAGAACATCGCTTCTTTAAGCCCTTCGCCGACCTCTGAAGCTCAGGATAATAATCAGGGTCCTTAGTATGCCTGAGGGCACTTGGATCTCCTGCTGCACCTTAGGCGTAGTTCCGGGCTGCTCTGGGCCCGGGTCCCCTGTGCAGCCTGTCCTTCAGGGTCCTCAGGCTCACTGAGTTCTTTTCCAGTTCAGACCTTTGCACAAAGAGCTCTCTCCTTGAGTTACTTGGTCTGACCCACTCCTCATTCTTCAATCTCAGCTGAAGCTTTTTAGAAAGGTCGTCTCAGACCTCTCTCCGTTTTTATCTTCCATAACGTCCTGCTGTCGGTTTGCAGCCCCCTCAGCCATGTAGGAAAGCCCTGCTTGCCTCACATCCGAGCCGACCGGTGGTATTATCAAACTTCACGGTTTTTGACAACCCAGTATAGGGGCATCCCATTGCGATTGGAGTTTGCATATCTTGGGTTACTAACAAATTTGGGGCATTTAAAATACTTGTTGCCGATTTAGGTTCTCTGTTGTATGCAATGACTGTTTAAGTTGGTTGTCCATTTTTCTATTCAGTCATCCGATTCTTGTTAATTATTAGTAGGAGCACTTTACATGTGATGGATTCCAGAGTTTGTGAGCGATACATACTGCACATATCTTCTGCTACTCTTTGCCTTGTTTTCTTACTCTTTTAAAGATGTCATTTGACAGAAACTTTTAAATTTAAGTTTATCAAGTATTTAATTTGTAGTACTATTTGCATTCTTTAGAATTTCTGTTTATAGGGGCCTTTTGAGCCAAACTGCCCCCAAAATTAAAATATTTTCTCTCGATTCTTGAAAAAATTAATTTGATTATGTATAGAATTTAAGGAGGATTCTTCCTTTAGTATATTGGAAAAAATGTTACTCTTTCTTGGCTTTCATTATTGCTGATAAGAAGTCAGCCTTTAACATAATTCCTTTCTTTTAAAGGTTTCTATCTTTTCTTCCTGACTTGCATTTAAAATCTTTGTCTGTTATATTCTTCAGTTTTATGATGATATATCTATCTTTGATTTTCTTTGTCTGTCCTACAGGGAATTAACTGGGCTTCCTTAATCTGAGAACTTGAGTCTTTTGACAAGTCTGGGAATTTTTCATTCATTCTTTTTTTAATGTTGCCTCTTCTCCATCATGTCTCTTATTTCCTACTAATCTCTAGTTACATAAATGACAACTTTTCATTCTCTCTTGCATTTCTTTTTGTCTCTTGGTTGCATTTTAAATAATTTCTTCATATTTATATTCCAGTTTAGAAATTTTCTGTTGATTGAGCTTAATCTGCTGTTTAAGATATTTAATGCCTTTTTAAACTTAGTCATTATTATTTTTATTTCTAGAAGTTCTAGTTTACAAATTTGGTTCTCTTTAAAAACATGCTTGATCATTTAAAAAAGTTTAAATAATTAAGAGTGATTAAAAGATTAAGATACTTGTTTTATATTGTTTGGTAATTTGGATATTTAAAATCTTTATTCTGAGTGGGTATCTATCATCTATTTATCATTTATCAATCTACCTATCTGTCTAATTATCTATCAATCAATATCAATCTATTATCTATCTCTATCATCTATCTGTTATCTATTATTTTTATTATCTATCACTATTGATTATCTATTATCTCTGTTATCTATTGCTATCAATTATCTCTTATCTGTCTATTATCTACCTATCACTGTCAATTATCTGGCCATTTTCTCTCTATCTCTGTGACACCAAGATGTCCCACCATGTTCCACTTCAAGGGAGGAGCTGATGCCCAGCGTGTGGAGGCATCAGGTCGGCAGGAAGCCTCCGTGTGCAAAGCCCCGCCTCAGCTGTGGTCCCGGAGGCAGCGTGAGGGTGTCAGGCCTGGTGCGGGACGGCCCTGGTAGACTCGAGTCTCACAGTGCTGCCTGTCGGGTTTGCAGGGTGGGTTGGGTCAGAACTACAGCAAGTTCAACTCTCCTGCTCAGTCTTGCTTTTTCTCCCTCCGCTTCATAGTTGCTGATCCTACAAGCATCTGTGTCACACATCTGGCTTGGCGACTGCTTTCCGAAAGCCCAGTGGACAACGTGTGCTGGTGCGTGAGTGTCAGTGTGTGTGTGTGAGTTTGTGTAACTGTGTGTGTGCACATGTGTAAATGTGTGAGCAAGCGTGTCACTGTGTGTATTTGCAACCGTGTGTGTGTGCATGTGTGAATGAAAACAGAGAAGCAAATTTAAATCCACAGAATTATATCTTCAGTGAACCAGCCTGGCTGTAAGATCCATTTTATTTTCATCGTCAAAATGTGTCCTCTTAATGTGCTTAGACTTACACCCATTAAATCTTTGGAAAAGTCTGATTAACTTTTGTTATCAGCCATTTGTTTAAATGTTGAATCAGATTAGTTAAATTCATAATTTTATATTTAATAGTTATTAATAATTTAGCTTCTTATGTAATAGTTAAGTCTATGAGAAGAGTGTGCAAAAATATTTAGAGAAGTGTTGTGTTTAGAAATAGTCAATGGACAAGAAAATACAAACTATGATGAGTGTCTTCTCCTCTCCACATATGAATACTGCTCAGATACTGAAGAATTTTTATCATAAAACAGATTGGTCAGTTGAATAGCCAACTAATCTCTTTATAGGTAAAAGAATCTTATTTATTGGATATAGAATACACTGTGGTTTCTATTTATCCAAGAGATTGCTTTCTCAATTGACACATTTTTGTGGATGTGACTAGTCTTCAGGTTCTGCTTGTCTGTTTCCCACATAGCTCATGGCTGAAGCTGTCATTCCTTAATTTTTTCCATTACTTATTATCTGTGACCATTTTTCAATTCCACAAGAGAACAGATGAAGTCCCTGTAATCTTGTGAAGCCATTTGGCCTGGAGGATGCTCCTCGGCTTTGCGCCGATAACAGAGGCCCCAGGGACGATGTTTAGTGAGTCCAAAGTGAGCAACTTTAACTTTTACTGCTTAATATAGGCTCAATTCTTCAGAGTTGGCCCAATTTTAGTCCCAGGATAAAGTTTATGAAAAGGAATTTCCATGTCCAAGGAAGAAGAACCAAGACTGCTGAGAGGTTTTATATATATATAGTATGAAAACTGAAAAGGGGGTTGGGGGAATCGATCCTAAAACTGACTTTATTAACTGTCGATAATGACTTCAGAATAGTTAACAGAGCCTCCTACACATCAGCCTGCACCAGGAAGCTGAGCCCTTCCGGGAACCAGTCTGCAGCCCAGCCTGGCCCGAGGCTCGGGGAGAAAATCCAGCTGCGGGAGGTAATTCTCCCCTTCCCCTCTTTCTCCCTCTTTTTCGTCCCTCCTTGCCCACCTTCTCTTCAGGCTGTGGAAGATTTATTGCCTTTCAGTACTCACAGATGATGTTTTCATAGGCTGTAATGAGGTCCCAGCAGTTTCTAACAATAACAGGGACATTGCCGTGCCTAAGATATATTATGTGTTTTCCCTCATCTTTCTCCCTTGAATGAAATGCTTACAAGTGCGTTAGCCCCCAATTCCCTTCCCTTTACTGTGATAAATGGTCCAGTTACTTAATAGGGCTAAATACTTCGCTATGCCTTTTATAATACCCCTTCGATTTTGAATAGAATCCTACAAGGAAGAGCCCACGAGTGCTTTGAAGGTGCTTCCCAGAGGGTCATGTGAGCACAGGTGAAGCACCCGCCGCTCTGGCCAGCCCTGCATCCATCCTGGTGGGGATTTCCGGACATTCCCTGAGCCTCATGGAGCTGGGCAGCGCGGACCCGCCCCGTCCCTCCAGTTCTGATTCTGGCCCCGCGTGAGCCTGGCCTGAGCAAGGACGTGCCCCTCCGCCCAGCTGGCTGGAGAGGTGGCACCACGGGCTGCCCGACCAGGAGGTAGGTTTTAGGAGGAGAGCCCTGGCCCTGATCTCCCCTTGCTGGCTTCTGTGGCGACAGGGTCGGGAGCCAAGTCTAAAGGCGTTTATCTCCTTAAAGGTCAGCCAGATTAGCGTGAGAACAAAGAAAGGCACCACACCATGTCCGTGCCGCCTTACAGTGACGTGTCTGTGCCGGGACACCGGGCACGTTGGCAAACCCGGGGGGTCGGGGCTCCAAGGGGGACGCTCGCCGAGGCCCCGGGGCTCTGGCTCTGCTCGGGGCCGGGCTCATGGTTGGGTGGCTCGCACTCTGCCCTGAAGTCAGCATGTGACAAATGAACAGGCTGGGCCTCCAAGCCAGAGAAGAAGCCAGCATGAAGAACTGTTCTGGGAAATGCAGGACCCGTCTGTTCTCAGACCCTGGGTGCCCTGAGAGGCCGGCTGGACACAAGCCTCAGGTCAGCGCCCCTGGGGTCGCCGCCCAGTGGCCCGCAGTCTCCCCCCATCCAGGCGTCCACTCTGCAGTCTCTCCTTCACCCCTCACGCTCTGGTCTTGATTTCTGCTCACCGGTTCTCTTCAGAGATGACCTGGAGATAGTCCTGAAGCCTGTCCTTGCTGGATTCCCGGGGGAGAGAAACCACTGAGCTACCCTCCCCGGTCTGCCCCAGCTCTGGCTCCCCGGTCTGTCTCCCGGGAACCACCTCTGCATTTCACACATCACGCCTGGACGCGCGGTGCAGGCAGGAGCTGGCACAGCAGGCTGGTCATCGGCCCCACGCAGGCCCCGCGTCCCATCCTCAGGGTCCAGCTCCCGGGTCCTACCTGGGAGGGGCCTCCTCCCACCCGCGAGCGGGGAGGCCCCTGAGGATGCTGTCTGTAGGCAGCTCCCCGGGCTCCATGTTACTTAGGTGTTGTCTGTCCGTTTTTCCGAAACAAGCCATTTGTCCCCAAAAAGGATCAAATGGAAAACGTTATAAATACTCCAAATGGTGGAAACAGGAAGTGGGACGCAAGCGATGTAGCTATTCACAGAAGACACACTGTCATTTCTCCCCCGTAAATACATACTCTGCTCGTTTCCAGAAGCAGGCCTGCCTCAACCTGCAGAACGGCCTCCCCGCCCAGGGGACGCTGCGGAGGGCCGCTCCCAGCGCCGTGCGCCGGTCATGGGGTGTGTGAGTGCCCCGGCTGCAGGGCCCCTTCCACGCAAAAGTTACTGAGGACCTCAAAGGGCTTGTCTTTGTGTACAGTTTCTCTGCAGATATTCACCTACAGATAAGAATCCACCTACAGCGCAAGAGACACAGGAGACACGGGTTCAGTCCCCGGGTTGGGAAGATACCCTGGAGAAGGGCATGGCAAACCCACTCCAGAATTCATGCCTGGCAGATCCCACGGACAGAGGAGCCTGGAGGGATATAGTCCAGGGGGTTGCAGAGTCAGACACAGCAGAGAGATTATGCACGCACACATGCATTCATCATATTAGAAATTCATATTGAGCAAATTGAAAAATACTTCTTAATTCATATAAAAATAAAAATGGTTCATCTGTTACATCTTGACATAAAAATCATGGTTTTGTGAAAATGGCTATATTTTCCAAGATGAAAAAATTAGTGAGTAGGGTGGCATTGTTTTCATGTTTGCAAATTTCCTTTCTTTTTGGCTTAGTAGAAAACTGTTGGCATCTCTTATTTGCTTTGCATTTAATCTATTGCAATACATTGTTTTGATTCAAATGTATCAAGAGAAAAAGTCCAAGGAGAAAACTGAACTCACAAAGATGTAGTTGCATTAGGAAGAAAATTTTAGTAGACTTTTTGATAAGTATGATTATTCTTTGACTTTTTAAAAAAATTAAATTACAATTTTTAAAAGTTAGTTGTAATGCAGACTCTGAAAAAATATCAAGCAACTTTTGGATCCAGGTTAGCGTAAAATCCTTTGGTATATTTTGTATTTTAAATGGATCTTTTCCACCCACAAATGATTTTTATTTGTTTGCTTATTTTAAACTGTGGTAAAATATACATGACATAAAATTTACCATCTGAGCCATTTTAAAGTGTACGGTTGAGTGGTTTTAAGTCCATTCCCCTGCTGTGTTGTCATCACAGCCTCCTGGGACTCCTCATCATGCAAACCTGGAACTCCGCCTCCGTTTAACGATCCCGCCCCTGCCCTGCCCCCCGCCAAGGACAGTCACCACTCTGCTTTCCATTTCTATCGTTTGGTTGCGTCTGGCGCCTTCTGTAAGTGAAACCAAGCTGCATGCGTCCTTCTGTGACCGGCTTGGTTCACTGAGCATCGTGTCCTCAAGGACCACGCATGTCATAGTAGCAGGTGTTAGCATTACCTTCCTTTTTATGACTGAATAACAGTGCATTGAATGAACTGACCACATTTTGCTTATCCATCCTCTTTCGATGAACTTTTGGGTTGTTTGCACTTTTTGGTTATTGTGAATAATGCTACTATGAACATGAGTGGACCAATATCTTTTTGAGACCCTGATTTCAATTCTTTTGGTTATATAATCAAAAGTGGAACTGCTGGATTGTTTGGCAATTCTATTTTTAATTTTTGAGGAACTGTTTTCCATAGCAACCATACCATCTTACATTCTTACCAAGTGTGTACAAGGGTTCCAATTTCTCTGCTAACCGACACTTGTTAGCTTTTGTTTCTGACAACTTGTTAGTCCAGGGTCTCCCTTCTCCAGAGAAGAACCAGTAGGATGTGTGTGTGTGTCTCACATAATGTTTGTCCATGTTTGTGTTTATACATGCTTGTATCTGTTTATTGTAAGGAACTGGTCTGTGTGATTATGGAAGTTACCAAATGTCTAGATCTGTCAGCAAGACTGAAGCCCAGGGGAGCCGGAGGTTTAGCCCCAGTCCCAAGGCTAGCAGGCTTCCGTAGTGGCTCAGCTGGCAAAGAATCTGCCTGCCATGCAGGAGTCCAGGGTTTGATCCCTGGGTCAGGAAGATCCCCTGGAGGAGGAAATGGCAACCCACTCCAGTGTTCTTGCCTGGAGAATCCCATGGACAGAGGGGAATCCATGGAGTCGTAAAGAGTCAGACATGACTGAGTGACTGAACTCTCACTCAAGGCTAGCAGGAGACAGACCCAGAAAAAGCAGAGGTTCAAGTCTGAGTCAGAGGTCAGGAAGAGACTGTCTCTCAGGGGGAGGTCACCAGGCAGGAGGGGTCCGCTCTCACTCTTTGTGGTCTAGCTGGGCTGTCAGCCCATTGGATGAGGCTCACTCACATCAGAGAATACAATCCCTTTGACTCAGTCTTCTATTCAAATGTTCATTTCCCCCAGAAACACCCCCATAGACACACCCAGAATAGTGTTTGACCAAACGTCTGGGCCCCTCAGGCTGACACATGAGACTAGTCATCGCAGCAGCCAGTATGAGGTGATAGCTCCCTCAGGTTTCCCTAAGGACCAGTGGGCCATCTTTCCACGTGCTTATATTGGCTCACTGTTTATCTTCTTTGAAGAAATGTCTATTCAAACCCTTTCCTCATTTTAAACTCAGGTCATCCGTTGCTTATTGTTGAGTTGTGGGAGTTTTATATGTTCCAGATACTAACCTCTTATCAGGTAGGCTCAAGTCTCCTGCATGTTGTAGCAGGTGTTACAGTTTCCCTTCCTTTTTAAGGCTGGTCATTATGGCCTTGTATGGATGGACCACATTGTGCTTATCCATCATCCATCGGTGGACACTTTGGTTGCTTCTGTCCCTTGGCGCCTGAGAACATTGCTGCAATGCACATGGGTGTGCAAATACCTGCTGGAGACTCTGCTTCAATTCTTTTGGAGAGATACACAGAAGTGGAATTATTGGATCATACACTAATTCTATTTTTAATTTAGTGCCTTACTATTTTCCATAGTGGCTGCACCATTTTACAATCCCACCACCAATAGAACACAAGGATTCCAATTTCTCTACATCCTTGCCAACACTTTTTTTTCCTTTTTTTTAAATAGTAGCCATCTTAATGGGTATGAGGTAATACCTCACTGTGGTTTTCATTTTTGTTGCTGTAATGATTAGTAATGTTGACCCTCTTTTCATGTGCTTTTGACTATTTCTCTATCTTCTTCTTGGCCCATTTTTTCAATCGAGTTGTTTGATTTTTGTTGTTGAGTTGCAGGAGTTTTTATCTTCTTGTTAACCTCTTCTCATTTATATGACTTACAAATATTTCCTTTCATTTCATAGGTTTCCTTTTCACTCTGTTGATGGTGTCTTTCAATGCACAGAAGTTTTTAATTTTGATACAGTCCAATTTGTCTATTTTTACTTTTGTTGCCGGTGGTTTTGGTATTGTGTTCATGAGGTTCCTGCCAAACCAATGTCATGAAACTTTCCCCCTATGGTTTCTTCTAAGACTTTTATAGTTTTAGGTCTTACATGTAGGTTTTTGATGGATTTTGACTTAATTTTTGTGTATATATATGTGTGTGTGTGTGTGTATGATAAAGGTCCAGCTTTTTTTTGCACGTGGAGATCCAGTTATCCCAGCACCATTTGTTGAGAAATCTGTGCTTTCCCCAGTTGAATGGTCATGGTACCTTGTAGAAGGCCAGTTGGCCATGTGTGTGAGGGCTTATTTCTGGGCTCTATTCTATTCCATTGGTCGTATGTCTGTCTTTACGTTACCCAGGTGTGACTTTGTAATATCACTTAGACAACACTGGCTCATGGAATGAGCAGTGATGCTTCTGTGAACCGTTTCTCACAGCTTCTCCAGCCTCCTCCCCGTTCCATCCACTATGCTCGCATTTTGTGAGTGTGCTTGTGTCTTTTTGTGTTTTTATCGCCCCCAAAACACAGGACTTGTGACCCTGACATTTTGGGTAAGCTGACCCGGACAATGCGGTGTCTCCTTTAAAATCCAGGTGTTCTGGGTATTTCAGGACCTGTGACCAACATTCAACACGGGAATTCAATCCATGACAGCATTTATTCCAGCTCCAATCCCCAGGGACAGCCGGTGAACAGTGTCTTGGAGTTGGGACCGCAGTGGCCCTGTGGCTCCTGAGACACACCCATAGGTACTTCCGAACGGCCAGCGGGAGCTTCAGAAAGTGCACGCCGCCAGTGGCTGAGCAGACTCTCGCTCCCGTCCCCTCGACCCCTGGGCCCACGTGAGGGCACTGTGTCTGTTCCCCCCAAACTGTGCTTTTCCAGGCGTCTTCTCTCGGCTCCTGCTTGTCGTTAACGTGCGTGGCCACAGAGCACGGGCCTTGCCCTTGCGTCTGACGACGCCGGGACAGGAGAGCCAGCCTGCAGAGGAGACGCGACCCCCTGGTCTCCGGGCCCTCTCGCCGGAAGAGGCCCCCACTCTCTGTGTTCATTGCTTTTTCAGCTTGCCCCTGTTTCATGTTGGTGTCTGCCAGCCACGATGTTCAGTGGCCCGGAGATCACCCTCATCGTCCCCCTTTGCCTCAACTATTTATTTAACCCTCTGGTGCTGAAGGTTTACGCTGGGCAGGCAAGGGGCTATTCCCTTCCGCTTGTAAAGATTTCCAAGGGGATGGGAGGAGGCCTAGAAAAACACCCCAAATTCTTTGACTTCAGGCTTGGACTTGAGTCCTGCCTCCGGGTGGCGGTTCGGGGAGAGGGCCCAGGGAAGCGAGGAGACGGAACAAAGACCAAGGCTTGGGTCCAAACCCGAACGCATGTATCTGGCTGTTCCTTTCATCTTTTCTTTGAGGCAAGACTGCACTTTCTTTCATGCAAACTCAGGCCAAATCTGTGGTCAGACTCTGCCCATCAAGAGAGTTAGGATGAGGAAGGGGTGGCAGGCAGGGCCAGCTCCCACCAGGAGAGCTCGTTTCTCAGGCCCCCTTGGCGTGACCCCAGTGGCTGCTTCTTCTAACCGGTGGAAACCGAAGCAGGTATTCAAAAGAAAAGCACAGATTTGGTACCTTGAGCGGTGAGGTCCTCTCTTGTTGTGAAATTCCCGGGGCATTTGTCGACGTGCCTGCTGCAGCCCTGTTCCTGCCGAAACGTGTCTCTTGCCCTGACCCAGACCTCCTTCCAGAACTGCCTCGTTGCTCAGCTCAGCGAGACCACAGTCTTCTCCCTGAGCCTTCTGTGAGCGGTTCTCCATGTTCTTCTCATTCATTTCAAAGGCTGTTTAGCTTATTTCCCTGAAATTGCATCGTTAACAACAACAATTTGAGCTTGTATATGAATTCTTTAAGGAGAGGCGCTTATGTCTTCTGCTAATTGAGATTTTGGCCTATTCTTCCAATTTTGATTCACTTACTTGGAAGTCAATCTGAAAAGTTTGTTGATAAGGCCATAAAGACCCTAGTAAATGACATTCAATTTAACTTCTTTCAAGGGATTTGGTGAAAAGTTGTTTATGATTTCAACGGCAATTTTTCCTTATTAGACACCTACCCTGTTGGCCTGATACACAGGATGGAGTGCTGGGAATAGAAGGTCAAATGCCAGGCCCAGGCCTCCGCTCCTGGACCTACCACCCCCAAATGAGTACTGTGCCCACTGAAGGCATGTGCAAAAGTGTCCATGGCCACATCACTCTTCAAGCCGCGATCTGTGGGCTCCAGGTGTCAAATATCCGGTGACAGGAGGGCAGGCGCACACCCGGGCGACACCTGTCCAAGCGACATGGAGGGGCGGGTCACGCTAGACGTCCCCACCTGGTGGCCGTGAGGAAAAGCTCATATTAAGCTCAGAGCAGGCACGACTCGACTATGGTGACAATGTCAAAGAGAGCTGACCCCTGGGGTGTTGACTGGGAAGGCGGGGGTGGGCGTCTGGGGCCCCAGAAATGTGTCCATCGTGATCTGGCCGGAGCCACGCAGTGGGCCCACATGTAAACACGGCTGAGCCGTATGGTGAGATGCATGCATTTTCTACATGTATGTTGTACTGCGATGAAATAGTTTAAAAAGAAAAGATGAGCCGTATGGAGTCCCTGACCTCCGGGAGCTGACAGTCTAGTAAGAGACACACATGGACGGGATCGTGTCCCTGCCTGGGGCCCAGAGCTGCCCCAGAAGAGCGGTTTGTGGGGGGAGCCGCGGGCCCTACGACCCTGCTCTCCAGCCCCAAGTCCAGAGAGCACTTCCTGGCTCTGCTTCTGACCTCCCCACGGCCGTTGGCCTTGCCAGCTGCTCCCACTGTCAGAAGCGCTCTCTACTCACAGAGCAGCCTCGGGGCTCCCAGTGGATCCGCTCCCCCATCGGCCCGTCTGGTTCTGTCCCTTTGAGGTTCCCTGTCCAGGTCTGGCCCTGACGGATCTGTCCGTCTCTCTCTCACCCTGGTCTCAGAACAGAAATCACTGACTTGAGGAGAAGGGGGAGGCACGGCAGAGCTGGCTTTGACCTTGGGTGCAGCTGAGTCCTGGCTCTGCCCGCGTCTGCTCTGGTCCTCAGACCTGCTCCCCCACCTGCGGGCCTTGCTCTCAGGTGGATCCCGGAAGCCTCCGATGCCCCATGACCGTGTGGTTGGCAGGTGCCTCCCTGTCTCTCCATAAAACCTCCCCAGAGAGTCCTGACTGGGCCCATGGGCTCCCCCGGACTGACCAGTGACCAGGGGGCGGAGGCTCCGGGGTGCTGGCTGGCCCCTGAGCCCACCTCGGGAGCTGACAACAAGCCCAGGCTGCCCCACTGGCACCCCGCTGAGCCCCCGAGGGAGGCGCTGGCGACGCCCTAAGTTGGCAGCAGCGCCCAGAGCCGAGCCCCGGGCAGCCTTCCCTCTGGGCTGCGGTTCAGCCTCTGAGTCACCCCACCCATCACTGTCTCTGCTGCCGGCCACGCACTTCCTAGGACGGGTCATTGTCAGGGGAACAGCAGTTAAAGAAAGGAGCCCTTTCAGCCTGTCCTCACCTGCCCTGCCGGGCCCCCTGCGGCGGGGACAAGGAAGGAACCTGCCTTCTCCAGTCCAGGCCGGCCGGCATCGCAGGTCAGTCCCCAGAGCGATGCTCCTGAGGGGTTCAGTCCCCAGAGCGATGCTCCTGAGTGGGGGTCAGTCCCCAGAATGATGCGCCTGAGGGCCGGGCCCAGGGCCTCACCCCCAGCCCCTGCTCACGCCCGCCTGGGCCCTGACTCCACCTCCGCCACCCAGACGAGGACGGGGCATTTGGAGAGAAGACAGAGCTGCCGGCCCCAGCCAGGCCACAGGGAGGCCGATGGTGGACAGGGCCCCCAGGGGCCAGGGTGGGGGTGGGCGACTCCCCTGCCCCACTTCCTCTGCGGCCTCCGGGTCTGGGGGGCATCGCCCAGGGTCCTGTCCCCGCAGCTCCATCCCGAGGGTCCCCCAGTGCTCACGGCAGCCCTGACACCACCCTGGACCTGAGAAGGGGAGCACAAACACTTCTGTTAATTGAACTCAGCACATTTCTCTGATGCTGGGATGTTTCACTTGGGGAGAAAACTCACCCCACACAGCAACACAAATCCTCTATTCTGGAGTCAGTTTGATAAAAATCACCATAAACCATGGGAGCTTCCAGAAACTTACTAGCACTGCAGTTCCGGGGTCAGGGGTCCCTCCCCTCCCGGGGCCCCGCATGCTGCTCCCTGAATGAAGACCAGTGTGGCCCGAAGCTGCTGAGAGCTTCCCATGGTCTCAGCACAGCCCGCGCCTGAGCTCAGCGGGACTCGGCTTCCTCATCACGGGGCACGTAGCAGAGTCGCGAATAACAGCTCCGCCGTCCAACGTACACTTACTGGATTAGCAGAGCTAACAAACAGCTTCTTATTCCTGGCTCCCTCCACTGAAACGTGATCCTTTCAGGGGCGAATAAACTGTTCCCACTCGCTGACCTTCCTCCTCCCAGGGAATGGACAGCTCTGCTTCTCCCGACCCAGGCCGGTCCCCCTCCTCGCAGGTTAAACCGAGCGGTCTGCAGAAGCTGTGGGGTCCCCCTTGGGAAGGTTGCTCATTCTCCTCAGCTCTGACTTTCTGGGAGATGAGCCTCGATGGGAAATCAGAAGGACGGGTGTGCGGGCCCCACGGGAGGCCAGCCTGAGGGCCTCGGGCGGCCGGCCCGTCCCTGCCCTCCACTTGTCTCCTGCTTCTCCCGTCTTCCCTGCGGCATTTCCCTGACCCCCGAGAACATGAGGCCCAGGGCACTGTCCTCCCCCCATCTCCGGGGCTGGGTCAGGGCTCTGGGAGGGCCGTGGGGGCTGACACCCTCTGCCCTCCCCAGCGTGTGGCCCCAGGCCTGGAGTGCAGGTCAGCGGGCGGGCCTGGCCTCAGCCTGGACGCGCCTCCTGGCCGCCGCGCTCGTCCCTCTGAACGGGGGTGGTTGGGGCCGCGACGGCAGGGGCCAGAGTGTCCTGGCCGCAGTGAGCGCTGGGCGCGTCACCGCTGGACCTCCACTCGCCGTGCGGGTGTGACAGGCAGGGGTCTGGGGACCAGGCCTGGGGACCAGCTTCAGGCTGAGGAGGGACGGGCCCAGCCTGGGGCAGCTGGGGAGGAGCCGACCGCCCCTGAAAGCTGTGCCTGCTCTGTTGCCCTGGGAGCTGCCGTGAGACTGGCGAAGGCCGCCGTCACCGGGGCTCGGTCAGAGGAGAGAAGGGGGTCTGAGTGCCGACGGGGGGCGGCTCATGAGTCGGCGCGGGCTGCGAGGACAGGCATGCTGAGGGAGGAGGTATGGGAAGCTTTCCCTGCTCCACACGATGAGAAAGAAAAAGACGGACATCAGTGCTGATGGCTCTATGTGCGAGCTTGTATATATTTAAAAAAATCTACCTGTTCCTGACTTCAAACACATTCTTTACCCGATTATTATGCCATTGGGTAAAGAGGATTATACCTCTTCCAGAATATTGTGTTTATTTTCGTATTCACGATAGAGGAATGCTTTCATATCAACTTGGCTGTGTAAAGAGTTTGATTTTTAAATACTCAAGGTAGTTACTGCGTTCTAGTCCCGCCGCGGCTCTGCCGAAGGCTACAAGATGGGCGTCCCCAGGGCCGCGGGGCCGTGCGGCCAGGGAGGAGGGGCGGCTGGGGAGGGAGAGGCCTGAGGAGCCTGCCTCGGGTGGAGTGTGCAACACCAGCAGTTCACCCAGCTACTGCCGCAGGCTGCGGGCCCGCAGCTCCACGGGGAGCCCTCCGCCTGGCTGCAAACCATCACTTTAAGATGGTCCCTTAGGTTCTAGAGGAAGCTGCCTTCCACCAGGCCTGGCGGGCCTGGAGCTGCGCATGCCACCAGCTGAGCAAACACCTGGGAAAGAGAAAGTGGCCTCAGGTCCTGGCAGGGCCCAGGCTGCGGGGACAAGGCCCGGTGCCCTGCAGCACGCCGGCTGTGAGCGATTTGCCGCCTGCTACTCCTGACTTTTGTTTAATGGGGACCAGAGGCAGGAAGCCGGGCAGGAGGTAAAGGGAGCAAGGAGAGAAGGGGTGCGGAGGCAGGAGTCCCCGCCCCAGGTGCCCTGATGGGGCTGCAGGGTGTGACCCAGGGTCACTGGAAATCCCGGGAAAGGGGTGGCCTTTGGGGAAATCCCAAACAGGCCTTGTCAAGACTTTTCCTCTTGCGCTTGGAAATCTTTCCTTATTCTAAGAAACATTTCACACGTTTATTTCTGGCTCGCTTTATACTTTCCCGAAACTCGTTGGGTTAAAAGCTACTTGATGCCTGAAAAGCCCCTTACGGAGGGTGTGAGTGAGCGAAGGTGTCTCTGTGTGTGAAATACAAGGTGCTCATAGTTTGCCTTTCCAGCAGCTAGCAGCTGAGCAAAAGCTGATGCTTTGAACCTTTTCCCATGGTTTCTGAGCGGGTGCTTTCCCCGGCGATTCCTGGCCCTTCCTGAGGACAGAACCCTCACTTTTCTGGACGATTCCATACACTGAAGAGCAAATCCTGATTTTAGAGCCTCAGGTATTTCTCCCCCTTTTTCCACACTCACACCTGGATTCTGATGCATCAGCCAAATTCAGGTGGAAAAAATCAGATGCTTATAAAAATATTCTAAAAAGTCATGCCTAACCTTTAAGGGGAAAGGGCTAGCTGTTTCATTAAACATTTATCACTTTTTTGGGGGGGAAATAAACTTTATTTTCCTCTCTTGGGGAATTACCCAGAAGCAATAAAATGCTGTTTTACAACTGAATATTCCAGTTTACATCTCATGGAATGAAGCAAAATAAATATAAACTTTAAAAGTATAGTCATGGCCCATATATTTTAAAAAGTGTTGTCACCACGGACCAATGCAGCTCGAATATGTTTCTTTAATGTTTCACTGTACAGGACTGGATAGACTTACTCCTAATATCAGTCTTGTTTCTTAATTGTCTGATTTCTGCTGTAGTGTTTGATAAGGGGGAAAAAAAGGAGTGTTGATGGAATATTACATCTTATTTAAAGAATAAACGTTGTTGAAATCTGAGAGTAATTCCTGGAAATGAATTCCTGTTCCCCCTCCTCCATCCTGCAGATCTTTCCTGGCTGTCTGTACTTCTGTTTTTGTTCAAGTTTCTCTTTCTCTTGGAGTTTACAGGCACCTCCTCTGCGAAGAATTCATCTCAGTTTAAGCGCCTTCCCCCTACATATCCAAGGATCAGGAAGGAAATGCTCTGGAGCCTGGGATTTGCTTCCAAACAGTACAGGGGCTGAGAAGTGGGGGTGTGGGTGAGGGTGGAGGTCGACCAGCTGGCCATGAGCTGAGCATCGTTGAAGCTGCATGTAGGGCACCCAGAGATTGTGATGTTATTCTCTTTAGGATGGGTTTGAAATTTTCCACAGAAACATTTTCCTCAGTTCTCTCGTCTTTACGTTTCTCTTTCACTGGACTCTGGGTTCCCTCCTGGAGTCCCTGAATGTTTACTCTGGGAAGGATGCCGCTTTGCCCAGCTGACCAGCTCTGACAACGAGATTTTTGGAGGTCTTCCTGAAGGCAACCCAACCTGATAAGACAGTACCCATCACTCTGTGCATCTGAGCAAGTGTTATTTTAATTCTGTTGGGGCGCGCGGGTCCCCGTCCTCAGGAGCCCAGGCTGGACTTGGACGAGGGGCTTCACGCCCTTTCAGGTCTGGCTCTGCATCCTCCCCTTCCCTCTGCCTCCCTCCACCGTGTCCCTTCCCACCGCTGCTCTTCTCTTCCTTCATCTCAGTTCCAGCTCAACCATCTTGCCTAGACATGAGGGGAGATCTGCCCATCACTGTCCTCAAACCCAGACCCCTCCGGAGCAGGTGGGTGGGTGCTCAGCCACCATCGGGCGTTCATCTAAGGCACCTACTTAAACCCGTAGCACACTGGAATAGGTGTCACCATACAGCCCCTGTCTGACACTGGGCAGTCTCCAAAGGGATGAACTCAAAGTCTGTCCACAGTGGAGGTTTAGATACGCTCAGAAAAAAGTCTGGGAAGTCTGGGTGAGGGTGTTACCATCTGGAGTCAGGAGAGGGAGCTGGAATTGGACCTCTGAAAGCCTTTCTACTCTGCCAGACTCCTCAGAACACAACAAAACTTACTTGTGCTCTCTCTGTATAAGGGTAGGATGGAAAACTAAAAAAAAATCACAGGCAGATGATAGTGTCAGAATTCCAAATTACTTCAATAGGCAAGAATCAGGATGTAGAACCAAAAAGGTCAGGCACAGCATTAATAGTTCTACAGCCTGCGTTTGGGTGAGAACTACCAAGGTCAATTGTATAGCAGAGCCCGGACATCTGGTATATATGAAAGCCTTGAGATCGCAGAGAATCTGCTCTGAGCCTGAAGGGAATGTCCGGCTGCATGAATTCATTTACAGCATCCGTATCAAGGGAGGTGACAGTTCCACATCATGGTGCCATGTTGTGGTCACTGTAAGAAAGGGCCTGACACGCTGGGGAAAATCCAGAGAGAAGTGAGCGGGCTGGAGAGGAGTCTGGAAATGATCATCTATAGGATCAGGAAAGGAAATGGGAGTGACTAGAGCCCCAGATTTCTAGGAGGACAAAAGGGGCCCCCAGGACACTGGGAAGTTCTCACAAAGGGCACAAGAGAAGAAAGGAGTTTGGGAGCAACCTTGTGACAATGTTGACGAAATCCTGGGCTCACCCCGAGCTGCACATGGAGAATTGGATTCTAACCGGCACATAAAGGACTAAAGGACTTTGAGTTAACAGATCGACCACGCAGGTCCCAGCCAGTCACTGAGCAGCAAGTGAGAGGGGCAGATCCAAATACCGCAGCAAAGACTCTGAAAGTGACCTGACCCGAAAACCACAGAGATGGTGGGTGGGAGCTCACAGCTGGAACCTCCTTGGGTGGATTGCCTACTACAACAAAAGCACCAATATTTTCTGTACATTGTACCCAGAGTCTCCTTACATAATAGTCAAAATGTCCAGGATGTCACCCAAAATTACTTGGTATAGAGAGAATTGGAAAAATATCAACTGGCATGGCAAAAGGCAGTCAACAGACACCAATAAGGTGATGCAGATGTTGGAATTATATGACAAAAATATTAGAAGAAATTATTAATAAAATGTTCCAAAAAATAGTTGAGAATACACTTCAAATAAAGGAAAAGAAAGAACTGGAAAATGTAATAACAAAACCTCAGTGGATGGGTTTATTAAGATAATGTAAAGTGTTCCTACGACAATGTGTTTAATTATGTGCATACAGTTTATTTTTCAAAACAATGACTCTTTTTAAAAACCTGTTTGCAAATTCCTGAAAATTAAATGACCAGGTCACAACATAGCTGTCTACTCTGAACATTCTATTTCAATGCGCATGCATGGTAGGACTTGTTAGAGGATTTAATACAGAGACCGACACTGCGAAACTCCAAGTGGTAGCCAAATGTGCATTTCTAAATGGAGCTAGCTCGTGGTCTAGGGAATAGATACACTCTGGGAAATGCTGACCCAGACAACCAGGCTTGTTCTGTGGCTCAGTGGTAAAGATTCCGCCTGCAGTGTAGGACAGGCAGGAGACCTGGGTTCGGTCCCTGGGTTGGGAAGATCCCCTGGAGAAGGAAATGACAACCCACTCCAGTCTTCTTACCAGGAAAATCCCATGGAGAGAGGAGCCTGGGGGGCTAAGGTCCACGGGGTTGCAAAGAGTCAGACACAACTGAAGCAACTGAGCATAAGCATAACCCAGACAAAGAGCTTACCCCACGATGCTCTTATTCCCCGTGTTTTCATCTCTCTCTGCTCTGTATCCACTTAAAACCCTTACATCCCCTCCAATCCCGGGCCTTCATTCCTGTTTTCTTCTTTCTACGCCCTTCTCTGTAACTCATCTCCTGGCACGATGCAAGGACTGTCACTTTCTTCACAGACAGCAGCCAAGTTTGAAATCTGGATTTACAGTCACAGTTTTGGAAAGGCCATACTTATTTTATTCCACTGCTTTTTCCCCAGACTTAATAATTACACCCTCAAAATTGTCTCTCACAATATCCATATGCTTTGCAGCTCTTAAATCACAGGAAAGATGGAGACTATCTCATAAGCTTGGCAAGGCGAGCCTCTGTGAGAATGTCAGACAGCGGTCCGCTTTCTGGTGGCCAGATGATTTGTCCTCAGATCTCCATCTGTGTTGACCTTCCTCCCACCATTTAATTGCTAGAGCCTGAAGCCCTCGTTAGTAAGATTGGAAGGAGCCAGGCAGTCAGAGATGATGCGGTTTCCCCTGTGGCCCTCAGATGGACCATCCGTCACAGATAGGCTATCGTCGGCATCCCTGGATCTCGCTCGGGAAACGCTACTTTTTATTACTCTGGAACATGTTTATGTCCGTGAACATCATCCTGAACTACAGGAAGACGGCTTGATAGCTCATTCCTCTTCATTTGCGTGCAGCTGTTTCGCCTGTGTTGACAATTTTCCTGAAGAAAAATGTTGCCCCTGGTGGAGCGGGAGCCTCTTTCAGCGTTGCCAGAGTTTCAGAAACAAACGAAGTGCGAGGGTGAAGCCGCTGCTGGGGGAGGCCTCCCTCTGAAGCAGGGGGTGCCTGGGGGGCGGGGGGCTCTGGGGGCAGCGAGTCTGAACCCCTGAGAGCCTGCTACCCCTCCCCAGGAACCAGAGTTCAAAGCTGACACAGGTGGAATGACCAGATCCGGAGCGGAAGCCGACCACCACGGGACACCGTCTCTCCACCGCTTTCGTGAGTGCTTCAAAGTCATAAGTTAGCCATTGGCAAATTGGTTTCCAGGCAGATGTGTTCACACACTTGTGGATTACCGAAATCAGGTTGTTGGTTTGCTTTCTGCTCGCCTGTCCAAGAGGACGTCGGCTGACACTGTAGGATGATTCCTCACCGCCGGACGGCAACACCGTGCCTCATTTCTATGAAGAGTAACACGCTTTCTTCCTTTAGACACGTTGGGTATTTTGGAATATGTAGATTTACTTATCCTTTTAAACACTTCTAACATTTGTAGCCTCATCAGAGGAATGACTAAGTTCCAGTGTTTTTCTTCCTTCTTTGCATCTTTACTTCCTAAGATAAAGCTTGTCCTGCAGCCTCGTCCAGTCAGACAGAAGAAACACTGTTCTCAGAGGTCCCATTTTTATAACACTTCTGTTTGTAACACTAATCATAGTTTTAAGATCTAGAACTCCACTTAGTCATAAAGAGATCCTCTAGGCTGCATTGGGTAGAAATAGTAGATGTATCAGGTGTGATAATTATTGGTCAGTCTTAATGGGCAAAATACAACTATTTTTAATTATAATTAAACTAAACTAGCTTCAATGTTGCTAATGGTTTACAATATGTAGCACACCTACATACTGTAGCTGGATATGAACCAATTGTTCACAATGGTATATCAGCTACAAATAAATGGTGGAAAAGTGGAAACAGTGAGAGATTTTATGTTCTTTGGCTCCAAAATCATTGCTGCTGCTGCTGCTAAGTCGCGTCAGTCATGTCTAACTCTGTGCGACCCCATAGACGGCAGCCCACCAGGCTCCCCAGTCCCTGGGATTCTCCAGGCAAGAATACTGGAGTGAGTTGCCATTTCCTTCTCCAGTGCATAAAAGTGAAAAGTGAAAGTGAAGTCACTCAGTTGTGTCTGACTCTTTGCGACCCCAAAATCATTGCAGATAGTGAAATTAAAAGATGCTTGCTCCTTGGAAGGAAAGCTATGACAAACCTAGACAGCTTGTTATAAGGCAGATCTATCACTTTGCCAACAAAGGTACATATAATCAAAGCTATGGTTTTTCCAGTGGTCATGTAGGGATATGAGAGTTAGACCATGTAGAACGCTGAGCACCAAAGAATTGATGCTTTTGAACTATGGTGTTGGAGAAGACTCTTGAGAGTCCCTTGGACTGCAAGGAGATCAAACCAGTCCATCCTAAAGGAGATCAGTCCTGAATATTCATTGGAAGGACTGATGCTGAAATAAAAAAAGTGTGAGGGTGAAGCTACTGTTCAGGGGAGTGTAGGAACATGTTCAGGGAACCAGCACTTTCCAAGGTAAATGAAAGAGCTTATCTTATTTTCTCAGAAATGAAGATTTGAAAGCAAATCCAATACTTCAGCCACCTGATGAGAAGAGCAGACTCACTGGAAAAGATTGAGGACAGGAGAAGTAGGAGTGACAGAGGATGAGATGGTTAAATAGCATCACTGAGTTAGTGGACATGAGCTTGAGGAAACCCTTGGAGACAGAGAAGGACAGAGCAGCTTTCTGTGTTGTAGTTCATTGGGTCACAAAGAGTTGGACATTGCTTAGTGACTGAACTATAACAATGTAAAGTTTACCTTCATGAAAAAGAATAAAACAATCTTTTGCAGAAAGAAAGAACGGCAACCCTTACCCCACTTATCGCAGACAATAATAGACCTATAACTTGTGATAAGTTAAAATGAAGTTATTATAGGGATGGTTGTGTTGCTGCTGTTAGTGCTAAGAGGTAAGGAAAATTTTCCCTTTCATGTTTAGAGCTACATGCCTCCCTTTCTTCTGTGGTGTCAGCATTTGTCCAAAAGCAGTTCTGTTTTCCAGAGAGGATGGTCCAGGTGAGACAAAAGGAAAACAGGGATTTCTACTAAAAAGAAAATACAAACATGAGCTGTGTATTAAAAAAAAAAAGGAAACAAGCATTTTCCAAGATAAATGAAAGAGTTTATCCTATTTTTCTCAGAAAGGAAGATTTGAAAGTGAATCCGTTTATAATTGCAAAGTCATAAATGGATTGATAAAATAGTGACAGATTCCGTGTGTATCTTTTAGTAGCACGGAATTTAAAAAGTAGAAACTGCTATGATATTATTTCACCCAAAGCATAATAAATAGAGAGAGGAAGGTCACTGGAGTTGCTGCCTTAAACAAATACTGTGGCTCAAGAACCCTCTAACACGGTGAGGAAAAGGTTGAAAAGGGCCTTATTCTGTGTGGTATTTGAAACACACCCTCCACTACGATTAACCCAAAGATAAACTGAGGGCGGCCAGCTATGCATTCTTCTTTCGGGTCGAGGAAGTCACTGAGATATAATTTCATGTCCTACTTTGAAAATCTGGGATCAGTGTTATCCAGACTTAGGCTGTGTTTTGACAAATTATCCAGGGAAGAAGAGTTACCACAGTGCACTTCTTGTTTCACTCCTTGGGGAGCAACGCCCTGGCTCTCAGGCTCCTGTGAAACCCACGCTGAAGAAGGGGGCCATCTTCAGGCTGAGCGTGAGGCTGGGCCCAGGGCCCACCTGACAGGTAGACACGGAGTCAGAGGCTTCACCTGATAGATTAAACACCCACTTCTCTCGGGCGGGGACTGAGGGGCATCTCAAGGAGGGAGCAGTTCTAGGCAGAATCAAACCTCACATTTTTCGACCGTGTCCCAAAGCCCCACATGTTCCTTTCAGTCCCCTGTCCTGAGGACCAGCCTCCCTCGAGGAATAGAGTCCAGGCCTGGAACCCTCTAAAGGTGAGAGACCCAGGCAAGACCAGTCAGGGTGGCACCCTCCTACTGCCGGGAGCTCAAGTGAGCTTACTTTGGCTTAATTAACAGTGACTAGATGGGCGATGACCTCCCAGGGGACGCTGCTGATTAAAAACTCCACTTGCCAATGCAGGAGACGCAAGAGACACAGGTTTGATCCCTGGGTCGAGAAGATCCCCTGGAGTATGCAATGGCAAACCACTCCAGTACTCTTATCTGGACAATCCCATGGACAGAGGAGCCTGGTGAGCTATAGTTCACGGGGTCGCAAAAAGTCAGACATGACTTAGCAGCTAAACAGCAGCACCAGACGGGTGGTACTTCGGGGGACTCAACGGTCATCGTTCCCGGCGGCTCTGGTCTCCGCAGTTCACGCCCCCCTTGTCTGCTGACCGCCGTGGCGGCAGGAGCTTCTCGCGGCTCCCTGGGTGACACTGAGCGAGGCTTTAGCTTCTGGGCCAGGGCGGCACCAGCAGCTCGGGAGCGTGGAGCCTCTCAGGGGCTTTGTCTGCCCTGTGATGTTGGAAGCCCTGTGGAGCGTCTCCAGGCCTCGCTCCCGTGGCCACCGTGCCATGCTATCCCTTTCCAGGGCGGGGACCCCCGTTTTCTGAGTGTCCCACATCACCCTCACAGGCTTGATCCTGGGAAAAACCAGGAAGCAGCTAGAGCTGGGTTTCTCTCTGCTCAGATGACCAGGGCTGGGGAGGAGAGTTAACGAGTAACAGATGCACAGTCAGGAGACTCACTGGGCGGCCGGCCGTGTAGACCCCAGGTGTACACCTAGCTTCGGCAGAAGAGTCTTGTTCCGTGCATCCTGGGCTGAGTTCTGTGGTCATCTGTCAGCCTGGCTTCCCCAAACATTATTCCATAAGCTGAGCTTTCCTTAAAACAGAGCTTTGAATTACCCGAGTTATTAATATCTCCATCTGGCTCCTGGCAGGAGAATAAGTTGGGAGAGGAAGGAAAACCCATCTTCTGTCTTCTCCAGAAACTGAGGCGTTGACAAGTTTGTCAATGTGTGTAAATCCACAGGCTTCTCATTATATTTTCATGCAACGTAGACAAATGGGATTTAAGGTCTCAAGTTTGATAGAGAGGGCCCAGCCCAGTCATTCAGGGTAGGTATCCCTGTGTCTAGGGAGAAGGGCTGTCAGGTTTAGCAAACAGAATCACAGTAAGTACAGTTAAATTTGAATTTCAGATAAACAACAAATAATTCTTTAGTATAAGTATATCATGGGCTTCCCAGGTGGCTTAGCAGTAAAGAATCTGCCTGCCAGTGAAGAGACACAGGTTCGATCCCTGGATCGGGAAAACTCCCTGGAGAAGGGAATGGCAACCCACTCCAGTATTCTATTCTTGCCTGGAGAAGCCCCAGAATAAAGGACCCTGGCGGGCTACAGTCCGTAGGGTTGCCAAGAGTCGGATCTGACTGAAGCGACTTAGCAGGCATGCACCCATAAGTATATCCTCAATATTGCATGGGACATACACTAAAACGTGAGCTGTTGTTTATCAGATATCCAGGTTTAAATGCGTGTCCTGGGTTGTATCGGTAACCCTCCGTGGGGCTTATGAAATGGGCCTGAATTACTATGACACTTGCATGTAGCTCTGGAGTCTCCTGGGCACGCCACGGCAGGCCTGAGCATCCCACGCTGACTTATCAGGTGGTTTCTGAGACACGCAGAGTGTCTGGCACCGAGGAGCTACACAAAAGGCGTTGCCACGAAGAAGAAGAAATCTGCTGTGGGAAAGAAAAAGGCAAGTACGGAACTGGGTCTTTGGGGTTCAGGCTTCAGGGAGGGGAAGTTCCTCACAGAGATCTGACGTGTAGTGGTGGAAAACAGCACTCAGCTGTCACCACTGGGTTTTAAACTGTGCCTTTCTATCATGCTCGCCAGGCTCACGCCCTGTGAAACTCGGGCAAGGAGGATATTCTCTGACAGGAGGCTGATTGCTGCCAGATGTTAGTCTTGCTATCTCTTCTGCCGCTGCAGTGTTATCTTCATATCGCAGAACAATGGCCCAGAATGATGGCCCTGATACACAGTAGTCCAAATTGTCAAGTTACGAGGTCTGGGAAGCCTATATGCATCTCGAAAATTGTTTTCAGTACCTTCCCCCCCTTTTCTAAAATCCACTCACTTATAACTAAGAGTCCTGCATTCGCACTCTGAAAAAATTCCCTGACTTCTGGGGAAAGGATGTTGATGCAGTTACTGTTTTCATTATTGAACATCATGTTCATATTACCATGGGAAAGAGCCCTTTCCCTTCAAAGGGACGGCGTCCCTGAGCTGCCTGGGGAAACACATCAAGACCCACAGCACCCCCCGCTGTCCTTTAGAGGGAGTGCGCGCTTCCTAGGTTGGGCAGTTTCGAGAGGTCGGTCGCCAGACCCTTGGTGCAGTTCTGGGCACGTTTGCCACTGCCTCTTAATCTCTTCTGCTTCTGTCAGGTCCTTGCCGTTTCTGCCCTTTACTGTGCCCATCTTTGCATGAAATGTTCCCTTGGTATCTCTCATTTTCTTGAAGAGCTGTGGGAAGAGTCTTTCCCATTCTGTTGTTTTCCTCTATTTCTTTGCACTGTTCACTTTAAAAAGGCTTCCTTACTTCTCCTTGCTCTTCTCTGGAGCTCTGCATTCAGTTGAGTATATCTTTCCATTTCTCCTTTGCCTTTCGCTTTTCTTCTTTTCTCAGCTATTTGTAAAACCTCCTCAAATAACCACTTTGCCTTCTTGCATTTCTTTTCCTTTGGGATGGTTTTGGTCACCGCCTCCAGGACAATATTACTAACCTCCATCCATAGTTCTTCAGGCATTCTGTGTAGCAGACCTAATCTCTTGAATCTATCTGTCACCTCCAGTATATATTCATAAGGGATTTGATTGAGGTCATACCTAAATGGTCTAGCTGTTTTCCCTACTTTCTTCCATTTTAAGCCTGAATTTTGCCATAAGGAGCCAATGATCTGAGCCACAGTCAGCTCCAGATCTTGTCTGCTGACCATACAGAATCGGATGCCTCTGCTGTTTTAGTCCTAGGTGCTAGGGTACCGAACATCATAAAGCCAAGGAGGACGACCTGGAGACGGTGCTAGGGTACTGAACATCATAAAGCCAAGGAGGACGACCTGGAGAAGGTGCTAGGGTGCCGAACATCATAAAACCAAGGAGGACGACCTGGAGAAGGTGCTAGGGTACCGAACATAAAACCAAGGAGGACGACCTGGAGAAGGTGCTAGGGTACCGAACATCATAAAGCCAAGGAGGACGACCTGGAGAAGTGCCCACTGACTCCAGATGCGGAACAGGAGCAAAGCACCGAATCATCCAAAGGGAGCATCTGCACGACACCACGGCAGAGTGGGCGCGGCTCGGGTTTCCCTTCTCCGTTGCGCTGGAACAGAAGCTCACAGACAAAGAGAACTAAAATCAGGCGCAGCTGTCAAAGCGTGAGAGGAGCTGGGCCCAGCGTGGACCCTGCAACCACAGGCGGGTCTCAGCTTGCTTGGGGGCTGCGGCCGCTTGGGGTCAGATCTGAGGCGGCAGCCCCCCCGAGTGGTAGGAGCATCCCGTTCTCACTGGTGGGAGCGCCGTGGAGTCGGCAGGCTTCCCACCCACCCGACGGTGCCGTGGCCGTCTCTCCTCTCCCCGGGGACATCTGGTGTCAGAGGCGTGCGGCCGGTCAGGACCACCTGGTCCGGGCCCTGCCCTCACTCTGTAAGCCTCGGGTGACTGGTCTAAAGTCCCAGTGACATCTCTGTACAGACACTTTATTTCCACCAGCTGCAGTGTGGCTCATGACCTAGTAGCGCATTCTATTTACAAACTTCTCCTTTTGGTGGCAAAATGAAGTTTCAAAGAGATGACAGATGACAGATGGTCACAGAGGGACTTGGGAGGTGGGTGCCCAGGTACCTGGCCAGACCTCCTCAGACACTTGGTTTTATTGCTTTTAGGGTCAGTTTGGTTCATGGAAATGTATAAAGTCACACCCCAAACAGATGAAGGGTTAGTCTTGGTCTGCTGGTGAGTTATTCATTCTTCCATGACCCTGGTATGCGAAGTTGAGGGTAAACTATTACACGCAACGCGGTTCTGGAGCCAGACTGGAGTCCTTTCTGAACTCAGGTAGATCAACTTAGGTTCACAACTGAATTAAAATGCTTTTAAAAATGGAGCAATATTTTAGTAAAATTAAACAAGACAGATCAACTCACAGCATCTCAGATATTTCCGCTTTTTTTCATAGATCAAAGAACTCTGAGTATGTTTAAATCTTCTGTGTCTTAGGTTTATAAAAATGAAGAACCTGAAAACAGAATCCCAGAAGACAAAAAAACTCAAACTTGAGCTGACTGTCCTAAAAGGGAAAGTCCTTAAAACATCATGTTTGGGTCAGGCTGCCAGACTTTTAAAATAAATTGCGGTAAATAGAGCCAGAGAAGAGAATCACGTGCGGACGGTGTTCTCTCGGAAATGTCGTCTGGAAATCTCGTCAGGAGCTGGGTGCAGACCGTCCTCCTTCACCCAGTCTTTTGGGTTTATTTGGTCACTACTGTTTCTGTGAAAGGCAGCTGTGGGCCTCTGGTTTTCTGCGACCAATTTCCATAAAGTTCGTTTAGCAGTTCAAACTTTATTAAGACTCTTGACAAAAACAGCTGCTAGAATTGCAAAGGAATGTAATAAAAAACGTAGGGTCAGAAACAACCAGAGTCTATAAAAGCAGCATCCACTGTGTGCCAGCCCCAAGGGCATGCAAACTGATCACAGCCTGCACCCGGACTGCGGGACCCCCGAGTGGGCAGACGGCAGGGCCCTCGGGCTTGGCCAAGGCTCTGAGGCTCGGGGCTGCTTGGCCCCGCCCGGCCGATAACCTAGTTAGGGTCCAGGCAGGACGCCAATGAGAGCGGGACTGGAGAGGCTTCGTAGTCTTAATGCCTGAGGAAGCACCAGCACAAATGCATTTTATGTTGTTGTTTTTTTTTTTTTTGAAACAGTAAAAAATCTCCAACACGCACTCATTTACAGAAAAGAGAACAATACATGTTCAGTGGATTGCAGTCTCCATAGTCTCACCAAGGGGCACAAATTGGAAGCAGCCAGACTCTGAGGTGCACTTGAAAACTGTGGGGGAAATGCGGGTTTGAATGGAAATGTGCGGCAGGACTCCACGCCACAACCCTCGGTGGTCGTGTGTCTTTGATTTGGGGGATCCTGGATGTGCATCCCGTATGCTGGTAAAATGACATCCAGACATTTCAGGGGAAATGGGAACACAACAGTTGATGTTGCTTTCCACAGAAAAGTGTAGGATTCAGAAAATTAGAAAATGCAGTTTATTTTTGTGGGTTTTGACTGAAATCACAGAAGAGTCGGTCTGAAGAGGCTGGTGTGATACAGGAGGAGAGAGAAGGCAAAACCATCTTCTCCGTCTCCTTCCCCGGCCCAGGCCCCCGACACACACCCGAGGAGGAGGGGTCCTCTCAGCATCCCGGTGAGGGCTGGCCCGGGCCCAGGGCCACTCACTCATTCATTCACTCGCTCCTTCAACAACCCCGGGGGAGCTTGTCTGCCCAGCCAGGGCCCCCGCGTGTGGACGTGGAGCGGCAGCCTGTCCTCTGGTGCATCTCCTTTGACGGGAGGCCGAGGACAACGGGGTCCCCGCACAGGTGTGAGCAGGAGAAGGCCGACTGCCCGGGGCTTGGAGGTCAGAGATGAGGCAGCAGGGACCGAGAGCCAGACGGGGGCCGGAGTGGGAGCCGGAGGACATCCCGGGGCGTCCCGAGAGCCGGCCCGGCGGGAGGCTGCCCTGGAGGGCTGGGCGCGGCCCCGCCCGGCCCGGACGCTGGCCAGGGGCTGCTAGGTGGCTGAGTCCTGTTTAAGCTCGAGGGATGGCCTAGTCATCCAGGTTCTCCAGAGGGCCACAAACCGAGCTTGTGCTGGCCCGCGTCCTCACAGAGGCTGCGTGGATGCTCACAAGCCCGTCCCCTCAGGCCCTGGGTGCTGGGAAGGCTCTGGGCGCACGGCCCTCAGGCTCCAGGGGGAGGGCCAGGCCAGCCAGGCCGCACAGTTGGTGGGCAGCTGTCCTGGGGCTGAGACCAGACAGAGCACTGGGCGAGGGCGCTTTGTCCTGCCATGCCCCCACCCAGGGTGGACATCGGCCTGGCTGGAGAGCTGTCAATCTTTAGAGGGGCACAAGCGTGTGTGTGTATGTGTGTGTGTGTTTGCATGTATGTGTCTGTCTGTCTGTGTGTGTGTCTGTCTGTGTGTGTTTGCATGTATGTGTCTGTCTGTGTGTGTGTTTGCATGTATGTGTCTGTCTCTGTGTGTCTCTGTGTGTGTGTCTGTGTGTGTGTCTGTCTGTGTGTGTGTCTGTGTGTGTGTCTGTGTGTGTCTGTGTGTGTCTGTGTGCGTGTGTGTGTGTGTGTGTCTGTCTCTGTCTGTGTCTGTGTGTGTGTGT